>OZ026514.1:136651453-137318953 GCA_964019695.1 Loripinus fragilis | reverse complement strand
ATTCCTAAATTTTAATGAAAACATTAGAAATAAATGAAAAAATCACGGAAAATCAAGGGGTAATGCACACAAAATTACTCATATTTCACTTGATAATTGCCCTAGAGTACCAAATTTAATATCAAAGTAATGCTAAGACATAGTACTCTTACCTTATGGACTGTTATTAAAGAAATCTAATTTGAATATTCATAAAATATAATGAAAACTTTAAAAAAGAATGAAAAATTATGGCAAACTGAAAGGCACATACATACAAAATTACTAATTTCTCTTCTACTGATTGCTTTAGAGTAACACACTTGGTCTCATATTAAAAACTATTATCTTTGTTTTGAATCTATACCAAGTTTGGAAGCCTGAGACACATACCAACTGATATATGAGCACTTTTGTTAGTATGCCCCCATGATTTTTTTGTGATTTTTTCATTCTTTTCAAATAATTTCATTAAAATTTATGGATATACAAATTAGATTCTTTTCATATCTGCCCATAAGGTTAAGGCACTTTGTCATAACATTACTCTGATACCAAGCTTAGTACTCTAGGGCAATTATAAACTGAGATATGAATAACTTTGTAAGTATACCGGCTTGATCTTTCCGCAATTTTTCTCTAAGGATCATTGACACTTGCTATGGGTAAATGCCTACGGTTTTCAGTAAAAATAAAAGTTTGTCAATCGTCCCTTTCTTCACCTTGAAGCTACCCTGACCTGGGTACTTTATGGCAGTGAAATCCATTTTCGATATTAAATGCTTAAAAGATGTAAAATTTTGGGTAGAACAATCAGTTTTACATTAAGATATATAGAAATCTGAAAACATTTTTTAAAATATCATTCCCCCCCCCCCCCCCTGTGTGCCAGCAAAAGCTTTTGCATGTATATGTGTTACCATATTATACACATTGTATGGAAGTGGTTTGCTGGCACACGGGGGGGAAAGATGTTCAGCAGCCCGAAAACCCAGGGCCTAAGCCCATAAAATGCCTTTTCTACCAAATAAGAAATTAATGACAGTAATGAAGTTCTCTAGAACAAACCTCCTAAATTGCTTTGTATTCTGTGTTAGTTTAATATAAAGTATTTAAAGATTAAAAGTAGAATTAGCAAGGTTTTATGCATTTTTTCATAAGAAAAAATCTCACTGTTATTAAATGACACATTATTTTGCAAACGTCCTGTACTTATCTATTTGCATGCTAGGGAATTGTTCATGTTTTTATTTTCGTCTGCTGACTTTCTTCAAAATTAAGTTTTTAGAAATAAACCACCCAGGACTACCATCAGAGTGTCAAACAGTTTTGATCCAGATCAAGACCGACATTCTGTTGGTCTTCATCTGGGTTCAAACTGTTTGCAATAGGCTATCGGCAGGCGACAAAATTATCCACTGGCATGCAAAGAGTTCTAACAGGTAAATACTTTAGTGTTCAATATATTGTCTCATATAGGGATATACATGCATATGTATACCATAAATATTCGGACTCTTTAAATACATTCAGCATGATATGCCCTTTAAACAAAGTAAAAGTAATATTCAAAGGATCTAGTTTGAATTAGTTTTACTTTCCCATGCTAAATGGGACACTTTCATTCCTTCAAAAATATTTATTTCTTTTGTTGAGCTTTCAGTTTTGTATTATTTACGGTACATGTGGTCAAAAATGTACAGGTAACTTCTAAATTATCTCCCCAAAATCATTTTATTACAAAACATATTTTGTTTTTAAAACAATTTCATCAATTATCGTGATTCGTTAATGCTCTGCATATGGTATGTTCAATAGATATCACCATGCCTACCAAATAAATCAAGAAAACGTGCAGAAATCACTTTTTCAAACACTTTTTATTTTCATGAAATTTCAGACCCCCTCCCCTTTCTACCCGCCATAACTCTCGAATGCGTAGGAATTTGGAAAATATTTTGCTAGCTGACTCTTTCCATTAGATTCACCTATTGCACTGATACTACATGCGTCACACCAGAAGCTCAAAAGCAGCGTTCTGGGAATCAGTAAAATAGGCGTATAAGGCCCAAACCGTCAATGATCCTTTTATAATGATTTCCTAAAGATTAATTAGTATTAAAATAAATTTGTTTTCATATGTGTCCATAAGATAAGAGTGCTATGTCTTTGCATTACTTTGGTAATAAGTTTTGTACTCTAGGGTATTTATTAAGTGAGATATGAGCAAAATTGTAAGTATGTCAATCTTAATTTTTCCACGATTTTTCATTCTTTTCAAATGTTTTCATTCAAATTCATGATTATACAATTTAGATTCTTTTCCTACCTGCCTGCAAGGTACAATCACTATATTTTAGCATTACTGTGATATCATGTTTGGTACTCTAGGGCAATTATCAAGTGAAATACTAGTAATTTTGTTAGTATTGCCCCTTGATTTTTCTGCACTTTTTCTATTCATTTCTATTGTTTTCATAAAAACTCAAAATATATGATTTGCATATCCAACCATCATATAAAAGTGCTATATCTGCAGATTAATTAGATACAAGATTTACTGTTCTAGGATGTGTTGCTGTTGAGATATGAATATTTTTGTAGGTACCCTCCCAGTATTTTAAAATCGCATAAAGTGTTGCCATGGAAACAATGCAATTTCACATTAGCAAATTGATTTATTATTGAGGAACACAATGTTTTGCCTTAAAGTGACCTCACTGAACCATTTGGCATGAATAAGAAATGCTCCTAGGAGTTCAATGCAGATCTAGATCTAATCACCCCTTAGGGTTCTAGTTTATGCAATGTTTTTGCCTTCATTTATTAAGTTTTCATTAATATTCATGAATATGCAAATGTAATAATTTCAATATAGGACCATAAGAGGACAGTCTTTGTCGAATTGTATCACCGCTGGTGATATAAAAACATGCAACAATGGTGGTTTGATGATGGTTTGGGGCTGAAATCAGTTATTTATGGTGTGTTTTTTACTTTTTACTATTTTCCCCTTATTTTTAAGGTTTTCATTAATATTCATGAATATGCAAATAAGGTAATTTGCATCTCAGGCCATGGTATGAAAGGCATATACCTAACATTTTATTAGGTACCACGATTAGTAGTATATGATAAGTATCAGCTAAGATACGATTGAATTTGTATGTACACCCCAACATGTAAGAATTGCATTAAGGGTTACCATGGTAACCATGCAATTTCGCAAGGCCCAAATGTGTTTATTTTTCAGAAACATTGTTTTCTCATTCAAGGGGGCCCAAGAAACAATTTGGCACCAATGAAAAATTGTCATGGGGTGCAAGATAGGTCAAATTAGATTCTGTGGTATAGGGTACCCCATTTCAGTGCTAATTTGAGAAATTGCCTACCCCGGGGGTATTCCGCTGCGCATAGCATTTTTGTGTACCTGCCGATTTTTTAAGAGTATGATTTTTGAATTCAGCATACTTTTCTACATAAGAACACACCTTCAAACCTTTTGGCCTCAGCCACTTGATTAAAAGTATTGCTGGCTCTTGGACTACACCGTCGTGCAATTAAAGAGGAAACCATAGCTATAAACCATGATTGGGTATAAAACTAGACATGCAGACTGTCGCATGACATCTAAGTTATATCCCACTTTTATATAACGTTTGATAATCTTTTTGAATTGATCACTAAATTTAGGTTTTCCAACAATTCGTTTGAATTTATAAACTAAATCGCCATAAAATATAGGTTCTGATATGCCTTGTTGCAGAAGAGTTTTTAACCCATTTGTATTTAACAATTAACTCTGAGTGTCTGTGGTAGAATTTAGAAAATGCTTTTCAAATTTTATGATATCTATAACCTTGTTTTAATAACTTAGCAGTTAAAAATAAGTTTCTGTTGTTGAAGTCATCAACATTAGAGCACACTCTTGCAAAACGCATAAGTTGAGAAATATATACGCCATAGGAAGGGGAGCGAGGAACATCTCTATCAAGAAATGGGAAATTTACTATTTCAAGATTAAAATCATCCCGTATATCATAAATTTCAGAAGAAACTATGCCATTTGTTATGGACAAGTTCAAGTCCAAAAACGGAGCTTCAGTATCAGAGGAATTCGCCTTATTTAACTGAAGTTCAGTAGGATATATCTGACCTACCATTTCTTCAAAATAAGGATTATCAATATTAAGTATGTCATCCAAATATCTGGAGGTAGAGTTAAAAGCTTCAATATTATTATTGTCTGACAGAGACAACATGAAATCTTTCTCATAACAAAACAAAAACAAATCTGCAAGAAGAGGAGCACAATTAATGTGTTTCCAGAACTTCGGTGACCCCCGTTTTTTGCTAATTATTCTTTAATAGTGATTTTAATTGAAAAATAAATTAGAGAAATGAATATAGAAATAAACCGCGTAATTGAATTAATTTTTTCCACATAAATGTGAGTTTTTGTATAGGCTGGGATTAGATGGAATTTTGGTGTGTTTTTGCCGCTCCTCTTTAAATTAGTCCCCAAGTGAACCTAACGATATAAATAAAACATGGCTTATACGGTCAGTGGAGGTAATTCGTCAGTCCTACAGATAAGAGTGCGTAACAGAAAATTATTTTTCCTATTTCTCAGCCAAAAAATATTTGCAAAAAATATTTGGTGTGTACTCAAAACAACCGTCTCGATGATACGGTTCCTTTGAGCACCCAAAACACGTGTTTAAACTGATGAAGACAGTCGCAGCTTCACGCTAAAATTGCTTAACTGGACCAATCTTCGCGCATTAGGCTATGATTCACTGCTTATACTTACTTCTAAACTTCACTGTACATCTATAACCAAAGCAATGAAATGGCCTGTGTTAAAAAGCGATTCAAGCTAAACCTTAAATGCTGGTTTGTTGTTGTCCTCTGCTGAATTTTCTTTCGAGATAATTATTTTCTAAAAATATGTCTTTCAGAAATACAAGTAGATTTACAAACAGTATGGATCCAGATAATTCCCAACATTTTAGCCTGAATTTGGCTTCGGCTGTTGACAAAGTTTATCAGCGAAATATCTTAAGCAGGCAAAATTTTTATGCTCTTGAAGTTTAATGTATATCCCCTGATTCGCTATTTCTCGTCAACTCTCTAATTTGCTTGAATTGTCATCATAAACTCTGATAACCTTTGCAAACAATTTAGATCCAGATCAGACCCGACGGTTATGATCTGGATCCAAACTGCTTGACACTCTACTGAAATACCGAAGAAAAAAAACTGATTTAAAAAAATATCAGCAGACGACAAAACCATGGCAAATTACCTCATAGGCAAAAAGAGTCGATGAATTGAAATGCAAGGTGCTACATGTACATGCAGGTTTCATGCGTAAGCCTTATATTTGCCTGCTTTCAATACGGCACAGTCTAGGACCCATATAGACTTTTACAATTGCGTGTGTGCGTGCGTGTGTGTGTCAAAGTGATGACGAGTGAGGTTTGCGGAATAGATTTGCGTTGAATCAGCGGATTTAGATATTCCTGTAGGCTAGTATATATCATCATAGCAATGCAAATATACCACGTGTATCTATAGGGGTACACATGGGTATATTCATAGGGAAAAACAACTAAGTTATTCTTTTGTACAGGGGATTTGGGCTTCATTTACAAATAAGGGCGTCTCCCAAAAATAAGTTTTAGTTACGCGGTGTGCATTTAAATCCACATGCTAAGTGCTGTTCTTCTAGGTTCAATTTTAAGGTGTTTAAAAAAAGAAAAACGGGGGTCACTTAAACTTTGGAAACACTATAGTACCCGTTGGAATACCTACAATTTGTCTATATAATTTCGAGCCAAATCTAATACATATATTGTCTAAAAGATAATGGAGAGCATCACACATTTTCTGACATGACCACAATTTATATCGTTTAGGTTGTTCAGAAGTAAAAATGCAGTTTTATCATTACAAGCCAAATAAAGTGAGCCCTCTCTGTAAGCCGGTCAAACTTTTCTTTTTATTTATTGTTGTGATTTTCCCTTGTTCCAATAGTGCAGCTAAGTCATAATGGTTCTAAAATCTGAAAGTCTGTCAAACTCTTCTTTTTTATTTTATTGTCATTTATCCGTGTACCAATAGCCCATCTGAATCATAAATAATTCTTTAATCTGAAAGTCGGTCAGTCGTTCATAAAACCAGTATGTCCATTAGAATTGGGAAAAAGAACAAACTAGGCTAATAGGTACAATATACACCCACGCGTCCTCTTAATATGAACTAATAATTCGACATTGACCTTGACGAAAACTGAATAAGGACTTATCACCCATAAAGGCATCTTTGCTTTCAGTAAAATAGGTTAATTATAGGAATATATAGACCAGTAGGTGGGACTTCGGTATGTATCGTACCGGCGAGCATCTCAAGACTGAGACGAACCTTTACAAATGCATAGACTCGCCAGAGCATTCACTGCTAGTCTACACAAAATCTGGACGCATATTTTATTTATACATTTATATATGGAGACTCGGAACTAAATTTAAACCTCTCACCAGCACGGCCGTTAAAGGGAGTCTATCAACTTGTTGCGCAGGCCTTTAGTTAAGAGTGTGTACAAAAAAAATAATAATTTTCTTATTTCTCAACCAAAACATATGTTGTGGGTACTCAAAAGAACCGTCTCAATGAGACGGTTCTTTTGAGGACCCTTTACATATCTTAAAAGTGATGGTTAAGACAATATTAACAATTTTACGCTCTGAAACTTCGTTTATCAATATATGATGTTGTGTATAGTGTGTGTGGGTGTTCGTCCCCCAGATGTCTCCAGATATGGCTTATCAGTGTGATTACTTCCTTCAATGAGACACTATCAATACGATTCCTTATTTTTATAACTATACTCGTGTATCAAGGCATCGGCAATCGGGCACTTAATCTGCTGAACTTATTTCCACAACGCCAGCAAAATGAGCTGTGCTCATTACGAAGACTCAAATAATTTTGTCCATCAAACCAGTCAGAAATGAGTATCCACGGTGCGCTCAGTAGATAGCTAAGTCCACACTGTTTCTTCGTACGTCTAGCGGAGATTCTGATAAAGTTGATCTTAGTCTTTGTTGGCCGCACAGCTCCCCAGCTGTGATAAATACGAGGGGCATGCTGTAAAACATTTATATTTGGCGGGTACTTTTAATTGGCGTTATTTGCGGTAAAATTAATATACGCCAAAATATGTGACCGCGAAATACATGGAGGACACCTATTTTTACAAATAATGGCGTCATGGCAGACTTCCAGAAATCTCTTGTGCCAAACAAGTTATCTCGTAATTACGAGATAGTTATCTCGTTATTACCAGTCAATTATCTCGATATTACGAGATTATTATCTCGTTATTAAGAGATAATTATCTCGTTATAACGATACATATTTTTTCTCGTTATTACGACTTAACTTTCTCGTTATAACGAGTTCATCATCTCGTTATTACGAGTTATCTCGTAATAACGGCATTTGTACTTTACACATAGTCCTTTGTAAGCCGTCACAAAATTAACGTCAACAACAGAAACGTGCATAGGAATGAACGGGGATCTGACAGGAAGAAGAACATTTCCGTGAATCAAGGTTGTTACGTGCAGAGCCTTTATTTGATAGCTTAGGTGATCAGAGAGAGGGCTGTGAGCTCAAGCAGCAATATCTATCTGCCTACCTGCCAGCCTGTCCGCCCGCCCGTCTGTTTGTCCGTCCATCCGTCTGCTGTTCTGTCTCAAACCTACGTAGCCCTTTACTAGTCCAGTCTCTTTACAGTTTGATTAGGACAAAATTCGAACAGAAATGAAACCTATTAAAATGGCTAGAACAAAGGCTTATCGTGCACAGAAAAAATTCCCAAGAAAAAAAAATAGATCAAATTGTAGATATTTTGGGTTAAAAATTGATGTTGTTTTTTTTATATTGGGGTATATTTTCCCCAGACTATTTAGTGTATAAAGGAAGATTGAAAGTGTGTCATTCTTGCGAGTTTAGTGTTTGTCTTACATATGCTTACGATTGAAATCGTCAATTTAATAACATTTCTGAAAAAATCTCATTTTTAATAAAAAAGCAATTTCACACTTTTTTAAATCACAAAAATTCGTTCCAAAAATTTAACATTATATACATGTACAACAATGACTTTTCTATGAATTATACATTTTATCATGTAACCACAAATACAATAAAACGTTTTGATATGTATATAATATATGGCAGCACAAATGCATATTAGGCAGTATTTAATCTATTTTATGAGCAGTATATGGATTTCATAAAAAGATAAAACCTGGACTGTTTTAAAACCTTTAAAATCTGTCCAGCTTTTTATTCCTGCCCCTCCTTAATGAATGTGAAAGTATAAATCAACCAATTCAGCTCAGGGGATCATCAAGGCGCTCAGTAGGATGACAGTCTTTAAGGAATTAAATATGCATGTCAGTATATAAGCAAAAACTTGCACAATAAGAAGTATGTCAAGCTTGAATATTGCACTTTCCCTGCACATCAGATTGTGTAGCAAACATGATCAATATTTTATTTCCAAAACACTTTAACTTATAAACACGAAATTAACAAACTACTGACAGTTTTATGTGTAGCCAAATTTTGTTTATTTTTCGAATTTGATATTTTAACAACTATGTACAACTGTTTGCTTAAATAGCTTTCACTATATGCTCTTGAAATCTTACTAGGTGCAATTAGTCGTATGACACCACGTTATAGATTTAACGTTATTTCCTGACAACTGATTTTATGTAATATATATAAAATTGAAAAAAGCGTTGACTTCATAGTATAATGCTTTGATTTAAGATGAATAATCTTATATTCAGATAACTGTGTACAGAATTTCATGCTGCTGTAAACTTACAATTTGCAGTCACTCATTTTACTCTAGATCTGGTTGCTATGAATTCGTACAGCTGCAACTGCATTTTTTACACACGAGACTGCATTCAAATCCCAACAAGTACATTGTGATGTTTCACACCCAAATTTGCATCCAAACGTAATTATTGTCAAAATATCCGTAGGGGCTGGGTCTTGATCCGTTTTCACTGGTTCTATGATACCTTTATTCATTACTGAAATACACCCGCAAGCTGTTGTACATACAGGCACTATTTGTAGGTGGCAATGACTGTGGATTTACACAAACTGTGCCATTTGCAACTTTGGCCAGGAATGTCATTTCCTTAACGCATTTATGCCAACACTATGTTGTTTGAAATTATGCAGACAAATAATAGACATTTCTCCTGCATCTGTTATCTCTTCTTGTGAAAGCATTTCAGGATCTATGTCATAAACGTTTTAGAATTTTCATTTGATTCCACATCACCTAGATCTACTTCATGTGCTCATCGGATTGTCAAACAGTTTCATGGTTTCTTCTGCCACTGTATTATCATGCATGTGTGTTGCTTGTTCATTAATGTTAAGAGTAATTATAGCATCAATGCTTTCATCCCCATTGTGTCTATCTTGAGCTTGATTGATTCGACATCATTTATGTCTACTGCATTATTATCAGGTCAGTTGTTATCAAATATATCTGCTGCAATCAGAGCATGCAAGGCCAATTCAACAAGTGTATGTGCTCTTATTGCTCTAGCAATTACCTTCCCACTAAGCATATGGGATACAGTGTTCTCAGCATATGTTACTGAATTGTGATCCTTTAATCCAGTTTCTGCCATAACATACACAACGCTTCCAAGAAAACTAATTTCCATGTGAAATCCCCAAGTCGCAAAGCAACATTCTTCATTCTGCAAGTAGAAGGCTCAGCATCAAACATTTGCCTTTAACCTTAGGGGCTGATCAAATGCTATAACAGGTGTCACTCCATATTTCTTTGCCTGGTCTGCAACAAAGTGTAGCGTCGAATATATGCACGATTCATTTTTAGGACCCATGTATATCATTGGTAGAAAATTTATTGAATATTTGCCAGGGTATTCCCCATGATAAACCAATTGCATTGTATCATTCCAAGCTGGAGTTATGGGGTGAAACAGCCATGATATTTTCCAATGTATACCAGCATTCCTGGAAATATCATCTTTGCAGATTTCTACAAGTTTTTTCCCTATCTAATAATGAACATTTCTATATTCTTGTAAAAAGTTGTCTACTTTGGCTACCGCTGCAACATCCTCAATTGTTGCTGCTACACATGGACTTATTTTTGATCTACATTTAATACCTGGACTGACATCTGATATCATCCGCATACCACGCAATGTGTTTAGACCATCAAGAGGTTGTATATTGTGATCTGTATTGTCTGCCACAAGCTGTAGAAACGGACCCTGCATTAAGCCAGGAGTGTCAAGAGGTTGTGAAACTGCAGCACTTTGCTAACTCTTCTGAACATCTTGATAAAATGAACAGAAACCAAGTTGGGGCAATGTTTCTGAAAATTATGGAGCCACATTCTAAGTGCAGATGCACACAAAGATATATTTGAAGGGGAACCATGGCAGCTCTTGATCTCACTGCTTGCATGATGGCATGGCTGACAGCTTCCTGTTTCAATTGTGTTTTCTTACCAACGTCTTTATCAGTAGTATTTTCAAAGACTCTGGCAAATAAGCTAAACATTTTTCAGGAGTCAATATATCTTCAGCAGAAGAGGTATATATCTTTTCAAGTCCCCACTGCCTTTATACCATTCTGTATCAGTTTTGCTGCAGTTTCAATGACTCTCAACTTTTGTAGTCCAGGGTCTTCTGGTTTAGATGATGTTTAAAATTTCTGAAGTATGCTAGAATCAGTGCTTCTAAGAGTGATTATGTTTGGCTTGCCTGTCATCTCAGTAATTATAATTCTTTCACCAAAATAATCAAGTTATCTCCTTTTTATGTGTTTAAAACTAAAAAGGTTTTCACAAAGCTGGCCCATTTTTATTATCTAATCTTGAATTGCAAGTTGTTTCTCACTATTTTCCCATACATAATTTACAGCTTGCAAAAAGAATCTTCTCCTTTCATATCAACACTTTTAATAGATACAATGTTTCTCTTCATAGCAATCTTCACCTGGGTCCATCACCAATCTAAACTTAATACTACAACTTTGGTGGTATATGCTGCTAGAGGCCATCAAATCTCTTGCAGACTCTATGCGAGCAAGGATCTCATTTGCCCAAGTGTCTTTATTCTCTAAGCACTTTGCTTTTACTTCTTGTTGGAAGGAATCCAATCTTACTTTGTACGCAAGATGTTTCTCTGACGTTTGTGATTCTGCTTTACGCATACGTTCCCCAAGAGTTTTACAGCAAAATAAACATTAGTATCATAGCAGAATACTGCTGACCCTGACCTCAAACCTAGAATTACTTTATTAGATTTAATTTACATTTGGTTTATTATCATACTTTATTCTTTTGTGAATATCCTCTTGCATTTTATGGACTCTATCTCCTTTCATTTCAATGCTATGAACTCTTTGTGCACTTGCTTGATTGATTGTGTCACATCCCTTTTGGTTTTGCTACACTATTCAAAAGATTTCTCACAAAATGCACAATTAAGATTCTCCATATACGCATTACTTGTGATATTTTATTGTTCTTGAATGTATCAATCTTATATATGGCTGTATCATAGCTGTAACTTTGCTTGAACTGTTTCACCAAGGACCATATGAAATGAAAAATGGGTACCATAATGTTTCACATGTACAGCATTGTAGATGATATTAATCTTTCATTTGTTTTATTATCGCGTATTACCCAGGTTCATGTGACAACCAGCAGGTGCCTATCTACGTGTATGCACAAACAAACAAAAAACGTACACTTTGTTGCCGCCAATACAGGGTCTATCGCTACATACTTTGATTTCCAGAGAGAACAAATTCAGCTTATACTTTTTATTTCGTGTCTTGTGAGCTAATTTTAGCCCCGTGGAATGCTCCAAAAACCTTTTTCCACCAGGACTTCGCCCCCTTGGGAAGTAACCACAGACCTAAATCTAAAATGTGTCAAACTCCCCACAACGGTGTACCTCCAGTTTAGAGACATTCAGAGAACATAATTTCGACTGAAAGGACGGTTTCCACTGTTGGGGAGTTTGAAAATGCGTATTCTATAAAATGTCTCAGGAACACCACTGGCAATTGATTAGTGCTGTAAATGAATTGTATCCTGGCTAAGCTCTTTAGTGCATGAAATGCAGTTTCGATATGGACTCATAATATGTCATTTGCTGGTGCTTGTCTATCAGATTATAGCTTAATTGACAAGGCAGTTCAGTTTTATCACTATTTGATATCGTGTTGTGAGAGCCGTTACCGGGGAGTTCCGGAGAATACCGGGGAGTTCCGGAGAATCCCGGAGATATACGACGACGGTGTGATGTGCTTACCCCTCTACCTCCAAGGGTTCCATGAGCTACTGTTTCCGCCAATAATGACGTCATGGAGTTACCTACCTACAGTCTTCGAGAACAGTCGAGCTGTTTAGTCTCCTGCATTGAGGATTAAAGGTAAGTTAACTCTCCTTCACCTGCACTCAGCCATTTGCAACAATTGCACTAATGTTCAGCACCCATGCAATTAGCACGCTTTAACTGTAAATAATCAATGCCTGAGTATCTGCTCAAAAAGTACTATTTTAAATACGGAAATGACGTGTAAAAATCTAATAATATAGGCCTATTTATTATTTTCACCATGAATATACCTAAACAAGTACTTACTGCTTAATTATTTTTTTAATTCATATTTTGTTAAAACAGCATATTTCAAAGGATTTTCAAAATTAGCCAAAAAATAATAAAAAAAGGCAACTTTTAACCGCAAAATAAAAAATCAGACTGAACTTTTTTTCTGTAATAGCTGAGTGTTTAACCTATTCAATGCTGTACGATTCATTTCTGTTCGAATTTTGTCTGGGTCAGACCCATATTTGATTTACATGGACTGGCCTATACTTAAACATGACTTGTTCGTACAGAGACGTCCTAAAGCCAAGGTGCCCAGAATTGGTGAAAACAAAGAAACTAGATACTAGTGATTCAGGACCAGCCGAGCAGCTCAGAGCACCTGGGCAGTGCTCCAAGGGCTGTGAGCTCGATCCGCGAAATCTGCCTGCCTGCCTGTCACTACCCTTACGTTGCCCTTTGCTTAAATCATGACTTGTCCAGATTTTTTTGGGATAAATATGCTTAGCTTAGACGAAGCTACATATTTGAGAAAGATTATATTATACTATACTTGATATACTATACTCTTAGGATGGGTTTCATCAGATATGCTTATTATATAGTAAAATTATTATCATTATTTCCTTGCTTACTGGTAATATTGTCAGGTTTTGTAAAATTACTTGGTAAATACCTGGTAGTTTAACATGCTAGGCAATTTTGCATGTTGATTTATTTCCAGGAAATCGTCCTCCAAAAATAGTTCAGGAATTCCACCAGACTACCAGACACTTGTTTGCAAAAATGACAAGGTGGTCAATCACGTGGTCTGCCTGATTTGGTTCACGGACATTACGAACCAGTAATCACAGGTAACAAAAATGGTTCATAACTTTCGTTATACTAAGTCAAATTTCATGCGGTAAAGTGCAAAAAACCCTCATATTTTTCTGCAAAAGACTGTGTAAAAGTTTCTCCTGGGTTCGCTGCAGTTTTCCGGATTACCTCGACCAACTGAAGAAAAATAAAAAACAGAAAATTCTCCGCGACATGGTACACACCAAAGTAATAAAAAAAGTAGAAAAAGTAAAAATATAATACAAGAGTATAGTGGAATATATGAACGTTTTTCAATGACGTGGACATGCTTTCTTGCCAGATAGATCAGACTTTAAGTCATTTGTTTTGCAAGATAAGCCATCTACAATCGAGTTACTAGTTGAAGGGTGCACATGACGGAAGGGTTCATACCTGGAACGAACGTTCTAAGATGTAAATAATTTTAATTGTTTTATATACAGCACACTTTGTATATATCTTGTTACAGATTCATATATATTATGACAAAACATGTACCATTTTGCTAACAACTTCTAAATTGTTTTAACTAGGCTAAAATGTTAACTAGGTAAGTTTAACTAGTGTTTCTGACAGGTACGTACTGGGCAAGGTAAACTAGTGTTAAAGGCAAGTCGCACTGGGCAATGTAAACTAGTTTTAATGGCAGGTACTCACTCGGCAAGGTTAACTAGTGTTAATGACAAGTAGCACTGGGCAATGTAAACTAGTGTTTATGGAAGGTACTCACTCGACAAGGTTAACTAGTGTTAATGACAAGTAGCACTGGGCAAGATAAACTAGTGTTAATTACAGGTACTCACTTGGCAAGGTTATCTAGTGTTAATGGCAGATAGTCACTCAGCAAGGCTAACTATTTTTAAGGGCAGAGATGCTCACTGGGCAATTTAACTAGTGTTTATGGAAGTTACTCATTCAGCAAGGTTAACTAGTGTTACTGACAAGTACGCACTGGGCAAGGTAAACTAGTGTTAATTGCAGGTACTCACTCGGCAAGGTTACCTAGTGTTAATGGCAAATAGTCACTCGGCAAAGTAAACTAGTGTTGATTGCAGGTACTCACTCGGCAAGCTTAATGACAGATACGCACTTGGCAAGGTAAACTAGTGTTAATGACAGGTACTCACTCCGCAAGGTTAACTAGTAGTAATTACAAGTACGCACTGGTCAATGGTAACTATTTTACTGGCAAGTACGCACTGAGCAAGGTTAACTAGTTTTACTGACAAGTGCGCACTGGGCAAGGCTAACTAGTGTTAATGGCAGATACTCACAGGGCAATTTAACTAGTGTTAATGGAAGATACTCACTCAGCAAGGTTAACTAGTGTTAATGGCGGGCACGCACTGGGCAAGGAAAATTAGTGTTAATGACAGACACGTACAACATTCTTAATAGAGTCACAAGTGAAAACAAAAGCCTTTCCTCCGTTCATATGAAATCTTCCAAATGAAGTTGACTTCCTTAACACAATAACTAGATCAGTTGATCTGTCAAAACGTCCGAATTTACGTTTTAAACTGTCTATTAATACGCCAAGAAGCCTGACAACAGAATTGTTTGGCTTCGTCTTTACAACTTGTCCTAGCAGTGGTGGAAATCGTGTGATTTAGTTTTGATGCTCGTACTTCTTTAAAGGTAAAATAATTCGCTGAAAAATGTGTGTGTATCTTTACATCAAATGTGGTGGCAGCTGAATTGCCACTGGACCTGGTGTAACCTTTAAAATGCTTTAAAAGATATGTTCTGTTAGGTGTGTTGCAACAACAACGAAATCTAACCTGTTATTTTGACCAGTATATTGATATATATTAAAAAGTAAATGAGTATGACCAGGAAATGCCACAATAGACCTTGGAGGCGCCAATAGACCCTGGTGCACCAAACCGGGGATTTTTGTAGATATTTTACATTTCCATTGTACATTGTATTTGCCTTAGATGAAACCTAACATTCCAGATGTTTCCATTTCCCTATGCAAAACATTGAACAGTCACGTGATTTGACATGCGCCTTGGGCGGACTAACGTTAACATCAGCCAATGACTGGCTCTGTTTATGTGTTTGTGTGACGTAATTATCGTACCAACATG
The DNA here is from genome assembly GCA_964019695.1 of Loripinus fragilis. Taxonomy (NCBI): domain Eukaryota; kingdom Metazoa; phylum Mollusca; class Bivalvia; order Lucinida; family Lucinidae; genus Loripinus; species Loripinus fragilis. The sequence continues at coordinate 137,303,334 of OZ026514.1, read as the reverse complement.
AATGACTTAATAAACGTATCGTCATAACTTTGCGTACAGGAGTTTCGCTGGCTGTTCCATCACCTTCGTTACAAATGAAATAAACCATTTTAAAAGGGTAACAAGCGGGACTGGGTGCAAGATTGTATGGCATATTTCATGATAATATGACATGTTAATATAAGGACTGTCATGCAGATTTTTAGCATGTACTGGATGCTGCAAAACGTTATCTTTTTGTGTCCGAGAAGCCCTCCGGGCTTCACAGACATTAAAAAGCCTAATTTTTTGCTTCATCCAATACAAGCTAAAATCTGCATTTAAATCCTTAAATTCTATCTGAAACCCCTTTCAATTCCCTTGAAAAGGAAGGTTGTTAGCACTCTGACCATGGGGTGTTTGGCTGTGGCGGCCTGTTGAATAAGTTACTTATATGAATTTTCATAGCGTGAACAAGAATCGCCATAAAATATATATTTGATACATTTTTATTGTTTAGATTATGACTTTTACACCAGATACAAAAGCAATTGTTAATAATAATGCAAAACAAACTATTGTCCTGAACTTTTGATAGTTTGGTTACTTGTGTGACAAAACCTTTTAAAATACCTCCTTAAATAATTGATTGTCTAAAATAGTTTGGTTACATACATTCAATAGCAAGCTGTCCGGAGGATAATTTTATTATCATAAAGGTACATTTATTTCCTTTACAAAAAGTATGTTTGTGAGTCATATATTGCATATGATATCTGTAATCGCCTTTTAAATATAATAACCCCGTGTAAAAACTAATTTACTCAAATCCGTTCTGGGGTAATAAAAATCAGGTAGATGTTCCAAAAAATTTAATCGTCATCTTTTTTCAGTGCATTGATCAATTCAATTAAGATTCTAGATACATAGTCGTATTGAGGGTGGTATCTTTCCAGTTATTGAAAAGTAACGTATATTACTAAACAAAGATATAGTAATACCACTTGCTTGTTGGATTCAGGCATTATTATGAGCAAAATGCGCTCTATGAATTTATGTTATTATAACTTAACAGTTTATATCATTAAATAAAAGATTTGCATTCTGCTAAGGTGACTGCTTGTGTGCTTTTATTTACGTTACTTGTCAAAACCATTAAATTTAAAGTATATTATGAGCATCTTCTATAGCTGAATTAAAATTATTCATTCTCCAAAATATCGAATTCTCTTTTAGGTAAAATGATAAACTAGTCCAACAGTTGAAAGAAGATATTTCCTTCCGGTGGTGTTGTAGTATGCGTTCCCATTTTATTCTCTATATAATTACATAACTAGTATTTATTCCATTTAAATATATTTAGTGGACACCCTAACTCTACCAAATAAAATATTTTCTATATGTAAAATAATAATATTCTATATGCAGCTGTTTATACAGTTAGAATCTCTTTTTGTCCAAAATACCAACTTAATAAAATAAATAAAGTGAAAAAGAAATATCCAACCCCCACCAATTAAGTTATATAGTACCCCTTTGGCACTATCTTAAATAGGCTTTAGCTGTCCATCTGCAATATCATTTAATTCATGCTACATGCCAAATCAATTCGGGTGCAGACCTTATAAGCATATTTGAACTAATTCAGAATATAACAGCCTCATTTTCTATTTAGAAAAACAGAAAGACACAGTCTATTTTGTAGATATAAGTGAGTGTTATTTATGTTATCAAATAAATTAGTCTGTATAGAAACATTGTCATCGTACCATACTATACAATCTCGTTGCAACTTAACTCCTTTTGGGGTACTATTCAGAACCTATATTTGTCACAACTGCACATTAATTAACATTGTATTCAAAATATTTAATGATTTGTGTATGCATTTTTACCATACTGAAAGGTTGATCTCATCCAAACACAATAATGTTTATAAAAAATACTTTGAAAGTATATCAAATCTATTTTTGTTTATCCTCGATCTTCAGATCTTAACAACTAAATGGGAAACCGCGTAAACTGTTTACTTTGAAATAAGTATGGGGCACTCGACTTCACAATAATGTAAAATTTTGGAAATAAAATAATAAATAAAAAACGCTTCAATGTGATAAATATCTGTTTATGTTCATTTGAGCTATGTTGACGGAATATCTTGGGTATTGTTGCATTGTTTACTTTACAGCTATTTATTCAATATTCAAGTATATGATAAAATATAACCAATTCTATTTCTCACAATACAGTAACGTACTTTTGTGAATAATGTTGGTTACCAATTTCATTAATCAAACTTCTAAAACATTAAATTTCCCTTTTATACACAAATCGTTGAAATTGTTTGATTGAACAGGTACTTTTTGTAGAAATTGGTACTCAATTTATTTATAATGCCCACTTATAATCAAATTAAGAAAAAATATGAAATTTCATCAAGGTTTATGCAATATCGTGTAGTAGAATGTTTAATGAATAAAATATTTTAAAGGTTTTAAAATGACAGTTTATCGTCTTCTTTTTTATTTCGATCTTACAAAGTAAGAATTAACTCTACATTCGTGCAAAATTACCAAATAAAATTCCTAACCTTAGCACAAACACATTACAACCAGATATATTATGGTTGAAATCAAGCATATCTCCATTATTGTCTTTTATGTTACTCTGCTTACAACATAATGATAAGTTATGTTTTCTGATCATACTCACTTACTTTTTATGGCTTTTAGATAAAGAGGAGTGCTAGTTTCTGCATTAGCACCTGTCAGATCAACCACTTTTAAATATGAGTTCATTTGTATATGGAATTTAATGTTTTGGTAGTTTGAAAAATACCATTAAAAGTCAACAATAATCGCATTGAACAGTTTTGGTATTGGGAGAATTACATGGTACTTGTTTCTATTATATATTTGAATATTGAGTATTTGCATGTAGCATAATAGTATCAGAGAATTTTCTTAAAATAGAGCTCAAACATTCAACTAAAAAAACAATGTACAGCTTGACATATGACTAAATACACATAACTTAGTATATACGCTTGTACATAACATCATACGTAAATTTTGTTACTGTCTTTGATACAATTGAAAAGGCCATTGCTCTATACTTATTAAAGCATACTGTTTACTTGGTAACATGTAGCTGTTCAGATTTTAAGATTGTAATACCATAGAAAATTTAAAAATAACGGTTCATTTTGGTTCTTCTGATGTAACGAATTTGATCTTTTAGATATATGTAGAACATATTAATTCTAAACTGACATGTGAATTTTGAATTAGAATTAACACAAAATATGATATGACTGTCTGAATATAATACACACAAAATCGAATATTTTTTCTAATGAGCGTATATAGTATCATAGTGTCTTATAATGTTTCTTCTATTTGGTAACAGAGATAACACGGTGGGATATTACCAATTTCCTTAAAGTAGTAAACTTTGATTTTCTTTTGTTGTGAAATGAAAATGAAATATATTCTGAACTAGCTCTGAAATGTATTCTGAATTAATCCCAAAATGCGTGTTAGGCCAATATTTGGTTGAGCTGTGCAAGCACCATGGATTACAGGGTATTGCAGATGCTAACATAAACAGCTGAACTCTCCTTTAAGATAATGCAAATTTGCATACTATGAAAATAAAAGTTTTTTTCTGTATCAATGAGCTTTTAATCAGCTGTCAGTTTGGATAAATGTAGATGGCATATAGTGGTTGTTAGACAATTATTGAGCTTTATATATATAAAGCGAATGGTTTTATTTGATTGTATAAAGCTATCAAATATTATATTACATAAGACAGTTAGGGGCAATAAAGCGCAGTTGGTAACGTGTCTGACTGCAGATTCGTTTGTGATTGCAGATTCAGGGGTCGCAAATTCGATCCCGGCCCGATCCCATACTTTTGTTGAAATTTATCATGAAATAATTTCTGCGGCCATTCTCCTCCCTTTCGCTGTTTCAAGTAGGGTTGTTGTCAGTTAAAAGCGAAAGTGTGTGCACGAAGTGCTGGTTAACTGCTTAGTCAAGCTTGCCAAGGAAAAAGTGTGGTTAGGCGAACTGACCGTCCTAACATGACCATAGCTGTTGACTGGGACACAAAGATCATAACTAAGCAAAAAAAAAACAGAATAAAGTCATTGGATATATTCCATAGGGTAACGCATTCGGCACTATTGGACGTTTATATCTTATTTAATTATAGAACCTATGTAATCAATTATGTTATATAAAAAAGAAATATGACGACCATTTGGAATATGAATATATACAAAAACAAACAAACTGTTAAATAAGTTCAGACAGTATTTTAAGTTCAGAGCATGGAAGGACAAGTAACGTAAAACATTTAAAGACACCCCTACAGAGAGCAAAACTTTTAATCCAATTACAAAAATATCAGTGTCAAATAAGGTAGGCTCAGAAAATTATACGCTAGCTAGATTTTCATTTGTGTCAAAATAAAAAAAGTTAGTCATTTGTTTGTTTGGAGAGCAACGTAGTTCACAAACATACAAGTACCTTTTCATGACTAAAACGTTGGGAATATCTGTGATAATACTGCGCATGGGGTGTACTAAAATGATAATCCTAGTGAACAGCCTGCTACTTTCCGACTGGTCTTTACACAACTCTAACAGCCAGCGAGTCTGATGATGCCGAACATTCCTTTGGCGTCAGATGTAGTTTATAAGGGTTAGACTGCTAACGGGGCCTATGACTAGATGAACCGTTCTCATAAAACACTCATTTTCTTTGTTTCTGGGACAGAAATGTCACCAAATATTCCTTCAACGAAAAACTGGCTAGGAAAAATAAGTTTCTGCTTTTAAAGCTTTAATATAAGGGTTTTTGTTATAGAAACTATACGATTGTTACTTACGTTACTTATAAGAAGCATCGATTACATTACGATCGTCTTGGTCTGTATTTGGAATCCTAATACATTCATCACAATGAATTGGTTACCTCATAAACTTGAAAAGTGATTTGGACAGAAAGTTCACATGTTCTAATTTTGGCACATGATTGTTAGTGGCCATGAAAAAAAGGGTTGGGGTTAATAATCTTCATTTATGATGTGATTGAAGGTCACAGTGGGTTTAGCTACATACCAATTTCAAGGCCGTGGAAAGCAGTTTATTAAACGGCCAATTTAAATGCGACATTTGGTTAGAACTGTGTTCTATAAGAATCGATAAGAGGTAGAAACGTTAATTTGATATATATGTTATATTCGTTAACTACACCCTATAAAATCATTGATTTCTTTTTTAATACATTGATTTGATAGACTTTAAATACTTGTTTAAGATCACAATATCATGCCCCTAAATGGCAATTAACTGGCAAATTCAAAATCTGCAAATAGCTTACGCCCATCACAGAAATTGTAAGAATTATAAGCTTTGGGGTATGATGACCCTTAATAAAATGTATTATACGGTAGACTTTTTCCATTGAAATTAAACAGGTAATCCTATCTGTAAGCTTTTAAATACCATTATATGAACATCTTATTGATAAAGAATAGTGGCAGGTGATATTTAACATTTTCTAGAGTAAATTATCATTCTAGTGCTTTTTATTATAGGTAACGTATATTACTAACTTTAATACATTTATTTTGTTGGCTAGGTCATGCTTTAAATTAATGATCATGGGTGTTTTAATTTATTTTAAACCTATTTTTTGCAATAAATCGATATAGCTACTAGTTTGTCACAAAGGGAACTTAAATAGTTTTTATAGAAGGCATTATCAATGCATACTTAGTTTTGTAAAATATATTGTATCATGACTTTGCCACCTTTCCTTTGATCTGAACTGTTCAATAATTTCAACAAGACCCTGTCAAGGGTGTAGCTTATAATTGACTTGAATATCTAATGAATAAATTAAATCTTGATTGTTTTATTGGTACAATAACGTTTGTACCTCTTATCTTTACAAGAACTTTATTGTACAAATACTCGTGAATATACAAATATTTCTCTTGTAACGGGAAACTCGTCTTCGACTCTTCCCGCCTACAAGAGGGAATATTTGTATATACACTCGTAACTTGCCTGTTTAAACTTTTTTTTTAAAACAACATGACAAACTTATTGATTTGCTCCAAATTATATGTATAAAAGCTCATAAACAAAGAGAATATGATAGAATTCAAGTAACAGCTGAATAAAGATAATTCCCATGTTCTATCAAATGTTCAAGGTGACATTTATAACCATATAAATAAATCATATGGTCCTATGTTTGTCCAAAATATAGTCAAAGATAATATTTTTTTACCTAAAATGATAAGATACAGTGAATTTAGATTGTTGTTATACTTATTTAGATTGATTGGTTGAGATAAGGTTAGACATCCCAGTCAACAACATTTCAGTCATGTCAGGGCTTCTCATAGAGGGAGGAAGAAAGAAAATAAGAATATGATAGACTTAAAGGCCTTGACCCGAACTCAATTTTGCCGCAAGTGAAGCATTTTTTTCCTGACAACAAGCCAAAGTAAGTAAGGGTGCAAAGATCAGGAATCGATACAATCAAGTACCACACCTGACCCAAGATACCAATGGGAAAGTGACAACTCACAGTAGACACCACAAACGAGAGCCAAGAGGTCAGCCCTTTCCCAGCAGGTGACCACAAAGCACATATAAACAGACGCGCACAAAGACATAGCAAACATAAGACAGAACAAAAACATAGAAGATCCACAAAAGAAGTACCGCCTTGGAACGGTCAGTAAAATATTTTACTGGAGGGCTTAAACGGTTTAGGCATATCAGAACCTATATTTTATGGTGATTTAGTCTATAAATTCAAACGAATTGTTGGAAAACCTTATTTTAGTGATCAATTCAAAAAGATAGTAAAACGTTATATAAGGGTTGGATATAATTTGGATATCATGCGACAGTCTGCATGCCTAGTTTTAAACCCAATCACGGTTTATAGCTATTGTTTCCTCTTTAATTGCACAACGGTGGGTCAGGCCTCAGACTCTATGACGGCTCTGGCGTAAAGCTTTAATCGATGGGTTGGTGCCTGATGCTTATCTGTAGCTGGACCCACCGTGGCTCAACTTGAGGTTTTCTTTAGCTCTGACTATCTGTGAGTCATGAGCCCTTTTCTTTGTTTCATCATGGGGTGTTGCTTTGATTAGAGAGTTTTCCATGATGATACATTGCATTAGTTAGATGGCCTCCATGCGAGCTGAACATTTCTTGTACTCCAACAACAGCAGAATCTAGGGCGAAGATTTGGTACCAGTAAAATGCATTTAAGCCCCCCCCCCCCCCCCCCCCCGATGGCTTAGGCTGCTGTCCGTTCTAAGGCGGTGGTTCTGTTGTTGTTGACTTTTTGTTTATTGTTACTCCCATTGTGGGTGTCTGTAATTGTTCTATGTTTTGTTGTACGTTACCTTATGTCCATTCTAGTATTGCAATCATCTTGATGGGGAAGAGAGAGCTGATTGCTTTGCTTTAGTTGTCTTCCTGGTGTCTCGTGATGGTTGAGCCGCTCTTCCTCGCGGTGCCACGGGGTTGTCTGCAGTTTGTGATTGTGGTATTTCCTGATCATACTCACTTACTATTTTTAACGGCGCCAACCTCACCCTTAATTCAGATGTGGATCAAGACACATAGATATTTGGTTTGCATGAAAGACCCCTAACTTATCAATGCATCATCTCCTAAAACATATAAATCAAGATATAACAAGGAGATAAAGCAAGGACAAGGACTCAACAGTAAATTAAACTGAATACCGGAGCAAAAGAAATCCAACAGGTAAACCCAAGTATGACATGACCATATAGCTAAAAGATCTAGAAAAGTTCACAGCTCCCTACCCCACAGTATTCATCTGAAGGAAGGTTGATTCAATGAGGTAATTAAACATTTAAAAGTTTAAAAGTAACTAAATATTTGTGTGTACCCAGTAAACTGTTCCTCACATGGTACAAACGTAGTCAGTAACATGATAAGGCTAATTTCCGTGCATATTTAAGTTCATTTACAATACAAAGCTGCTAATTACTAAACATGGCAGTATACAAATAATATTTGCCCACAATTCATATAGAATTTAGCATCTATAAGCCGGTACAATAAAAATGATAATGTTACTTTTGATACTATGCATTATAACTGTCTGCAATCAGATCCTGTTTAAAGAGACTGTCTCCATATTAAATTTTATACCCACATGTGTGTATACAGATGGTGACACATTCATTTATATTTAGCTTTAAAAATGAGATTAGTTTTTCTTTAGCATATTTTTAATTGTTTAATAAATAAAACTGTAAATCATATCAACTCTAGTCTTCTGATCATTAGCTTGTCAATGAACAATGTGAACTTTATAAATAAGTAATTTAGAAAGAACAAAGCTGTAACAATTGGGAAAACAGTTATGATTGTTGACTTAACATGATAATGGTCACATACCATATGATCATATCAAGGGAAACAGGTCAATTGTTACTTACGATACCAATTTAAATGTAAGGTTTTCACAGCCAGAAATATATTAGATCAAACTTGAGCAGGTGACATTAGAGTTAAATTAGAACATATTTTAAGTGTTTAAGAATATTGGGTGGCAGTGTGTCAGCCTTGTCACCAGTACTATGCATATGTAATTTGCCAAATGACCTCCAAAAATAATTTCTTTCACATTGTGAAGGATATCTTTATAAATGTCAGATACTGATATATCAGTTCCCACTTTCAATTGTTTTCTATGTGTTGTGTATGATATAGTATACCAAATACTGAATTTCTCACCACAGATTTATTATTTGATAATAGCAAGTATCAGACTCATTGTCATAGGATAAAATGAACTTTTTTATCATAAAATATAAATGCTCAACAGTACTCTCAACTGAAGAATTGGAACACCACCTGAATGTTTGATCCTTATATCAGATATGGGTAATTGCTGGGGCTAAATTCTGGTCTGAGACTTAATCTACATCTGTTCTTTGGTAATGGGAGCAGCAATGGCTTTGCCGAATCAACACATTTGCACAGGCTCGGCTAAGTCTTTTTAGTGTCACACTGTGATAAGTACCAAAATCAAACGCATATGGGTTATAGCATTTGCAGCCAAAACCCATATAAGCATAGCGTCCTTTTTATGGAACATAGGCAAACAATGCATTATGCGGTGTCTGATCAGGATCTTCACTGTTTGCTTACAGAATGGTCTATTAAAATTTGGAAAAAATGAAAAATACGACCCAACTTGGAAATTGGTTAAGGCTGGAGTTGCTGAGGATCCAACACACGAGATTTCTGATCAATGCAACGAGCAAAAATGGCGTCAAACACAGTGAACTTGTGTGCAGGCTGATCTACGCATGTGTTGTTACATAAGCATATTTTCACTTGATGAGGCATGAATGGAAATTGCGTATTCAGTCTCCATATTAGTGACAAAGATCGTTGAATGAAAAAATTCCAGCGCGTCATACAACCCGAGCTAACTATGCCATTGATTATAGATTTATTCTAAGAACACATGAAGAATGAGCAAAACATCTGAATGAAAATAATTAGATAACCAAAATTGACATCTACTGTCCTGCCAGCCAAGAGTGACAGCGACGTCAAGTTTTGTTTACAAAGTTATCAGGGACTTAAGATCGATAGATCACTTGTGTATTAATCCTATCCGCAGGATAGGATTAATACACAAGTGATCTATCGATCCGCGTTAGTTCGAGTGGAGTGTACAAGTTTACGTATTACTTAACAATTGTAAACTTAATAGTTCGTCACTGTCACTTTTGGTTGGCACGTTAGTAGATAGTCAATGAAACAGTATTTTATTTCCGTTAAATTAGAAAGAAAAGATACCTGTAAGTTAAGTCTTCACCTTCTCTATGTCGTCTGCTGATAATATTTGCCAAACGGTTTGAATCCAAACTGTTTGATTCTGTGATTAGATAGGAATTATTCCCTAAACAATTTTTCGAAAAACATGAAAAAGTTTATTTTGAAAAAAAAAATCAGCAGACGATAAAAAAGCATGATTTTTTTCAGCAGGCAAATGGTCAAGAAAAGAGCTGACAGTATCAATAATATTAAAGGCATTCATAACATTCAAAGTAATCTTAGACCTGGCACATGCGCGGATCCAGAAAGTTTAGACAGATGGTGTTCAACTCATCTTTTTCCCTTGTTTTAGTTGATGATCCAGCATTGGTCTGGATCCCCTGAAAAATCACAAAGCTACAAAGCCAGCATCCAAGGTCGGGCCATCATCCGCCCGCTAGCGAAACACAATTAAAATGGCGTTTCGCTGGTGGGTCGATGATGGTCCGCTTTTAGTGGTATTTTGATCCTCTCTCCCCTCATCAATTAAGAAAAAAAAACGTCAGAATTGGACAAAACTTTCTGGATCCGCGCATGCATCAACGTATTCATAGAGGCAAATCGTTCAATGAAAAAAAACTACATATAAGGCCAATGAGTTAAGAGTACTTTTTTACAAAGCAAAAAAGTTCATTCACAAGTCCTAGTGACCGAGGGATGACCTTTCCGGAGCACAGAACTGAGCTTTTAAATTGATTCCCCATTCGGGAAATCTATTTATCTGAAGTATAGTGCTCAGTTCAGTCTGCTGATAACATTTGCAGACATCCTGGACTTAGATTGGGCCATATTCATTGGGCCTGATCTGTAACTAAACTGTTTGACACTCTTGTGGTATTCCTGCAAGCATATTTGAAAGCGCAAATTTTAAAGAAAAAAAGCCCTAAGACGACAAAAGCTTGCACAATTCCAAACATGCAAAGCATTTATAGTTGTATTGTTTTTTTTACAGTTTGCATGCTCGGAAAATTTGCAAGGTTTTTTTTAAATCTTTTTAGTTTCCCTGCCCTTCACTATAGTGTAGATTTTATTTTCTTGTCCTTTGGGATCATGGGTTTCATTGTGGAACTTTGAAACTATCAGAGGGTCACTGATGAAGCCTAAATGGCAGAAACTAGCTAGTCTGGCCCAGGAAATATGCACACTCTGGTTTCAGTTCTTTAGTACAGTCTTTGCTTCCAAGGGATACCCTTTTAAGAACATATTTGAGATTCAAACATATTTGATCCAGATCAGGCCCGACATATTGTCGGGTCTGATCTGGATCAAATTGTTTAGAAGTTTATCAGCAAACAATCACAGCAGGCAAACAGTTTACATGTTTTCGATAAGAACTATTTTCTCATGCGCTGGTCAATTAACTCTTTTATCAGCTAGCAGACGACTTTATAGAAATACGTATACTTTATCCAATATCATACCAGTATTTGTAGAGAAAATAGGGCTTATCATTTGAGATAGAATTGACTTGACATTCCAACGTTTTTCAAATCTAGAATGTTGCAATGCATTCCGCTTTCGAGTTACCATGAATGATTAGATGCGACGTTAATGTTTCTATATTTGGTCAAATTACTATTCCAAGGTCAATGAAGCTGCCAGAAATTCCCAGCACGTCCATTCATGTGTCCAATGAGAGTGATAATCTATAGCTTTTTCATTCATTATAAATAGCCCAGCTCACTGGAACTACTTTTTTTAGCTCAGTAAAGGGGTCATGAAAGTTCACAGAGCTTTTTTTCATTTTCTTTTCTTCAAAACATAATAATGTTTCATACTGTAGCCAGTCTCGGGTCGAGTGGATCGTCTACCTATATTGTATGGCCACTAGACGATTCATATAATATATGAAACAAATCTACACCACTAAAGCGCAGTTGACGGGTGGTGCCATGCTGTATGTAGTTTACGAGGTAGTGAGTTCGAACCCAACATTTGGGTATTTTGGCTAAACTATTTTTCAGCATCTAACTTCTCGACAAATAGGCCACTGGCTGGATATGGTTTACCTCCCCCCCCCAGGGGGAATTTTGTAGACCGTATTTTTCTTGAAGCCCAATGTCTTGCGAGGATTTTGCAACATGTTAGCCCTCTGACAATGGCAGCGTTTGGCTGTAACAACCTGTTACATATGTTACCCTACAAAATATTTGATAATTAAAATTCTTTTTAAGTCTTCAGAAAAGTCCAAAAGATAAGGTAAGATTTCCAAATTGTTTATATTTTCTAAATAAGCTATTACTGGGCTACAGATAATGATATTTGAAAACAAATATAGTCACCCTCAATGTAGTGTATGTTACATTTTTTCATTGAACCCCCTTTTAAATGATAAATGCATCTAACATAGTTTGTCTTTAATTTTACTGAAACCAGTTTATGTTCAATAATTAAGTATTACATTAAAGATTTTCTATTTACCTTTTCAAAACTGAAAGCATTACGTTTCTATCTTATATACTTTTTGAGTTATTAGATGTTGAACATGGTACCCCCCATATCACACAAAAATGTATAGTGTAATCCTCCAGGCCTCGTGCTGGCTATAGACCCCTCTTCCTCCCTGGGGGAATTTTGTACACTATGATTTCCAGATACTACAATATATAAGCCACAAAATGAAATATGTTAGCCCTCTGAGAGTGGCAGCGTTAGCGGGTAACATCATGTTACGTACGTTACCCGCAAAATAACATTAAATTTTCCTGATAATGTCTCCAACATGACATATTCACACTTTTTTTGAAGTCTGGCACAGTTTTAAGAACTTCTCATAGCACAGTTACATAATTTTAGCATTTGTTTATAAATGTCTTGAGATTTTGCGGTTGTATATGTTACTTAGTGTTTCATATGTTATTTCCAAGTATCAGTATGGCAGTTATTGACTGAACATGTATTAAATCCGTCAGTGAATATAGTAAATCTGTAAGGCTGCTATTCAAATGAATTAAAGTTTCTTATTATGGTGTCTTACACTATTTTACAGCCGAGGTTACATACGTTGCTCTCTGAATACCATTAAACATTCAAGATATGGTCTCCAACACGACCTGCTTGTACTTATTTGCATGCTGGCACAGGTCGGTGTACTTATTTTTACTCTGACTCATTTGCTGAGGAAGTAACTCAATACATAAACTGCCATAAACCCTCTTTTCTTTTATAGAGACATCAGATATATAGTTGACATAATACTCTTGGAAAGTTTGTAACATTCAGTGCAATGTGCGAGTAACGACTTTAAAGATCAAAGAAAACCCATCAGGTAGAAGTTCTAGAGCAAATCTTCATATATTATCCAAGGGTTTTAAAGAATTTTCCTATACAACTTATTACTCCTCTATCAGATTTATCTTGCAAGGATTTTGCAATATGCTAGCACTCTGGTAATGGCACCATTACCCTGTAATAGCCAATTATATATATTACCCATCAACATCTTTGATAATTTTAGTAAATGACATGACTTCTGAAAAGTGCAAACCATAAGGTAAGATTTCCAAATTGGCTATATCATCCAAGTAAGCTATTTTTGCCTCACAGATATGGACCTTTGAAAACATTTATGCACCCCAAAGTGTTACGTATGTTACTTTTTTCATTATTCCTATATAAATGATTTATGAAACTAATATAGTTTGATATTTTTTTTAAAATGTGAATGTGTTTACTAACTCATTTTGTATCAAAGAATGTTTATGTACCTTTTAAAAACTGCAAATATTATGTTTCTATCTTTTATAAGGTTTGAGTTGTTGAGATTTGAACATTGTAACCCCCTATCACACAAAGTGTGAAATATAATTCTGTGGCTCTTTTGTTAGGGTACAATCAAGTTTTCTTTAACCCAGAGGTACTCGATTTCCTTCCCATTTATTTTCCACACATTTTGTCCATATCTGGAAAGCCTCACTTGTGTTCATGGGAAAGACTTGATGGTTTAATCTTTGTATGTACATCTTAAGGACAGAAAAGCAGATTGGAGGTAAGCATATGTTCATGCCATTTGAAATAGTCAGTGTATGTGTATGGCTTTGGTACTTTTTTCAGAAACATGTCATACTACAGCTTATTCACAATTACATACATAGCACATGTTATGGCTTCATATCACTGATGAGTGCCTAGAGCAATTCTTTATTTGTTTTCCTACCCTTCTTAGAATGTTGATGAACTAGTGGGGGAGGGGTTCTCTATCAGTTTCATAGGAATAACCTTTCCATGGTACTAACACATCGGCAGTGTCACAATCTGTTAAACAGTGTATTAATGTAGATCTCTTCCCCCATATTCTGGCCAATGCTGTTAACATTCAGAAGGTGCACCTTTTGTTGCATACACCATTGTTGAACAAAACACCCAGGTTATCCTCTGCGAGAATGTTTGTAAGACTTTATAAACTGCTGCTTATACATTGTATATATGTATCAGTGACAAAACCAACACGCCCTGCCTTTAGAGCCTGGTTGAATACTGGTGCCAAGAGATCCATGAAGGTGACAGGAAAAGCTGTTATGCTCTGTAGTTACGGCATTAACATAAACGTTATGTGCAGCACTACATGGACAGTCTAATGTTGGTTCAATGTGTGATTGGAAGCCATGCTGATGTTTCGACTTGTCAGTTTTGGTGGAAATTCTATCAGGAGTTGACAGTGACCATGGTACAGGTCCCAGAAGGAACGGCAGTGTCAACTCAAGGTCAACATTATGTCTAATAGAAAGAAGGCCATGCTTACCAAGGACGCTCCTTTAAGCTCTCATATGGCTGTTTACGTTTTGTAAATTGGGCAATTTCTTCTTGCTTGACCTCGCAAGCATCAAAACGTTATTAGCTTGTAGCATTTTAGGGTGGGGGGGGGTGAAAGACAGATTTTTTTTAACTAAAAGTGAGTCAATGAAGTCTGCAACAGCCTTCCTGCCAATGTCATCAGCCTCAATAAGATCCTTAGCTATGCCAGGCTTAGCAGGCACACCGAAAGACAAAAAGTACAGTTCATTGTCTTCAAAACTAGAACTAAAAGGATTGGTGAAGCCTGAAACTGCCTCTAGTACTCATTCTACTTTGCATCTGAGCAGATTGAATATTTCATTTCAGTGCATTGAAGAGTTGTTTCAATATATTGAGCTCTAGTGTGATGAGTAATACACCATTCCATCTGTAGTATGAAACGTAGTTCTAGTTGCTGAAGCCTATAATACCTCTATATTGTTTGCCTGATAGTTATGTCAAAAGCATTTCTCAAGCAAAGAACCAATGGTTGTGACACACTAAACCCATTTTGTTCGAGAAGTTCTTTGCATCTGCGATGTGTATCAAATTTATGAGTGTAATCAGTTACACAGGTACATATTGTGCGTGATTGTTGTGATCGTTTGCAATGGACATTGGGAACAAGGCATACAGATAGAGATGACATGCAATTCAAAGTTGTTTTCCTTGTAGCCCTAATCAGTGTCAACACCATCTGAATCATATCCATATACCTTGCCCAGAACTGAGCTGTTTCACAGTGACTGTCTTTCAGAACTTCAGATTTGAATGCATGGTGTCTATACTGTTTATGTGAGCAAACAGCGAAGGTTGATAGATCACATTATATTATTAGTTTAAGTCACCATAAATTAATAAGGAACTCAAATTTATTTCAGCCTTATAAATTTTCTAAATTCTCTGACAGAGTTTATACATGTATAGTCAACAACTTCTATACAGATACTCAGAATAACTTATGTATCATTTGGTAACACACATAACAGTTAAAGCTCAAGGCATTTATTAAATCAATACTTAGAATAGGTAAACCTTGTTAAAAGAAGTACATAAACCTGTGCAAGCATGCAAATAAGTATAAACAGGGCTTGTTAGAGACATTAACTTATATGTTTAATGCTATTTTGAAGGTAACATATGTAACATGGACCTGAACAATAGTGTAAGCGACCATAATAAAGAACTTTGAAACATTTAAGTAGCAGCCTTATAGATTTACTATATTCTGTGACAGATTAATGCACGTATAGTCAATAAATACCATACTGATACTCGGAAATAACGCAGGAAACACTAAGTAACATATACAACGGTAATTACTCAAGACATTTATAAAATTAATACTAAAAATATGTAACTGTGTTATAAGAAGTTCATAAACATGTGTCAGCATGCAAATATGTACGAACATGTCATGGTTGAGACATTATCAGGGACGTTTAATGCTATTTTGGGGGGTAACGTATATAACGTGCTGTTACACGTTAACGCTGCCACTCTCAGAGGGCTAACATCTTTTATTTTGTGTCTTATATAATGTAGTTTCAGAAAATCATA
The DNA here is from genome assembly GCA_964019695.1 of Loripinus fragilis. Classification (NCBI taxonomy): domain Eukaryota; kingdom Metazoa; phylum Mollusca; class Bivalvia; order Lucinida; family Lucinidae; genus Loripinus; species Loripinus fragilis. The sequence goes on along the minus strand of OZ026514.1, from coordinate 137,287,136 downwards.
GTGTACAAAATTCCCCCTGGGGGGGGAGGGGGGTCTATAGCCAGCTCAAGGCCTAAAAGCTGATGTATCGTATTTCTATTCAAATCGGAATTAGTTGATTTTATTTATTATTGCAAGTAGTATGCAAGATAAACAATGGTTTTGAACAGCAACCGAATCTAGGATTTTTTAAGACCCCAATTGCTCTGGTATTTCTGGTTTTCGTTTTGCTTTAGCAATCACCCCGATGAGGAAGAGATATATGGTTGCTTTGCTTTGTATTGAATTTTCATTTACGGCCATTCAAATTTCGAGCAATGATTTGGCCAGTAAAATGTGCTGCGGCGACTGTCCGTCTCTTAGGTGATGGTTCTGTAACTGTTTGTTTGTTTGATTTGTCCGACGGGCATTAAATATGCTTGGTTCTCGATTTGCTATGTAAATTCTTTGCGACCTTTCTAGTTTAGCAATCACGATGAGGAACCGAGATATAATAGCTTTGCTTTGTATTGTATTTTCATTTAAGGCCATCCAGAAATGTACATTTTGTCGTAAAACGTATATATTGTTGATAGATGACACGATGAAATACGATTCTCTCTAAGGAATCGGCGGAGCCTGGCCATATATTAATGTGCTGACACACATGGTTTGGTACTTATCGCATCGGAGAGCAGCGAAGGCTCAGACGAGACTGCGCATACACGCAGTCTCGCCAGAGTCTTCGCTTCCCGCATTTACACACAAAGAAGGGAAGCCGCCGAAGTCTTAGACCAAGTATTAGGCATCTAGTTCTGCTGGATACACCAGAATGGGCGATTAAAGGAGGCTTTTTAGCATATGCGATAAGTATCAGAGTCTCGTGTGACGGCTCGTTTATTTCCATGGCAATGGCCTTGAAATGTATTCAATTCATCTCTGATTCGTTGGTCTTTTGGCTGTGCATTAACCCATCCAACATAAAAGGTCGCAAAAAATAGGCTAGGAAATGACCATTTGGGAACAAATTTAAGACATTTGGCAGAGAAATTAACATAGAGCACATGCAAGTACCAAAATGATATTTTAGCAGATTGACACATAGCATATTAAAGTTTTCTTTTTGTGATATTTAGCTGTGCTGATATCTAATTCTAAAAATATTGGGCTCCCAAAGTCTCAAATTTGGTCCAAAACGACAACTTCTCTATTTTAAGGATACATTGGTCTTCTTTTTTGTCACTATAGCAACGGTAAACGTTGTTTTTTTTAAAAAAAAAAATACCAGATTTATACACTAAGGTAATAGACCAATCAGAAGAAGGTTGGGAAAAGCAACTTTCAGCTTTTTGTTTCAGATGGAACCAAAATAGCCCCTAATTGCACGTAGCTCTTTGATTAATACTATAGAATGTAAGGATTAAGCTTTCACTGGATGATGAGAAACGTTAGGCCTTATAGTGACTGTGAAGCCCGAAGACACTCTCGGAGACATAAAAATAGCTAATGTGGAAAACATGAAAAACATTAGCTATTTTAATGTCAACTTAATAGCCATTAAAACAGCTTTTATCATCCAGTGCATGCTTAAACCATGCGACTTCTCGAAATGTTTGTATATGTAAGAAGCGCGTTTAGAAGCTACCTGCGACATAGATAATATTTGGGCCTCGACGCGAGAAAACCTGCCTTCGGAGGTTTGCGAACAACACAGGCGCAGACCAGCCTGCACATCCGCGCAGTCTGATCAGCGCCTTTGTTATTCGCAATTTGGAAAGTACCATTACTCAGCTTGCTACAAGCGAAATTTCATTTTTCTAGCTAGTCTCTGTAGCTGAGCAGGCTGGTTTGAATCTCACTTTGTCGGAAACCCCGAAGACATATTTTGTCGCGACGAGGCCCAATTTTAATACTGTTCCAACCTCACAAACCAAACCGCGTCAAAATGATGAAATCAAGGCACTTTACACGAAGATATATGTATAGCATGATTTGCAGAATAGAATAGAAGGTATAACGATTGGGTAGCTGCGCCACTAATGCCTTTGCTAAACTCTGTCTTTGGACGACCATTACAAAGTACCAGTCCATTTGTCGTGGTATAGGCGCGACAACTCCTGTAGGTTTGTCCTACTCAGAATACCAGTGTAAGGACATAATATGTTCAATACGTTTTATTTTATGTACGGACTGTCAATTTATGAAATAGATATAAGTAGTAATGGCACTGACCCCATAGTGGCACCCAATACTACTGACATGCCGCTCAGTGTTTCATAACCTCATATGGATCCTTTCAGAATTTGACCAATTATCTGAAAATGAAAGAATGACCTAAGTCCTAAATATCAATGTTTCTTTTAATTTCGATTACTGCTCATTACCTCAAACCTTCTAGAAAATGTGCCAATTTATATGTTACCCATGCTGTGACAAGATACTTCATATATATTTTGCTAACCATAATTCTAAAAACAGGATTTGTTTTTAGGGTAAATGATAAAATCTGACATTAAAATCTTTTTTTCTTTTTTTTCATAGATATCATATAATACCTTTTAGAAAAACGAAAAAAACGGGGGTCACCACACTATTTATCTTTCAGGAGGGCCAAATGTAGATAGATTCTTTATTCTGCTGTAAGACAATATTATAAGAGGAGAATCGTATTCTCTCGTCTACTCTTCTATCTTCTTCTGTTACTTCTCCATCTGTAGTCGGGTTACTCAGGAGGTTTTATGTTTCCTAGACAAACATGAATGAACAGCTTCCATTGCAGAGTTTCATTCCGGGCTAATTAAGCCGGTTGCTTGGCAACCATTAATGGTTTGTTTCATTCGCTCTTCTTGCGACAAAATCATGAATGCTTCAGATCATGAATGAAACAGTTTTTATGCACAGATCCAAAAAGCTCCAAGGAAACACAAAGCAGCTTGTAATTTTCCAGGGTATAGGTCCGGAAATTCTCATCCATTTTAGCATTTATGGGTTGTTAGCTTGTAATTTTCAAAACCATCGAAATTGTAAAAATACCCAGATGCCATTATCTAAGAGCATCCATTATCTAAGGGCATATTGAAAATATAGACTTATAGATGACCTTTACCCAGCCATGAAAGCAAATGGCCGCTCGAGATTGTTCTTGCGTAAATTGTGAGGTCTCAAATGAGCACGATCTGCCTTGTTTAGCCACTGCTTTGAGGGTATAGATTTCAAGTTGCTCCTTCAAGTTCAGAAAACGTATGGAGCTGTGTAATTTTGTTTGATACTTATTTTAGGCACGTTATCCTGATGGTTTTAGAGCATGCGCGGATCCAGGGGAGGGGAACAGGCGGCCCGTACCTCCTGAAAAAACACAAAATGTAGGGTTTCTTAGCATCTTAACAATACTGATCCGGATCCCCTGAACAATCATAAAGCTGCCAAGCAAGCATTCATTGTTCGGCTATCACCGGGACGCCAGCGAAACGACATTTTAATGATGTTTGTGGTGTTTGGTCCCCTCATCAACTAAAAAAAAGAAAACAACAAAAAAAGCTGTCGTAGTTGGACCCCCTCTGAGAACGCTTTCTGGATCCACGCATGGAGTGATATCAGAATGATCAGAACGACCTTGGTAATCTGTCTGTATACACGTTGCAAGCGTTTTTTGAAAACAATATGGACCCAGCTTAGACAGCTTCCGAAGAATCTGTCTGAGGGCTCGTAGTGTTTGTTAAAGCTATTGGTTAACATTTTCTGAAGTGCATTTGAGTATATGCATCAGACTTTACAAGCAGACTACGTTTTCATGATGTGAAAATAATCAAATTATTCAGCTCTTGAGTTCGACTTTATTGTTATTATATTTTTGAAAAGCAGCAAAATTTGAAATGGTCGCCTGCTGCAAATTATAGGTGGCGCGTTATGGGTTAAGATGTGAGGTTGACCTAAAATCTCCAGATCCTACGTTGTAAATAAATGATATACTTTGACAAAACAATGTCTTAGTTTCGTTTGCGATAGGATTCGTTCTTAACAGATTTTACCAACATTGTAAGCGGGTTTCGTCTTTTGTCATGTATGTTGGCAACCTTCTCTCTCTCTCTCTCTCTCTCTCTCTCTCTCTCTCTCTCTCTCTCTCTCTCTCTCTCTCTCTCTCTCTCTCTCTCTCTCTCTGTGTGTGTGTGGGGGGGGGGGGGGGGGTGTGTGTGAGAGTTGGGGGTGGGACTGGTCGCTTAAATTATTTGCGGTTTATAGCTATGGTTTTTACAACAGCAGAATCTAGGGAGAAGATTTGGCCAGTAAAATCAATTTAAGGCCCCCACACCCCAGTTGCTTTGGCTGCCGTCCGTCCTGTTGTTGTTTATTCATTGTTTGTTGTTGCTCCCATTATTTGTGGAGGTTTAGTGTTGTGTCTTTGTTTTGTTTTGCAGGAGTTTGTGTCATTTCTAGTTTTGCAATCATCTCGCTGGGGACGAGAGAGCTGGTTGCTTTACTTTTGTTGTGTTCTATATGTCATGTCGCTCTTATCGTTCTTTGACTTTTCCTCGCGGTGCCATGGGTAGGTTTGTAGTATGTGATTATGACATTTCCCGGCCATACGTTTTAGTATTGTTTTGCTTTAATCACCATTTTCTCATAGGATTAGTTAATTGCAGTTTTGGCCAACATTGCAAAAAGTTTTAGAGTTTAGTCACACATGTCATGATGTAACAATTTTGTTCATTCTATTTGGACAACTGTTTAGTTGAGAGAGAGAGAGAGAGAGAGAGAGAGAGAGAGAGAGAGAGAGAGAGGAGAGACCGTGGTTGGGACATGGGTTAGTTTGTGATGATATGTGATTGTGGCATTTCCTAGCTTATAATCTTTTGTTGTAAATCAGAACGCAATGATATCAACACTTTTTCAAGGTACAGTAAAATTCAGTAGTTCGAACTCTGATTGTTCGAAATGTTCGCTAGTTAGAATTGAGCAGTGACATGTGATTTCCAACAATGTGGCATTTTGATAAGAATAGACTCAGACGAGCCTGTGCAGCCTTCTGTTAAGCGTAGAAATTCCTAATGATGTTCAGTCAGTAGCATATCACTCATAGAATATTCAAACAACTAGCAAAGGCTCTGATCAGACTGTGCGTATGCGCAGGCTGGTCTGAGCCTTTGCTGGTCATACATACCACATTGTTAGAAATCTCATGTCGCGGCTCAATTAATTTTCGAACACATTGGATTCATAGAATGGGGCCTGTTTTTGAACTATTTGAATAACTATCAATGAAAATACCTTTTAGGTGCTTAAAGAAAAGTCTCAGTGAGACCTTTCTTTTACGAACTAAAACATATTTTATAGAAACAAAAAACCTGATAAAACTCATCTTTGTGGTTTTATATATTTGTGTCTTCTTCTGCCCCGAGGTTATAAAAAATTCTCGTGCTCAACTCAACTGGGCATGAAATTTCAACGGCTTATAAAACTAAACTGCTGCAAAAATTAGACGTTTCTTGCTTCCATGCTCTCAGGTGTTGTATTCATCATGCTAATAAATAAAATTCCAACAACATTTGGTATTATAACTATGCGCATGATCAACCTCGTGCTCAGTTGAGTTGGTCATGAAAAAGGTTTAATAGCCTCGGGGCCAGGTCCAACCAAAAGTCGGGCCTGATCTCGACATTTTTTCTGATAAAGCTTTTCGGAAACGTAAGTTTTTAAGAACAACAGATGACCAAAAGCATGCACAGTTATGGGTTATTTGACAAACACAAACGATTTCTATATGTATTTATTCGGACATGGGACCCATTAACAATATGCTTTCGCAAATAAACATACAACATCATGCAAACACAGCCACACAAGTCTTAGCAGCATCTCATTTCAAGTTCTATTTCATAAAAGGCAACAAAAATGTAGTAAATATACTAGTTTCTTCATTTTTACTATTTTTTGTTTTAATTTTAACCATTTATCGGCAAAAAAGTTCACAAAGTTAGGCTATACTGCTTATTGTTATTGCTATTGATGTATTTATCTTATTTTTTGTGTTTTACCAATGTTTTTGTTGCCAATATTTAATTGTTTTAATAAATCATACTTAAATAAATGTCTAAAACATATTTGCCCAGTAGCTGTACATAGCTCGAGAACGATGCATTTCGGGTTCAAGACTCACCGGCGTAAATGCGTTGTGTCTTTGAGAAGGACACATTAATCCTTGCTTACTAGTGGTTCAAACCAGGAAGACCCGCCCAACATAACTGAAAATTGTTGACTGGGACGTAAAGAATAAAATCAAACTAAGATTTAAATACAAGTAGCTGCACAGTCATAAATATATATTTGGAAATGATGCTACTTTATAGATTCAGAGGTCCTGCGAAACCCAGTTGGTCCAGTTTGTGCACGACATCATCAGCAACCTGGATGGGGCTGTGAATCGTGGACACAAACAGACAGATTTGATCATAATGGATTTCGCAAAGGCCTTTGATAAGGTGCCACACAGGAGGCTATTACATAAATTAGGCTATTATGAGATAAGGGGGTCCACCCACAAGTGGATCAACTCGTGGCTCTCTGGGCGCACTCAACAGGTAGTATTTGATGGTCAAGCCTCAGATCCAGTCCCAGTGTTATCCGGTGTACCCCAGGGGTCGGTTTTAGGTCCGATCCTGTTCCTTTTTTTCATAAATGACCTGCCGGATAACATCAGGTCTTCTGTTCGCCTGTTCGCGGACGACTGTGTCCTGTATAGGAACATATATTCAATTCAGGACTGTTTGACCCTGCAAGAAGACCTCACTAGCTTAGGACAATGGGAAGCCGATTGGCAAATGAAATTCAATGTGGCCAAATGTCACTCCATGAGAGTGGCTCGGCATCCGCATCACAAACACACTCTTTGACTATTCCCTTCACAGCCAAACCTTGACAAATGTTCAGTCGGCAAAATACCTTGGTATAACTATCTTTGATATTATGGATTGGGATCAGCACATTTAAGAAATTTCTTCAAAAGCAACTAAGACACTTGGTTTCCTTCGCAGGAACTTGGCTTTCGCACCAAAGAGTACGAAGGACTTTGGTTTGGCCTAAACTAGAGTATGCAGCACCCATTTGGAGCCCTTACTCGAAACCTCAGATTAACCAGGTAGAGAAAGTTCAGAGGACAGCAGCCCGCTGGACCTGCAGGAGATGGCGAAATACAAGTAGTGTCGGTTAGATGCTTGACGGGCTTGAGTGGCCATCTCTTGAGGCCCGTAGGGATCGGTCCTCCCTGCTTCTCTTTCATAAGATACATTCTGGTGCTGTGTCCATAGACAAAGGCATGTACCTGACCCCTGCTCATAGTTTGAAAACTACCAGGGCATCACACAGTGCCCAATATTGTAGATACTAGACATACAGTGATGTCCTGAATAACTCATTTTTCCCGAACTATTCCACAGTTGAATGGCCTTTCTCCTTCGGTGGTCAATTCCCAGACTACTGAGGAGTTATGGACACTCCTCATTTAGTCAAAACACAGCCGAAATATTTTTCTTGTTTTTTTTTTGTTTTTTTTTTGTTTTTTTTCGTTTTTGTTCAAGATTCAAAATTCGCACTCCCTGGCGTAATGATCGCATGCCATCGTGCCAGTAGACAAAGAAAGAAAAAAATATATACATTTAGCAGGGTCAGCGCGTGAGATTGCGGACCTTATTGCCCATGCGCAAATGTCTATAACGAATGTCCATGATAATATATCCAGCGGGGCAAGCATTGAGGTCTAATTTTTATTTTGAGTCACCATCTACATCATAATTTGTGTATGCGAGCAGCGTATGCTCTGGCGAGTCTGTGCGTATGCGCAGACTGGCCAGAGCCTTCATTGCTCGATGATGCACTGCGTACCTAAATACCGTGAAGTTGCCCATAAATGGATGCTGCAGTTCGTTTTTAATATACCAGGGTACCCGTAGATCTAAGGTAGATTAAAGTATCATATCTAGACTTGCTATAAGAGAAAATTCATATTTCTAGCTGGTCTCTGTTGCTGAGCAGGTTGGTTTGAATCTCACTTTGTCGGAAACCCCTAAGACATATAGTCTTATGTCGTGGCCTATTTGGTCTTCTCTACAGTTAACTTGTCTTTGAATGTCAACGATTTCAGCACTATACAGTCCTACTATGGCAGCTGCACCCCCCCCCCCCCCCCGTCGCTTGTCTCGGAACGATTACAGCCCTACTCTTCCACCAATTATTGTTGCTTTGATATGGTAGGAAGGCAGAATGTCACCTAGGTAAGCTATCTGAAATAAAGTAAATAGAACAAGAAATCATGTTTTTGAAACACTGTGCCACCAACCATATGAGGTGCTCGTTTTTGAAGCAAGGATCATAACTCCAGTAATATTTTAGGAATCATTATTTTAAAAATTAATCAAGTAATCTATTTATCAATTCAGGACTTTAGTTAAGAATGCGTAACGAAAATTTATTTTTCTCATTTCTCAACCAAAACATAGTTTGTGGGTACTCAAAAGAACCGTCTCAATGAGACGGTTCTTTTGAGCACCCAAAACATATGGTGTTAAAATTGATGGGTAAGAAAAAAATTACATTTCTACGCTGAAATTTTTTGTTTATCTAAACCTGTGTATTATATAATGAGTTTACCAAATCTCATGACTGTAGCTCTTCTGGTTTACAGTGGCGGATCAAGATGGGTTCAGGGGGGTCGCTTACCCCCCCCCCCCCCCCCCCCCGCCCGCCCCACGTTTTTTAATATCCTATGAAATTTAAATAGTTTGGTGTCAGTGAGACCAAATTATTAATCATTTACATGAGATATTTGAATATAAGAGCGATTAACAGATTAGCAAAACTATGTACTGATATTATAAATCAACTATGTATCCCGTTAGATGCTAAAAAGTATTTATCCCAGTGCTGGATTCAAACTTACAACCTCGACAGCACCACCTAGCAAGGCATCTCCGTCATCGCTACCAACACGTCAAAACAATTACATGTTCGACATGTTCGAGTAGTACTGATACGGACAATTCAGTACACGTCGTAAAGTCATCCTCAAATAAAAGGCTGCTAGATCTTGTTAAGGAAACAAGTCAAATACAGTCGAATCTTAAAATTCGAAGTCCTCGTGACAAAAGGTTTTATTTCGAATTATCAGTAGGTCGAATTTTAGGGAGGTAGACATAAAAATGTACCCCCCCCCCCCCAAATTGCTAAACAACATATGTTTGGTCCTGAGACGTTTGTTTTACGCACCCAAAACATGTTATTATAGACAGAATGTGTCAAATTTATTTCGAATTAGTGGGTATTTCGAAAATCCGACGTTCGAATTTTCTAGGTTTTACCATAGGGTTAATATTAAAAGTTAATGCAATATAATTTCTTAAACGACAGTATTTTCGAGCATTCCAACAGGATAAGAATCTGATTCAGATTTACAGGAGAGATATTTTCAATCAATTTGCTATTATATATGTGCGAGTTACAATACCTGGATGCATGTGCACTTTGTACATTGTGCGATAGTTAACGTATAACTTTGGAATAACGTTCAAAGTTGGAAAATATTTTATTGCACCTTTGAGTGATATTCCAATGTTCTACATCAAATATCTCACAATTCACAAAGTGCACGTGCATGCTGGTGCAATAAGTCAGTAATTGTATGGTTGTGCGTATGAACGGGAGATAATCCACTCGTTAAAGCTCGTGGATTATCCTCCCGTACATACGCATAATTCATACAATAACTTACATATTTATTACATTGATATTGAAGTGTTTAACGTCAAATATCTCGCAATGCACAAAGTACAAAGGCATGTTGGTGCAATAAGCAAGTTAGATTTACAGACGCACAAACCAAACATTAATTTAAACTTGTATCTCTAATCGAAAAAGAGCCTGAACATCTGTATTTTAAACAGATATATTTGCATATCAGAAATATGTTATAAGTACTCAGTTAGTTTACCCGTTCACGCGCTTGTCCACTTTTCTCTGGTAAGCCTGACCGCACCAAGTTGTTCATTTTCTCGACCGAACTGATATTAGACAATATTTACATTTTCAAAGCAATCCTTTAATGAATCTTTAGATTTTTGCAACCGTTCATAGCTTCATGAAAACATAAATTTGATTGATAAATGCCAAGCTCACTTGCCCGTGCAATACGCATCGAACATCAAATTCATTCGCCAGAGTTAAGATTGACAGCGAGCCACACCTGAGTTGCATTTGCAAAACAAGCCTCTTGTCTGCTCCATTGGCTGTCCGTGTTCACACTGGCTGTCCCGCTTTGCCGTTTTACACTCCAACGAAACTGTTAATACGATTACATATTAAATACAAAACGGGTTTGTTTCCTAAATAATAAATAATTTCTATATTTCAGATTTTTATAATAAAATGTAAATATAAGCAATAAATTTAAAAAAAATGGTATGTTCATGGAATCATGGATACTTCGGGTCTCTTGCTATGAACATTTCAAAAATCGAATTTATTTCTTAGATAGACGTTTCCGAACCACGTCCAGAATGTCACTCAAAAGTCAGCTGATTGTGTATAACTGACCGATGCAACGACGACTTAGCATGTAACAATGTCCCACCCCACAAATAATCCGAGGTTTACCTTACAGTTAGTGGACTCCTTGCAAGCTGGGAAGTGTTTCATGCGTGTTGTCGTCTACTTTTTTTTAAATCATCTTTTTCGAAAAATTATGTCAGGCATACCATGAGAGTGTCAAACAGTTTGGATCCAGATCATCCATATATGGGTCCAAATTGTTTGCAAAGGTTCTCAGCAGGTAGTATTCTACTAAATATTCGTGAAGTATTGCCACGCCCTAAATGGGGAGGAAGTAGTCAACAGAATAAAAAACTCCTTTGGATCATTCCATTGGTCATATTCCTTTTGCTTCATTAGAAGGTGATAAGAGACCGGATAAGATAAAACAAAATCAAGAGAGTTTGAACATTTTATGCACTAAGCAGGAGGATAATGTTTCCATTTTTAGAGTACCCCCTCTGATAAAATCATCTATTTATTTGCTGCGGGACTAGGGGTTTTTCAGAAAGGTGAGTTTGCCGGTACACGTGGCGCTGCACGTGAATGTTTCAAAATGTCAAACGTAATGCTTCCTGTTTTTGTAAGACCAAGACGAATGTATAAAAGAGTTTTTTGCTTAATGTCTTGCCCTATGAAAATAAAGCCCTTTATTACAATCATGGTCATGATAATTATTATTATCACTTTTGATTGAAAATTACCAGTTCTTCTTTCGTCTTATAATTTTGAAATTGACGTGGTTAGCATTATTATTGTTAAATAATTGAAAATTTAATTTCAATAATGCATGTTGCGTGCTATATCAGTATGAAATAATTATATTTCCAGTGTGATTACTAAAATGACAAGCTCTTTAGTAAATAAGGAGGACCTCACAGCCCGTCTGGCGACTAATTTTCGAATTATTATTGCGAAAATTTCAGAACTAATACAAAAAAATACGAGCTTCAAAAGGCCTCAATCATGAGAACATCCTGACTTCATTAATACGTAAATTAAAGATGCAGACCAGTCTGCTGGTTCGTGCAGTCTTATTTGTTATTAACCCTCTGATTGGTACGTATTTGGATAAACACAATTTTTAAGCGTAAAATTGTGAATATTTTCTTACTCATCAGTTTTATTATTATATGTTACGAGGGCTCAAAAGAAAGGTCTCATCGAGACGGATCTTTTGAGCACTAATGTCATATAAGGGTTAAGAAAATAATAAAAGGGGCAAAGATCAGGAATCGATACAATCAAGCACCACACCTGACCCAGGACACCACATGGGAAAGTGACAAATACACAAGGAGCTCTAGCGATAAGGCGTATATTTTCCCTAGTTGACATGATTACAAAACCTAAATTTTCAAATTGCCCTAATGTTTTTAAAATTGGACTGTTTCGGTGGTAAAATATGCATAGAAAGCATCAAAATAGGTTTCAAAGCGATTCATCATTTACAAAGCCGTGAAAACTTGCGCCTTCTACTCCCACCCCTCATTTTACGTCCTAAGACTGAGTGCCGTTTAGACGAGAGTTTTAGTAAATCCTTTGCAGGTTTTCAAAAAGTAAAAGCTCTGCCCTTCATTCCCAAAAATTTGCGGTATTCCTTCTGCGCATGCGTACGTAATATACTTAAAATTGTGACGTTTGTCATTGAAAAGATTAAACTGGCGTCTTTCAGTTTGTTTTTAGATGCTTTGCCCCCCTAGACCCAATATGCCCTTTGGACAATTAAATGTCGCTATACAAATATATAACATATGTAGAGGGCGTCTTGGGTCTAGGGGGGCAAAGGGGTTGTATAAGCGAAAGAAGACATCAAATATCTGACAAAAATAGACCACTTTGCAAGATGGTCGTTTTTATTGTACATCAACTGTATAAATAGTTTTACTGTACATAGCGTGGTTCCTTGTTTAACGGTCTAGTTCCCATATATGTTACTGAATAACAAGCACAGTTGATGCTCGAAATAAATTCTCGTTCAATAAGAAGTAGAGTTATTACATACATGAAGGAAACCCGTTTTAAATATACAAATTCGGGGACAATGGTGCATCGACGGCTATTCTATATATATTTGTTGATTGTGCCTAGTTTCTCCATTATTTCAACAAAATAAAATTAACGTCTCGTTTAGGGAGATTGCTCGCCTTATCGCTAGAAATTCTTTAACATCACAAACGAGAGCCAAGAGATCAGCCCTTTTCCAGCAGGCGACCACAAGGCAGCAATGACCAAACCCCAAAGCATGACAAACACAAGACAGATATAACACAAACGATCCACAAAAGAAGTACCGCCTTGAAAATGACAGTAAAATATTTTTAGAGGGCTTAAACCAGTTTCACGGCGCCAACCTCGATTTTAATTCTGATGTGGACCAGGACACATTTGGGAAAGCGAAACCCTCGTTGTCAATATTTACATGTTTATGCCAAATATGAAAGTCCTCCATAAAGACATGTAAGAATCGAACGGCGCTTAATACCTTTTCACCATACGTCTAATTGTAAGATTTAAGCTGTAAGGATAATTATTTGATCAAACTTTTAGATTTATAATTACTTGGCATAACACTCCTAGAGATGTCTATGGGAGCGCAGTGGCTCAGTGGTAAAGTGATTGCCTCGAGACCGAGGGGCCGCGGGTTCGAGCCTCACCGGCGTCATTGCGTCGTGTTCTTGAGCAAGACACATTAATCCTAGCTTAGTGCTGGTTCAACCCAGGAAGACCCGTCCCTACATAACTGAAAGATTGTTGATGGGACGTAAAGAATCAAATAAAAAAAGAACATAGATATGTCAACTTTTATTACTCCACAAAAGTTAAACTTCGGTATTTGAGAATACCCAAAGCATATTTTACATGGAATATGGAGAATACTTGATGGGTGTCTTTTTATATCAAGTTTTGAGACGATTGTCGAATCGCTCGGCAAGCCTCGCGATTTCAAACTTGATATTAAAAGACACGAACCTTGTAGTCTATTTATCAGTTTACAAGTTGCCTCACTCTTTTCGTCTCAGTTTACTAATTCATATGAGTTCTATACATATGTATATACGTTATTCATACTTTATTATGTTATACAAGTAACTATATCTTGTAAAAGTAAGAAAAGGGCTAAGATCAGGAATCGATACAATCAAGTACCACACTTTACCCATGATACCACATGGGAAAGTAACAAAAACGCAATTAAACAGACAAATGAGAGCCAAGAGGTCAGCCCTTTCCCAGCAGGTGACCTCAATGCAGCATTGAACATACGCGAAACGATAACAAACACAAGACATAAATAAAACAAAATGATCCCCAAAAGAAGTATCGCCTTGGAACGGTCAGTAAAATATTTTACTGGAGGGCTTAAACCAGTTTTAATCATTTTATCGGGAAAATAAAGGTGTCAATCTAATTTCATCGACAACGTCATTCAAAAGTGCAACGTCATGTTGACTTAGCAAAACATACATGTCGGAAGATAGACAGCGTTTATCAGGTCAACGTACAACAATGCACTCTGTTATACGTTACGTTATGTCCATTCTAGTACTGTAGTCATCTTGATGGGGAAGAGAGAGTTGGTTGCTTTGCTTAATTTGTCTTCCTGGTGTCTCTTGATGGTTGAGGGGCTCTTCCTCGCGATGCCATGGGTTGTCTGCGGTTTTTGATTGTGATATTTCCTGATCATACTCACTATTTTTTATATGAGAGGTAACTAATAAATAGAGAATACCAGGTGAGTGTCTTTTAATATCAAGTTTACCAGGCAAGGCTTTGAGAACGCTTATTGACATAACTAGGCTTGCCGAGCTATTGAACATACGCCCTCAAAGCCAAGCCTGGTAAACTTGATATCAAAAGACGCGAACCTAGTATTCTTTTTATGAGTTTACCGATTGTTTCACTCATCAAACTAAAGGCACATGCCGTGAGATAGACAGCGTTTATCAGGTCAACATGCAACAATGTAGTTTATATGAGAGGTAACTGGTAAAGTACATTATTTGGTTGAAAAGTGCGTCAAATCTACTTAATTGTACTAGTTTTAAAAATACTGAATTTGGTTATGGTACCCACCTTTTTGTTCCAGATAGGAGCTTCGACTATCTCCTCGTCCCATATAATGGTTCTGATTAACACCTCTTTTCTTTCCTTATAGGGATTATTAGACATTCCTCTAGCTCTCAAAGCAGTGCCCTGCCAGCCCTTCACATCTGATCTGAGTATCTTGTATCTAAAAATAAATAAATATCAAATTAACTTAGAAGTACCATGCACCTTCTGGCAGGAAATGACACATAGCCAACCTAGACATAGCACTAGCCCACAGGTAAATGTACAAGACTACATGAAGCATAAACACAAAAAGCAAACTAACCATGCCTCTCTGCCTTAGAGAAATTATTGTCAAACTGAAAAGGACATAATATAAAGTACTACACCACAAAACAAGTAACAAACACATGGTCAAATCCAGAAGGGTGGGGCATGTTTCCTGGACCCCCAACCCCTGGAAAATTGCAAGTGACGATAGGTTTCCTTGGAAATTCTGTCTATCTATCCAGCTTGGAAAAAGTTAGGAAACGATCTCTTTCATTCTCAATGTAATGATTTTAAGACTGTAGGGACATAAAGGAGAACTGTAAATTCAGAAATTTCGCCAGAATTTTATATTCGCGAAGAGCGTTAAAATACATATTTGCGACGTAAAAATCGCGACTGGGGCATAATTTACTTACATCAGTAAAATTAAAAACTCTTAATATATGCATTACCAACAATAGAATTTCATTTTATCGCAATAATTTTCATTTTCTTTGGCCTAAACCTAAATTTATTTTTAGAAATTTAAATATAGAGGTCCAGGAATAACATAGAAAGATTGTGTTAACGCCTGCAAATAATGCTGCTGATAACGTTGTTGTCGTTTGACAAATATACCACATCAACATGCTAAAGCAGGAACTTAGCTATGGTAATCTGCTTGATGAGAGGTCTGTCATTGATAGGAATCGGTGCCATATAGCTACTAAGTTTGGGTTGTTTGTTGATGAGGATCGTAGCAAGTTTCCTACGCTATACTGGTTACCTTAACTTTATACCACTTTTATTGATAATTCTAGTTCATGTACTAATACTAAGTCGTCTATACCTTTGACTAAGTGACTCAACGCAATTAAAAACCATTTTGTTTCCATGTCGGAAAGTGTAACACTTTCCATTATATTTTTAACAATATGTTTAAAATATTTAGCACATAATTGTAAAGACAAATGGTAGGTAATCCAATTGGTACTAATTGTGCTGTTCTTGTTGCAGATTTGTTTTGGTTTGTTATGAGAGAGACTTCGTGTTGTCTCTTTCTGACAATAATCCAGCAGATGTTGTTGAAGCATTTAACTCTACCCCAAGATATCTAGATGACTTGCTTAATATTGATAATCCTTTTATCGAACGAATGGTAAGTCAGAGATATTCCACAGAACACTAAGTAAATGAGCAAATTCCTTTGAAACTGAAGCCCCTTATTGGACTTGACTTTTTGTTTATTGTTACTCCCATTGTTGGAGTCTGTATTTGTTCTATGTTTTGTTGTACGTTACTTTATGTACGTTACTTTATGTCCATTCTAGTATTGCAATCATCTTGATGGGGAAGAGAGAGCTGATTGCTTTGCTTAATTTGTCTTCCTGGTGTCTTGTAATGGTTGAACGGCTCTTCCTCGCGGTGCCACGGGGTTGCCTGCAGTTTGTGATTGTGGTATTTCCTGATCATACTCACTTACTATTTTGGACTTGTCCATAACAAATGGCTTAATTTCATCTAAATTTAAGATAAACAGGATGAATTTATTTTTTGTAATAGTTAATTTCTACTTAATTTCTACTTTCTGGGTGGAGATAATCTTCATCTGGGTCCCTCTGTTTGACACCGTCCTTCTAAAGAACGAAAAGAAGACAAATTTTGTAAGACATTAATAACAACGATGAAAAGAAATGCTCATCAACGCTGGTTTGAATCGGACGGCAAAAGAGTAGCCTTGTCGAGCACGTTTGAAATACCTTTATTATCTTCTATAAATAATCCATTGTGGCGACTGAATGGCCAACAGTAGAGCGAATCCCCTCACAAATACATGATCTTGCATTTAATGATAGCTGTAAATGATGACAAACATGTATGTTTACCTGTCTGAAATTATGATCATGTGAATTTCGTGCTTGCCCTCCTGTTGTTGTTGCGGAGTGGCAACTTTCGACTCCGCCCAATGAACGGATGCTATTGACTGTCAAACATTCACGCCTCAATCGAAAATGTACCATGTATTTTACCTCATGTTGCCATGTAAATAGACTGAGTGAAATGAAGTTTATTTAATTTGAAAAAAAAATCTATTTAGTAGGCCTCATACTTTCTGGATGCTCAAAGGAACTGTCTCGTTGAGAGGGTTCTATTGTGTACCCCAGGCCTTTAGCAAGGAGTGCGTACCCAAAATAATTTTCTCATCTCTCAGCCAAAGCATACAATGTATGTTATGGGTGCTCAAAAGAACCATCTCAATGAGACGGTTCTTTAGAGCACCCAAAACACATATTCAAACAAATGGATTAGCAAATATTTACAACTTTAAGCTCATTTTTTATCTAAATATACGGTAGCCTCATCATACGCTTTTGATCAGATATTAGTATAAAATAGTGACAAAAGCGATTGGTTTTTTTTTTCAGTTTTTTTTTTCTTTTCTCTTATTCTTGAATCTCATCCTGGTCTGACAGGTAGTATAATAATGAAAAAATATTTATCACTCCATGAATAAAAAAAAAAACATAGCTATATAATCACTATATGACAAATATTGGATACTACCATCCGAGATTGTTCACAACGATACTGAGCCCTATGTGTACATAACCATATGACAATGCTAGATTTATGTAAATCTGTTTTTGTGTTCTTAGAAATGCTTTATATTTTGATTACTTATTCTTATATGTTTATATTTTCATTCTTTGACTGCTATATACCCCTTCATAAGAATCCTACGCTATGCATAATTTGGTCATGTGCAATGTATGAAATAAATTGCTGTGGAAAAGGCCTGATGCTTGCATGCATGTCTGCTATTGAGATTGTCTTATATCAGCATGGGTAATGGTCTAGAGCAGTGGCGTGCAAGCATTGGTCTTTTCAACAGTAAATGTATTATCAAACAAAGAGTCAGGGTAAATGTTTCTATAGCTTTCATTTTTACTTACATGATGTTTTTCCTAAAATGGGCTGTCAGTAGTACTTTCAAATTGTTATCTTTTGTTTTTGACGAAATGGTGTGTAACTTATATTTTAAGATAGTGCTAATTTTTCTACTTCTGAAATCTGGAGACATAGAGATGAACCCAGGACCTAATAACATTAATAACTCTCTTTCCATTTTACACAGTAATATTAGAAGTATACGTAATAAATTTGACTATTTAACTGAAAACTTTTTAGATTTTGACATTTTGTGTTTCAGTGAATCTCATCTTGATGCTAACATAACTACAGAATCTCTGATTATGTCTAGCAAATATGATATTCCCTACAGAAAAGATAGAACAAATCATGGTGGCGGTTTATTAATGTATTTGTCCTGTGAGCTTGCACATACACGAATTATAGGTTTGGAGGCATTCTGGAATGAGTCACTATGGGTAGAAATCAAGGTAAATAGAGATATGTATCTTATCGGTTTGTTTTATAGTCCACGGACAGCAGATGCAATTTTCTTTGATTCTCTCAACAAAAATATAGAAAAGGCTTTAGATATTACTAATAATATAATAATTCTGGGAGATATGAATGAAGATTTACTAAATCCCAATATGCACAACTTGAAAGATGTTTTGCTTTTAAACTCTCTCCACAATATTATTTCTGAACCAACACGCCAACTTGCTTTGTTAGACCCTATAATAGTTCATGAAGACATGTCAACTCTGAGTCAAGGGATTATTCAAGTGCCAAATGAAATAAGCGACCACTGTGCTACTTATGTACATATACCATTTGAATACCCACTACATGATACTTTTACTAGAAATGTATGGATATATAAAGATGCAAATTATGAATTGTTCAATAAAAAAATATCTGATTTTGATTGGTCATGTCTTCATCAAGGTACTGTCAATGAAGCAAGTTCCTTATTTACAAATATTTTTATTGAATTTGCTAAATTGTGCATACCTAGTAAAACTATTGTAGTTCGAGAAGACGACAAACCATGGTATGATTCTGAAATAAGGAGGAATTCAAGGAAAAGAGACAGACTAAAGAAAACTGCATTAAAATCAGGTAATCAAAATGACTGGAAAAAATACAAATATTACAGAAATAAGGTAAACAATCAAAAAAAGCATGCTAAGGAATATTTTTATAATAATTTAGATACAATTGTTTCAGATTTTCAGAATAATGATAAACGTAAATTTTGGAAAGTAATTCGTCACTTTGTCAAAAATAATAATTCTACTTCTTCAATTCCTCCTTTATGTTCAGCACTTCCATCTGGTGACAACCAATGGCATTTTAATGATCAGGACAAAGCTAATTGTTTGAATGACTATTTAGCCTCTATCTCAACTGTCAATGACGAAAATACCCAGTTACCTCCGTTTACTAAGCTTACTGATAACTCTCTATCTCAAATAATCTGCACTGAACAAGAAATAGAAAAAACAATTGAAGTTCTCAACCCTAACAAAGCAAGTGGTGATGATGGTATAAGCCATAAAATGCTCAGGGGTGTCTCCAAATCCGTTTCAAAACCCTTATGTATTTTAATGAATAGATCTTTTGAAGAGGGAATATTCCCTGATATTTGGAAGATTGCTAATGTTATTCCCATATTTAAAAAGGGAGATAAATCTCAGCCATCTAACTACCGACCAGTTGCATTATTGAGCTGCATTGGTAAACTGCAAGAAAGGATTGTTTTTAAAAATATGTATAACTTTCTACTTGACAATAATCTTCTATACAAGTATCAATCTGGCTTCTTACCTCACCACTCAACAGTTTTTCAGTTAATTGATATCTTTCATAATATCTGCCAGGCCTTTGATAATAATATGTTTTCTTGCATTGTGTTCTGTGATGTGTCAAAGGCATTTGATAGAGTCTGGCATAAGGGTCTTTTATTTAAGCTACGGCAAAATGGCATTGATGGGAAACTTTTAGAATGGTTAAACAGTTATTTAAGTCAAAGAAAGCAGAAAGTTGGTCTAAAGTCTTGCTTTTCATGTTTAAAATCTATCTTTGCGGGGGTGCCGCAGGGGTCTGTTCTTGGACCTCTTTTATTTTTGGTTTACATAAATGATATAGCTGAACATCTTCTTAGTTTGACAAGGCTGTTTGCAGATGATAGCTCACTTTTCTATTCTGCAGCACACATTGATGACATAGCTGGTATAATTAACCATGATATGCAGTTGTTGTCAAACTGGGCTAGACAGTGGCTAGTAACATTTAATCCCCTGAAAACTGAAGCTGTTTTATTTACTCTTAAAAAGATATGCATCTTACCACAACTTGTTTTTGATAATATTCCAATTAATTTCGTAGATAGCCACAAACATCTTGGTGTTACCTTCAGTAGTACAGGGCAGTGGCATTCTCATATTGAAAATATTGTCCTATCGGCGACTAAAATTTTGGGAATAATGCGTAAGCTAAAATACTCCATTAGTAGAAATGCTCTCAACCAAATGTATATGTCCTTTCTTTTACCAGTTGTAGAATATGCCTCAGTTGTATGGGATGGATGCTCTGAACAGGACTCACAAACTTTACAAAAAATCCAAAATGAAGCCGCCCGCCTTGTTACAGGATTAACTAGATCTGTGTCATTAGAAAACTTGTTCAAAGAATGTGGATGGACAACTTTGTCAAAAAGAAGGCAGCAACATAAACTCTCTTTCATGTATAAGGTAAATAATGGCATTGTACCTTCATATATACAAGATTTAATTCCTCCTTTAGTTAGTGAAATTTCAAATTACCCTTTGAGAAATAATAGAAATATATCGGTGCCCTTCAACAGAACTAGTATCTCACAAAAATCATGTATTCCTTCTTCCATTAGACTCTGGAACTCCCTTGAAGATGATTTAAAAAATCTATCAACATTACAAACCTTTAAAAAACATATTACTTCAAGTTTCAATAACTCATGTGTTCCTTCTCACTTTACTATAGGAAATAGATATATTTCTATATTGCATGCACGACTTCGAAATAATTGCAGCAACCTTAATAATGACCTTTTTAGAAATCATCTCCGTGATAATCCTTTATGTGATTTGTGTGGCATGATAGAGGACGCCATCCACTACTTCTTTCATTGTAGAAAGTTTACAATGGAAAGGCAGGTTTTTAATGACACAGTTAGAGTTTTCCAACCATTAAGTATTGATATGATTCTATGTGGTAATTTTAATTTGAATATGGAAAACAATGTAGTCTTGTTCAGAGCTGTCCACAGATATATACATGCTACTAAGCGTTTTAAAACCAGTTGACTCTTTGTTTGAAGTTTTCCTTGAAACATATTTTGTATATTAATAAGTATACTTATGACCAATTTGTTCTATTCCCAAGTTGAAGGGGTTCCTGGCAGTCGTTCTATTTTTGTTTCTTTTTTTTCTTTTTTTTTCTTCTTTTAATTATCCAATATTTATTACTTACTTATTCATTTATCTACTATTCTGATGTTCGAATTTTTCTTCTTTCATGTATATTTATCTTCATTTATTTATTTATTTCCTTATTTATTTATTTATTTTTATTATTTTTTTATTTTATTTATTTATTATTTATTGATTATTTCCTTTATATTTATTTGCTTATTTATTTTTTATTTCTTTATTTATTTATTTATTTATTTATTTATTTACTTATTTATTTATTCTGATATAGTCTTGTTTATGTTACTATCTGTTTTGCTCTGATTACAACTTGTTAAGTTAACATATGCGTTTGTATATATAGCCATGTTTATAAGCTATTGTGTATATATAGAATGTAGGGGAAGGGTCGAAACTAATGTTGTGAGAACTTGTGACCCAACCCCATTGCTGTAAATATTTTGGCAATAAAATATGTTTAAACTAGATAATCTTCCTATCATTTATATATTTTGCAGCTTAAATCGTTTTTGTGAGAGTATGTTCTAATGTTAGTGACTTTAACAACAGAACTCTAAATTTTGACAGGTACCTGCCCTTCACTATAGTGTAGATTTTATTTTCTTGTCCTTTGGGATCATGGGTTTCATTGAGGAACTTTGAAACTATTAGAGGGTCACTGATGCAGCCTAAATGGCAGAAACTAGCTAGTCTGGCCCAGGAAAAATGCACACTCTAGTTTCAGTTCTTTGGTGTAGTCTTTGCTTCCAAAGGATACCATTTTAAGAACATATTTACTAAAACAGGTTAAAGATATCATAAACTTCGTAATACACTTTCTAAATTCTTCCACAGACACTCAGAGTTGATTGTTAAATTCAATATTGATTTAAATCCTCTTCTGCACCAGGGCATATCATGACATGTCTTTATGGTCATTTAGATTATAAATTCAAAATAATCGTTGGAAAGCCTTCTTTTTGTTATCAATTCAAAAAGAGTATCAAACGCTACACAAAGTGGGATATAACATTGATATCATGCAACAGTCTACATGTCTGGTTGTAAACCCAATCAGTGTTTATAGCTTTGATTTCAACAGCGAGTCTGTTATGATGAACAACAGAATCAGTGATAGTTGTGTAATGGCATAGGTACGCAAAGTTTTGGCTATGCACCTATTCACTTGTATGCACCAAGATATCGTACATTTTCGTATACAAGTCCAATACAAGTGTGGTTTGTCTGAGATGGAGTTCTCTATACTATACTTAGAAAACTCGATTATCTACTGAAGTCATGTCTTCACACTTTTCTTGCATTTTCTGCCCATTATTCCCTATATATGTGTGACGAAATTGTCAATACGTATCAGGGGACATTAGAAAATACCGAGAGAGGTACATTAGTAAAGATACTGTTTCTTTACAGGAGGCAGGTTCGTGAATTTTATCTATGATTGACAAAGTTACTATGTACATGTTCCAGCTTTGGCAGTTGAATGCTCTCACATTAATTGCTACATCTCTAGCATGTCGCATCTACCGGAAAAGTAAGTCATCATTGTACTATCTTGTCATCTGTTGAGTCATCCATCATTTCTTGTAAGGGTTCTCTAGGGCGTCACAAATCACGTCCCATTTTTTCAGAGTAAATAGCAAATGTTACGCACTTACGTAGCAATCTACGCACAAAGTCCTTAAGGACCGCTCTTGTGGCTATCTTGCAGCTGTCAGGGTAGACTTAGAGGATTATTTTGGCCAAAAGTGGTTGCAGACTATGTCGGGCCTGCACCAAAACCGAAAATGCATGCTGGTGGATTTATCTTGGACAGATAGTGTACTAGGCATTTTAGCAGATAGTTTTTAAGTTGTTGTGACTTATAGTGTGTGGTTTGGAAAGACGATTCGACTTTTGGAAAGAGAGTCGGCTTTCAGTGGTGGCCTCTGTGTGTCACATCGAGTTATAGCTAACGCATGTAGGAATAAGGGTTAGGTGCATACACTAAAGCACTTACATAAATAAGGTTATAGCTGACGCATGTACATGTAAAGGTTGGGTACATAGACCAACATACATATATAATTTTGATTATAGCTGATACATCAACGCTTAAAGGTTAGGTGTTTTCACCAAAACACATTTATAAATTGTGCATTATTCATGCATAAAACAGCAGGAAGAGAATACGCAATATTAATGTTAATATTATGTTGACGATAGGTCATATTTATGTGTTTACTACTGATACCGTGTGCAGGTACAAAATTAGCACGTAGACAGGATGGTGGCCAAGGTGACGTTGATACGTTACGTTGACACCGCGTTATTCTACGTTTTCTTTGAATTTTGAGTAGAATAAGTATCAGTATTTGTAAACTTCGAAACTATCTAGATTGCATGACCTCAAAGGGAAAGGGGTCACGGGTTCTTGATGTTTTGGCTACGTTAGCGTTGCAAACCAGGGTGATGGTATAATAGGGCACTGTATCTATTGATAGTGCGTGGGTTTAATCGTTTGCAACATAAGAGGTATTTGATGAGTGCTGACACAGGTTGGTCACTACAAATACTTGTTCCGTATTACAATTTTAGTGGCAGTATATCCGAAGACGGATCCATCCTAACCGCATGGGAGCCGTAAGCCATACACCCACGGGTGAGGGTTAATTGCGTGCTTATGGGATTAGGCAGAGATTTTAAAGATCACTAAGAACTTTCTATTTTCTGTTTATGAAAACGAACAACTCAACTACACACGGTAGAGAGATTCTGAGTAACCAATATTCTATCAGTAGATTTTTTTACAGAATTGTCTATGTGTGTCCCCTCTGACAATAATAGAGGTAGGCCACAGAAGCCAGCAGATTCCAAAATCCAAGGGCACAAATAAAGTTGGTTTCCTTGGACTAGCATCAGAGTGGGAATGGTTCATCTTACCTATCCAAGAGTTTTTCTAGTCTAGTGTCGTTTATAAATTCATAAATACCGGGCAGATTAAATATCACATAGACTGACCCAAGTGTCAGGACCACGCGTTATAAAGAAATATAAATAGACTGACCTGAGTGTCAGGAACATGCGTTACAAAGAAATATCAATAGACTGACCCAAGTGTAAGGAATGCGCGTGAGAGGTTACAGAGAAGATTGGGATCAGACTGACCCAAGTGTCAGATGGTGCAATCACCAAATATTGAAAAAATAATGGTTCACGAATTACGTTAGAAGGGAAATTCAGCAAGTTATCTTCAGTACTTTCAGTTTAGGTTTGATTTAATGTGTGTGTACATTTTTTACGTTTCTTACTTCAGTCTAGTTAACATACGTCTAAAACAGGACACTCTAAGATTGATTCCTTTGGAAACTATCTTAGAGTGGGAACTTGCTTTAGTAAATGATGGTCAACTACTCAGAAATAATAATGTAAGTATTGTCTTTGTAATATTTATGTGATGTCGATGTTTTTTTAGTACTTAAAGAACTTACAAATGTGAACTAGTTGCGTGCATTATTTTTCCCTTGTGGTATTGTCAACGCATAACGGGGTCTTCCAATAACATTTTCCTTCTTCCGTCTTGACCGTTTTTATGACGTAACAGGGTCAGACAGCAACCAAAGCCACTTGGTGAGGGGGCTTAAATACATTTTACTAGTGCCAAATCTTCGCCCTAGATTCTGCTGTTGTTAAAGCTGCATACTCTGTAACTTTGAACATTTTTCGAAAAAAATTATTTTCTTTTTAAATCATTTCTAAAAATAGAATTAAGATATGTTTTCACAATAAATATGTTCAGTACAGCTGAAAACTGCATGGAAAAGTGAATAATCTTATAAAAACAGGTATTTTTTCTCTTGTAAGTAATTATTTGCGTCCCTCCAATAATTCTAGACAGTTGAGTTTTAACATAAATGCTCTTGTTTTGATCGTGATAATTTGTTAAGATTAACGAAAATGGTAAAATCTTTACGTGAATGTGAGTATTTTTACTGTATTAAAAGATCAAAAGTTACAGACTATGCAGCTTTAAAACACATAAATTGTTCAACTCGCAAGGAGGCTTCCTAACTTAGGCAATGCGTCAGCACAGGGAAACCATCTAGTTAGATTTCCGGCTATAAATAAAATGTGTATTCTTTATCTTAATAAATAAATACACTATGATGAAACATAATATGGCTTAAGACTCACACATAACCGGAGCTAAAGAAAGCCTCAAGTTGAGCCACAGTGGGGCGAGCCAAACGGGGCGAGCCAAAGAAAAGCATCAGACACCAATCCACTGATGAAAGTTGTACGCCAATGTTGCCAATGAGTCTGGGACAATTAAAGAGGAAACCATAGCTATAAACCATGATTGTGCCTATAACCAGGCATGCAGTCTGTCGCATAGTATTTATCCATGTTATATCTCATTTTTATGATATTGCACGACCCTTTGGTGTGCACTATAGTCATTGTGTGAGTCCTTCCGTTATCAGTTAGTGAATATTAATGCTCATAACTCTTGAACCAAGCGGTATATTTTAATCAAATTTTGCAAGCGTATGTACGCCAACATTGTCTAACCACTGGCGAGCATAACAGCATTTTTTGTTGGACGAACCTTTGCTTAGCGTGAGTTCGTCCGTCTGTTAGCAGTTAGTGGAAATGCTCATAATTATTGAATCGCATGGTATATTTTAATCAAATTTTGCATCCGTATGCATGTCTGTATTGTCTAACCACTGGCATGCATAACAACCTTTATTGATGGACGAGGCTTCGCTGAGTATCAGTTCGGCAAACGTGGTCGGTTAATGATAATATTCTCATAACTCCTGAAACACATGGTATATTTGGATAAAATTTGCATACTTATTTATTGTAATATTGTCCAGCCACTGGTATGCAAAATGGCAACAGGCTTTGCAAAGCAACGTTTTGGCCGGTCGAGTTCTTTTAGTGAAAATGCTCATAGCTCATAATTTTATCCTAGCTTAGTACTGAATCAAAGTAAGTAAGGTTGCAAAGATCAGGAAACGATACAATCAAGTACCACACCTGACCCAGGATACCAATGGGAAAGTGACAAACTCACAGAAGACAGCACAAACGAGAGCCAAGAGGTCAGCCCTTTCCCAGCAGGTGACCACAAAGCACATATACACAGACGCGCACAAAACATAGCAAACACAAGACAGAACAAAAACATAAAAGATCCACAAAAGAAGTACCGCCTTGGAACGGTCAGTAAAATATTTTACTGGAGGGCTCAAACCGGTTTAACGGCGCCAACCTCACCCTTAATTCAGATGTGGATCAAGACACATACTAATACATTTTTAATATTGTCGATACACTGGTATGCAAAACAGTGACTAGGTCAACCAGACCAGTCGTGGTCAGAGACTCTTAACTCTTGAACCACATGGTATATTTTGATCAAATTTTGCATACTGGTATATTTAAACATTGTATGGAAACTGGTTTGCAAAACAGTGATGAGGACGGTTGGTCGTGATCAGTTAATGAAAATGCTCATGCTACTCTTGAGCCACCTGGTATATGTTGATGAATGTTTGCTTACTTGTACATGTGAAGATTGTCTTCGATATATCCAATTAATTTAAATAATTATAAACAATAAGAAAAATGTTGCTCTGAACAATCTTTTTTACATATATACCAAGAAATAATAAGTCAGAACCCTTCAAAATAATATTAAAAGTAAGAAATAGGGCAAAGATCAGGAATCGATACAATCAAGCACCACATATGACCAAGGATACCAATGGGAAAGTGACAACGTCACAAATACACATCACAAACGAAAGCCAAGAGGTCAGCCCATTCCCATTAGGTGACCACAAGGCATCAGCAAACAGACGTGAATGAAAGCATAACAAAACAAGACAGAAATAACATAAATGATCCACAAAAGAAGCACCGCCTTGGAACGGTCAGTAAAGATATTTTACTGGAGGGCTTAAACCAGTTTAACGGTGCACCAACCTCACCCTTAGTTCAGATGTGAATCAAGACACATAGTTGTTTGGTTTGCATGAAAGACTCATAACTTATCAATGCATCATCTCCTAGAACATATAAATCAAGATATGAAAAGGAGATAAAGCAAAGAGAAGGACTCAACAGTAAATAAAACTGAGTACCAGAGCAAAAGAAATCCAACAGGTAAACCTGGGTGGGCCTGACAACAGCCAAAGCATCAGGCCCCTACCATCTCATCAATAGATAAGTCTTCAAATCGGAACCATCATATAAACTTTTATATGGGTCAGCAGAATCGGCCGTCTAAAAGCGTGAGTCTGTCTGTCTTGTGGAAATGCTCATTACTCTTGAACAGCAAGGTATATTTTGATCAAATTGCATGCGAAATTTGCATACGCATGCGTGTCAACATTGTCTAACCACTGACATGCGTTTTGTTGATTGAAGAGGCTTTGCTGAGCATCAGTCTAGCCAGATGTGGTCAGTTAGTAAAAATGCTCAAAACTCTTGAACCTTATGGTATATTTTGATCAAATTTTGCATACGCATGCGTTTCAACATTGTCTAACCACTGGCATGCGTGTTTTGATGGAAGAGGCTTTGCTGAGCATCAGTGCAACCAGTCATGGTCAGTTAGTGAAAGTGCTCATTACTCTTGAACCACATGGTATATTTGGATCAAATTGCATACTTATTTATTTTAACATTGTCCATCCACTAGTATGACGAACTGTGACGAGGCTGCTGGGAGAATTTAAAACGTAGAAATCTGACGAAAATCACAAAATCTATTTTAAAAAAAATGCAAATCCAAAACTATCAATAACAACAATATTTTAAAAAAACATGGTATCAAAATTGTTGCACGACACGCAGGTGTGCACTATAATAACTGTGGAAGCCCGTCTGTCCTTTAAATTTGCTTTTCACACATTCCTTCTGGCACAGGGCACTGATTAATCTACGTTCACCACGGGTCGTCCACATTACAGTCAGTTGAGTCCTTATCCTTGCTTTATCTCCTTCTTATATCTTGATTTATATGTTTTAGGAGATGATGCATTGATAAGTTAGGAGTCTTTCATGCAAACCAGCTATGTGTCTTGATCCACATCTGAATTAAGGGTGAGGTTGGCGCCGTTAAACCGGTTTAAGCCCTCCAGTAAAATATTTTACTGACCGTTCCAAGGCGGTACTTCTTTTGTGGATCTTTTATGTTTTTGTTCTGTCTTGTGTTTGCTATGTCTTTGTGTGCGTCTGTTTATATGTGCTTTGTGGTCACCTGCTGGGAAAGGGCTGACCTCTTGGCTCTCGTTTGTGGTGTCTAACTGTGAGTTTGTCACTTTCCCGTTGGTATCCTGGGTCAGGTGTGGTACTTGATTGTATCGATTCCTGATCTTTGCACCCTTACTTACTTTGATTCAGTACTAAGCTAGGATAAATGTGTCTTGCTCAAGGACTACAACGCAGTGACGCCGGTGAGGCTCAAACCCGCGGCCCCTCGGTCTCGAGTCAAGCACTCTACCACTGAGCCACTGCGCTCCCTAGGAGAATCATCAAGCTCAATATTGTGTTGATGCTATTAGTGTTCTGTGTCTATTCCTCACGGTTCCAGAATATTATGTGGGTTTTTCTAGAACCAAAAAGCAAAAAGAATAAGAAAAAAGTAAATTTCACAATATACAAAAATCCAAACATCTGCGTTTACGGAATAAAGGGCACCGTGGTGTACCATATTGAATAAGCCCTTTCCCTAAACAGATAAACAAAGGGGGAGTTTCACGCTATATGGAACTTACATAGGGTTCTGCCCACGCACAGAATTTATAAAATTTTGTAGAAATATTGTCTATTACATGCGTGTTCTATTTGTGAGATATTTACCTATTCATCTATTTCAGTTGTTAAATTTGAATAAGAATTAATTTTAAAATTAAAAAAGGACACCCTAATTAAAAGTGGCCCTAGCCGACAAGAATTTTGATTTTTTAACTTGATTTATTCTCAACATGATGCCTAGTAATTTGTGATTGTGTATGTATCATAAATGTATTTCAATGTTTAAAATAAACGAGTCCACATCAAATTCTGTTTGAAGGCAGCCCTAAATTTAACATTTTGAAAATGTTTTCAACTAATTAAATTGTCAATTTTGCCTACTTTCTGTTCTTGTCAACCTATGAAATTTATATCATATTTGTCCACACATGTGTTTGTTACAATCATTAAATCTCAAGAAAAAATAAAACCGATAAAATGGAGTTTCCTGAATTTCACTTTTAATGGTCAATTTTTTGCAGAATGTAAAAATCAAGATTTTATGTAAATTTCCTGCAGTCTGCTCAATTTAAAAAGAGTTCTGTTCTGCACAGGCATAGATCTTGATTATATTATGCAAATTGACTGTTTGGCTTATAAGTAGTTTGTTTTTCATTGCTATTCATTGGTTGGTTGCAACATTTGGAATTGTGTAGTATGTGATTATAGGGGTACCCACCCAAATCAGCCCAATTTACATCTATCAGAAATCAAAATGTCTAAAATTGATAATTATTAGAATAATCTGTGAGTTCTAGCTTATGTGTGCGGTACACACATTGCAATATCTATCACATAAAATGGTTAAAATAATGTTTCTTATAGAATATTTACTCAAATTCAGCTGTACAAATATATCAACAATGTTTGGGTTTTGATTATGGTGTGTTACAGTTCTTGTCAATCTTTCCCATCTATATATAATTTGACTATATGTATAAGGATAATATTCACAAGATTTGAAAATAGTAAGTGAGTATGATCAGGAAATACCACAATCACAAACTGCAGACAACCCCGTGGCACCGCGAGGAAGAGCCGCTCAACCATCACGAGACAACCGGAAATATATTTTATTTGAATGGTGAGTCAGACTTTTGTTAAATGAATGAATATTATTGAATTCATTATAAATATTTATGCCCAATTTTAAAGATTTGTTTAGTATGTCAGCATTATGGTCAAATTCGTGATTCTATAACCACGATGGAGATAACGGCACAAAGACTGTTTCACCTTGTTTAATGCCAGATGTTCAGTATGTATACATTCAAAATTCGCTTAGTGTTTCTAAATATTTGAAGATCCATTTATAAACTTAAACAGTATCATTTTTATTTTCATCAACTCTATTTCTATTTATTAAAGCACTTTTAAGCTTTTGTTGGAATATTAATGATCTAAATGAGGTTTATAAATTGAAGAAGATTGTTGGCTCTAATAATTTTTCAGCGCAGTTCATTAAAATAATTTCCCATTATAAAAAATTTGGCTACAACATTAGTGTATTGCAACAGACTGCATGCTTGGTGGTCAACCCAATCAAGGTTGGCAACTTTCCTTTCCTCTTTAATTGCACGTCGGTGGGTCGGACTTCAGACTCTATGATGGTTCCGACTTAAAGACTTATCTATTTA
This sequence comes from Loripinus fragilis, assembly GCA_964019695.1. Lineage (NCBI taxonomy): Eukaryota > Metazoa > Mollusca > Bivalvia > Lucinida > Lucinidae > Loripinus > Loripinus fragilis. The sequence continues at coordinate 137,256,496 of OZ026514.1, read as the reverse complement.
TGAGATGGTAGGGGCCTGATGCTTTGGCTGTTTGTCAGGCCCTTCGGGGTTAACCTGTTGGATTTCTTCTGCTCTGGTATTCAGTTTTATTTACTGTTCATCCTTGTCTGTCAACCCAATCACGGTTGGCAACTTTGCTTTCCTCTTTAATTGCTTGCCGGTGGGTCGGATTTCAGACTCCATGACGGTTCTGACTTAAAGAATTATCTATTGATGAAGTGATAGGGGTCTGATGCTTTGGCTGTTATCAGGCCCACCTGGGTTAGCCAGTTGGATTTCTTTTTCTCCGATATTCAGTTTTATTTACTGTTGAGTCCTTATCTTTGCTATATCTCCTTGTTATATCTTGATATATATGTTTTTGGAGATAATGCATTGATAAGTTAGGGTCTTTCATGCAAACCAAATATCTATGTGTCTTGATCCACATCTGAATTAAGGGTGAAGTTGGCGCCGTTAAACCGGTTTAAGCCCTCCAGTAAAATATTTTACTGACCGTTCCAAGGCGGTACTTCTTTTGTGGATCATTTATGTTTTTGTTCTTTCTTGTGTTTGCTATGTCTTTGTGCGCGTCTGTTTATATGTGCTTTGTGGTCACCTGCTGGGAAAGGGCTGACCTCTTGGCCCTCGTTTGTGGTGTCTAACTGTGAGTTTGTCACTTTCCCTTTGGTATCCTGGGTCAGGTGTGGTACTTGATTGTATCGATTCCTAATCTTTGCACCATCACTGACATTTATGATAAGTAAATTGGATACTCTTTTGAAATGTTTTGGCGGATAGAAATTAATGCAGGAGAAATAGCCACAATCAATACCAATTAAAATACAATGTAATTCAAATATGATTCTGTAAACCATTCATTTAAATGTACACATTGAGTGACTAAGGGACTGCAAAATAAGGATACTGTTTGAATAATGTGGGAAAACTGATCATTCCATAAAAGAAATAAACTATAAAGTTTTAAAACTGAGAGAAAGTAAGGGTGCAAAGATCAGGAATCGATTAAATCAAGTACCACACCTGACCCAAGATACCGATGGGAAAAGTGACAAACTCATAGTTAGACACTACAAAAGAGAGCAAAGAGGTCAACCGGTTAAACGGTGCCAACCTCACCCTTAATTAAGATGTGGATCATGACACAAAGATTTTCACTCAGTCTCTGCATGACACGAAAAGGAAAGTTCTGCAGCTCTCATGCCTCCTAGCACTGGCTTAAATGGTCTACTACTTTCTGCTGAAACTAAATATTCCAGAAGGACCACAATATGAAAATACAACACAATATCAATATACGGGGGAAAGTTTTGTTTGATTGGATTCTTTATGTCCCATCAACAATCTTTCAGTTAAACAGGGACGGGTCTTCCTGTGTTGAACCAGTACAAAGCTAGGATTAATGTGTCTTTCTCAAGGACCACAACACAGTGACGCCGGTGAAGCTGGAACCCGCGGCCCCTTGACCAAGCACTCTCCCGGGGGGAAAGTTTATCCCGATACAAAGACAGCTGGTGTGAAATCCAAGTTCTCTGAAAAAAGAACCTACCACACAATTTCTTAAACACTTGACCTGGTTTCACTTAGTTTATGAGAGTTAATGAGAAGTATGCACATAGTCCTGAACCAATTTACCCTCAATATATGATTCGGAGGGACATAAGATAGAGGAAATTCTAGGTGCAACAGGAACATAGAATGTAGATGGAGACGATGAATTACCCAGCATAAATCCTAATTACTTTGAATTTTTCAATGGCTGAAAGACATTAAGAGCATAAACACCTGTTGGCTTCAGTTCAAAAATAATTTGGAAACTAGTGGAAGATCAATTCACAAATGATACTTGCTGGACATCCACCCGTACAACTAAGTTCTAGACTGAGTGCTACTTATCAAATGCTGCTTACAAAAAAAGCTAGTTTTGTGCTAATGAATTAGCTAAAACTTCTGACACCAAAAAATCTTGGACCTCATTTGGATGATGTACTAACTAGTGATAATCAATGCGTTTTTAGAATAATACTGGTGGAAAAACTGTGGCTTGTAAGACCTAACTGGAATATTTTGTTTGAAATCACTTATGAATCAAAACTGACTTAACTCATTTCATGCAAATTGTAACATTGTTACCGGTGTCCAAATTTTATGAAAATTTACATGCATAAAGAAAATGTATTTGACCTACTTTTCTGAAAATATTATGGGTTGACAAAAACTGGAACATGGTAAATATTAGGACAGAATCCCCTATAGACACTAACTTTAGTGTTCAATATGGGGATATATCAAATTTTGATGGGCCAGAAAAAAAATATCTAGATGTATTCATAAACATTAATGGTAGTAAGGTATACCCTGGGGAGTCTTCTTTCATATTCCATTCAAAGAATGTGGCAGTCAATAGTGTTAATGATTTTAGACTGATATTTAATAGGTCATATATTAGTACAAAAAAAGATGTACATCAAGGTGGCCCCTGTGGCCTAACAGCCTTCCATGAATAAAATAATTTCATTTTTGTAGTTGTTATAAGGTAGGTATTCAACACACAAAATATTATCGAAATCCGTGCGGGGGCAGATTTGGAACTCTCCTTTGACAAAACTGTAATGAGAAGGCCTCTTTGATTTTGGCCTTTGTCCATGGGTTCTCACTACCAGGAAGGCGGTACACGTGAGGCATGACCCTTCCTCTATGTAGAGTCACATACACCCTTTTAAATAAATTAAAATGAAAAATTCTGCATTGTGTGATTGTGATAATTCCAGGGCAAAGTCACTTTATTTTAGTAACAAAAAATGTTTTATTATAAGAAGTTGTTCACAGACACTGAAAAAAAAAGATACATTCCAGGCCTTTTGTAAAGAGTGCGTGATAAAAAAATAATGTTCTTATTTCTCAGCCAAAACTTATGTTGTTAGTACTCAAAAGAACCGACACAACGAGACGGTTCTTTTGAGCACCCAAAACATATGTTAAAATGATGGGAAGAAAATATTTAAATTTTGTTTATTTAAACCAGTGGTTTATGTTTGACATATTTGTTACATCACACATGGACCAGAGCAACATGGTACAAGCAACAATATCACTGACCATTGACCGTCAAATATGAGCCGCGACATGTGATTTCAAACAATGTGGCATTTTGACAAGTGTAGACTTAGATGAGCCTGTGCAGCCTCGTATCATACCTAGAAACTCCAAATGATGTTCGGTCAGTAGCTTAACACTCATAGAATAATCAAGCGACTAGCAAAGGCTCTGATCAGACTGCGCGTATGCGAAGGCTGATCTGAGGCTTTGCTGGTCGCACATACCACATTATTGGAAATCACATGTCGCGGCTCTTATAAGTGTAACTTTACACCAGATCTTGAAAGTAAGAAAAAGGACAAAGATCAGGAATCGATACAATCAAGCACCACACCTGACCCAGGATACAAATGGGAAAGTGACAACGTCCCAATTAGACATCACAAACGAAAGTCAAAAGCTTCTCCCAGATCAAGAGGTGGAATAGGGGGTTCGACCCCCCCCCCCCCCCATAATAATTGCAAGTTGTACTGCAATAAGTTTTAGCCTACAAACACAGAATATTTTTATAATGCTGTGTCTTGTATATTTTGTATAGTGAATAATTCACAGGTTTACATAAACGAAATTTTTCAGCGTAAAATTGTAAATATTTTCTTATCCATATTTTAACATATGTTTTGTGTTCTCAAGAGAACCTCAAGTACCCTCAACATATGTTCGATTCTTTTAACTTCCCTCAACATATGTTTTGGTTGAGAAATACGAAAATATTTGTGTGTTACGCACTCCTAACTAAATGCCTGTATGTATATTTGTTTTATGGACGGCCGCAAGAAAGACAATCTATTGAAGCTAAGTATGCCACACTCTTTATATATTGTATAAATAAAACAAAATAAATGAATATCTTGATCTAATTTTGATTAAGTCTGAAAAATAATTTGGCTATTATTGGACACAGTAGGCTTCATAAAGATAATCATTATCCCAAAAACATAATATAGATTACCTGTGTTAAGTATGCCCTATCCAGTTGTGTCTTGCGAACATCCTGTTAAAATAAATATCCAATGTGCCATAATAAGACAATTACATATTTTATACTCATCCTTAGATAATGTGTTCCAGCATTGTGAATTACGTTTATTATTTACCATGAAAAGCAATAGAGGAATACGAAACTCCGCCCAGGTGCGTCGGAAGAAAATCGGTTCTGCGAGATTAATATACCGATGTCACATGACTAACTTAACAATGGTCGCCAGTGCAGCAATAGATGTGTGTGCAGTTTTTGTAGCATTATTAAATAAAGACTATATATTCTGTGTTTTGATGATATGGATTGACTGGTACGAAGCACTTTGGATGAAAAGTATTTACTTTTCTCCAGCTCCTAGCGAGGATGAACGCATTACGCTGAAGAATGGCTGCTGGAGGTTCCGATGATACTGTTGTTGAGTATGCAGAATATATAAGGTAAATTTAGTGTTATGTATTTTATTACACTTGCAGAAAACTTTAATCCGAGTATTATCCTTATATATTACCAGGTTTCTACAGCAGCCTAGCCAGTGTATACCTAATAGTTATACAAGTACCATGGTTCGTCCGCCTGTACGTGAAATAATCCACTCTTAAAGCGAGTGGATTATCTCACGTACAGGTGAACCTACAATGATTTCATAATTTATACCACCTTCATCAGGGTAGACATTGCATAATTCACGCGTTATTTTGCATTAAAGTTGCTCAGGGTTGTATTAAGGTGCATATTACCCTAGTATATAGCAAAATGGGACTGTCAAAGTTTCAAAAACATGGAATAGCAAGCTGGGAATATTATGATGAGACTCGTTGAACCCTATTTATGCCGACGGGATCTTCCATCTATTATGATTTAATAAGGTGGGTATGAGTCATTGAAATATCAAGGGGTCATAGACTAGGAAATGTCACAAAGATTATTCTTTTTGTCCCTGAGGCTTCTTTCAATTTTAGCAAATGGTGTAGTCCCTGACAAACTGCTGTGTTCTATTACATTTCGTCTGTGTCTTTACTGTTTATACCTTAGTATGTCTTGTCCTGTAAACAAAGCGTTAAGAAATTATAGTACCTGACTTTGATGCTAAAATGATATATAGATTTCTTTTTCAATATCAGTTCAATAATATTGTGTAAAGATGCAAAAGCATTATCATGGCTCATTGACCACCTACGACCGGAAATAGAACGCATTATGGTATGTATTTAATATAATTTTAAGTTTCGAAAATACATTTTTAAACTTGTATTTTGTTGTTTTTGTATTTTTTGTTGTTTTGTTTGTTTTGTGTTACTAAGTTTTGTTTCAATTTATTCAAAAATTAGGAATCTGTAGTAAAATGCACATTATCATTCAGTGTCTGTAACATGTTACAAAATATATTCTTAGTAAATTCTTAAGAGCGAACAACAAAGACACAGCTTAGACGCTACGGGTGTGCAGTCTGGTCCGCTTCTATGTTGTTCGCATGCTAAAAATCAGGTTTTTTTGCGTTGAGGCCTATTTATAAGAAGCGAAATAAAAATTAAGGCGGTTATATCGACCTAACAGAATATCCCTGGGTTCTTCAGTAGAGTGTAGGAATCAATACTTTGGACGCAGAGACACATAATGCGTGGGCGAAACAACTTAAATAGTTAACCCTTTAAGCGCAAGATTAAAATATCAACAGAAGGATCCTTTAACTAATTACGTTTGAAAATAGGACTTCAACTGAATGGGTCAGTGCACGAAATTTCGGTACATACCACAACAGCGAGATGCTCGCATAAAAAAAGAGTGGATATAGATTAAGATCCAGACCAAAAATGGACTTAAGCTCCGCTGGCTCCACAGGTAATCAGCACATGCGTTTGTCAGTGGGAATTGCGCATGTGCAATAAATACCAAATATGACGCTGATGATGGGAAAGTAACAAAACCACAATAAACATCACAAACGAGAGCCAAGAGGTCAACCCTATGTTAGTTTGAACTTGTATTTCATTTTTTGTATAACAACATTTATAATACAAAAAAAAAATTCGGAATACAAAAAGGGATTGTAAAGAAAGTACAATGACTTTTTAAAATCTGTTTCCAAGTTGTTCAATATTAGAAATGCAATTGCCAAACACATGTATCAAATTGAATTGACATAAGTAGGTAAAATAGTACAGTAAAAATAAATCGATAATTCGAACTCTGGCCCCCAGGTTATAAACTTTTTCCATGCTCAACTCAGCTGAGCACGAAATTTATCCTGCTCATAAATGTTAAAATGCCTTCGGGCTTCACTTACTTTGCAAAAGACCCGAAGTGTTCATGATTCCATGAACAAACCAAAAATTGAATTCATTTCTTAAGTAGTTGCTAACCTCTGTTTGATTTCTGTAAGAAAACGTCATGGCACGGGCGCTCAATGCTTACTCGCTGTCTATTTGATTTACCTTACTTAGTTTTACAGTAAATAGAATATTAAGCCATTCTACTGCATGTATATACAAAATGGGGTTAGAAGTTGGTTTCCTTATTCGTTATTTACAGCATATACGACCCAAAACAATTTTTGCATCAGTTATAAACATGTATGTGTTTTGTGGAAAAAAATTGAAACTAAAGTATGGTTCAAGCGACCCCCCGAACCCCCTCTGGATCCGCCACTCGAAAAAATACAAAAACAACATGATATAATATCTCCATTTATTACACCATGTACACCGACGTTTCGTCTTTTGACTTCATCTGCTTATTTTTTTTATCTCACTTTTCGTTGAAATTTCAAAATTTGGGATTTGTTCAGAATAAACAAAATATTAACTTTAATGCATATATTGTGGGTACTCAAAAGAACTCAATAAGACGGTTCGTCTGAGCACCCAAAACATATGTTGAACTGAAGGATAAGAGAATATCTGCAATTTTACGTTCTTAATCAACGCTGAATATCCTCTAACAAGATTGTCAAAGATAAATATAAATTACTGACCTGTTAATCTGGTTGATTCCAAACGTCCATCAAATCCTTTGAAACTAAGTTCACTGGTCCAAGAAAAAGTTCCCGTATAAAAAGAGCACTGTAGCATTACACCACACAGTAATCCACATGAATGTCACATGTATGACACAGTGATGTATCCAAATGAAAACTTCTCAAAAGATTTTCTCACAATGCGTTTCTTCTTCAGCTGCTGCATGTTGGTGTACATTCACACAAAGGTAGTCATATGGTTCGGAATACATATCCTGGGAGTATTTTGGGACTTGTGCCACATGCGTTTAGTCTTTGTCTACTTTGTCTAAATCTTAGCGTTAACTCTTTGATGCTTTTTTGTCGTCTGTTGATTTTTTCCAAATCATTTTTTTTCGAAAAATTCTTCCAGGAATTCCACCAGAGTGCCAAACAGTTTTGAATCCAAACTGGTTGCAAAGGTTATCAACAGACGACACTAGTGGCACTGAGTTATATGCTTTAAACATGCTTGCGTCACTATCTAAATACTTGTATGCCTAATTCTTTATCTACGTCCCTACTGTACGTGCGTGCGTTCGCAATAATAATCATGAAAAATAATGTGTGTGTGTGTGTGTGTGTGTGTGTGTGTGTGTGTGTGTGTGTGTGTGTGTGTGTGTGTGTGTGTGTGTGTGTGTGTGTGTGTGTGTGTGTGTGTGTGTGTGTGTGTGTGTGTGTGTGTGTGTGTGTGTGTGTGTGTGATACGAAGACTGTGGTTCAGAGGCTTGACTGAGGATAGGATTAATGCACAAGTGATCTATCGATTATCATTCCCTGATAACTTTGTAAACAAAACATGAAGTCGCTGTCACTCGTGGCTGGTAGGACAGTAAACATGCTAAATACAAAGTTTCAATATTTTAGCATGTCTCCTTATTTGGCCGAGCAGGATCAACGGCGTAGCCAGAACGCTTAAAAAGTTACGCACATCAAAGGGAGACTACTGGGTCAAGCAATAATTCTCTTCAATTGCGTCCCCTTTTCAAATGAGAACTTCTCTTAAAGGAAAGAATTTGCTCCCAGAAGGAGCGAATTCTTTTCTTTACAGCAGTTCTTCATAGTATGGTAAATCACTTTTATCATATTAAGTGACCTCCCTTGAATGTTACTATTTTTATTACACACGTGCGTAACCTGCGTAATGGGTTCTACGCCAGTGAGGATGGCTTAAGTTTCGTCCGGGCGCCAGCCACAAAGACAGAATTCCTGGAGGGGAGGCTAATATATTGCCACTATATGAATATTCGGGAATGCGCTCAAGAGAGAAACAACAAGAGTTACTGAGCCGGTACATGAGTTTTAGCAGCGTAGACTCAGACGAGCCTACGATTCGACATAGTCTTACCATTACCATTACCTTCGTTGCTCGCACACATTACTGGTTGACGTAGATGGAGGCCCAGGCTCAAAGCTAGGCCTCTGTTGTAGTTAGCTGCGCAAGCATGTTTTTGTAACTCCAAATAGTTGAGTAATTTGGCAGTGAAGACCCAGACGAAATGCCGCATATTGCGGCATTTCGTCTGGGTCTACATTAGTTGCTTAGACATAAACGAGCTTTAGAGAAAGAAATGCGATTTTTATTTGGAAATAATAACATATGGTCCCTCAACATATAATAATGGACCATCCCAAGTCTGTTGATTGAAACCAGAAGGAAAAACTATTTATGAATAAAGTGTGAACGAATGACTTTATAAACACAGGACTGGCTCGTTTTGTTCATAAACACAGGACTGGCTCGTTTTGTTCATAAACACAGGACTGACTCGTTTTGTTCATAAACACAGGACTGGCTCGTTTTGTTCATAAACACAGGACTGACTCGTTTTGTTCATAAACACAGGACTGACTCGTTTTGTTCATAAACACTGGACTGACTCGTTTTGTTCATAAACACTGGACTGACTCGTTTTGTTCATAAACACAGGACTGGCTCGTTTTGTTCATAAACACTGGACTGACTCGTTTTGTTCATAAACACAGGATGAATCGTTTTGTTCATAAACACTGGACTGACTCGTTTTGTTCATTAACACAGGACTGACTCGTTTTGTTCATAAACACAGGACTGAATCGTTTTGTTCATAAACACAGGGCTGGTTCGTTTTGTTCATAAACACAGGACTGGCTCGATTTGTTCATATTCAAATGACTATTGCTCTAGAAAATCACTCATAGTCTGTTTGTTTGATTGTTGTTGTTTTTCTTTTTCTTTTCATCAAATTGCTTGTTGGTCGATTTAGCAGCGTCAGATCACTGGTCTTGTATCGGTACAGTCAGTATCTCACGTTCAAGATGGGGCTCTATTTTGCGAAAATGGTTGCCGTTATGATACTTGATGGCATACAGCGAACTGCCATGCATAGCATGAAGGCGTCGGCGAGTAGACTGTTTGGCATTGGTCAGGACCGGAACAGTCGGTTGTTTTGCTTAGTTGGTAGAGCATTGGTCAAGAAGGCGGTGCCATTCTCAGCTTTTCCCTTGTTGTGGCTTCGTGCCTAAAGAATAAGAACAAAAAGAATACATCAAATGATTTTCAGTTCTTTAAAACATTTTCGTTCAGTATTGTCTCAACATCTTTGCCAAATGTTAAATAATATTGAATATGCCAAATATGTCCATAATTATTATATATCTATTCATATTAAAAGCTTATAGGAATTAACGTTTAAAGCCGAGGAAAAATAATTCCACACTTCTTTCATATGAGGGATTCTTGGTCGTAGAACATACTCTTTTACCGTTGTGAAATGTTGACGTTATAAGAATGGACGATGTCATTTTCACTTGACGTCACGTGAAAATATGAATTTCTCAATGGACCATAATGGCACGTGAAATACTTTTAAAAATGAACGACACGGTCACTGACTATTCCTTTATAAAAATGCAAAACAGATATCAGGTTTTAAATATTGCTAGTGCACTATAAAATATAGTTTCTCAAGGTTTCCTATGCAATTTTTATTCAGATCATTCAATACTTACAGATAACCAGAACTGGCATTTTGAATTTATTCCTGACCACTGTTTCAGGTTCAGAGCAACGTGCCTTTGAGCATCGTTCAAATATTATGTTGACTCAAAGGTGAGCGGTTGTTGCCCATGGGGCTTCTTGTTATTGAAGCTATATAAGTTTATAAAATGATAAACACATACATCAGAAATTGATTTAGACGAAATCAAGCGAAAATAATACAGGAAATGTAGATAAAATAATAACCATGGTATAGTTTAAGAGTGTGAGACAAATGTCTTCAGTGGAATATTTGCTTACTAGCGTCGTCTACTGATAACCCGTGTAAACAATTTGGATCTAAACTGTTTAAGACCTTGTAGTCCGGCAGATTTTGGGCGAATTTTAGGAGGACCTGGAACTTGATTTTAATTTTTTTTTTCTTAATGGATTCTGGTAGTGCATATATTGTCCTTGAAAAATCCTAGTGATGCCAATCTGGCATCATTGAGCATTTCGATATATTCAAGATGGCGTCCAAGATGGTGGCCAATTATAAGTTAAAAAAATTGTGTGGCATGGAAAAATGTCTCAAACCCATTTTTCCTTCAATTGTTAGCTATGACGTTGGAATCTAGTTGAAGACACTTAGCTCATAACAAAAATATAAAAATAAAATAAGAATTTAGACAAAAATGGCCGCCAAAATGGCAATTTTTTACGAACAATATATTTTCCCTTGAGAACAGCAATCTCCAGGGAGTCGCATGTAAAATGCTGATTTTACTGATTCTTGAGTTATATATATCATCCTTGTAATACCCAAGTGATGCAGCTAATGCATCACTCAGAATTTGATATATTCAAGATGGTGTCCAGGATGGTAGCTGATAAGTTTTACAATCCCGTGGGAGCCACACCTAACCGGTAGACATGTCTGGTGGACTTGTAACATACCAGATTTCTTGCCTGATGGAGAAGCACTTTACAAACACATGTTTCTGAATAAATGAACCCAGAATGCATGTCTGATAGAGTTACACTGTAAAAGCAGGCATATCTGAGAGTGGCACTGGATCAGTAGACATGCCTGATGTAATGGCACCTCTGTAGGAGTAGCACCAGACTTGTATCCATCCCTGTTCCGTCTGCACTCAACTAGTCAAAATGTCGTTTGAAGTGCAAAATGGACCAGCAGGCATGGCCTGTAGTGAACGCATGGCCTATTGTGAGGCACCACACCAGAAGACATGACCTACAGTGAGGCACCACACCAGAAGGGATTACCTATAGTGAGGCACCAAACCATGAGACATGGCTGATAGTGATTTACCAAACCAAAAGGCATGACCTATAATGATTCACTACACCAGCAGGCACGGCTGATAGCGAGCACCATACCAGCAGACAAGGCTGATAGTGAGACATTATACCAGCCAGTATAGCAGATAGAGAAGCACAACGCAAGCAGACATGCAATATTGGGTGACAAAAGGTCAGCAGGCATGATTGAGTGGCCACAGTCCAGCAAGCATCCATCTTGCAGCAGCACTCAACCAGTAGGCATGTTTGATCAGCAGCGGTGTTTGTGACAGAAACACTAGGCCAGCAGGCATATATGTTGCAGCTGCAGATGCAGCGATATAACAACTCTACACGACATGCATGTTGTATTGTCAATGTAGCAGTCTTGGCTGATAAAGTTTCACAGTGTTAGTTGGCATGTCTAACGGAGGGGCTTCAGTCAAGTAGCTTTTCTCTTTGATTTCCAATGGACTAGGAGGCATGTTTGATTGAATAGTACCAAAGTAAGTAAGGTTGCAAAGATCAGGAATCGATACAATCAAGTACCACACCTGACCCAGGATACCAATGGGAAAGTGACAAACTCACAGAAGACACCACAAACGAGAGCCAAGAGGTCAGCCCTTTCCCAGCAGGTGACCACGAAGCACATATAAACAGACACGCACAAAACATAGCAAACACAAGACAGAACAAAAACATAAAAGATCCACAAAAGAAGTACCGCCTTGGAACGGTCAGTAAAATATTTTACTGGAGGGCTTAAACCGGTTTAACGGCGCCAACCTCACCCTTAATTCAGATGTGGATCAAGACACATAGATATTTGGTTTGCATGAAAGACCCCTAACTTATCAATGCATCATCTCCTAAAACATATAAATCAAGATATAACAAGGAGATAAAGCAAGGATAAGGACTCAACAGTAAATTAAACTGAATACCGGAGCAAAAGAAATCCAACAGGTAAACCCCGGTGGGCCCGACAAACAGCCAAAGCATCAGGCCCCTACCATCTCATCAATAGATAAGTCTTTAAGTCGGAACCATCATAGAGTCTGAAGTCCGACCCACCGGCGTGCAATTAAAGAGGAAAGCAAAGTTGCCAACTGTGATTGGGTTGACTACCAAGCATGCAGTCTGTTGCAATACATTAATGTTATAGCCAATCTTTTTATAATGGGAAATTATTTTAATGAACTGCGCTGAAAAATTATTAGAGCCAACAATCTTCTTCAACTTATACACCAAGTCACCAAAGAAATCAGGTTCCGAAAGTCCTTGGCGCAAGAGAGATTTAAGTCCAACTTGGAATTTAGAAATCAAATCAAAGTATCGTCTATAAAATTTTGAAAATGTTTTGCGAAGTTTATGATACCGATAGCCCTGTTTAAGAAGTTTCTGAGTTAACAATTTATTGCGGGTGTTGAAGTCAGTAACATAGCTAGATGCTCTAGCAAAACGAATGAGTTGAGAGATATAGACTCCATAGGATGTAGAACGAGGTTTGCAAGTCTGCAGGCATATCTGTTGAAGTTTCACTGAGAAGCAGCAATGAAATGCCACCAGCTCTTCATATCAGACATCCTTAACATCACATGTGTTAATAATGTGGTACTGAACCAGCATACATGCCGTTTATTGAGACTCGAGGCCAGCAGTCATGCATGTTTGTTACATCACACCAGCAATAATGTATGTTACAATTGAACCCAACTAACAGGAATGCTGGGTAATGTTGCACTGGATCAGCGGGCATGTCTGTTCAAGTTACATCCGGTCAGTGTGCATGTCTGTTCTACTTCTCCTGACCAGCTGCCCAGGCATCATTGCTACAGGGTCAGCAGACATATTTACCATTACGCATGTTTGATTATGTGACACTGGACCAGCATACATGTCTCAAACTAAGCATTTATGTCTGTAACAGCTTCACGAGACTAGCAGGCATGTTGCAGTACCCATGTTTTAAATGTTGCTATGAACCAACAGGCTTGTTTGTTGCAGATGCACCCGACCAGTTACAATTAAACTTGACCAGCATGCATGTCTGTTAGAGTTGCATCTACCAGCAGATATGTTTGAATCAGTTGCAACTGACTTTCAAGCACATCTTTAGTTATGTGGCTGAACCAGCAGGTATATATGTTACACTTGCCTCAGACCCGCAGTTATGCCCCTATGCCTGTACCCAACTAACGAGCTGGTAAGCACAATTGCACCAGACCACAATGCAAGTATGTTTTACAGTTGCACCTGACTAGCAGCTATGCTTTTATAATGTGCACACTATCAGCATGCATTTCTGTTACAGTTTCATCTTTTAAGGATCCATGTATATTACATTTGCACCCGACCATCAGCCATGTCTGTGACAATTGCATCTGGCCGTTTCCCATGTCTTTAACAGTAGTCATATCTGTAAACTTGTGCATACAAGCATGCATTCTGATACACTTGCACCTGACCAGCATTCATATTTGTTATAGCAATATCTAACCATCTGTGCTGTCTGTTACACTTGCAACAGACCAGAGTAGTAATGGTTGTTACAATTGCATCGGGCAAGCAAGCCCATACCAACCAGCAGTCAAGATGGTAACAAATAGCTGCAGCATGCAGATACTTTACTCATGGGTTATTTCAGTGTTGATACACTACACTCCATAAGTATTTTGTTTGTAAATTTTATTCATCTATCCAGCTGACTTTTTACCGCATATTGATTCAAAAAAGGTTTGTACTTTGATCAAACACTCTGTCACAAAGTCTTCAGTGATACCCTGTCATTTGTCACTTCATTTTTTGAGAAATATTCTCCCAAAGTAAGAATTTTTATGAGAATAATGATATTATGGTTTTATTAGATACAGCCAAAAGTGGTCTGGAAAGTGCATGGTGCATGGATTGATGGATACTTTCTTTCTATCATACTGGCATTGCTCAGACTTGATCATTACGCCAGATACGATTCTGAGAACAAAGACAAACCATTACCATTACAAAAAATAAGAGTCTGTTATTTTTTCCGTGCAGTGTACAATAGTAAAAACCACGTGATTTCCTACTGTTTTATTGCTGGCATCTTAAATATTTTACAACGCTGAAAAAAAACAACAGCACGCTAGTCAAATTTTCCAAATACAACTGAAAACTATCTGAAAATAGTTACTAACTGCGAATTTGATTTCAGGTTGAATTTTGCTTTGAATGGCGGCCATCTTGGACACCATCTTTAATATTTCAACCTAGTGAATCAAACCTGTGAATGTTTCATTTTAATCGTTTGTATTAGTAGGCCTCTAAACATCGACAGAAAGTCAAAATTGAAATGCTTAATATCAAGTCTTTTAGTCAGATAGGTCTTAGGAACCTAACTGACGGCCATCTTCGACGCCATCTTAAAATTTCAACCGTCTGAATCAAAACCATGTTCCATTCTTATTTGATCGTTTGTATCATTTAGCCTCTAAACATCCATAAAAATTCAAAATTAAAGTGTTTTTATCGAGTATGTCGGTCATATAGGTCTAAGAAGCCTAATTGACGGCCATCTTGGACACGGTCTTTAAAATTTCAACCTTTTGAAGCAAAATAATGTTCCATTTTAACTGGTTGCAACATTTAGCCTCGGAAACACCCATGAAAAGTCAAAAATGAAATGCTTTTGATCGAGTATGTTGGTCATACAGGTCATATAGGTCTTATGAGCCTAACTGACGGCCATCTTGGACGCCATCTTGAATATTTCAGAACGCTCAATGATGCCAAAGTGGCATCAGTTGGATTCATCAAGTACAATGCCTCAACAACAAGAATCAACAAAGAAAAAAAAACTTTAAAATTAAGTTCCAGGTCATTCTGGTTTTCTACCGGACTATTGAAGAGATTTCCGAAAGAAATTTCCGATAAAAGTGATTTTGAAAAGCAAATCAACAGACACAAAAAGAGTATGCATAATTAGCAAGTAGGCAAAGAGTTAAGCTGACAAAGGCGGCCACTTACAGCCTAGGTAAAAACAAATCCCTGCCAGAGGTTGGCAGTGCATTCGTGAAGTCCGTCACAATTCGAGAATCGAATCATGACTCAGGTGTATATTAGGAGCATGACGCGTAGTACCATGTACCAAAAAGCTCCATTTTGTTAGCCGGAACTGTCATATGGAAAATAAATTCTGTAGAATGTGCTTTCAGCTCTATTAAAATCGATTATTATGATTATCAGAAAAGTTTAATCAGCAAAATAAATGAAGTTTGTGTATTTTTTAAATAAACTATCTCTATAGCGATATTGTATTGAAAAGAAACATAAAAATCAATTATATCCGTTTGTTTTGATGCAATCACACTTGTTATTGTGTTAACATAGTTTCTGTGACGTCAACGCCACGTTATACAACGTCAGCGTAACTTTATCACCGCGTTATCAAAGTAGATCCTCGATGTACATCCGTTGTCTGATTCCACGGAATTTCGCGGGATTTGCCGAGACAGTTCCGATTACGGTTAGCAGTAGTGTCATTGTTGCATTCACAGGTAAATAGGGGATAATTGTAATCAAATTTTAATGGTATATCGTCGGATACACGGTCGAAAATTTAGTTTTATAGCGACGCGCGAGCAGAGCCTTAAAAAGTGATTTCCGACCGTATATCCAACGATATACCACCCCAAATGAAAATTTAGAATATGGTTATCCCCATTCTTATGCACTTCTGCAGTTTCGTCTCGAATCGGAGCGTAAGCCGCATAAAGCTGCACGTCATCCAACGAAAAGTAACGTAATTAATGATGTCAAACTGTTTCCGACAGTATATCCAGTGTCACCAAACCACGTGGTGTGTGACGTAAATTTTTGGTACCACCGGCAGCTAAATCATCAACAAGAAGCATCGCCTCGGAACTTCAATCTATCGTAAGTATTTTATTTTCCAGCCGATTTCAACGACATATAGCCTATTCTAAGGGGAAAAGTGAGTTCTTTACAACGGTGTTAATGGATTTGTCACCAGATTAATACTTTAGGCCTGAAAACGAGGCAAATGTTTGGGACTGGCTTGCCGTGGTTGCACGGTGTTTTTCACATTTTCTGGACATTTGCCTCGTTTTCAGGCCTAAAGTATTAATCTGGTGACAAATCCATTAACACCGTTGTAAAGAACTCACTTTTCCCCTTAGAATAGGCTATATGTCGTTGAAATCGGCTGGAAAATAAAATACTTACGATTGATTGAAGTTCCGAGGCTATGCTTCTTGTTGATGATTTAACTGCCGGTGGTACCAAAAATTTACGTCACACACCACGTGGTTTGGTGACACTGATATCGCATGATCTACTGTTGCAAATTTTTGACGTTATCCAATCAGACGTCGCGTTACAAAAGCAATTGCATTAGAAGTGCTTTTGTTGCTATATATGAAATAAGACAATATAGGATACGTGTGTCAACGAACTCGAAGAAGAAAAACAAATAATTCAAGTTAAAATAGAAAACCACAGACCACAAACGCTTCAAGCTTATTCAGGAGGTATCATATTATTTCACTTAAATATCAAAATGCAACATATTAAAAAATTGAGCTGAGCCAGCTTGTATGAAAGTCGGTGAAAACCAATAAACTCAAACGTGTGTGACCACGTGAATGAACGAAATCCTGTGTGTCACAGGGTGCAGATAAATCCCAACTGCCCGGGGTGGGAATCGAACCTGATAAGGAGTAATATTATAATAGTCTAACATATCTTGCCTATTTTGCCAATGCTAAAACATGTGTTATATCAAACAACATTGTCACAGATTTGAAAGCTACGGGAAAGTGGGCGCTAGCTGACGTCAATTGCCACTGAAAAATGACGTCAGTCATGACGTTAGATGGTGTAACATCGTTTAGACGTTTGAAAGACGTTACAAATACATGTAAACGTATGCGAAACAGTCCAACTATTGCAGGATTTCTGCAGTGCAATGGCAGATAGTTAGAAGAAGCTGAAGACTTCAAATGCGTTTTCGTCGTTTATTGTGTCATAGAAGCGAAATAAATCAGCTCTAGTGCATGAATTGTTGAGTAATAATTCACTGTTTGTCAGTCAGTTGTACGAAGATAAATCACACTTGCGCTGCGCGCTCGTGATTTGATCTTCTTTACAACGGACCTCCATTTACATAGAAAATTGTTATTATTACTAACTCATATCAAATAATAAACTAACTTCAATACTTAATGTGGACACGTATTAATTGGATATTTCATGTGATTTCAACAAGCATTTTATTTTAAGAAAAAGAGTCTTGTTTGCATGGCAAAATTTAGCATATTGGAAGTTTTCATTTAGAATACATTGCATTTTACAATCACGTCATGGATAGTATAGTACGTTAGAAAATTAATTTAATAGTAATATTTTTATAGTAGTAGTATTTAATAGCAGTAGTGTTTTTGTTTTGTTCTTTTTAAATGACTATGTATTTATTATCTGGTGAGTGTAATTTCTTGAGTTTCGTTTCATTAGAGAAAAATGGACAGTACAGTTAATTACAATATAACTTAATATACTTAACAACTAAAGAAACCTGACACTTTTTGTTTGCCTTAAACTCGTAAATAACAAATCATAAGGCTAAACGCATATGCTTATTTTAAAAACAAGATTTTAGAAAATATTTTCGGTGCAAATATATTTATCAAATCACAATGTCAAAAATACTGTTTTTATCACTTTTGTTTGGGGAGTGTATGTCTAGATATCTTTTTCCAAAATATTTTTCAGGTATGTAAGGCCAATACAAGTACAGACAAAAGTGCAATTTAAAATTATGCAATTTCTTGTTGTGACGCATGATATGAATTTTTTTACGTTGTTCTACAGACGTTTCAAAACTGTAGTTGGTTTTTCCTTTGTTTAAGCACTTTCAAGAAACTGAAACGACTAAGAGCCCACCAATCATTGTTAGAGAATGCATTTTGAAGAATCAGAACTGATGCTTTGATGCGCGTTAAAAGGTAAAAGCGGAATCAACCAACTTTAACGTCAATTATGAAACAACGTAAAACTCAAATAATAGTCAACCCATGTCGCCGTTTAGTGTGTGATGTCTACTTTGTAATAGTGCCAATCTGTTACATATTACTTTAATCGCGTATGAATGTCAGGCTTTGCCGTATATACACTACTAGCATGGTATTGTAACGCTTGGCGTGGTAAATGGACGTAGAGGGTAGCTACGGAGTTCAAAAAGATCAAAACATTGTCAAAATGCATTCAAAGCACCATACAAAGTGAAACGAGCTAATATAGCGACATTACTTTGTGAAATCTCATAATATGTTGATGACGTAAAACTGAAAAGAGGCTTTTCCGTTGAACAATGCACGTACGCTTAATTTGAATGCACATAAGAAGTCAATGAAATAACAAAGAAGCATCTAAAGCGGTTTCTGGTGAATTTTGCGTATTTTTGTTCTCAATAAAATTGGTTTTAGAGGTAACCTGTCGCATGAAATTAGTTGATCTATTCAAATAATCCCAGTGCATCTTGGCCTACCTTAGTTCAACTTTAACATAGAAAAGACAAGTGGGCATCGTATTCATTTACTACCAAAACAATTGACACACAGTATGTGTCAGGTTTCTTAAGTTGTTAAGTATAGTAGTATTTTATTGTCGTAATATTTTAGATAGTAGTAGTTTCTATGTTTTTTGTTCTCTTTTAATGTGTCGCATGTTACATGTAATATTCCGGGTTTCATTGTTTTTAAATGCATTACAATATATCTTAATAGTAGTATTTTTATAGTAGTGATATTTTTATAGCAGTAGAAGATGTATTTGCTTTGTTCTTTTAAATGGCCGTGTACACACCATCTGATACGTTTTATTATGGGGTTTCATTTCATTAGTAAAACGAACATTATAGTATGTTATAATATATCAAAGTAGTATTATTTGAGCCAGTGCATTAGATTTCCAACAATGTAGTATGTGCGACCAGCAAAGCCTCAGATCAGCCTGCGCATACGCGTAGTCTGATCAGAGCCTTTGGTAGTCGCTTGAGTATTCTATGATTGTTAAGCTACCGACTGTCATGTGCTCATGTATAATAATGTATTATTTACTCATGCTATGTAATTTCTAAATAAAATATTGTTTATAACTAAGCTACTGACTGAACACCATTTGGAGTTCTAAGCTTAAAAGGAGGCTGAGTCCAACACATGTCAAAATGGCACATTGTTGGAAATCTCATGCACGGGCTCAAATTATTATTATTGTATTATTTTTATACTAGTAGTAGAAGTTTTTGTTCTGTTCTTTTTAATGATTATTTATGTGTCACCTGATACCCTTTAATTTTCTGGGGTTTCACTTTATTAGAAAAATGGAGAGCACAGATCGTGTACGTCGTAATCATAATAATATATTGAGCCACGACATGTGATTTCCATTAATGTGGCATTTTGACAAGTGTAGATTCAGACAGCCTGAGCAACCTCCTTTTAAGCTTAGAAACTCAAAATGATGTTCAGTCAGTAGCTTGCCAGTCATAGAATATTCAAGCGACTAGCAAAGCCTCTGATCAGACTGCGCATATGCGCAGGCTGATCAGAGGCTTCGCTGGTCGCACATATACCATATTGTTGGATATCTCATGTCGCGGCTCAATATTATCTCAATATTAGTATTTTGTAGCAATATTTTTTTTGTAGTAGTAGATTTTTGTTTTGCTATTATTTTAATTAGTATTTAAGCGCCATCTGATAAGTTTGAATTGTCTGTATGAAGACACTATTGTGAAGCAAAATTATTTGATTTGTTTCCTCATAAGAAACTCGGGCAACTTGACAGGTTACTGTACGAGTTCAAGAGTCCTCATATTACTAACAATTATTCGTATTTCCTTGTATTTTATGACTGTAAATATCTGTGTTTGATTTGAGGCATTTGAATTACATTTTGTATTACCATTTGGGAAAGTCAGTCAAATTTCCAGAATCGAATCAAGCATCGGATGTATATAAGGAGCATTACGCGTAGTACTATGTACGAAAAAGCTTCATTTTGTTAGCTGGAACTGGGGTATGGAAAATTAGTTCTGTAGCCTGTGGGTTCAGCTCTATTAAAATTTATTATTCTGATTATCCGAAAAGTTTAATCAGCAGAATAAATGAAGTTTATGTATTTTTCAATATATATGGTATGTTTATTTCATGTAACATATACTGTACAGATGTATTTCTGAATAATGAGTAAATAACAAATAAAAAGAATAAATGAAGTTTATCTATTTTTCAATAAAATATCGCTATAGCCATATTTTATTGAAAAAAAAACATAAAATTTATTTATAACCGTTTGTTTTGCTGCAATCACGCGTTTTATTGTGTGAACATGGTTTCTGTGACGTCAGCGTCACGTTATCACCCGCATTATCAAAGTAGATCCTCGATGTACATCCGTGGTCTGATTCCCCGGAATTTCGCGAATTGGTCAAGGCAGTTCCGATTGTTTGTATTACATCTGTCTTAGCTGTTTGCAAGCTGGGTAATTGTTCAAAATTATACGTCTTTTTGTGATTTTGTTCCTTGCTGACTTGTGATTCTTCCTAAATGTAGGTAGGTTATCACTTTATTTTCACCATGAACCATTCAAAAGGGACGAGTGTATTTGTTGGTCAGGGACCAAGGTAAAGTTGCACCAATGAATCCAGTTTACTAAATTTGGTCAAGAGCAGTTATGTAATGATGAATTCTACAAAAAGGCAGAGTAGTAAGTATGTATATGGCCTTTATGTCAAATCCCGAATATTGTGAAGTTAATAACAGAACAGAACAGATTGCGTTCAGAATTTTTTTAGACATAAACTATACAATTAGTTTCTTGTATATCCTAATGATTCACACAAAACAGAAAATAACCCTTTCCCAGCAGTTGACCACAAGGCATCAATAAACAGACGCGCACAAAAGCATAACAAAAACCAGACAGAAATAACATAAATGATCCACAAAAAAGCGCCGCCCTAGGAACGGTCATAAAAATATTTTACTGAAGGGCTTAAACAGGTTTCACGGTGCACCAACCTCACCCTTAGTTCAGATATAAAGACAATTAAATATGGTTCTTTTTCTGCAGTATGTTAAATTATTTATTGACAACTGTAACAACCTAAATAAGCGGCTTTTTACAGCTAAATTCATGGAAAATGTCAGTATATGGCATGTTTCGTTCTTGAAATAATACCAAGTCAATGACGTTTAGGACACATACTCTGGCATAGATATGGGTCTGCTATCACAATGTCTGTCACCTCTAGTGATGCACGTTAGCGTGTAAACTACTAAGTATATGAGTGGCTTCATTCACATTAAATCAATCCTGCACTTTAAAAAAAGAAAGTGGTGGTCAGCAGTATAATTGGTCTATTGATAACATTGTACCACAGAAGCGTGCAGATACCTTGTGAAAACGATTAGGATAAGGAGGATGGAGACGTTCAAATATCAAACTTGGCTGACAGGTGCAACGATGAAGACAGTGATGAAGGAAAAGACATGCGCAGATCCAGAAAGTTTTGTCAGAATGGGTCCACTTTTGATAGACGTTATTTTTTTATTATCTATTTTAGCTTGATGAGGGGAGGAAGGATCAATTTCGCTGGCGTGCCGATGATGGCCCATCATTGAATGCTGGCTTGGTAGCTTTGTGATTTTTAAGGTGATCCTGACCAGTATTGCTAGAAACCCTATATTTTTGTGATTTTCCAGGGGTCCGGACCCCCTGTCCCCCTTGTGGATCCGCGCATGAAAGATTAGCAATTATGCTGCAGTATGATAACAATGGCTTCTTATCAGTGCGATACTTCTGAAAAAGTATCTCTGGGCTGAAGGATCAGCTTATTTAAAGTTTTGAGCAGGATATTTTTATCAAATTTTATGAAATACCGATGCATTTAATGTTAATTCTGTTACTTTTTATACTTTGAGAATTATCATAGAAGATGTTCACTGGTTAGCTATTTTAAGCTATCCGCGAGATATGGTATATATTGAGTGAAACCTGATAATTGGATATTGTTATTTACGTTACTTTTACCAACATTAGATGGTGTTATATGCGCTAATTTCTCCACATGATTAGTTACAAGATAAGATAAATCGGGCTTAATTCATGCAAAATATCAAGGTTGAGTATAACAAGGTAATAAGGTTGCAAAGATCAGGAATCGATACAATCAAGTACCACACCTGACCCAGGATACCAATGGGAAAGTGACAAACTCACAGAAGACACCACAAACGAGAGCCAAGAGGTCAGCCCTTTCCCAGCAGGTGACCACAAAGCACATATAAACAGACGCGCACAAAACATAGCAAACACAAGACAGAACAAAAACATAAAAGATCCACAAAAGAAGTACCGCCTTGGAACGGTCAGTAAAATATTTTACTGGAGGGCTTAAACCAGTTTTACGGCGCCAACCTCGCCCTTATTTCTGATGTGGACCAGGACACATTTGGGAAAGTGACAAAACACAACAAGCACGACAGCCAAGAGGTCAGCCCTTTCCCAGCAGGTGACCACAAGGCTACAAGGAACAGACACCTCAGCAAAACACACACCAACATGAAGCATAACTCAGAAAAAACGATCCACAAAAGAAGCACCGCCTTGGAACGGTCAGTAAAAAATACTCAATTTAACTATTAAGATAATAGAATTGATCAATATAGCAAAATGTGTCAGTTCATATTGAAGGATATTGTTTAAATGATTTTAAGAATATACAAATGATTTAATTTACATAAATAAATAAGTATTAGCATTAAAAAGAGCAATCTAATATTTCGTACTAGCTGTTCAGTTCTTTGTTTGATATTTTACACCAAGCTTCGGCCTCCGAAGAATAGATTTGTTTATTACAATAGTATACTCGATGGTTTTTTTTTGTTTTGTTTTTTTAATTTGTTTTATTGAATATACATTGACGCCAAAATAAACATATTTGTATATTCTAATACAGTATAAACCTGTCTTAAGCGGCCACTCAAAAAGACAAAATAAAGATCTTTATGGCAAATGGTAGTCTCATGAAGGTCAAAAGTATTTCAGAATGCTCCCCTTCAATATATGCAGCGGACGTGATAAGCAGACGACATTTGTGGTCAAAACTATTGGCATGGTTAGAGTAAATATGAACATCTTGTACATCCAGTGGCATCTAGGGGCTGTATGAATGTTTTGGGGTAATATTATGTTAAAGCACAGTGGAGGTTTAACTTACCAAAGTGTATAAATCTATCCCCGCACAGGCTGATCAAGTCCATTCACTGATGTATCAGCAATTGTTCTGTTCTGTTCTATTTCATATTCATTTCCTTCGTCCACTGAAAGAGGGAATACAGAAAGATTCCGAAAAAGGTAAAAAATATTACTTTTCGGCTGCTAACCACAACAGCTGGTTGTTTTAAAACGTCTCTGTAACAAACAGTGAGGACCCAGATCAGGGTCCATATTGTTTGCATGTATGCTGAAATTAGTCTGAGGTATTAGTACTTGATGCAGCAGACGACCTTGCTAGACGACACCTTTATATGCATTGTTTTGCAGCAGGCAAAGGGTAAAAGCTCAGACAGATGCCCACTCCTCTTCAAGTCTTAACATGCTAGTGTTCTGTGGGTTCGTCTGTTTCATGCAATACATAACATAACATAACATAAATTTATTAAGCATTAAACATACAGAGTATGAATATAGCTTGCATTAAGTTTAACAAAGTAATCTCGCCACAAAAACATGTATACGTATATAGATACATTTTACATTTACAAAAGGATAAGATGTCGCGTGAAGTCTAAATAGGTGTGTAAGACATCCTTGCAAAGGGGTGTCCAAATACCTTTTTGAGACCTTTTTACCTTATCTTTTAAGAAAAATGTTGGACTTATACTGGTACTGATCTACCAAAAGCTTTGAAGCGTGACTCTATTTACAATATCGATGTGTTGTTCTAGAAAAAGGGTTTCAGGCATTTATTTACATTTATTATAAAAGCTTTGACATACACATATGTTCCATCCAGACCGGCTTATTACGCATTCTGCATCGATCGTTTGAAATAGAAAGGCCAAAAGGTCATTGGTCAGAGGTCGTGGTACATCTATATATGGGTTTGAAACCCAGACCGATGTTGATTTAATTTAAGTTTCCATTTGGAAGCGCTTCGATGAAGCGTTTCCAACAGACACGGTCATTCCGATTAAATTACCGAATACGAATATCCAATGGAACCGACTCGACGAGGCGGTACTAATGGATGTTTAGCTTTCCACTAGTGGTTTACAGATTTTCGGGAAACGTTAGTATGTTCATAACAACGCTGCACAAATAACATGTAATGACTAAATAATAACGTTTTTACTGCAGAAATGAGATTCAAAGTAATCTTAATGTCATATGATAAATAGAATCTAACATTCGTGCTCTTGTGAATTTATTAAACTCGTTGCGAAAAGATGATTAAATGCTCGGTAAGCCTCGCATTTTATCACTCTTACCCATCTTGTTTAATAAATTCAACTAGGATTGTCAGAGGATCTGACTATTGCGCCACTGCATCCTGTAAAGGGCCACGTTCTAAACATATTTAGCAGACACCTTCTGACAGCACTAAGAGAGCTATAACTCTGCTGCAAATAAGCAAAATATGGGTGGTAGCACTCCTGATCTAGATCTTATAAATGTAAATGCATTAACACAATTTGGTGAATTTCTATTAATTTGTTCTCAAGATATTGAGTGTAAACGCAGTTCTGATGTCTATCAAGGGCCATAACTCTGTTACAAATTTGTAAAAAATGACAGTTAAAATCCGATTTACTTATTTGTCAATATAAATGCATTTATAAAGTTTGGTCAAATTATGTCAGTCTGTTCTCAAGATAGTGAGTGGAAACAAAGTTATGGTATAAATCAAGGGTCGTAACTCTTGAACAAGCGTGCGAAAAATGACATGTAACAATTCCAATCTAGATCTTGTCAATATGAATGTATGTATAAAATTCGGTGAGAATCTGTCAATTTGTTCCCAAGATTTTGAGCGGAAACGAAATTTTGGCATAAATCAAGGGCCATAGCTCTGGTACAAATATGCGAAAAGGACATGTAACAATCCCAACCTAGATCTTGTCAATGTGAACGGATATGTAAAATTGGAAGAAATTCTGTCTAATTGTTCTCAAGATATTGAGCGGAAATGAAACTTTGTCGTAAATCAAGGGCTATAACTCTGGTACAAATATGCGAAAAAGGATTTGTAACAATCCCAAGCTAGATAGTGTCAATATAAATGCATATATGAAATTTGGTGAGAATCTATATATTTGTTCTCAAGCTATTGAGCGGAAACAAAATTTTAGCGTAAATCAAGGGCCATAGCTCTGATACAAATATGCGAAAAAAGACGTGTAACAACCCCAAGCTAGATGCTGTCAATATGAATGCATCTATAAAATGGTGAAAAGCTATTAATTTGTTCTCAAGATACTAAGCGGAAACGAAATTTTTGCGTAAATCAAGGGCCATAACTCTGGTACAAATGAGTGAAAAAAAGACATATAACAATCACAAGCTAGATCCTGTAAATATGAATGCATACATAAAATTTGGTGAAAATCCATCAGTAAGTTCTCAAGATATTGAGCTGAAAAGAAATTGTGACAGCTGGACAGATGGAAAGATGGAACAACGAACGAATTGAATGACAGACAATCCAAATCCTATATAGCCCCTCCCTTTTTCAAATTGGGGCTATAATAAAACATGAGCACTCATGTAAGATCCTCTATATCTGCAACAAGGTGAGCACTTATGTAAGATCCTCTATATCTGCAACAAGAGAGCACTCGTGTAAGATCATCTATATCTGCAACAGGGAGAGCACTCATATATGATCCTCTATATATCACTTTTGTAGATGACAGCAAGTACTCTTGAGACTCCTGTCCATGTGGCTGGTTAAAGCCGTCGCTGCTAAGAAATACACAGAAAGGCAGTTCAGATCAGAACCTACATATTCAAGGTATAAATCTCTGATATTGCAGTCATCTACTAACTCATCACTTCATATTACGTCCAAGAGAACTTTAAAGAAGTAGAACAAAAGAAATTCATTTAATTCTAAACCACTTCTTAAATTGGAATCTTGTAGGATCGTTTCATATCGGCACAAAGTAACATGAAACTCTACATTATCACAACAATAAAAAAAATCTCTAATGCAAATTGTAATCTGACCCTGCAGTTTATAACTTTTTTTCATATTCAACTCAACTGAGTAAGGTATTTCAACCTCTCATAAAGACCTGAAATTCTTAAGAAATAGATTCGCGCTCGCATTGATTTGTTGCTTAATATATCACTGGCTGGAGGTCAGTCGATAAAGTGAATACATCACGAGCGCAAAGCGCGAAGCGCGAGTGATTTATACACTTATGACTGACCGATAGATTAGGATATATTAAGCAAACATCACTGCCAGTGCGAATTTATTTTATTTCTAACACACATAAAGATTGAAAATATGAACGAATCATTCAGACCCTATAACGATCTGCCATCTTGAACACAGTGTTAGTATTTCCCGCAACTCTTTGTTTGGACTAAAACGCGTATTTTAACGGACGTTCTGAACGTCCATTAGTTATAAAACGAACTTTCGCTGTCTATTTCCAACATTAAAAGGCTGCATGTGATATATGAGGTCATGTAATCGAACTGGTGATCAAATAACGTCGCGCTTTTCCGTGCCCAGTCCGTCCGAGCAGTGATTTATCAACCAATAAATCACTGAATTTAACCATTGGCTCTATTGCCGTTAGAATGAGTGATATAGTTAATTCTTTAAAACTCTTAGATGCAGTATGATATGAGCAGGATAAATATCATTCTCAGTTCAGTTCAGTTTAGATTAGTATTAAACTTTTCATAGCAACGGGGCCAGATAACTTATCAACCATATACGACATATAGGGTAGTAAATGATGTAAGGAGTGGTTTAAATGGCCCAAACAACTTGTCTTGGCCCAATGTTACTTCAGCCTGGACTATCAATGGGTAATGATTTTGGCGGATTTAATTCAACAATGATAGCTGTGAGTATCAAACTTTGCATATAAGTTGTCTTCAGCATACTCATTGAGTTGACACTGTGATCCAGCGACATTCCCTTACTTTTCGCGCTCCGAGTGACTTTGACACCAATCTCACTTACATTGCTGCCTTGGGGTCACCTGCTGGGAAAAGGCTGGCCTCTGGGCTCTTGTTGGTGATGTTTATTGTACTTTTGTTACTTTCCCTGAGTCAGGTGTAGTACTTGATTGTATCGTTTCCTAATCTTTGCCTCCTTTCTTACTTTTATCCACGAAACTCTTGTAATGATATATTTATATGATAAATGAAATTGTATATATGGCCAAGTGCAATTAAAGTGTGATATTTTGCCAAAAAAATTAAGTTTTTCAATCCAGGGAAAACTTGTGTCTATTTAGGCAGGAGATATGTTAAAATGTAATGGTTATACCACATACACATATTAGCTTTAGAATAAAATAATAGATTGAAGTATTAAGAAAAATTAAAAAAAAAACATTTTTCCCATATTATTGAAACAAAATTCTACAATATGTTTTTTTGTTTTCACCTCTGTTTTATGCATTATTTTGATAATTTATTATTTGAAGCTACTAGAAAATATATATTTTTGAGAGTAAAAGTGTTGAAAACACACTATTGGCCATTTATATAAAAAAAAACTCAAGTGTTAAGGACTACAAATATTAGCTTAAGCTTAGTCCACATATGTTTTTCTTTCCACATATATGCAAAATTTCTTCTGTTTTTACATAGCATCATTTCTTAACATTTTCATATACATGAACTGAGATTTGCAGTTATGGTTGGGACACATTATATATTTTCATCAGACATAAGGTTATATGCTCATATTTTAAAGCACAGAAGTCGGAAAATTATTTTAGGCTTGCAAGTTAGTCTGCACTTAAAATGTTTTGATTTACTTTTAATTCTGTTATTTTCTGAATTGCTTATTATATTTCAAAAGTTGTAATTATGAAGCTTGGTCACATGTTTAAGCTGGAAGATCATATCAAATTTGCCTAGATATTAAATAAAATACATCTTACACCGGCAACATCAGTGTTTTGCTTACATTGTATTTACGCGTGTTAATTGAAAGCAGCTATTAACTATTATGGTTGGTACAAAAGCACAAATCATCTCTGTGTTCAGTATAGCAAAAATTTATATATCAGTTTGCCAAATTTGGTAGTAAATAGACAGCCAGTTAACTTCACTTCGCAAAATGGTGAAAACATTTTTTATAAAACATTGATAATATATTTATGCAACCATTTCAATATCATTAAAATGTGTTCCAGGCAGCCATAACTATAATCTTATGATTGGTTAGTAATTATATGCTGCTGATTAGAAGAAAAAAGTTATTATCTTCGCGAAATCATACTGTTTTGCCTTTTCCATGAACATCTATATACGGCATTGTTTTCTAAAATGTAATTTATTAATCGTCAAAGATTGATTGTATCGATTCCTGATCTTTGCCGTCTTACTTTATTTTATATTAAGTTTAAAAGTATTTAAATATGAATTATAATAGAATCCATCTGATCAAGTAAGAAAGGTGACAAAGATCAGGAATCTATACAATCAAGTACCACACCTGACCAAGGACATCACATGGGAAAGTAACAAAAACATAATTTAATATCAAAAAACGAGAGCCAATAGATCAGCGCTTTCCCAGCAGGTGCCCACAATGCAGCAGTGAACAGACGCAAAAGCATGACAAACACAGGACAGAAATAACACAAATGATCCACAAAAGAAGTGCCGCCTTCGAACGGCCAGTAAACATATTTTACTGAAGCTCTTCTGGGGGGGGGGCACCATGAAATCAGCAAGTTGAGCCACGGGAGGGCCCAACCGAGGACAAGCATTAAGGTTGATGTTTGGACGTTATGTGGTTAAATCTTGATTATAAGTATGTTTATTGTGTGTCGCATTTATATCCTAGAGTAAACTTCGTGTCCCAGAATTGTCTATCAGCCCACGTGACTAAATGTGTCGCTAAATGCGTGGGCGTATATTGCTATTGCGTGCTCCCATGACATATATTATAACAGAATCAGAAGGGCAACTTGATATTCTAACGTATATATCAGTTCGAGCTGTCTATATTCCTTCATCAGCTGAAATCATCTGTTTATCATGTATTACTTTATAATATGAAATGTAATGCCAAAGATTTAAATGGAAAAACTATCAGTTAAAATAATGTTGCCATTCATTTCAGTCATGTGATTGCGTTCCACTAGTCAAATAAATAACATGATTATTTGGTCTGGAAATAACAGAGCTCACACATGAGTCTTTTATAAGTTTATTTAAAAAAAACAGCTCATAATAATGTGTCTGTTGTGTCATCAGCTGATAACATTTGCTAAAGGTTTAAACCCCAACAAAGCTGTCATTCTAATATGTTGTTGTTGTTTTTTGATATTAAATCATACAATATTTATAGAGGGTGTCACGAGTAGTTTTGAAAGCCAGTCCACCTTATGACACTATTTACACATAAAAGTAAGTAAGGGTGCAAAGATCAGGAATCTATACAATCAAGTACCACACCTGACCCAGGATACCAATGGGAAAGTGACAAACTCACAGTAGACACCACAAACAAGAGCCAAGAGGTCAGCCCTTTTCCAGCAGGTGACCACAAGGTACATATAAACAGACGCGCACAAAGGCATAGCAAACACAAGACAGAACAAAAGCATAAAAGATCCACAAAAGAAGTTCCGCAATATTTTACTGGAGGGCTTAAACCCCGTAGGGCCCGACAAACTCTAAAACATCTTATAAAAACGCTAGATAGATAGATAGATAGATAGATAGATAGATAGATAGACAGACAGACAGACAGACAGACAGACAGACAGACAGACAGACAGACAGACAGACAGATAGATAGATAGATAGATAGATAGATAGATAGATAGATAGATAGATCAACCTCCCACACACAAACAGAAATGGTCGGAAGCACACCATTATTAATACTGTTGTTGTATAGAGGATTTATAATATATATTTAATCACACTTATCAAACTCACGAACCTAACACAGAAATCCACATTAACAGTTTATGTACAAAATGTTTCTTATGATCCAATTAAGAAAATGAATGCACACACTTTGAGATTTTGGAACCTTATAAGACAGTTTTAAACGTTAGAAAATCTGAAGTGGGTCCAGGGAAGTCTTCTGAAAGACAGAGGGCATCCAATTTTAATTATATTTTATATTTCACTAGTGAAAATATAACTTTCTATATATATATATATATATATATATATATATATATATATATATATATATATATATATATATATATATATATATATATATATATATATATATATATATATATATATATATATATATATATATACAATTGAAATATAACTTTTCCAAATACAAATATTATATATTTAATCAAATTGTTATGAAATAGATAAGGTATTGATATTTCAAAATGATATTATAAATGTTTACTGTATGTGACATTTCATCAGGATCTGCACTGTTTGGCCTTCATTGACATAAATATGACATTAATTGGAAAGTATAATCCTTGACCCCATAGTATAAAATAGACCATCTTGACTATATAGTATCTAACAGTAAGAACTATTACATTGTTCTGAGGCCAAATAAAAAGACCTACGTTTAGGGTAAACCATATCCTACCTAAATTTTAAATTTGAAAGGCGAAATGCTTTTCAAAATGCAGAAAAATTATATTTATTTATTTTATTTATTTTATTTTTTTTTCAGAAAAAAAAATAATTTTAAAAAATATGTGGGCCTACCCTGCCTAAAATGTTCAGACCCGTTACCCGAAACAAACTTTTTTTTTGGCCTGAAGAGGATCAAGAGAAACAGAGGATCTTACTTGGTTTAGACTTCTAGCTTCACCGGATACTTCAGCATGGGCCATTATTAGAGACATTTGTGAATATGCGATAAGAATAGAAATCTCGAGCATGTATGTATGTGTGTATGTATGTATGCGCTCACGAACATTTAAGAATGTACTTTTTTCTCGTTGCTCATTAGTGATAATAGAATTGAAGTGGTGGCATGTTTCATTCTGGATTTCCGCAGGCTAGGCCATAGCAATAATCCTAATGATTGAGCCATTCATACTTTAAGCTTGTTTGAAAAATCATACGAAATCGAGACCCGGCTTTGAGGTTATAAAGCTTGAGTACAGTCTCAAACTCAAAATAAAGCGCAATGATTGGCTGCTTGCGGACACGTGTCCGCAAGCATCCAATCATTGTGCTTTATTTTGAGTTTGAGAATGAACTCAAGTTTTATAACCTCGAGGCCAGTCTTATGTTCATTAATTGCATTTACTGAATGACTAATAAAAGCAAATGTGGATTGTAATTTTACATGGAATCTAAACCAGTCTATGGATCGATGTATCCATGGCAACAAACAACAATTCGATCCTCTCGGTTCTTTGAGACTCCCTCCAATCCAATGTATGACAAGGTGAGAAATAAGCACATCAAATATATGAAGAGAAAGAGCACACGGATAAGACCCATTCGGTAAAGTCCGCTACAATTCGAGAATCGAATCATGGCTCGGGTGTATGTAAGGAGCATTACGCGTAGAACTATGTACCAAAAAGCTCCAATTTGTTAGCCGGAACTGGCGTATGAAAAATTAGTTCTGTAGCATGTTGGTTCAGCTCTATTAAAATCGATTATTTTGATTATCCGAAAAGTTTACTCGGCAGAATAAATGTAGTTAATGTTTTTTTTTCATTATAACATCGCTATATGCTATAGCGATATTTTATTGAAAAAACATAAACTTCATTTCAGCCATTTGTTTTGCTGTAATCACACTTATTATTTGTCAACATGGTTTCTGAGACGTCAGCGTCACGTTATAACGTCAGCTTCACGTTATCACCCGCGTTATCAAAATAGATCCTCGATGTACACCAGTGGTCTGATTCCACGGAATTTAGCGGAATTGGCCAAGGCAGTTTCGATTGACACATACCTATGTGCAGGACTGTCCTGGACACGAAGAAGACAATTAATCAGTGTATCAATTTACACAGAACTACAACCAATATGTAATCAATGTATAAATAACTAAAAAGTGCGTGTAATTTAATGTGTACAAAGGGTCGTTTTCTAGAGACAATGTTTGCATGTGTGAATACGACCTAAGAGGAACAAAAGAAACCTGAAGGAAAGGACCATTAATAAGTAATGAACACGAGGCTGACTGAATGAACACGTATGGAATGTAATATATTAGGATATGAATGAATCTGCAATTTAAGCCTGGACTACCAGTCACAACAGAATGTATAATCGAAGAATACTTCTATGATGCTTAACTTTAACATGAATGAGAGCAAAGATAGAGCTCATTTTCTATAAATAGATATGCGTTGCTAGAAATTTGCCAAAAGCACACAAATACATATCAAGTACGACTCCATCTTAAATTACCCTTACATAGTATTGTTATACACCCTTCTAAAACATTTCAAGTAATATATAAAACAGTTTTCATATAAATATATTTAAACTGTCAAGTCAAATTATATATTTAAAATTTATTTTAATCTTTTTGGTTCAGGCAAACCATACAATAAGGAACTACGACCAGGAAGTGTTGACCTCACAGATCACATCAGCCAAACCTACGGTACCCCTACGGTACCCAAGGGAAGAGGCACATGGAGTCGTGGGTTGGTTTTTAGTCTGTGATAGTGGTGTTTCCTGGTAATTCTCTCTTGTTTTGTGATGAATGATGAATCAAGCTTTGTTTGAAATATGTACAACACGAAAAATGATAAAATGTACTGCAAATGACATGCAATTCAAACAGTAATAGTACAAAATCATGTCAAAGTCTCCATTAAATGGTTACTGAGGTAACAACTGATACTGGGATATGTCGGATATAGGCCAGTTGATGTCAAAATGGGAGATTGTAGCATCCGTCGCTGAAAGGTTGCATCCATGAATGGTTACTGAGGTAACAACTGATACTGGGATATATAGGCCAGTTGATGTCAAAACGGGAGATAGTAACATCCGTGGTCGATAGGTTGCATGCAAGAGGTTTTGTCAGCATTTAATAAATAGAAAAATGCAAGTGAACAAATTCTCCGAATGAGCTTAAAACAAACCCGTTTTCCTGAAGAGATGATACCAATAATAACTGTAAATTCGGAAATTTTCGTTTATTTTCGGGAATAGCGTTGAAAGACATACGAGACATCGTATTTGCGACATCAAAAATTCGCGACTAGGCATGATTTACCTATATCAGTAAACGGCAGAGTGGTATCGCAATTTTGCGAGAGTTTTATTTTCACGAAACTTCTCGAAAATTTCCGAATTTACAGTGACGTGAGATAATTGAAACTTAAAAAATTGTAATATTATTTATACTGTGTCACGCTTGGGGCTATACACCCTTTTCTAACAAATTGTATTCTGATGGATTTTCCCATACATTTTGTTACATAAGTATGGGACTGATAATCGTGTTTTAAGGGGTCACAGAATAGAATTTTCTGATGTGTGATATATTTCGGCCCCTTAAGGCTGTTTTAATCATATTACAATCAGTGTAGACCCTGATGAAATGCAGCATTATCTTCGCTGTTTGCTATAATTTCCAGGGGTTTCCTGTATATAAAGGTTTAAATAGAATTTACATATTTTTAACAAAAAAATAAGGAAGAAGGCAACGATTAGGAATCGATAAAATCAAGTACCACACCTGACCTAAGACATCGTATGGCAAAGTGACAAAAACACAAGAAAACATCACATATAAGAGAGCCAAGAGGTCAATCCTTTACCAGCAGGTGACCACAAGGCTAAAGAAACGGACAAGACAGTATGGCAAAGACAAACACAAATAATAAAAAGATTCCACAATAGAAGCAATCTTAATTTTTACCAAAAAATGTTTTCAAATATCCATATGGAAAAAAAAGATTAAAACCGATGGGGACAATCATATAATTTCGAAATCAAAAATTTGTAATGTATTTCATGTCAGGTTTTTGCCTCTAATATTGAGCAGTTAATTTTGTACAGCGAACAACTTTCTTACACTCACCTCCGAGGAAGTTCATTGAAAAAACGCTGATTTCTTTCGGTGTCCTATGGGAATTAATGAAAATACGCTGATTTATTTCGGTGTCCTATGGAAATTGTTGCAACTACTCTGATTTCTAAGGGAGTTAAATTAACCTACACATAAAACTCATTTTTCAACAATTAAGGCACTTAACATCCTGCTTGGTTATGCATGCTGATCTGTCAGTTACTGTTCACTTATCAGCATAGAGCGCAAGATGAGTGCACTAGATAATTTTAGCCCCTGTTAGCTCTCGACTATCAGCCTTTCAGCTCATGAGCGGAACCAGAGGGGGTACAGGGGGTCCGTACCCCCCCCCCCCCACCCTCTGAAAAATCACAAAAATATAGGGTTTCTTAGCAATACTGGTCCAGATCCCCTGAAAAAATCACAAAGCTACCAAGCCAGCATTCAATGATGTTGGGCCATCATCCGCCCGCCATTGAAACTCCATTTAAATGGCGTTTCGCTGGCGGGCCGATGATGGCCCATTTATAGCAGTATTAGTATTCTCTTTCCCCTCAACTGAAAAACGTTATCAAATTTGGATCCCCTCTGGATCCGCGCATGCAGCTAAAAGTCTTGCGTTTTATTTTTTTATTATTATTATCATCATTATTATCATCATTATTATCATTATTATTATTATTATCATTATTATTATTATTATTATTATTATTATTATTATTATTATTATTATTATTATTATATACTTAAAGCCATTAAAAACGCAACTGGTACAAGTGTTGTTTTTCCTGTAAATATCAGTTTTATACACTATGTCTTGGTACTAACAAGCGTCCCTAACGTAAGAGAACGTTTTACCAAAACTTGAGCTCAATTGCACACTTCTGCCAAAAAATTTGGTGAAAAATGACAAATTCATCAAATCTTTTGGTAGCCATATTAAATCTTGAAATTTTATTTAATTCCAGCGTGCAAGTACTGCGTTTCACTCAAACAAACAGAAAAACGGTTTACAACAGAAAATTCACTTTGCTGGAATGACCTAAAATTTATGTTTAAAATTTCATTTTTCGTGAAATTTCCCCAAAATTTGAGAAATCACTTAAGCTTCAATTAAACTGAATCATTTAAAAATTAGCATACGTAAGTTGTAAGGTCATAACCCATGCTTATCATT
The DNA here is from genome assembly GCA_964019695.1 of Loripinus fragilis. Lineage (NCBI taxonomy): Eukaryota > Metazoa > Mollusca > Bivalvia > Lucinida > Lucinidae > Loripinus > Loripinus fragilis. Next base: position 137,220,719 of record OZ026514.1, on the reverse strand, counting down.
TATCGCAATATTTACCGTCGAAAGTGTCGCATTTTCGTTAACTTCCGGTTTTCATGCTGAAACTTTGAGAACATTTTTGAAGGTCAAAACTTCAAGACCGAAAAAATTTGTTGCGTTTTCATAGAAAGTAGAGCAATGTTGAAATTTTCCGAAAGTTTGAATCCAAAAGAGCCATTCATAATGAAGATCTGATATCCATATTAATAAGGTGATTTTGCAGTTTTTGTGTCGAAGTTCGGGTTGTGTCCCTTTATCAAAAAATACAGCCTGGCTTATCTGGACCCCTTTATCTGCACAAAAAGAGTATTGGCTTGATGCCGCGACCATAGGTTTATGCTTTTATTTTATTAGAATGATAAAATAGCATTAAATCTCGAGTAAGGTTATACTGTAAAAGTTGCGTTTTTACTGGCGTTAAGTATAGTTGGTGTCCTTGCTATGTTGATTGTTGCAGCTTTGAAACTTAAGAACATGTTTATACATCTATAATCCTAATCTTAAGATACACACACACACTTGGTAATAAAATTGTTTAAAATGAGAACATTATTATTTATTATTATTTTTATTATTATTATTATTATTATTATTATTATTATTATTATTATTATTATTATTATTATTATTAAAGCTTAAGTATGGCATTTGACAATTTGTAGTATTAGAGTCCTATTTTTGAAAGGGAAAGTCTAAGATCAGTTTGAACATGGTATGTTGGAAAACTGGTGGGTGGGATAAGCCATACGCTTCATTATGTCTTCCTCATGTCTTGATTAGCTTTTATCATTTCGTAAGTTATAATAAATCATGTTAAAGACATTGTTTGAATGCACTGAAACGAAGTTATAAGTGGCCACCTACACATTTTCGCGCCTGTTAAGAACGTAAACATCACTCTTACAAAATGTTAATTCCATAAAAAGAATTCAATGCTTTTTCGAGACTCTGAAAATTATGCCATTTCAAAATGACTGGTAGATCTTGCACAGATGAAGTCAGAGTAAAGGTACCTTCATTTCAAAAAGTCACACTTTGAGCTGTGATATCAAATATTCATCAGATATGTTATCCATTTATATCTTAATTACTTGTATATTGCACCTCAAATGGAACACCGTTTTTCGTTTTTAATTTTTTTCTTGAAGGTTTCTTCACCCTGAAAATTTGCATGCGCATAGATATAGCAAAACCCTAACTAGATTTAAATTTTGGCGGAGAATGATATCAATGTTACTGCTCTGATATCTTGTAAAAATAAATAACTTAATTTCTGTTGGAATGAAAATACCCGTTTAGTATCCAATTTTGTACTGTCAGTGCAATACACCTTGGATAGATATCGTAGTATTTGCTCAGCTATAAAATGTCTACCAATACATGTAAAGTAAGTAAGGGACTACAGCAGACGATTATTTTGTAACATCAAATGGTGCGGTTTGCGATGCAAACCAAGCGGCTTATATAGTTCTATGGATAATGGGTTATTAACGCGTTTCATGCCTACCAAGTACCATCATTTTGCCTGCTTCCGCCTGGCTACCTAACTGTATGTTTTTTTCATGTGTCTGTATGTGCGAGCGTACAACTAGAAATACACAGGCCTTAAAATACGAATAAGATCACAGATATACGGGGGCTTACATGTACTACATTTGATTTTATATTTAACTTTTACTGCTTCTTTATATGATGGAAAATATGCATGTTTTCATATGGGAGTGGTGAGATCAAGAAGCAGACTCATTCATGGAATAGCTAGGCGAATGGGCGCTTCCAGCTAAGAGGGCATTTTGAGTAGTAGACATCTATAGATGCAGCCTTTCGTTTGCGTCACCGTCTTTGTGACATGGTTAGATAACTGAAATATTGTTGACTATGCTGATAAACAGCAACGCAAGCCAATATACAGCTACATTGAAAACCCACTGATGCATTGTAAAGTGTCTTATATTAGTATATACATGGTTTTATATTCAACTGATAGTCATTGATCCATATCGCTCAAGGTACAAGAAGGGAATGTTATTTGGCATAAAACATTAAGAATGTTAAAATTCCATCCTATCCCAGCATTTATGAAAACGTATACAAACTTCAAAAAAATATTTTTGGTTAGGGTTTTTTGCTTAAAATATATTTTTCGAATTAAATTTAAAATTTCCGTTTTAGATTTAACGTTATTGCCAAAACAGTGTTCCATTTGAAGGGCTATACTCCAGTAGTTTAAAGCTGTTAGTAACAGCTGTGATGTAAGATGAAAGAAATCAAAAGTTGTGTCATTTACTATTTTTATGACAATTGAACTCACCGTTTCTCTTCTACGTTAACATGAAGTTTGCCACTATCAGCTACTTAATCGAAGAGTTTTAGCTTTAACCATGCCATTTGCATATACACTTTGCATTGCTCTGTACTCTTTATTATCTGTGGCCTGGCATTGAAATTTTCAGCGATTATTCATTATGAATAGGCTTCAATGTTTTATTTAAAAAAAATCAAAAATATCTTCGGCATAAGCCATTTAAATGACCTTTGAACCTTTTCGTTAAAACCGGAAAGTGGACAATGGTCTTGAAGGAATAAATGTTTAACATGGACTGGTAAAGCTGTATTGTGTTTGATCTAACATGTTTACATAAAAAACGCATACAATGATTTTAGTATGTGCGGTTCACTATTTTTGAAAATATTGGAAATGAGCTTTTTAAAAGAAATCATAAAAAATCGTTAATAAGCAAATATTCAAGAGTTTGATGTTTTTTTCAAGTCGGCTAGACGGGTTTGATATTACCTGTACTTCAATTCGAAAATAAATGCACTCAAAACCCCCATTTTCTTCAAAAATTTGATTTTTGCATTTTTGAGCCCAAAAATTGTGAAGAAATAGAAAACTTTCAAAGCACCACTTAGCTTTAGTCTGTTAAAATGCACATATTTGGCAAAACAAAAAATCATCTTAATATCATTAGCGCTAAGTCAGACAAAAAAATTTAAAAGTGGCCACTTAGAACTTCGTTTCAGTGTTAACCAACCTTTGTGTAATACTTCATTTGAAAACATCCGGTGGCTATGACTTTTTACTATCATTTTAAGTTCTCAATTACTAGCCAAATCTACCAATCGGAGACTGCTATCATACTGTATATGCCATGAGCTACTAAGGGTTTTGCACCCCCACCCCCCAGGGGAACTTTGTAGAATAGGTTTTTCTTAAAGCATAACATCTAACAAGCTTTTTTGCAACATGTTGGTCATCTGGCAGTGGGGTCGTTTGGGTGCTACATCGTATTAAATACATTAACCCTCAATTTTTTGAAAAAACAAAATTATAGAAGCAAGGCTATTTAAGTGGTTCGTGTACTATTCAAATTGGCTAAACAGTCTTCTAATATGTAATAACAGTTAATTTCCTGCAGATATGTATATTTGTTAGAGTCTTTTAGGCACATTACGGTGTCATTTTCGTTACATTTTCGAATACACCCTATAAAATCATTGATATTTTGTTATATATTTTCTTTTTATAAACTGCTTCATGGATTTTTAGATAAAAAAAAATAGCATGTCTCTAAAAGACAATTAACTGACTATTTCAAAACTGCAAACAGAATGCTTCTATCACAAACACTTCCGGAGTTATAAGCTGTTAAATATGACAACCCCTAAGAAAACGTTATGTACAGTAAGAACCTTTTCATTTAAGAACAAAGCATGTAATCCTATCCGTAAGCTTTTAAACACCATATATTGATAAACAAGAGTTAAAGGGGATATTAAACATTGTTCCCGGTTTAAAGTATCAGCTGTTTGGCTTGTTTGGCAATATGTAACGTATGTTACAAACTTTACGACTTTCTATATATTGCCTAATTCCCTAAATGATACATCAAACGGTAATTTATTTCATTTCAGAACTGATTTTTGTTTTATGAATAAACATTATGATACTAGTTTGTCCACAATAGACCTTATCTGTTCTTATTAAGAGACTATGTCAAATTGTCAAAGCATATTTGCTTTTGTGAAATAGTTTATTTTAGAACCTTTTTAAAAAAAAAAAAAAAATGGCGATTTGGCTGAAGCTTCATGTTTTAAACCTCATTAACAATGACATTTTTGCTCTCAAGTACCAGCTGAATGAGGATAAGTTCCCATGTTCTTTCAAAATTGTGAAAGTAACGCATATTACCAGATAAAATATGTCATTAGGTACTATGAGTGTCTAAAATACTGTAAAAAGACTGAAATGTTTATGTATGGTGGATTTTGATTTTTGTATTACTTATCTGAAGAACACTAAGTTTGGTCTAGTCTCTTATTTAACAACAACCAAAATATTTTAACCCAGTTAACTGCTGCTCGAATTATACAAACATAGTCAGTAACACAATACACGCTGGTAGTCCTTGTTTATTTTGGTATAATAACAAAGACTTTTTTACTTAATATTGTATGGTAGTTTGCAGCATACAAAACATTTGTGGTATTACAACCCAGATAGAATCAAGTAATTGTAAGTTGAAAGATCAAAAATGATATATGTTGCATAGATACTATGCATCATAAGTGTATATAAACCTTAACTGTTTGGAGAGACTCCAAATCAAATTTTATACTGATATTGTTGTATTTGCGATTACTTATAATGATGCATTACTTTACTTTTGGCTTTTAGATAGACTTTAGTTTATCTGCAGCTTAGCTTTCATTATTTAATGGATGAAACTGATAACTAAATCAACATAGTTCTTCTGATCATTTGCTTAAACAATGTAAATTTTATAAGTAAACGGTTTATTTAGAACAAATATTTCTGTAAAATTGGAATAATAAGTGATAATGAGCGATAATCACAGGTGATATGATCATATCCAAGAAAACAAGTCAATTGTTTCTTACGATACCAGTTTACATTTAAAGGACTTTATTTGCGGAAATAAGGCCAGACAGAATTTGACATTCAAGTTGATGTAAAAAAAAAAGACTTCACGATGTTCTTTTAGAATGTTGGATGGATAAGTAAAATATTTAAAGTAAAAAGTGCTGTCATGAAATCTTACTTACAAGTATTGGTAGATTTAGCAATTATTTCTAAAATAACTGATGCTAATTTCCACTATACAGAATGTGACATGACCAAATTATAGCAAAGTGTTATACGGATAATAAGAATGAGTTGCAAGCACACCAGGGTATGGATTCAAGACCTATGCAAAAAGCCAACTGTTCTTACAAAAAAGTATTGGGAGAACACTCTACTCAGTAAAAACATTGTAACGGATGATCAACTTACATGCAAGGTTAACAAAGTATACCAGTACGTGATTTTGTTGGTAACTATCTATACACTTCTAATTACCATGGGTCTCTAAATTTAATCATCTCCAAAACAAATCATATTTCTTATTCATTGAAAAGGATACCATAAAGTTCAGCTGTTGAAAGCAGTGTGACTTTAAAGACTCTATTGTCTTTAATGTTACATGTGTGTATGATACAGTAAACCAAATATTGAAAACTTCTATCAGATTTGTTTTTTGTCTATTGCCTTTAGATGGAAATCTAACTGTTGGTCTCATTTATTTAAGAAATAGATCAGCTCTAGCAGTAAAGTGTTGTATATAGTAATTCTCTGTTTGGAGGTCAATTGTAAAGAAGATCAAATCATGAGCGCACATTGCGAGTGATTTATCTTTGTACAACTGACGGACAAACAGTGAATTATTACTCAACAATTCACGCATTAAAGATGATCTATTTCGACTCTAACACAATTAACGACAAAATTACATTTGAAATATTCAGCTTATTCCAACTTTCCGCCATTGTACTGAGGAAATCCCGCCAATAAATGGGCTGTGTCGCATACTTTAACATATATTTGTAATGTCTTTTAAGCGTAAAAACGACATTACACCATCTAACGCCATGAGTGACGTAATTTCGCAGTAACCAATGACGTAAGTTAGTACGCGCTTTCAGAACTGTTAATTATTGTTTGATATATCACGTTTCTTTAGCATTGACTCTACAGGCGAGGTGTGTTAGAATGTATAACTGCTCAGATGAATATTTGACCAGGACGTGAGATTTTGGTACTCAACTCAAATAAGCAAATATCTCGGATACATTGATTGCCCATGCTGATGTAGTCGAGCTAGCCATATTAATTCTGGTCTGAGTCTGCATCTATATATCCATACTCTGTGGATGCAGACAGCAAAGGCTCTGGTGAGTCTGCACATTTACAGGGCTTGCCTGGGCCCTCATTTCTTGACACAGCAATGAGTGCTAGTACCAAATCAAATATGCTGGTTCATTTGATTTATTCTTTGTTACTAGTTATAATCAAGTAAGCTTGATTTGAAATATCCAAAGGATTAATAGGATGCAACTTCATAACAATGAGGATGTTCCCATGTGACATGCTTAGTACCGATTTAATATATAACAAAAAATACACTGTTAAACTAAGTCTTATTGGCAGAAATAATTCAAATAAAAATTCCAATGAACTGCTGAAGTCCTTTCATTTCGTCATGTCTATAATACAAAATTGTAGAAACAGGCAAAACAGACGATAAGTGAAATAATTTCCTCAAATATTCTAGTTATGCATGTTACAAAGATTATTTTTTCTCTCCTAGCCTAACTATATATGCTGATTACTACCATAGTTATTATAACCATAGGGACAGGACTCTTGAGTACCATAATTGGAATAGAAATAATGATTAAAAATAAATTCAGTTTTCATTGAAAGGACCTGGGAATACACCTATATAAATTCTTCATTTCTCAATATTAACCATGCCTGAAATTACTTAAAATTTTTCAAATTGCGAGCTAGCTTTTGTGTTATGTTATTTTCATTATAATAGTTTTTGTAATCAAAAGCTGATAAGCTGTATATATATTTGGTTGGCTAACACTTTTGGTAATATATCTTACTAAGTTATTACATGTTTAAAAATCCTGCTTCGTCTAAACTGAACTGTAGACAGTATGGAAAATGTCTTGTATATATTATTCCATGTATCAACTAAGTAAACACATACAAGTGTTAGAGAAAATGCTATTATTCAAGCATTTAAGAAACATGATTTGATTATTAAGATAAGTAGTTTCCATACGCAATGTTTACATATTCGATAAAAACAACTCTTAATTGAAATAGCTTTTCATATGATTTGAGTTCAAGTGTCTTCCTTTACATCACCTATGCTTTTGTTAAGTTTAATTTCACTTATAGTTAATGTTAAAAAAGACACTTTTCGTTATTTCTCTCATTATTGAGCCCTAAAATGGTAGTTATGTAAGCCCCTTAACCGTATAAAAACTCATATTATGCTCTTTATGCATTAAATTAACGTATTCAAAAGAAAGTAACGTATGTAACAGTAATAAAAGGTACATAGATAAGTTTATATTATACTGCTAGTCATTTACTTTCAATTACAAGATACTATTGATTTTTAAGAATAGGAATAATTATGATATTAACACTCAAGGAGTTCCTATTATTTTTGGGGTACATAGTAGACTCCACAAAAGCAGGTTAACATCTCAGCCCATAAAAAGCTTACTTGCATTATTTTGTGGCTTATATAATGTGGTTTGAGAAAATCATAGTGTACAGAATTCTCCCTAGGAGGTATTTTGGCAGCGCATGGTCTAGTGATTGCACAGGGCTAAATAGTAGTTTTTTTTTCAAAATAAAGTAACGTATATAACTGCAATATAGTATGCATATGTTGTATTAACGCATACTGACTATTTGCTGCATTTAATCAAGTGCTTTTTCACGATAATCAGCATGTGGATAAATAAAAATTATGTATAGTTTTGTATTGAACAATAGGATTTGGAGACGTTTTAGGGTAACGTAGTTAACATGGCTGTTACACGGTAACGCCCAACTGCCAGATGGCCAACCTGCGTCATTTTGCTACTTATATAACGTAGTTTTAGAAAACCATAGTGTTCAAAATTCCCCCTGGGGGAGGGGGGTCTATAAGCAGCTCATGGTCTTGTAATATTATCTACGGATTCCAGACATATAAAAGTGGCTAAATGTTTGCTCTGGTAACAAATAGTCAAAATCTTGGAACCAGCTCATGGATGACAATGGATGGAAATACACAGATTCCTATGTAAGTTCATTTGTTTGTTTGGTTGTTTGTTTGATTGGTGCTTAACGACGCATCAACCCTTGTGGGTCATTTGCGTCAGACGGTATTAAATTTAACATGATTTGGATGAAAAAAGTAAATTTGTACAAAATAAAGTGAAAGGAATGATGAAGATGCGTTTGTATAATGATATCGAGTTGCAATACGATTGTTTTTCAATGAAAATAAACTTATTGTTATGGGAGATAATGAATAAAACACTGGTTTCTATAGGAGTTCAATAAAATACATTAATTTCTATGGGAGGTCAATGAAAATACACTGATTATTCGGATTTACAACATTGTCTTCAATATTTTAAATGGCCCATATAACCATATTATGTTGATTGGTATTTTAAAAGATATATAAAAATGCAGTTACTATATAAATACCTCATTTGAATATGCAGCATTTGCGTCAGTCTGAATTATAACTATGATAAAAAAAGAGTATCAACTATTCTCTTTATAAACATTCCCATGATTTCTCATCATATAAGTTTAACCTCAGTTATGTTAAAAAATCTTAAACCTTAAAGCGCCAATCACAATTGAAGCCGACGACAACTTTTGCGATATCTTTTCTAGTTTTTGACAAAAATAAGGTATGATATTTCATGAGAATCATCTCATGAAACATTATGCCTTATTTATTATTTTTGAAAAAGCAGCACAGTTTGAAATTGTCGTCTGCTTGCAAATTATATTTGGCGCTTTATGGGTTAGTTAGAAGTAGAGCATGAGCTCAAATTTGCAATAAAAGAGCTGCCCCAATGTGTGTCAACAAAAAAAACCTAATTAAACAGCCAAAAGACAGCGTCGATAGACCTCTTGTCAGGCACATTACATGCACAAGTTCCAAATTAAGTGATTATGAATCACATACTACAAACCAATCACAGCACCGTGCGGAAGAGAAGCATAACACTAACGACCACATGACATATAATTACAATTCATTTTTATGCTGCAGTTATAATAATGCACGACATGAAATATGCAGATTCAAACATGATTATAATTATATAACATGAAAACAGGTCAGTGCTATGAAGAGGGTGATATATAATTTGCCGTTACTATTAAACGAAACAATACAGCGAGGAGATTTCAGCATCTCTTTCAAGCTAAAAGGTTCTTTTGAATGGTTTATAGCATGTCTCTAAAACAATATTGGGTAAAGTTCAGAACTTTAGGAACACTCCTCGTACCTTTCTTGGTAATGAATTGTAAATATATAGGTTACAGCGCCGTTTACAAAATTCCGTTAAGGCACAGTTATCAAATATATGTGTCAAAGTCTGTCTTTGATGGGAACTTGAAGTTAGGGGCATTCGATATCAATCGATATCAAACATAATTGGGCCGCGACATGTGATTCCCAACAATGTGGCATTTTGACACGTGTAGGCTCAGACGAGCCTGTGTAGCCTCCTTTTAAGCTTAGAAACTCCAAATGATGTTCAGTCAGTAGCTTAACACTCGTAGACTATGCGCAGGCTGATCTGAGGCTTAGCTGGTCGCACATACCACATTGTTGGAAATCTCATGTCACGGCTCATATGTCTAATAGTTATTTTAGACTTAGGATTTTGGGTATGAAGTAATCTTATATTATTTATTGCAAATATTTAGGTTACATCGACGTTTACACAATTAAGGCACAAGCAATTTTGTCTAATTTATTTAACATATGTACCAAAGTCTGTCTTTGATGGGAACTTGAAGTAAGGGGCAATCGATATGAAACATATGACAACTTGAATTATTTGGTCAGATCTGATGACTTTAGTATTTGAAGGTACTGTGTCAATTTTCTTGTTAAATTGGCACATAACCAGATAGGATTCTAACGAGATTTTATTATTTGCGTTGTTATTCTGCAATTACGGTATTCATTATATACTCAGAAAAACAATTGAAGGATATTTAGGTTCAGTTCCATCTCTAACATTCAATACAATAAATACTAAACTAATTATGCATGCATTTCATAGTTCCAGATATCTGCTATCAAAATGGATGCTTGATTTCAGTCACGCTTCAATGGTTTAAGTACCGTACAAATCCAAATGGTGCAACCCTCTATACTGAAAAGTCACAAACGTTCAAAAATGATTGAAACCCATTTTTGCGCTTGTATTCCATAATGACTGGCTCCAAAATCACTGTTGGCTCTCCATCAAAAGTATGACACCTAATTTTGCAGCTGGCGTCATTGTTTTACTGCCAGTTTATTGTCATATTGGCTCGGGTATGCCCTATCTGTGCATTTTTGTTGAAGAAACTGTCCCATTATTAGGGCCAATGACTGATCAATAGGAGTAAAAACTCGTCTGTGGTCGGAATTATAACATAAGTAATTACCAGGTAAAGGTTGCAGCCAAAAATATAAGCGCTAAATTTATTGCTTGTGAACTTTGGGTAGAGTGGGTCGGTACATTTGGCGTGGTACTGTATCGTAACCAATGACCCGTTAATTTCATTTTTGCATTTTGCTGGATTGCATTGTGGTAGTTCTATCAGATATAAAATTACTTTGTTTGAAAATTATTTTCTCAAATGCTATAAAGTCAAAAGAATTTCAATATCCTTCAATTGTTTTTCTGAGTATAGAATAAAATTTGAAAAAAAATCGTATCTTGACCGGCAACATCTAGAGCGAAGATTTGGTCAGTAAAATTAATTTAAGTTCCCCAGTGGCACCGGTTGTTGTCCGTTCTAAGTCGGTGGTTCTGTTTTTGTTGATTCATTCTTTATTGCTGCTCCTGTCTTTGTTTTGTCATGCAGCACTTAGCGTCCTTTTTAGTTTTGCAACCATTTCGCTAAGGACAACAGAGCTGACTGCTTTACTTTAAATAAGCCGCGACATGAGATTTCCAACAATGTGGTATATGCGACCAGCAAAGGCTCAGACCAGCCTGCACATTCGCACAGACTGATCAGAGCCTTTGCTTGACGCTTACGTATTCTATGAGTATTAAGCTACTGACCGAGCTTCATTTGCAGTTTCTAGGCTTTAAAGGAGGCTGCGCAGACTGGTCTGAGTCTACACTTGTCAAAACGGCACATTGTTGCAAATCACAGGTCGCGGCTCAAATATGTTCTTGGTGTCGTGTGGCTGTAAGTGTTCTTTGTCTCTTCCTCGCGGTGCCGTGGGTTGGTCTGTGGTCTCTGCTTGAGGCGTACCCTGGTCATAGTCACTTGTTTTCTGAGAATGATTCTCGTGCTAATCGAATTAAGACCTTTTGGCAAAACCTTGCCGACCCACTTTGAAAGTTTCTGTGTGACAGAGCAAGCTGGTAATATTTCTTTTATTTGTAGACAAAATCATTTATAAAAAGCAAAAATTCTTTCACAAGTGACAAGCATTGAATCACTCACCATTTATATTTTGACATTTAAAAATTACTTCGTATATAATAATAGGTTCATGACTGACGAGTAAAACGTAAATAGTGTGTGTCAAAATTGTGTGAGGTTCTTTCTTATATCGTTTGGTTTGGTTTTCAAGTCACATTGCCTAGCACCTTGTGTGATCTTCACCTGCATCTATACTGGATGAGATAAACCAGTAATAAATGTAGTCCATTATGTTTTTGTTTTTTGCTTCTCGTCAATGGTTATAGATATTTCCTTTTTTTTTTCTTCTATAACAATATCTAAAATATAAGTAAAGGTAAGAAAGACGGCAAAGATCAAGAATCAATAAAATCAAGTACCACACAGAAAATTAAGTCATTATTCAGTGAAAAATATTCTATATATACTGAACAGCAAAAGAAACGCATATTTTTCATATTTGGTATAGTGTATAAATTGTGGTTTAAATACTGATCTAATGATATGAAAGGTATCACTTATGTATTGAACATGTGAATTATCAAATGCATCACAAATGGGTGGCTCATTGGAATAATGATAATAAAGGGGTGTAACTCTGGGTGTAATAAAATAACTCATAATAAAAGCGACTTTTGAGATGGTGTATGCTTAAAACCACTGAACGGATTTGAGTGAAAATCACTCTGCGTGATAATCATGACATACAAACTTCTTATAAAGTTTAAATTTTCCGATATTCTTTATGGTGGACTATTGTGACCCAGTTACATTTTCGGCCAATAAACCGGAAGTGTGCTTAATACAGGCATGTAAGGTCCAAACAACTGTTTTAAACGGTTCTGTTGGACACTATCTTAATTGACATCAATCATACTGTTCCAGATATTCTTACACCTCAAAGATTCCGGTGATTTGCGATACCAATGCAAAAAATGCAAAAAAATGAAGATTTTTGGATTAGCAGTATAATTTCTACAGCAGTGAATTTTAAAGTGTTATGCTGTTTTCTTATCTGTTACAGTGTGTTATCGTGACATGCAATGAAATCAGATTCAAATCATGTGTTTTCAAATGTATGGCACTGTTTTTGCATTTTTTGCATTTATTAACAAAAAATAATAATTAACTGTGTAATGACAAATAAAATGGTCTGGAACGAACGCATGATTCCGTTCAAACATGTTCATTTCATTTAGAGTAAAATTCAATAAGGGTTTCTGGTATTAAATGGATATTTAAAATATGCGTTTCTTTTGCTGTCAAGTATACGTTTTATCAACATTTGTATTTTTCATTGCCACACTCAAATTTAAGTGGTATGGTCAATTAAAGTTCAGAGTACTAGATACTTTACTTATCCTGTTTGTTTTTAAGTTTTAGAATACATATACAACACTGGAAATGTCAGTTCAGTCCCATTTTATGCGCCTGTATAATATTTAGTATGATTATTTTTGATGGGTAAAATGAACAAAAAAGTCAGTAAATTGATCAAAAAAGCCTATTTCAGGATATTGTTTCTTTCTTATATTTCAAATCACATTCAAATTACATTCATTAAATGCTCATACAATAAAATTTACAACAATGTGAGTAAGAGTTTGAATATCAATATTCGCAAAGTTCGCCACTGGGAAAGGGAAGGTAGGGGTGGTAACTTCCTATAATTACCTTTAGAAATCGGGCCAAAATTCGGCCTCTAGACACCGCAAAAACTTTTTATGTGCCTTTTTCACCAAGTGTAACTAAAATTGTGTATGAAGAAGTGTAATTTCCGTCCCTCCCACTTCAATGATCATTGTTCAAATTATTGCTGAAATGGAATTTTCGTTTACGACATGTGATTCCAATAATGTGGCATTTTGACAAGTGTAGACTCAGACCAGCCTGTGCAGCCTCCTTTTAGGCTTAGAAACTCCAAATGATGTTCAGTCAGTAGTTTAACACTCATAGAATATTCAAGCGACTAGCAAATGTTCTGATCAGACCGGGCGTATGAGTTTCCTTTTTTTATTTTTACACATATAATCACATCAATATAGCTGAATGAAATTTCATTCTGGCAATAATCCTGGCGCTGTTCAGCACTAATTTTGCGAATATTCTTGTAAATATTCTGGCCATAATCCTGACAGAATTCTTTGCACTAATTTTGCGAATAATTTTGTAAATATTCTTCAATAATTCTGGCACTATTTAAGCTCTAAGTTTGCGAGTATTCTTGTCAATATTCTGGCCATAATCCTGATATGATTAATGGCACTAATTTTGCAAATAATTTTGTCAAAATTCTGGCAATTAATTCTGTCACTATTTAAGCATTAATTTTACTAAAAGTATTGTCAGTATTCTGGCCTTGATCCTGGCATGATTCTTGGCATTAAATTTGCGAACGATTTTGCCAATATTCTTGCAATAATTCTGGCACTTTTTAAGCTCTAATTTCGCAAATATTCTTGTCAATGTTCTGGTCATTCTTGGCACTAATTTTGCAGATAATTTCGTCAATATTCTAGCAATAATTCTGGCACTATTTAAGCTCTAATTTTGCGAAAATTCTTGTCAATACTTTGTTCACATTCCTGACATTATTCTTGGTTCTAATTTTACAAAAAAATGTCAATATTTTGGCTATAATTCTGACACTATTTAAGCTTTAATTTTGCAAATATTCTTGTCAATATTCTATCAATAATTCTTGGCACTAATTTTGCGAATAATTTGTCAATATTTTTGTAATAATTCTAGCACTCTAGCTCTAAGCTCTAATTTTGCGAATGTGCTTTCTTGTCAATATTCTGGCCATAATTTTTCTTTATCTTTTAGTTTTTATTGTTTTACACAACGTACAAAGATCAATACAAACACAAATTTCTCGATACGTCATTGGTAAGAAAAGCATATAAATGTCTTAACAAACATTCGCGAATTTACCTTACCAAAGTTGTATTACGCCTTCACACAAAGTGCAACAATAACTTTTATTTAGAGAGAGAGAGAGAGAGAGAGAGAGAGAGAGAGAGAGAGAGAGAGAGAGAGAGAGAGAGAGAGAGTTGAATCCACCCACCGACCACCTGCCCTTTGGAATTATTTTATATTAATTTTATCTAAAACCTTTCCCCATTTATATTTAAAAAAAAGGCTAGCTTGTCATTGAGTCATAATGACATAATTCTTTGCAGATGTTCTTGTTGATGTTACAGCCAGACTTTACTACTTAATTGTTGTCATATAGGTTTACGCACAAAGTTCTTGGCATTCAGGTTTAAATTTTCAATACGCATCGCTTTTTTGTAAAATAAAGTAGAAGTAAATTTAAACAAAACATATAAATAGTAAGTTTAAAGCATAGTTATTTGTATATACTTATACATACTTATACTTGCTGAAACTAAAGATGCTACACAACAGTCCAAGAGATTGTTCTTGTATATATTTTGAATTGATTTAAATTAAATATTCATTAGAGGGGTTTGGGAAACTTAAAACATAGGCAAAGTTAAACTTTGACTGTCGTAGACTGAATTTGATATTGGTAAAAGTTGTCATGTATAACACTTCAATGTATATTCACTGTTTTCCGTAAATCTTTAAACTATAAACTTTTTGAATTGATGATGGCGCGTATTAAAGCAGTCTCTAGTTTATCATGTAAACAGCTTATTGCCAATTATAATATGCAACCGGAAGTTATTGTGTGAAAAATACCTTGCTTTTGAACTCTTGCGTGACTGGCCTAAATCTCGGCATGATTTTTTTTTAATTTTCTGGTAGTACTTTAAGTCATTTTCGGTTAGTATTTTACAACCATAATAATATCATATGTGCATCGTCAATCATGATTTCTATAAAAGTAAAATATTATGAAAGCTAGAACTGAAAACAATTAATGAATATTTTGATAGGAAAAGTAGAAGAAAAATTAAGATTGACCAGATGCATTTCATTCCTTCAATCGACTATGTATTTACCTTATCATCAGCATTGTGCTAGGCCGGTTATAAAACCATATTATTGCCAGATTCTTGTTGAAGTAGAGGAAGAGTACAGCTGGAATCATGCTATTATTATCTTAGGGCTCGTGGGCATATTCTAGATGAAAATAAAATAATATCCTGCGTATGAGGTAACACTTTAATACTCTGTGTTAATGCGAACTAGCTCACGACGAGGGAGCTTATTGCTTAACTTTATTTGTATTCTTGTTTCCATAACTGTGTCTTTGTTTGACTATGTTCTAATGTCCCTTCCTCAGGGTGCCATG
The DNA here is from genome assembly GCA_964019695.1 of Loripinus fragilis. NCBI lineage: Eukaryota > Metazoa > Mollusca > Bivalvia > Lucinida > Lucinidae > Loripinus > Loripinus fragilis. Next base: position 137,204,937 of record OZ026514.1, on the reverse strand, counting down.
GATTGTTCTCTGATGTGTCCCAGGCCTCGAGGTTATAAAACTTTTTTCATGCTCAACTCAACTGATCGTGATATTTTACTGCTCATAAAAGCTAAATTACTGACAAATAAAGAAGTTTCTTGGTTTAAGTCTCTCGGATGTTGTATTTATCATGCTAATAAATATTAAAATGCCAACAATCGCTGGCATTTAAACATTTATGAGCAGGATAAATTTCGTGCTCAGCTGAGTTGAGCATGAAAAAGTTTATTAACCTCGAGGTCAGGCCATACTCATTTCTTTCGCTTTGCGTTGATTTGTTTTGTTGTTTGTTGTTGTTGATATTTTATTGTGCTTGTTTGTTCGTTTGTTTTGTTTTGTTCTTGTTATTTTTACGCAATATCTCGGTTTACATAATCTGCTTTCGGGAACATTTTTGATATTTTGCAAACGCTAAACACCTACTCAAGTAGTGAAAAGAAGTGTCAGAATATAGCAAGCCCTAATCACATAGTCCGGTAAGAAAATATAGCCAAAACCACGAGCTATCGCTTCCTTCGCGCCTGCATCGACGCGAAAAAAATGTCGTTTAAATGTAGCACGGTCCATTTACGTGGGCGTTTGGAGTTATCTGAAAACCATGGTAACAGCAATAAACGCTCGCTATTTTTACCGGATGTTAATGTGCTTTTCAGCCTGATCAATGAATCATTCATAGCTCTCTAGCTCCGCAAGGCTTATCCTGTCCAAGTCAATACTGATTCATTCATTCACCCTCATAGCGTCAGATAAGATGTCTCTAGTCAACACAAACGACGACATAATTCTCAGAGACCAGAAACTTTATAAAAGTAGGCCACATTCGGTCCACCAGATGGTACCGATGATGGCCAGAGACCGTATGCTGGCCAGTAGGAGTAGAAGGAATATTAATCCGAGCCTTCTCTGATGTTTAAGTGGCTTTTCCATATTTTGATATTTGCCACTAGCAAATATCAAAATAAAGAAAAGCCACTAAAACGTCAGAGAAAGCTCGGACTACAGAAATATATATTCATGCTTAAAAAGACCTCCCCAACTATTCCGCTTTGCTGAAAATAAGTATAGGCATGCACATGTTATCTTAAGTTATTTATTTCTTATATGATTTCCATCCTTGTCAATGCATTCCGTGAGCCTATTACACATGCTTGGAAGAAGCCTGCGTATATCTCCCTGAGGAATGCGTTGTCATTGTTCAACCAGCCAGCATTCCAGTTTGGGTAATGTGGCAGCTAGGAAGGAATACAAGTCAACCTACCAGACTAGAATATCCCAGAGGTGTTCGATTGGAGATAGTTTAGAGTATCTGGATGGCCAGTCTAGAGTGCTGACATGACCGGCTTGTGAACAGTTCCTTTCAAAATGCAAGTTTGGGGGTCGGGCAGTGTATTGCTGGAAGGGAAAATTGTTTCCAACAGTCCGAAAGATTTGCAGCATATTTTGGTAAAGGACTACGTCCACACAGCATTGGCATGTAAGTGTGCCCCGAATTACAGCCAAGTAGGCACAGCGAAGTATGCAAAATAAGCGAACCATTACATTACTGTATTATGCAACGTTCAGGGTGCCCCTTTAACATGAATATTTATTGGCAACAGGATGAGCACAATTATTACCCATTGCAATGCCTACAGTTTGTCTATACAGTTAAGAAACAAATCGAATAAATATATTATAAAAAATAATAATAAAAAGCATCACAAACTTTCTGATACGACCACATTTTTGTCGATTTTCCTTTATTATATTATAATGCAAGGAAAACCATACGTAGACATACTAGATGCTAAAAAATGTATAAAGAAACCTCACCCGAATTTTTAAAAGACCAAAATAGATTTTTACCCTCTTTCTCATAGACCTTTTCACAATATTTTATTATATGTTTTTAATCATAGTGGGACAAAAAGTCAAAAGTATAGACAGCTCAGTAGTAGAACATGAACTAGAATTAGCAATAAAACGTGACTTGTATGGTATTTAATGAAGTTATGAGGTAACCAGTATAACGTAGGTATCTTCTCATCAACAAAGTAAGAAAAGGGGCAAAGATCAGGGATCGATACAATCAAGCACTACACTTGACACAGGATATCAATGGTAAAGTGACAACTTCACAATTAGACATCACAAACGGGAGCCAAGAAGTAATTAAGTCTATGGACAGACGGGTCTGACACCAAGACCAACACAGTCTTCGCTTGGCGCACTGATCATTTGGTGCAAGGATCATTTAGCAAGTAGTGTCGTTTACTGGTTTATTGTATTTTACATCATGGCATAAAAAAATAAGAAGTAAAAATGTGGCAAAGATAAGGAATCGATACATCAAATATCACACTTGATCCAGGATACCACATGGGAAAGTGACAAATACATAAGTAGACACCACAAACGAAAGCCAAGAGGTCAGCCGTTTCCATGCAGGTGGCCACAAGGCACCAATAAACAGACGTGCTCAAATGCATGACAAACATAAGACAGAAATAACGCAAGTGATCCACAAAAGAAATCACCATTTAAGATACCTGTATCTACCGTAAATGCTCGCTTTACAGTTTGATGAAATTCTTAGTCATTTTATTAGAATAATGCAGTACAGATTGTGTACAGTTGATAATGTTTTGTTAACTCCCACGATGCTTTAAAATATGATGCAATACTGTAGCGAGGAAGACAAAGAATAGGAATCGATACAATCAAGCATCATACCTGATCTGAAACACAATGACAAAATCACAATGAAACTCGACACACAACAGAGAAACATATTCAGCTGTTTCCCAGCAGGTGATCACAAGGCTGCAAGGAACAGACAAGACAGCATAAGAAAAACCTGAAACATGTCGTATTGTATATGTATCGTTGTAATGCTGTTAATACATTAAAATATTTGGAAATATATTCACTAAAAATCAAAACAAAAAAAAAAAAACATGAAAAATAAATAAAATATCCAGAAAAGAAGCAGCGCCTTCGAACAGTCAGCAAAACAAAAAATATAAGGATTTAACATGTTTAACGGTTCCAACCTCACCCTTAGATCAAATGAGGATCAAGACACATAAATGTTTGCTTCGCATGAAAGATCCCGTATCATACATCCTTAACATAACTTAAAGTAAGTAAGGGTGCAAAGATCAGAATTCCATACAATCAAGTACCACACCTGACCCAGGATACCAATGGGAAAGTGACAAACTCACAGCAGACACCACAAATAAGAGCCAAGAGGTCAGCCCTTTCCCAGCAGACGACCACAAAGCACATATAGACAGACGCGCATAAAGACATAGCAAACACAAGACAGAACAAAAACATAAACAATTTAAAGTCGCGTTTTTCCTAATTACAAAAACAATATAACTGGACTAATTTCATTTACAGTTGAACCTGCTTGATCAGTCACTTTTGAATGAGCTTCTCCTACATAAGAAACCCCACCTGAACATTTCTAATCATTTTCACTATATGCTGTCTCTACCCAAGACAGTAACCTCCATAACCCAACCAGCAGCCAATAAAATAATTCTCAAAATGCTTATAACTCTCTATATGACAACCACTTCATATTTGCCAAAAGCCAATTAATACTTAGATTTACAAAATAAATGAATCCAAAGTAAAATAAACAAAATCTGCGAGTCCACAGACCTTTTCATAAAACAGCTATCTGTGCATAATTGACAGGTTTGGCTTTCAAAAAGGTGACTCTTTTATGGAGGTTTGGCTGTACTTTATAAAATAGCCTTGATTTTCAGGGTTTCTCTTTGCTAGTTTACGTAAAACAGGCTTTGTTTTTGTTTGAACATACGTACATCTTATTCCAATCCAACAACATGTACATTGTTTTGCAATTTTCAATTGTACAAACGTCAAAATGAGAGCGGAAGCAAGAGCTTTTTTAGTTCTTCTTGTCATTGCAATTTTTGTTATTATGTTCACTCCTTTTAACGTCATAACTGAGGGTCTTGATAAAAATGTCTATAGTTTAATGAAAAATGAGCCTCACAAATACTAATGAAAGAGAAATTGGGTCTCACCGACTTTCTGAAAATATAAAAAAGTACGTTTAAAAATCTTAAAGAAAAGTACAAAAATAACGAAAACTTAGATATTAAATAATTTTAGATATTAAGAGAACGTTTTAGGAAAATATTTTTTTTAGAAAATGTACAAAAGTAAAAAATAAATAGAGTGTTTATGTACCTGAAAAGAAAATTCTACTATCCTCTTCTCACCCCTCCATCCAGACCCTTACTACATGTATACTCTACTATTTATGCATGCCATCTCTTTGTTCTTATATGCCTTAATGCATGATGTAAATATCTTACACATATAATGTGGCCATGACTCATTTTTCAATGCCAACTCTTACATATTGGTCCATTTTCAAGGTCATTTGAATATTTATTTTTACTATTGTGTGATTGTTATTCATCTTCATTGGCTTGTTGAACATCCTCGCAGTCTGTGCCCAATTTACCACTTATATAGATGTCAGTTCATGGCCAACTGCGTTTATGGTATAACGATAAGATGGTCACAGGGGGCATGCCCGCTGTTAAAAGATACCAAACGGGTAGACACTGCGATTTGATGAGTGCAATTGGCTTAGACGACCATGTCCCACTACATGTTGAGGTTTTGAACAGATCTGGTGAGAAAATGTGCTTATATTCTGGTAGCTAGATGACTTCAATGAAACTTATATAAGGTCACTTTAAGGGATATACATCGATAGATGTATAATTCATATTGTTGTTTTTGTTGTTGTTTGTTCTTTGATTTTGTTGTTTTTATTTTTGTGTGTGTATTGTGTTTTATTATTATTATTATCATTATTATTATTATTATTATTATTATTATTATTATTATTATTATTATTAGAGTAAGGGTTTAAATATTTTTACTGACTGTTCAAAGGCGGTATTTTTGTGGATCATTCATGTTATTTCTGTCTTGTGTTTGTTATGCTTTCGTGCACATCTGTTTATTGATGCCTTGTGATCACCTGCTGGGAAAAGGCTGACCTCTCGGCTCTCTATTTAAGTTCATAATTTTACCAAGTGCTAAGACATATAATAATCTTTAATATTTCACAGATGCAAAATCCAAGTCTATGGTCTCTACTAAAACTAAAATGCAATTGTATTTGGGACTCAGGTGTGGTACTTGATTATATCGATTTCTAATCTTTGCACCCTTACATACTTTCATCATGAGGTAACAGGCGGTAATTCCTGATAACATTTGTTTTAAATGTATTTTTATTTAGGATAAACATTTAATTTTAAGGGAATGGTGGCATCAGTTTTAGTAGCATTTCTTATCTATTACTGGTTTGTTTCCAAACTTTGCTTAAAATTATTAGCCAGAAATGTCTAGTATATTTTTTTTTATTTACTCTATCACGTGACAAGAGTTTCGCTACACACAAGGCAAATTGAATCTCTCTTCCGCATGCCTTAGGTCCAATTTTTAAATACTGAAAGCCCGTTCCTAGTATGGTTCATACACTATCATAGACATCTCACGTTTTGTGTTCAAATTTAAAAAAATATCAACTTGATCTGCTGATCATGTTTATTGAATAATCATAACAAAGACAATTGAATAAGGCCATGGATCCTGCCACAGTCTAAGATCATTAACAACAATTTTAGCATAGGTCTAGTCGAGCAATATTTTTAAACGTAAAACTGTGAATAACTTCCTGCCCATCATTTTAAACGTATGTTTTGGGCGCTCAGTTTGGAGTACTCCACAATATATGTTTTGGTTTAGAAAAAAGTTAATTAATTTTTGATTACGAGATATCTTATACATGCATCTGATTTAGCACCGGTCAACAAACAACCGTTGCATCAACGATAAAAGGCCCTGCAACGTACAGATTCATGTTCAGAATTTCGCATTATAATAAATTTTAATTCCATTCAGTAATTAAATTTGTTTATTATAGGGTAGACTTATCATTGGCTCTTTGAGCGCAGGGTCAGTGGTCGTTCAATTTACGCTATAAAAACTAAATTCTATCAAGAGTTTTTTTTTGCTTACTAGCTGCACCTTGTTTGAAAAAGATATGCGCATGGTGACCGCAGCATATTGACACATATTGCAGTTTTAACAGAGAACAGAAGATAGAAATTCAAAGTAGTCTTCCATGGTTATTTTTGTTATCAAATGAGTATTATTGTATTGTTTAAGTTTCTTTATTTGTTGTTTATTAAGTTAATACAGTTAAAATGCCCGTCTAGCGGTATATTAGTCATATTTGTTGCACTTTTATGTTGGAGAGGTCATATGAAGATAAAGATCGTATCGAAGTTCTACACTTGCTATGTTGTTATACAACATATGTTTTGGTTTAGAACAAAAGTTAATTATTTTTTGATTACGCAATATCTTATCCATGCACCTGATTTAGCACCGGTCAACAAACAACCGTTTCATCAACGATAATAGGCCCTGCAACGTACGGATTCATGTTCAGAATTTCGCATTATAGTTAAACTTAATTCCATTCAGTAATTAAATTTGTTTATTATAGGGTACACTTATCATTGGCTCTATTTTGATTGAGTTTCATCTCTAACATTCAATACACTATATACTAAACTAAACATACATGCAATTCATAGCTCCAGAAAGCTGCAATCAAAATTGATGTTTACTTTAAGCCACGCTTCAATGGTTACAATACAGTAAAGTTCCAAATGGTTTACCCTATACACTGAAAAGACACAAGCATTCACAAATGATTAAAACCCATTTTTATCCTGTTTGCATTCCATAATGATTGCCTCCAAAATCATTGCTGTCTCTCAGTCAAAAACATGACACCTAAACTTTGTAGTCTCTGTCAATGTTTTACTGCCAATATGTTGTCATATTTGGATAGGATAGGGAATGCCATATCTGCACATTTTTTATGAAGAAATTATCGCATTATTAAATGCAGTGACTGAAAAATGGGTGTGAAAACTTTTCTGTTGTCAGAATTAGAAAAAAAGCAATGACCAGGTCAAGTTTGCAGCAAAAAATATAAAACAAATTTTATTGCTTGTGAACTTTCGGTAAAGAGGATTGTTACATTTGGCTTGGCACTGTATCCTAACCATGGCCAGTAAATTTAATTTTGCATTTAGGTGAATTGCAGATTGGTGGTTCTATCAATTACAAAATCACTTTGTTTGGAAATTGTTTTCTTAACTGCAATAAAGTCAAAAGAATTTAAAACCCTTCAATTGTTTTTCTGAGTATATGTCGTAAAATACAAACTACAGTTAACCAATATTACGAGGCCCATTCAATAAGTAACCGGCCTACCCTACTTCCGATCGAGATAGGTACCTTTTCTTTTATAAAATGAATCTCTAGCAAAATACTCTTCGACCTTTTTGTAAAATTTATCAAATAATTTAACAAAATTATAGACATCATCGTCATTGTGCTTAAATGACTTGGAAATATGCAACACTACTATGTTCAAGAGTCATTTTCAGTGCTCTTGAAATAAGTCACAGTGTTAAAAATTAATAGTTACATTTTCCCTTAGAAGAAATGGAAATTTCATTTGTAAAAATTTGAGAATTCAAACCATTTACCCCTTTCTATTTTGACCAAAATGTATTTGTAATTATATTTGGATATTTATTGATATATTACATAAATAGTTGTTAAAAGTTTTACTTTCTGAGAGGTTCCAACATGTCTGAAAAGAGTTATGGTCCAGTGTCCTCAACCATGGGTCATTTGAGTTAGTATTGTGATTTATCAAATTCTGCAATTTTGTTGTTTCTATGCCACCATGTAAGCGACAAATTTTCCATTCCATTGATATACTACACATGCTCACATCATGTTTCGTACTAAAGATAATTACCATGTCACAACCAAATTCGACGAAAACAAATCATTTGACTCACTGGCCATGTTTGAAGACGCGATAAAATACCAACTAATAAACCAATGATGTTTAAATTTTGTACATATGGTGACCAAGCACGCTTTGAAAATCTTGACTGTGTTGATCAGTTAGAATTAGGTCAAGTCGGTTACTTATTGAATCACCCTCGTAGCATAGTGTTTATAATGGACCGTAAGCAAACAGTGCAGCTTGGTTTAGATGTTTGCTTATAGAATTCTCTATTAAATTAAAAAAAATATCAGCATCGCTAAAATGGAACAAAGGCTTGACGAGCAAGGTAAAGCATATTCGAGTAATAAGCAGTCTGATCAGGGTCTTCCCCGTTTGCTATTCTGACAGCCTTGTAACCAACATTTTATTTGAGAACAGAAAGAGAAAAGTGTTTGATATTTTAGAACATTTACCATCAACATGTATGCTTGAAATACTAAAGGTGTGTGCGAAGAAGCTATATGTTTATGGTGTCAGATAATCTGGACAAAAAGTGATTTGCACATTGCAAAGCTTAAGGCCAAATTAATTATAAAAATGTATGTGTGTTTCTGGTAACGGTCTGAAATTTTTAGACAGGGTAGGCACACATATTTTTTTAAAATTATTTCTGAGAAAAAAATTGTATGTATTTTGAAAAGCATTTCGGCTTTCAAAATGTATAGAATTATATTTTTCCCAGAAAACCTGAAAAAAATCTAGGTTTTACCAGCAAATTTAGGTAGGGTCTGGTTACCCTAAACACAGATATGTTTTTATTTGGCTTTATCCTGAAATAAATAGGGGATCTTATAAAGGTGTTCATGTTTTTTTTTGTTTTTAATTTATTATACAAAGTGGGGGAAAGATATAAAATGCGAGGCTTGTCGAGCATTTTATCGCTTTTTCACACCGACTTTGATAAATTCAATAATACAGGAACACGAATGTTAGATTACATTAAAATTACTTTAAAATCTGTTTGTTTGTTTGTTTGTTTGTTTTGGGGGGGGGGTTGTTTTTGCTTTTTGTTGTTGTGTTTTTTTTGTTGTTGTTGTTGTGAAAACGGTACGATTTTGTCAATATGTACGCAGCGTTGTTATGCACGTCATTGCATTATTTTACAAAGTATGCACGAGGTCATGTGATAACGGACACTATATATCAAGAATGTATGTTCCAATAGGACCAAATAAAAGATTACCTGTGTTTAGGATAACCCGACCCATTTAAGTTTGCTCGTAAAACCAAGATTTTTTTTTCAGGTTTTCTGGGGGAAATAATTCTATGCGTTTTGAAAGGCGAAATGCCTTTCAAAATGCATAAAGTTATTTTTTTTCAGAAAAAAAAGTAATTAAAAAATATTATGTGCCTACCCAACCTAAAATTTTCAGACCCGTTATTTTTTATTTGGCCTAGCTAAAATGAAGACAATAATAGCGAAAAATGTGTTTGACTTGATTAATTTTTCCTTAATTATATTTAAATATTTTTCACCATTCACAACTGGCAGGGGGATAAACGAGAAGAAACTCTTGCAACAGGTTCAATTGTTTTATCTACACATATTAAAACTATCATTTGCTTCGTGGATTTCTTTGTGCAACAATTTCCAAGTCTTCGCTATCCCAAATGTAACAATCACTTGAACTTGTAATCTTGTTTACAGCTGCTAATCAAAAAATATTTTGTAGGCGAACCATTAAGTATTTACCAGGCACTACCAAATCACATTTGAATCTAAAAATATTCTAAATTGCAGTAACACACCGGATATACGGCAATCGAAAATGTTAAATTAACCATTTTAACTATCTATATCACATGAGTGGAGTAATACAACGTCATGTATTAAAATCAATAAATATATAGATCAATATTTATTCATTTTTATTTATTTATTTGCAATTCTGACAAAATACAAAATTTATTTATTTATTTACAAATCTACAAATATAGAACATACCAGAATATTGGGTCTTATCACTAAAGGTTTTAGCCACTAAAAACTAGTTCTAATTCAATCATGACTAATGTCATGTACGCTAGGTGCTTTTGATGTTCTTTATGTTTTGCTTTATGTCTGTTTTTGTTTTGTTCAGTGTCGTTCGTTTGTTTTGTTTGTTATGGTTGGTGTTGTTGTTGATTGTTTTGGTGTGTGTGTGTGTGTGTGTGTGTGTGTGTGTGTGTGTGTGTGTGTGTGTGTGTGTGTGTGTTGTTTTTATGAAGTGATGCAAAGTTTGTCAGGTAGAGACAATTTCTTTAATTTAAAACCCAGTCAAAGCATTGAATTCAGTGACACAAACTACTGAATCTGCTGTTTTCAGATTATGTACGTTTTCTCAATTTCTGCAGGACCCACTTTCCAGATTATTTTAAGGTTGCATCATCAGCTTTCGTTGTACCACATGGAGTTGGCAGACTCGTATATACACAGGTTAGATCGACAAGAACTGAAAAAGTCACTATAAAATTGGAGCTCTTTCAGATGTTTTCGCAAACTCTTTTGTCATAAAATCAGTAGTATTGACTATGGAATCCACAATTGCTAAAATAGTACCAATATTGAAAGCAAATTTATTTAGTTAGCGAACATATTAACATTGCTTTAGGATTGTTTCCGTTTATTGTTTGTTTGCGTATTTGTTTGTTGTTTAAATTGTTTAGTTTATTTTCTATTTTGCTGTTGCCGTTGGTGTTGTCTTTCTTTATCCTGTTTTGTTTGTTTGCATTTGTTTATTTATTTCAGTTATTTATTTATTTATTTGTTACATTATTATATTATTAGATGTACCATAATGATATAATTTCAGTGAGGCTACATTTATATCAGTGGAAATCGAAATGTTTCCAAATATACAATAACTTCAAACGTGCTGTACTTGAAATTCAAATACGTATTCGTTTTAATACTTTAAAATTGTTGATTTCTATTTTTGTTTGCCTTCCATCCTGTAAGCTTTGTTATATGTCCCTCGAGAGCTCTGTGATTGTACAACTTTTGAAGAGAAAAACATTGATTTAAATGGTGATGTCAAAGAGTGCTGCTGTCCTTCCTATATATCATCCTTAAAATCAAATAAGTATGATAAAACATCAACTGAGAAGACAGTTTAAATGTGGTATAAGTTCTGAATACAAGCGCAATCGTATATGAAGGGCAAATGACACAAAAGACTCAGCATAGTCGAACTTTTTTTTCTTTCCTATATTTTTTCAGTCCTATATATCATAAGTACATATTTATTAAATGTAATGACACTTCGACTGTATTATCACAGTAAAAAACAGTTGAAATGTTCAAATCATATAGAATACATTCTGAATACTCAAACAATAATTTAACTTTATTAGGTATTTGTACCATTTATTTTGTCATATATGACGCTTAATACAACGGATTAATTATAGCAGTCTTATCAATTAAATTTACATTATAACATTTTACCTGGATCACATATGATTGCAACTTCACAAGCAAAGGTTTCGCCTTGATATACATTTCGTGAGGACAGTGAATCACAACCCTTTGAAAGACAAGATGAAATGATTTATAAGAAAAGGAACTAATGCGAACATTAGTTCAGAAGTGATTGCCGTTCAAAAAACGTCTTTCCCAAATGGGGAAATGGTTAAAAGCCAGAGAAGAATACACTACAATTGGGTGTTCATGTTTTTTAAACTTCAAGTTGTAGTACACATTTATCTCTCATCATATTCGTAATATTTAATTTACATATGTTTGTCTGATCTACAGAAATGCATTAATAGCAAGAAAATAGTTTTTAACATTATTCGCTGGTTTGAAACAGTCTCATAAGATGGATGGTTAAATTTAAAACGTGGAAGAATGCTGTCTGAAACGAAATGTTTAAAAAAAAATCGAATGCTTTCTTTTGAATAGCTGAAATTGTTTTCATGCACCTCTTATAACTTGTACATAGTTGGTTGAAGTGTGTTCCATTAGAAGACAAAGCATTTCAGTTGGATATTTACTTTTTGGATTAGATTTTGCAATATTTGGTGACTGGTTTTATCAGCAATGTATACTTTACATATCTTAGAACGTGATTCGGTTGTGAGTTTTGTTATTTGTTTTTTACATTTCTTCCGGAAAAAAAAATTATGGGATATCCATTTGGGTACTGGTATGGTGGAAGTTTTAAAGCACAGTTGTCAAGCAAAAGCAGGTGCCTAGAAGCTTGTTTTCATTTGAAAGATATACTCAATGTTCACCTTAACTTAAAAGAAAATTGTAAACTAATATACGCGTTCTCATTTAAGATGCATCTGTTTTAGCTCATATAACATTAAAAGGAGGATTGGACTGTATGGTTATGCTTTCAATTGCCTTTTTCGAGTAGGTCATACCATGGACCCGCCTGTTACTTAAAAGAAAGCAAAATGTGGTAGTTTTTATTTATATGCAACAGCAAAAAGTAAAACTCATGTTGTGTGTGTGTGTATGTGTGTGTGTGTGTGTGTGTGTGTGTGTGTGTGTGTGTGTGTGTGTGTGTGTGTGTGTGTGTGTGTGTGTGTGTGTGTGTGTGTGTGTGTGTGTGTGTGTGTTAAATAAACATAAAAAAGATTTCATATACTATATACTCCACTGACACTTCTACAATAAAGATAGCCATATCATCATTACAGTTTTCTTTCTTAAAAAAATGTTGGACTAAAAAGCTTTATTGATTGTATTTGACCAACTTACTCACTTACTATTTTTGCTTAAATACCTCGCTTATTATTTAACGGTACAGATGCTGGTTTGTTCCCCTTTCTGTTTGTATTGATAGTATTATGAGATTCACAGCCCATTTTGAATTTTGGTCGGTTTGTGCTTGTTTGTGTTGTTTTCTTCTTGCTATTCTTGTTTGATTTTATTTTAGCTGGTGGTAGTGTGTGTGTGTGTGTGTGTGTGTGTGTGTGTGTGTGTGTGTGTGTGTGTGTGTGTGTGTGTGTGTGTGTGTGTGTGTGTGTGTGTGTGTGTGTGTGTGTGTCAAAAGGGAGACAAAACTGCTTCCGAAGCATAGAATGTTACTACAACATTTCAAAATGACAGAATCTTTGGACAGTATTGACAGCATTAGCCCCCTTTGAGTGGATTTAAAAATAGTTTTCGTACTTGCTTTTTTTCATCATTTGGCAGCAGTTGTAGTATCGATTTAGTAACAGATTTTTCATCGTATTAATGGCGACATCGTCGAGCTGCTAGAGTGTTCTATTTATAGAAACATCTCCAATAGTGCCATCGATCCTACGCTTCTTATAACGTATTGCTGCTGCTCAGGAATAATGCTTCTGAATTTGTCTGTCACCAAAGCAATGCTAAAAAGCCAACAATTGTCATCATTCAAAGCCAAATAAAACTGCTGTTTTTAGTGGTGATGATTTGCTTCTGAGTCAACATTTTTAGGGTGCTTTATTCGACTTAGTTTTTAGTTGGGACAATTTCCTGTTTCCATGGGTAGTTCTTATAAAATTTAACTAAATGATTTAACTTCAAGTTTTGAATGTCCTTAAGTAATCGCTGCCGCCTTCATCCAAGACACATATAAAAATATGATACCTTTATGACAATGCTTAATAATGCCTTGGTGGTCAACCCAATCACGGTTGACAACTTTGCTTTCCTCTATAATTGCACACCCGCTCTATGACAAATTCAACTTAAAGGCATGTCCATGGGGCCTGATGCTGTGTCTTTGGTCAGGCCCACCGTGGTTTAACTGTTGGATTTATTTTGCTCTGGTATTCAGTTGTATATACTGTTGAATCCTATCTTTGTTTAATCACCTTTTCATACCTTGATTTGTATGTCCTAGGAGATGATACGTCGATAATTTAGGGATATTTCATGCAAACCGGACATCTATGTGCCTCAAACCACATCAGAACTATGGGTGAGGTTTGTACCGTTAAAAATATTTAAGCCCTCCAGTGATTTTTGCTAACAATTCCATGGTACTAGATTGTATAGACTCTTTGCCTTCCTCTTTACTATGTTTTAGAGAGGAGCTACACCAAGCTTCAATTTGTATTTATTGTTAATGCTGTCTCGTTTTTTAACATTTTTATATGATAACATAATGTTTATTTCCATGCAATAGGCCATTGACCCTTATTGCGGGACCCTACTACTACAACTACAACCATATGCAAAGTGTAGTGTCAGACTATCGTAATATATTACAAACCTAAGTTATACATAGCTAATATATTCTGTATGGAGATGATGGAACATCAAAAGGTATAATCTTCGTTTCTGTTTCCGAAGGAAATAGAAGTACAGCTTTTCATTTTACTTTTATTGTCTTCCTGGTGTTTGTATGTAGTGTGTAACACTTACTTTTATGAGAATATAAATTGCTAACTATGTAATTTAATTCTTACGTGTACTTTGAAACAATTGTGTTTGTTTTTACAGTTTGGGTTTGCGAAAAAGTAAATGTCCATATATTGCGTTCTTAAATCATTATGCAAAACTGCATTCAAGCAAGAAAAGGAATTCGTTTCCAATGACTTTGCAATATTTACATAGTATTTCATCTATATGTGTTCTTTTTGGCTTGTGACAGCTTCCAGATTTTATCTCCTATCAACATGAAGAACTTTTTAATCTAGATTAAGCATTTCTATATGTTTTACCTTTACAACATTTAATAATTTTGAAAGTGAAAGGAACTTATGTCCATATTAAACGCTGTTCTGATTGACTCTTAAAAATAGTAATTGAGTATGATCAGGAAATACCACAGTCACAAACTGCAGACAAAACCTGTGGCATCGTGAGGAAGAGCCACACAACAATCACGAGACACCAGGAAGACATCCAAAGCAAAGCAACCAGCTCTTTCTTTCCCGTCGAGCTGATTACAAAACTTGATTGGACACATAGTATTGCACAACACAACATAGAACCAAAATGCATTTTACCTGTACCAAATCTTCGCCCTAGATTCTGCTGTTGTTGAAGCACAAAAAATGTTAAGCTCGCATGGAGGAGTCCTAACTATTGCAATGTATCCTCATAGAATAACAATATGATCAAATTAACACACTATGATGAAACAGAGAAAAGGAATCTTCTAATCTTTATTAAAGCCTTCCAAATTATTTTGTTTCATTTACAATCACATATATAAACACAAATACAGAACATGTAGTTTTGAATTTTTAATGAACTTTCTCATCATCTCTCTTCCGTCTTTCCTTGCTCTGATTTCACTTTTTTTCAGAATATAGGTTTTCAGAGGAATTGAATACATATTGCCCAAACCCAATATTTCTTGCACACCGGATAAGGGTATCTGAAGTTTACCCTAGGGTAGAAACTTTTATCTTACCCACGCTATCTTACCCAGGACGTCAAGTAAAGTCATCATATGTAATTGCATCTTAGCGTATTTAGGGACTTCTGGAAGCCTGTTTTGAAATAAATGTATAAATAAACAAATAAATAAAAATAAAATGAATAAAAAGATAAATAAATAAAAACAGTAGTGAGCAAGAAAAAGAATCCATTATTCTTTTTAGAGTACGATAGAGAAATCCGTCCCTCGAGATCACTGTTTGTCATCACTGGGCAAGGCCCATGATGCCAAACTGTTATCCCTGGGATGGATTTTTCTATCCTACCCTCACACTCATGATAGATTCTTATAATCTAATATATATCTCCTGATTATTTAGACATAAGACATTTTGCCTGTGCCTTTTACTTGAATTCGCTGTTCAAATATTTAGGACAAATGTGGCATTTTATGGAAATAGTATTGAAGTGTCTATAATTATTATATACCTTTGTCCATGAAAACAATTTCATTCTGATTTGTTCTGCATTGCTTGTTTTAGCCCTCCAGTAGTTTTCTTACTGACCGTTCCGAGTTGGTTCTTCTTTTGTGGATCCTTTTTGTTATTTGTGTTCTGTCTTTGTCATACTGTCTTGTCTGTTCCTTCCGGCCTTGTGATCACCTGCTGGGAAAGTGCTGACCTCTTGGCTCTCTTG
Source organism: Loripinus fragilis (assembly GCA_964019695.1). Taxonomy (NCBI): domain Eukaryota; kingdom Metazoa; phylum Mollusca; class Bivalvia; order Lucinida; family Lucinidae; genus Loripinus; species Loripinus fragilis. Next base: position 137,189,002 of record OZ026514.1, on the reverse strand, counting down.
TGTGACAACTGTGATGTTTTCTTGTCTTTTTTCAGTTTCCCATTAGTTGTTCTGGGTCAGGTGTGGTACTTGATTGTATCGATTCCTGATCTTTGCATTCTTTCTTACTTTGTCAATGTACGTGAGTATACAAGTTTAAGTGACTTAATATATATTATTTCATTTTCCTGCACAGCCTTCTCTATCTTCATTGAAAAATAAACCTAATTTTGGAGTTTTATCTATTTTCAAATATTTGAACTTTTCCTTGTCTATTATTGATAGATTGATCCTGTAACCTTACCAAATTTAGAAATATATTAACATCCCCCACACCTTGTACCAGCCGAACATACTTAAAGCCCAGCGATCCTAATAGCTGTTTAACTAACGCAGTCAAACTTTCTTACTCTGACATTATAATCACGTTCAATAACATTATTTTGTAAACGCTTTATATATCTATTTTCTTTACAGATAATAATTTTAACCAGTATTTGTTTATCATATACATGTAATACCTTCCATTTTGAAAAAAAAACTGGCCTAGTATACCATAAACAAAGTCATTTTGTGTACATTCATTTTAATATCTCATAATCGTTTACAAAATTGCAGATATCTGCCAAATCTCCACACTTCCGCTGAATAATTTAACAGTTTAATACATTTGCAAATAACTTGTCAAATAATTCAAACTTACCTGATAAGATACGATAAGGTAAATTTTATTCAAATACAATCGGCCAGTATGGCCCTTGTGAAACAGTATTTACATTGTAATCATGTACATAATGTATTGCAGACAATGTGGTTATTAAAATAACATACCATAAATATAAGAAGTTTGATAATCTACCTTTCAAGACGCTATACAATAACTATGCATAACCAAATTACCAGGCACAGGCATCGCAGCAGCATCTTAACATTAGTTCAATATATATTTAACACAAGCAAAGCTATATCTATTGAATAGGTTGTAACACACACACACACACACACACACACACACACACACACACACACACACACACACACACTGCATTAGTTGCATTAATATTTTAGTTTTCTACAAGATCGAGACCCTGGAATCAAAATGAAAACTATACAGAAACGTCATAAATGCATGCCTTTCAATCCATGTTCTCCTTTATCATAATTCAAACCAATTATATCTTTATGTGTGGAATGCAAATAGACAATCATTTTCTGGAGAGAAGGTCATATCTAGTAAAGAAGTAAATCAAATTACATTCAGTTTGGGAGAAAAATATGCGAATGTACCACCCACCACCATGAATCATGACATTGTGTTGCTTCCAGGTCAGTACAGATGTCCAATCCATTCAATAAAAGTCTAAAAATGATAGTTGCAAGATTCGTAACCCAAATATTACGTTTTGAGAGGAACCAACTCAGTGAATTTAAACATGCTAGGTCTTCTAAAGTAAATTACTAGTGACCAAATATCGTCATAACGAGAGCATTCTTATACAAAAGGAAATACATCCTCTAGCATATTACATAACTTATATTTTCGATGTCAAGCTCATTTCGTTCAGATCTTGCCCCATGTGCTCATTTCTGTTTCAAGTATATGGGATGAAACACAAAGTTTGGTCAACGCTTTATCTAAATACTCTGAGCCAGTGCATGAGATTTCCAACAATGTGGTATGTATGACCAGCAAAGCCTCAGATCAGCCTGCGCATACGCGCAATCTGATCAGAAAATAGCCTTCTGAGCTTGTCTGATCAGAGCCTTTTCTATGATTGTTAGGCTACTAACTGAACATCATTTGGAGTGTCTAAGCTTAAAAGGAGGCTGCAGAGGCTCGTCCGAGTCTAAACATGTCAAAATGTCGAATTGTTGGAAATTTCATGCACTGGCTCCACTAAAATGAAAACGTGCAATTTGTATGTAGAAACAGCTCTGGAAGATTCATGATTTCCGCTCTAATTTGGGATAAAAGTAAGTAATGGTGCAAATCATCTTGTCGTTGTTTGACCACTGTTATAAACGCTTAAATAACACATACATTTTGCTGTAAACAAACCTCATAAAACCCTTAATTCAAAAGTAATCTTTTAACTAAATGTGGCCTTTTTAATCATTTTCTCCTATATCAGGTGACATAGTATTGTAAATATATTTCGCTCATTTTCTCTCTGCGGAAGTGACAATTTATAACCAGTATTTAATAACGACAAAGAATCGTTTTGTTTGGTAGTCTGTTCTACCCAGCTCCCCGTAATTTCAATTAGTTTGTGTAGTATTTTTAACCCCAATAGTCTTTCGCGAAACTGTAAATGTGCCCTGTTTATTTGTGATGCCTTAAAATCCCAAGTAAAGACTTCCACTGTTTAATTTAAAATAGAACATACAAGTTTGTCAAAAACACCAAGAGTATGTTTTGGAGTAAATTTAATTAGATAACAATTCAGTTTGAGAATAGCCTTCTGAGCTTGTCTTGCAAGTGATTTGTGCAATTGAAAATGACCAAACTGTTGAAAAAAATATATCTAACTAGGAAACTGTAGTAACAATCTGTATCAATATAGAAAAAAATTATAGAGTTCTTGGCAAAATATCTCCTTTTCTAAATACAATAACCTTTATTTTAGCAGTATTGACAGAAAGTCTCCATCTTTAACAATAAGTCATTTGCGGATTCAGAGAGGAGGACAGGGGATCCGGACCTCCCCTGAAAAATCACAAAAATATAGGGTTTTCTAGCAATACAGGTCCGGATTCCCTGAAAAATCACTGCTACCAAGCCTGCATTCAATGATGGGCCATCATTGGCATGCCAGCGAAACGCCATTTTATGGCGTTTTGCTGGCGGGCAGATGGTGGCCCGCTTATAATGGTACTTGGATCTTCCCTCCCCTCATCAACTAAAAACACACACACAAGCATCATTTAGTCCTCTCTGGAAGCCATCAGCTATTTCAGAAAATAAAAATATTGTAATATCATCTGTATAAAGTGGTAAAAACAGTTTTATCTGATAGATATTAATTCCATGAAAATGAAATTCTTTATCAGTATCATTCAAATACATTGAGAATAAGAATGGTGATCAACTCTCCACTTGCCGCATACCTAGCTTACAATAAAACTTAAGTAATTCTGATATTTAACTTTTGATTTAACTATTTCATACATGCTCTTTATTACGTTTCATAGTTGTCCTCCCACCCCTAATTTTATGAGTTTATGCCAAAGAATATCTCTGTTTCTGTATTCAAATGCCTTACTCAGATCAACAAATGCACATTATTATGCGTGATACTACAAATATATTATCCGTTGTGCCCATGTGTGTCACAAACCCTATCAGTGCCTCTATGTAATCTAAGTAATGGCCAATACGTTCGCCTTTCGTGTATACGTATTTCGAAATATATGCAAACTTATACAAATAACTTTTAGTCTAAATATGGCTTTTTGAGCTTGACCCGCTACCGTTCTTTACTCTTTTTAAGAACATATTTGAGCTCAGCTAAAAGACCCACCTGAAGTGAATACAACACCTAAATAGGAAAATGATTCACAAATAGATAATTTCCTATGTCATTAAGATAAAATTTAAGATATCTTGGTAACTGACCGCCTTTTTAAAACACAATAATCTTCAATTATTCGGCATTTATAGTTAGTTTGCATTTAGTTTATTATTTCGTTATAATATCTAACCCTTTGTTTTGTAAATCCTTAGTTGCTTCAAAAAAAAACAGATTTTTTAGCTGCATAAATTTATAAAAAATAATTTGAATAAAGTACAGCGTAATGCAATTCAATGTAGTATCTACCCCTTCAGCTCCGCTAGATATTCTTCAACCTAATGTTTGAAAAAGTCTGATCTAATAATTTAACAAACAAATAGCTAACATTTAAATTGTGCTAAAATTACTTGGAAATATGCAACACTTCTATGTTCAAGAGTCATTTTCAAAATGAAATTGAAAGTGTATATTTTTATCCCTAAACCTAAATCTTCTTTTAGTCATCTTAAACGAGGTATCCAGGATTTTCATATGAACTATGTTTTGGTTCCAGCAGATAAAGCTGCTAACAATGTTGTAGTTGTTTGACGATTGTATTATATTAATACTCTTAAGCGTGAGCTTGTTGACACTAATGCCTATAAACTGCAGCCTTCTTTAAGTGAAAGGGTGATTGTTGATGGGCATGGTTGTCATACAGCCCTACATTTTGGTGTCAAAGCTAAAGAAAATCAAGACAAAGTTCCTACGTTGTACTGGTTACCTAAACTCCATAAAAAACCCTATAAAGCAAGATTTATTGCAAATTCTAGTTCTTGTACAACAACAGAACTTTCTAAATTGTTAACCTCGTGTCTTACAGCTGTTAAAAAACATGTTATCAAATATTGTGAAAAGGTATATGAGAGATCTGGTAAAAACCTATTTTGGTCGATTAAAAATTCAGGTGAAATTTTAGATAAACTTAAAGCTAGAGATTTCAATGCGACCAGTTTGTCTACTTATGATTTTTCTACTCTTTACACTACTTTACCTCATAATTTAATTAAAGATAAACTTATTGATCTTATTGAAAGTACCTTCCAGAGAGAAGGCTCTCCTTACCTTGCATGTAGTGACAGAAATGCATTTTTTACTTCAGAAAAACCTAAAAAATATCATGCATGGTCGTGTCAAAATGTATGCGATGCGCTGTCCTTTTTGTTGGACAACATTTTTATTCGATTTGGCACCAAGCTCTATAGACAAGTTGTTGGGATTCCTATGGGCACTAATTGTGCTCCCCTGGTTGCAGATTTATTCCTGTTTTGTTATGAAAGGGACTTTATGATGTCTCTTTCTGATGATAAGCAGGCTGATGTTATTGATGCGTTTAACACTACTTCCAGATATTTGGACGATATTTTAAATATTAATAATGTTTATTTTGACAATATGGTTAGTCAAATATACCCTTCAGAGCTCCAACTTAATAAAGCCAATGCCTCTGATACCGAAGCCGCGTTTTTAGACTTGCATTTGTCAATTTCTAATGATATTGTTTCTACCAAAATTTATGACAAACGTGACGACTTTGATTTTGAAATTGTCAATTTCCCATTTTTAGATGGTGATGTTCCTCGTTCTACATCCTATGGAGTCTATATCTCTCAACTCATTCGTTTTGCTAGAGCATCTAGCTATGTTGTTGACTTCTTTGCACCATTACTTACTTTCAACACTCGCAATAAATTGTTAACTCAGAAACTTCTTAAACAAGGCTATCGGTATCATAAACTTCGCAAAACATTTTCAAAATTTTATAGACGATACTATGATTTGATTTCTAAATTCCAAGTTGGACTTAAATCTCTCTTGCGCCAAGGACTTTCGGAACCTGATTTCTATGGTGACTTGGTGTATAAGTTGAAGAAGATTGTTGGCTCTAATAATTTTTCAGCGCAGTTCATTAAAATAATTTCCCATTATAAAAAGATTGGCTATAACATTAATGTATTGCAACAGACTGCATGCTTGGTAGTCAACCCAATCACGGTTGGCAACTTTGCTTTCCTCTTTAATTGCACGCCGGTGGGTCGGACTTCAGACTCTATGATGGTTCCGACTTAAAGACTTATCTATTGATGAGATGGTAGGGGCCTGATGCTTTGGCTGTTTGTCGGGCCCACCGGGGTTTACCTGTTGGATTTCTTTTGCTCCGGTATTCAGTTTAATTTACTGTTGAGTCCTTATCCTTGCTTTATCTCCTTGTTATATCTTGATTTATATGTTTTAGGAGATGATGCATTGATACTCCAACTTAATAAAGCCAATGCCTCTGATACCGAAGCCGCGTTTTTAGACTTGCATTTGTCAATTTCTAATGATATTGTTTCTACCAAAATTTATGACAAACGTGACGACTTTGATTTTGAAATTGTCAATTTCCCATTTTTAGATGGTGATGTTCCTCGTTCTACATCCTATGGAGTCTATATCTCTCAACTCATTCGTTTTGCTAGAGCATCTAGCTATGTTGTTGACTTCTTTGCACCATTACTTACTTTCAACACTCGCAATAAATTGTTAACTCAGAAACTTCTTAAACAAGGCTATCGGTATCATAAACTTCGCAAAACATTTTCAAAATTTTATAGACGATACTATGATTTGATTTCTAAATTCCAAGTTGGACTTAAATCTCTCTTGCGCCAAGGACTTTCGGAACCTGATTTCTATGGTGACTTGGTGTATAAGTTGAAGAAGATTGTTGGCTCTAATAATTTTTCAGCGCAGTTCATTAAAATAATTTCCCATTATAAAAAGATTGGCTATAACATTAATGTATTGCAACAGACTGCATGCTTGGTAGTCAACCCAATCACGGTTGGCAACTTTGCTTTCCTCTTTAATTGCACGCCGGTGGGTCGGACTTCAGACTCTATGATGGTTCCGACTTAAAGACTTATCTATTGATGAGATGGTAGGGGCCTGATGCTTTGGCTGTTTGTCGGGCCCACCGGGGTTTACCTGTTGGATTTCTTTTGCTCCGGTATTCAGTTTAATTTACTGTTGAGTCCTTATCCTTGCTTTATCTCCTTGTTATATCTTGATTTATATGTTTTAGGAGATGATGCATTGATAAGTTAGGGGTCTTTCATGCAAACCAAATATCTATGTGTCTTGATCCACATCTGAATTAAGGGTGAGGTTGGCGCCGTTAAACCGGTTTAAGCCCTCCAGTAAAATATTTTACTGACCGTTCCAAGGCGGTACTTCTTTTGTGGATCTTTTATGTTTTTGTTCTGTCTTGTGTTTGCTATGTTTTGTGCGCGTCTGTTTATATGTGCTTTTTGGTCACCTGCTGGGAAAGGGCTGACCTCTTGGCTCTCGTTTGTGGTGTCTTCTGTGAGTTTGTCACTTTCCCATTGGTATCCTGGGTCAGGTGTGGTACTTGATTGTATCGATTCCTGATCTTTGCACCATTACTTACTTTTACTTGAAACTAAACTAAAGGGTGTTAATAAAGTTTGTTCCGCAATAAAATTATGTTCTTATTATTTTAGTCATTATGTGTCTAATGACATTAATGTCACTGGAATTATTTAAAGTCAACACACTTGACAAGAAATAAACAACTGGATGTTTAATTAAATATTTTGTCACCATATAAATTATCTTCAAAATCAAGTACCCCTCGGAAATGTTTGGGCTCGAGGAGCAAAATGGGGGTATATGACAAAGAACCCTTGTCATGTCCAGGCCATAGTGATGAGAATATTTTTAATTGGTTAAGAAACCCTAAATGGAGTTGTTATTCATCTTATATAATACTTTAGTACGTTTACTAAACTACAAGGCTGTAAACAACCATCCAAAATAATAAATGTCACATTTTTTGGAAAATATCAGATTTTTTCTAGACCGACTGAAAGACAGCACTCAAATTAAAAGTAATTGTGTGAAGACATGCGATGTCAGACACGATGTCAAACACTATAGAGCATCATAAGCAATGACAGGCCCTATGAAAATGCATTTTTCAGCATTATTTCCTTTTTAAATGATTAGAAATTCTATGATGAAGAGCAGAACGAACTTTCTTAACACCCTTTATAAATGAAGCCAATAGAACAGATTCTCATTTTTAAAAAATGAGAATAAGTTTCACTGCTCTTGAAAAAATTTGACAGTGTTCAAAATTAATAGTCACGTTTTTCCTTAGAAAAAAAAATAAATTTCATTTTTGAAAATTTGAGAATTCAGACAGTTTACTCTTATCTATTTTGGACAAAAATGTATTATAATTATATTCAGATATTAATTGATATATTTTATAAATAGTTGTTAAAAGTTTTACAATATGTCTGAAAAGTGTTATTTCCAGTGTCCTTAACCATGGGTCACTTAAATTAGTATTGCGATTTATCAAAGTATACAATCTTATCGTTTTTATACCACCATGTAGGCGACAACTTTTGCCGTTCCATTGATATGTTACACATTCACACTTCAATTTTCATGCTAAAGATATTTGTCAAATAGTAAAATTGACGTAACAACCAAATTCGACGAAAAACATTCATTTTATTCACTGGACATGCTTGATGACGCGATAGATTATCGACTTGTGAACCAATAATGCTACAATTTTGTACATATGTCTTAATATAGTGACCAAACACACTGTGAAAATCATGAGTGTGTCGGTCAGTTATAAATATTTAGGCTGGTTACTTATTGATTCACCCTCGTAGTCCAATGCTTTAGTAAAGGCAATAAAAACAGTTTATATGAAACAGGAGATATCAATGCATGATCCTAAATACAATAGTTTCATTGCATATTTTCAGTATGTCTGCCCATAACTCAAATACCAATTGAGCCAGTGCATGAGATTTCCAACAATGTGGCATTTTGACATGTGTATACTTAGACGAGTCTGTGTCAGCATCTTTTTAAGCTTAGAAACTCCAAATGGTGTTCAGTCAGTAGCTTAACAATCATAGAATGCCCAAGCGACTAGCAAAGGTTCTGATCAGACTGCGCGTATGCGCAGGCTGGTCTGAGTCTTTGCTGGTCGCACATACCGCCTTGTTGGAAATCTCATGTACTGGCTCAATTGATTTGTTTTTTTATAATTTTCTCCAAAAGATCTTCAGATGAACACTGACAAGATCTAGATATTGGGCCAGCAAAAGAAATATCTTTGTCTGAGGCTAGGCCGAGGCACAAATATAAAAACAGGTACCCAACAGAGTTTAAGCATGTACTACCCCCGCATGTAAAGTCTATGTACATTTGGTTATGTATCTAACAGATCTTTAACAATCATGCCTTTTTAAAAGATAATCCCGTTTCTGAGATTTAAGCTGAATGCACAGCCCCAGCAGGCATATGACGTCGAAATAGCGTCGTATCGACGTCACATCGACGTCGCATGATGTCGTTGCGACGTTGTTTTAGCCAATTTATGCCTCATGGAATTCCCCACCATTATCAATTGAACGAATCCATTTAGAATTAAGGGCCGTTGGGAAGTAAATTTCAATTTCATTAAAAATTTAAAAGTACATTCTAGAAGCAAATAGTAAAGAACCTGATCGCGACGTCTGGTCTATTTCTGTGCTGTTTGCAGATGTCCCATAAAAAGGACGCTGGGCTTAAATGGGTTAGGGCCGTGTGCCTGCTTGTGCGCATCTTACTCTTTTACATGTGGATGGCTTTGAATCAAAGGTCAGATTAACATTGCAATTGAAATGATAAATTACGTCAGAATGCCAGTCCACCTTCCGCAACGCACGTACCTCTGTAGCCATTGCGCAAGGCCCGCGCATCCTTTGACATTTGTATGACTCTAGTGACGTCAAGCATTGCCTTGAACCCAGCCAAAACTGTCGTCTGCTACTGAATCAATACGATGCCCTTGAAGCTGACGTATACATGTATTGAGTTCCATGCTTATTGGAATTACAGACACATCAATGAAGAACCGACCGGTTCACAATCGCACAATCTCTTTTATACCAATAGACAAGAATAGCAAACATAGTTGTACCTGAGACTGACACTTATATTGATGCTATGCATATTGGGTAATATTTCTTTCCAAAAGATTCTTTCAGGAATACTATCAGAGTGCCAAACATAAGAGACTATCATCTTTACATTGAGCTAGATGTCCGTGTTTTGACTGAGCCTTCATCAACGAATGTTCTGGCTAACATTAAGCAACTGTTTAACTGTTTGACACTCCGATGTTATCTCGAAAAAGGTTATTTCCAGGGCTCGAAAATAGTACTCGTCCGCTCGTATTTACGAGTGTCTCAGGCTGCAGGGCAAGTGAATATTTTGATATTTCTACTGAAAATTAAATTTTCCCCATGTATGCCAATAAATATTGTGATGCAGGGCAAGTGCCTATTTTCAGATATTTCGAGGCCTGATTTGGAAGACGCAAAAAGTTTCCCAGTATGCAAATAGTTAATTAGAATATGGATGGTATTAAAACTATAAGATACAGAGAATCTAACATGAGAGCTCATGTTTTACTGAATTAATTAAACGAGTTGGAGTAAATAGATAAAAAGCTAGGCTTACCGAGCATTTTATCGCTTTTTTAGCAACGAATTTAATAAATTCAATTATACTGGAGCACGAATGTCAGATTATATTATTATGTGACAATAAGGTCACTTTGAAACCTCATTTCTGAGGTATAAAAGTTCAGATTTTGCAATTATGTACGCAGCGGTGTTATGTCCGTCATTTCTTAACGTTACCAAAATCTGTAATCCACTAGTGGTTTATCGATTTTAATGCATGGCTTTATTTCACTCCCATGTTGAAAACATTTATTGCTAAAAGGAAAAGTATTCAGTCGTATTTTGTTAAAGCCCTGTTATGATATATACTAGGTATTAACGTAAAGCAAAGCAAGTGGCAAGCAAAAAAAGCTTTTGGGCGATACCTTGTCATTCATAGAATGAAACAAATTCAGATTTAATATGCATTTCTGCAAGCTGCATGTTGGTATTACGATTATATCAATTATTATCTTAACTTATCGCACGAACTGTTATCATATCTAGCATGATTTCCGGAGAACCAAAACTGCCAATCAAGGGGGTTCTGAGTTTCTAGTGTAGGCCGAAGAACGTTCATTCTGTCGCATTATGTTTTAGTTTGGGGGGGGGGGGGGGTTTCGTTTGTCTATTGTATATTTGCTTGTTCTTTTGTTTTTGCTGTTGGTTTTTTTGTGTTTTTTCGGCTTTTATTTCCGATTTTTGTTTTTGCTTTTGTTTTTGGTGTTGTTGTTTTTTTGTTCTCTTTGTTCTCTTTGAGGTCTTCTTTGTGTGTATGTATTTCTATTTGTGTGTATGTGTTTTTTTAATTGTTTTAGTTGTTGTTGCACAAACAAAAAATTTCAGCGTAAAATTGTAAATATTTTCTTACCCAACAATTTTAACATATGTTTTAGGTGTTCAAAAGAACCATCTCATTGAGACGGTTCTTTTGAGTACCCACAACATGTCTTGGTTGAGAAATAAGAAAATTTAATTTTCGTTACGCACTCTTAACTAAAGTCCTGTTTTTGTTGCTGTATTTTTTTTTATTATTAGGAAGCATCGCAAAACGATAGAGGCTACATAACGTCATACTCAACGAGGCGGTTGGTGGATAAGCAATATTCCAAAATAGATAAAACAACTATTTACTATCCATATAAATAGAATTTTCATATATCTCCCTGCAAAATATTTGAATTACCGTTCTTAAATGAACCCTTTTTCTGCAAGTCACGACTCTCTTGTCTGCTTATGTTCTAAGGTAGCATATATAATAATATTGCAGGCAATATAGACCCAGGTCAGAATTATATCTTATTAAAAGGCCGGCTATAACACCACCAGGATTCATTAAATAACTAAATCAAATTTTCGCCAAAACGCGCGTGCTCAGGTATACAAGACTGTCGGAATCGCAGCTGACTCTTCGCCACGGTTCGAAAACAGGGGGTGATATCTTTTGTTCGGCCTTATTTCCATATAAAGAGCTTTATTTCCAAAAGGCCATTAAGCCCATGGGGATACAAACAGATACAGCATATAATAAGATGACATCCGAACATACCTACTCAATACTTTGAATCAATCAAGTAAATCCAAGTGATAACACAACGATACTACACTGATAAGTATCCCAGCCAGCTGCATAGAGTCTTAGGCCACTATCGGCCCACCAGCGAAATAACATTCAAATGGCGTTTCGTTGGTGGGCCCACAGTGGCACGCTATTAGGTGCTTTTCTGGGATGTATTGTGAGGTTTTACTAAGCATCTTCAATAGAAGTGTTTCATAATTAGTGGAATGCAAAAAAACGTATATAAGAAAAGCCGCCTCACGAGACTTTGTCTGTATCATACAAAAGCTCATGCGAATGCAAAGACAAGCCCGCAAATCTGCACAGTCTCGATAGAGCCACTGCTGTTTGCACTCACTTATTTGGGGAAAGGGTAAATGGTTTGGGCTAAAACTTAGATAGGTAGCCTTTCTGGATGACTGCACATTCGCGTTTAGAGAAAGACTGCAAATATGTGATAAGTACCAATATCGCATGTGACGGCTCCTTAAATAACTATTTTAAGAGTTTTTCTCTTAATTTAGCTTAGAGAATGACACATAATTATTCTGTATGCTCATCACGAAAAAAGGTAGATGTACTCTATTATCCTTCAGATATGGAAAGCACAATACAAACACATATACAACATACAGAAACAAGTACAAAAGCAATGACAGTATAGTTATGCACAACTACAAAATGGTTGAGAACCCGAAGTGCTCTTCACTCACAGGAGTAAACAAAAGAGGCACAGGTCATCCTATTCTAGCTAGATTCTGCGTGCTCTGATAACAAATTATTCATATATAGAAAAGTCATATACGACAGCAAGCATGTGCATGTAAACATACTGTACTTTGAAAATAAAGAAGTTATCCTTACAAAAATCACCTGCCAAAAATACCGACCCCACCCCTTTCCCCTTCCCTCCCACCCCGTCATACATCGGCAGCCTTTTCAAATGCTAATTCAGTAGCACACATAAGCTTTATTTATTGTACGAGTTAATTATTCAAGGCAGTTTTTACTGAACGTACATTTATCTAGTATCATTTTTTATTAATGCGGCACATCAAGCTAACCCTAAATTGTAAATTACCGTCATTAGATTGTAGCATCTTCAAGTTTTCATGGACCTCAGAATGCTCTAATCTCATGCGTTTTCGATATAAAATGTGAAGAGGCACACTTTCTGGCATAACTGCAAGAGACAAATAAGCCTTTCGAGTCAGATAAATGTCCTTGAAACACGTAAAAAGTCATTCATGTTTCACTAAGTTACGGATACGCACATCACATTCAGACATTTGTTGTCAATGAATTACTCTTGTCAGCATGAATGAAATTCAAAACAGGAAACAGTAATTCATTCAGAAAAGTGTACCATTGTTAAGACTAAACGTAAGCGCCACTATGGATGACATTCCAAGGACCGACAGTGGCCAATGAATGCATGCCGGTTAGGCCCATACCGACTTTCAGTAACTTGACTTGTTAGATTTAAAGGGCCGATAGCGGTCAGAGATACTAGTATGTTAAGTTAAACATCTTCGATACAATTCCAACAAATACACAACTGCAATCAAGTCAAACATCGCAATCAGTTAATCAGCAATAAGAGCACTTAAACCCTCTATTATTTCAAAAACTGAACTATCTTAATGACACATAAACACTATAGACAGGGTCTACATTACTGACCATTACAGAATAACATTTAACGGAATATATTTATATAGGTAAAATTAGTATCCAACAAAAATGTTTAAATATCAAGCTAAAAACACATGACAATTTCGTGCAGTCCCTAAATGTACGCGCAGGTGTCTGTGCGTACACTGCAGGTAGCTGAAGTATGCCAAGGGCATGGTTTAGTATCTATATTACTAGGATAGAAAGAAAGACTTACCTTTGTTAAATTATTAGAGTCCAAAAATTAAACTAGCTCTGAGACAGACTTAAATGGCATAAGTAACGGCAACGAGTCATTTTCGAATGCTATTGATTCAACAACCGCCTACGCAAATTGTTGCCATGGGCAACCATATTCTTTTTATTTCTGACGCACATTGTCCAATGTCTTGTAATTCTACATGTCGCTCAGAATCGCTCACGACATAACTCACATTTTATTTCGTTTCATTTTTCCAATAGAATTGATCTTTGAGGCTTTCAACACTAAACTTTGTAAAGTTCACTTTGAGAATACCAATGAACACTCGTCGTGTTGCAGCACAGAACGTTTTCTAGAAGACATACAGAGGATATTCTTGGATAAAAAAAGATCGACCGGTTCTATTTTAAGATGACGTTTTTCATCGTATCGAGGAAAGCAAGCCAAAAATAGATTTTCTGTAGAGCCAATGGAAGCTGGACGTACCACAGGAAAACTTACAAAACTGCAGCACATATGTTGTTACTTATCGCAACGGCGAGCAGCAAATGCCTAATATTGAGACTTAGCATTAGTGCAGTCTTATCAGAGTCCTTTGATCGCATGAAAACACATGGTAGATGAAGATTAGGTTCTGTAACTAGACAGCATTCTTATCTGGAAGTCTACAGTCTGACCATGCTAAACTTATGGTCAGCTTATGAGCATAGTAGCAAAATCGCATAAGTTGCTTATGTGTTGCCTACATTAAGTAATGTAGCATAAAACTGTGACAAAGCTAGTCATTTTTAATTAAATCTTACAAAATGCGTTGACAAATAGGGAGCCGAATCATTTGTATACTGGAAACCCCTAAACGGGTTCTTATACAAACAGCGGAGACAGGGCCATATGAAATGCCAAAGAAGGTGACAGACTGTGGCATTTCATCAGGGTACGTACTGTTTGCTAAGATAAAAACGATCTTCGGGGAATGAAGTATATCTTGATTTAGGAAGTTTAAAGTAAGAAAGAGGGCAAAGATCAGGAATCGATACAATCAAGCACCACATCTGACCCAGGATAACAATGGGAAAGTGACAACTTCACAATTAGACATCACAAACGAGAGCCAAGAGGTCAGTCTTTTCCCAGCAGGTGACCACAAGGCATCAATAAACAGACGCTCACGAAAGCATAATAAAAACAAGACAGAAATAACATAAATGATCCACAAAAGAAGCGCCGCCTTGGAAGAGTCAGTAAAAATATTCACTGGAGGGCTTAAACCCGTTTCACAGCGCCAACCTCAGCTTTAGTTCAGATGTGGATCAAGACACATAGATGTTTGGTTTGCATGATTGACCCCTAACTTATCAATGTATCATTTCCTAGAACATTTAAATCAATATACGAGGGGGATTCAATATGTAATGAAAACCCATGCATAACTTCATCCACAAACGCGCGTTAGGATTTAATGCTATATGCCAAACGAAAGATCAAAGCGTCGCCGTTATAATGGTGCATGTCAAAACGTTATTTTATCTTTTCAAATTTAATAAGTTACAGACTTATCAAAAAGCACACTAATATACACTGCATATATTATCCTCCGAATTGTAAAGACTCATTTTATCAAAGGTAGAGAGGCATGCTATATTTTCTAAAACAAAATTGAACATGCATGAATCACATATCCATAGTTTTCTGAATCATTTCCCCTTTATCTGCAATAACCATACAACTTATGACCGTTGCCGATTTCTCATGCAAACAGTTTTATTGCATTGCCCCCTCTTACGTTGACGTCGTTTAAAGCAATGGACGTAACACTAAAATACGCACGGTTCTTGAAAATCGAAATTGTGGCTTTTTACCAGGAAAGGACAATTTTGATTGTATCGAAGTTTCAATACACACAGTGCATAGGTAGCAGACCAGTTAAGCTGAAACCAATATCTAGGCGTATCTCATCTGAGTGGTATACCATTTTCGTTTCCTATAATTTTATTGTCTGAAATTATACAGCCAGATTATGTACATGTAAATACGTGTAACAATGTCCAAATAATGAATCCGAATGGAAACATCGATGAAACGCGGTGTTTTGTCTGATCCATTTCAGTGTAAGCCAGAGATGGCATTCTTTTAAGTGATTTTCTTATTTCAAATGACGTACTTGGGGTACGGTTGAGATTAAAAATAGAAATTTCAAAATCTGCTGTATTATTTGCAAATTAACATCAAAGCGACCAGAAAAAATGTTACAAAAGATTTTCGTATAAATTTTCGCTATGTATTCGTTCACGCAAAATCGACATTTTCAATGGAATGCCAGAAAATGTAGCATTAAGGAGGATTTTAACCAAAATGGCAGCCTCAGAGCTTCATAGAATATAAAGCAATATCAATAAATTTTGCAGGTATAAATCACCAATATATGGATATTTACCACACGAAGAAACAGGCTGAAACATCCCTCGTTCATGTAGCTTTTGAAAACATTGTTTTATTTCATATCGCAGTGTACTTCAGTACCCTATCTTGAACGTGGCTTGTGTAGATTAGATAAGGACCTGTACAACTGCAATTTTACATTTGTGTAGCCAAGAAACAGACCTTTTAATGTATATAATTATGAAATGTGTAATTATATAACTTTGGGGTATACTGGGCTGTTTTCATTACATATTGAACGCCCCTCGTATAAACAGGAAATACAGCAAATATAAGGACTCAACAGTAAATAAATCCTTTGACCCAATGATATATACAATATGAACCATCAGCTCAGGTTCGTTTTATCAAGCCAGATAACAGAACGCGTAAGTATAGAAAGGGTTTGATGATGGGATATGTTGCATCAATTTACCTAGACATTGTATAATGAAAAGTGCGTTGTTGTTTTGTCTTTTAATGGAACATTTTGGAAACGGGCTTCTTTTGTAGTGTTCTACAGTTTATGCGTTTAACAACAGCAGATTCAGTCTGTAAAAAATATTGAAGCCTCTCCATCCACCACATCAACCCCGGTGATTATGGTTGCTTTGCGATCTAAGTATAATTACAGCGACGGATGTCAAAACATTACTACCGCCCCTACATATACTCAACAAAAAAGTTAAGGAAATCTCAGTAAACCATGCAACATAAGAACACCAAAGCAAACAATTATTTAATTTTTATTTATTTGTTTAGATACGTGTCATCGGTTGATAAAATGTTTACTTTAGTTTGCTAGCACCAATATCTATGTTGTGGCACAGTGTCAAGAAACCCAGGGGTCAAAGTCATTTTTCGCAAAAATGACTGCAGAGTATTCCCTCATAAAACCCTGAAAAACATGTAAGTTTACAAAACTTGAAATGCAATTCCTTTGAATGGCACATGAAATTAAGTTGATAGCCTTAAACATTACATTTCGAAGATGAGAATGCATTGATCAGTAACGAGTGTGTCCCCAGTCAGTGGCAAATTAGGACTAGCGCCGGTTTCGCATAGTCTGAATACTGGTGATTTGATGCTGAGGGATCAGCATCAATATCTCCTGCAACACTGCATCCAAAAGCTAGGGTTTTCTTGATGCCATTATTATGCGTAGGACCATCTGTCCAAAATGTCATAGACATGTTAAAATTGCAGATAAATCTGATTAGCGAATTGACCAGTCAATGCGCACAACATTTTTTTTGCCTATTTTAGTGAGGTTTGTTCTGGCATTGTCATTCTAGGTATGGTACTGTCACTGGTTTTCGCACAAAACGGCAGGACCACAGACCTCAACACCTCATCAATGTACACTTGACTGATCAAGTGTCCCTCTATAACCACCAGATCTGTCGTGCTAGGTTTTATACATCTCCATCTCCCAAAGGACCTGGCGAACGTTAATGTATGAAAACCTATGTTTGCTCCGTAAATTGATTTTTTGCGAAAAATTGAGTGAAGATCAGTCAACTTTGACAATGATTTACTAAGCTGCTATGGGCGCTACAGGCCCAGATAAAACGTCATTATAAAGAAAAATAGTCACATAACACTATTGTACAATTCAAAAGCCTTTAAATGTTTTAGATCTTTTTTCATAGCACATCAAACACAATTTCCTTAACTTTCTTTGTTGAGTATATTTAGATATCCAAGCATGCAAACATGGCAATACTTATACGAGGGTTACCAATATTATAGACGAATGAGACAATTTTTCAATAGCGCAATCACACTAAATGCCTCGTAGTTATTTGCTGTTCATACGTAACGTTTTGACGTGTAAAATAATTAAAACTTTTGTTGGTAGGAAACATTAGATGACTAAGTAAAGATGCATGGACGGCTCAATTTAGGCGGTTACCATGACAACACATGCTTCGACTAATACATATATGCTCAAGCAATCTGTCTATAACTACTAAAGGAAGAAAATAGCCATGAGTCTTAAACCGTTACCATAGAAACAAAGCTACCATAATGTCCTTTCTAGTTTTGCAATCATCTTGACGAGGAAAAAGAGTGCTGGTTATTTTGCTTTATTAGTCTTCCATATGTCTTGTGACTGTTTGTGTTCTTAGACTCTTCCTCACGGTGCGTTGGGTTGGTTAACAGTGTGTGATTGTGGTTTTTATTGATCATGGTCACTTATTTTTTTACATATGTTTATGATTCCAAACTGACACAAAACAAAGTGAAAGCATTTTGTAATGATTTAAAGGTCTTCTTTGTATAACATGTATGATGTTTGTCTTTTTGATATGTTGTTTATTTACTTTCTGTTGACCCAGATATTGATGGTAAACATGTTGTTTACTTTAGTCATAATATTTTTATAGAAAAAATACTAATCGTCTGGGAATTAAATATATTCTGTCACAGAACATTCTAGAATCTTTTTGAGAATCCACAATTCTGTAAATCTTTCTTTTTCATGTCAATAGAAGCTTTGAGCAAATTCTAGAAGCAAGTAGAAGAATTTAGAAGTCTATGGGACATTCCAGAATGAATATATTTAGCATAAGATATTATAGTTCTTTCCTGATTATTCTGGAAAGTTCTTAAGCAGTATAAATAGAAGTAAATTTTCTTAAGGGCATCTTTTGGAGTAATTTCACCATTTAAAAGTAAAAACCTTTTGTGCTGGAATTTTAACTTATTCTATCTGGAATACTTTGTGTTTAACTTATTCTTTCTGGAATACTTTGTGACATTTAGTGTTGGATTCAGACTAAGTGATCATTTGGAATAAACTTTTAAATCGGGGGATCAGAAACTGCTGAAAGACTTGCGTTTACAAATATTCTGAGGGACAGTTTGGACTTATAAGGTACTGCAAATTAGATGCGTTGCCTTCTTCTTTCTTTCTTTCTTTGATTGTATAAATATTATCCATTGCTTTTGTAATTGATATTTTTTGTGTGTTTTTTCAAATTTTTTGTTAAAATTTTAAAAGTGCTTTTTGCTGACTTTTCAAATAACTATTTTGTTGTCCTGAATTCTTTTCTAGTTTCGCCTGGCACGTAATTTCTCCTGCGCCAATTCGTTTAAAATTTAAAGAATCTTTACTGTCTGCTGTTTAACTAGCTGAAGCCAGCAAAAAGCAAATATGTCATTCAACTTTAGTGTTTTACTGTGTCGCCTTCTCAAGAGCTGTTAGACTTGGCAAAAATCTGATCTATTAGACAATGCTGATCATTATGGTCTACCAAATGTAGAAAATATTACGTTAAAACATGAAAATAAGAATATTCTCATTCAGTTGTTTTTGGACGAAGAAATATTTTGATTCCCCAGATTCTGGTTACCCAGACTGATTTGCAGTTGAGAGAATTAGGAATTAAAAGGCATGTTGAGATGAAAAATATGATTAGAACATGAGGACAGAATAAGGGTAGACAAAGCAGAGCGTGAACATGAGAGAGAAGAGCGAGAGGACAGAATAAGGCTGGATACAATAGAATGAGAAGATCGGTTGTTGAGAAGAGAAAATAAGGTAAGAAACGGAAAAAAATCAGAGAAGGAAAATCCAAGAGAAATGGAAAGAGAAAAATTAGACAGACAAGAATTCATTGAAATTGAAAAAGAAAACTAACAATTTGAGTTAGAGATGAAATAGCTTGAGTTACAAGGAACATCTAAACCAAAACCTTTGCCTCTCGATTCTAGCAAAACGTTTGATGTAACAAAACAGATCAGATTCGTTCCTCCATTTCAAGAAAAAGAGGTTGACAAATATTTATTTTACATTTTGAGGTGGTAGAAAACTTGAAATGGCCAAAAGAGCATTGTACCTTACTTTTACAGAGCTTTGCTCAAGCCAAAGCTTGAGAAATTTACACCCAGCTTTCACTTGAGCAAAGCTCATATTATGAAAAAGTAAAAGAACTTATTCTTAAGGCTTATGAGTTGGTCCCTGAGGCCTACAGGCAGAAATGTAGATATAGTATTAAATAACATCATCAGACTCATGTGGAATTTGCTAGAACAAAAGAACAATTATTTGATATTGTCGTATTTTTTTGACCCTGAAGTTCAAAGGTAGTGACCTATGCTAATTTTATCTCGGACCTGTTATCGTTAGTTTTCGCCAAATATACGGGAATAAATTAGGCTTTCTGAAATTCAAAGTATCATGCGGTAGTAATATGCCTATATCGTCCGCTGTGGTGTAGGACTCTTATTATAGAGAAGGCAAGTTCGAATCTTGCAAAGAGTTTTATTTTATTTTTTTCAAGTAAGTAAGTTTCTATGTACCTACATGACGGAAAACTCTAGAAAAGCGTGAAAATGCAAATTTTTTGTGCAATTGTGTATGTGTGCACGTGGTTACACGTGTGGCCGCTAGTAATTCCAGACTGTTTTGCCTAAGAGCCAAGGTTAAAAACCCGGTATTCTTGATTTACTGTAGTGTTGTACTGTGTACATTTAAAACAAACTGCAGTGTTATCCTGTGTACATTTAAAACAAAACAAAAAAAAATCATTTTCTCACTTTCCTGTTTTTTAGCAAATACCGTTCCTTACAGGAAAAAAAATAAATAAAAAGAAATGCTCCTCGTGAGATTCGAACGTGCCTGCTAAAAAGTGACCAAAAAGTAGCTCTTTGTCCTGCGCCTAACCACTACACCACAGCCGACATTAATGTCGGACTGCTACTTTTAGCTGAAATTCCATTTAAAATAACCTAATTAGTCCCGTTATTCGGCGAAAACTACCGATAACAGATCGGAGATAAAATTAGCATATGCACCGCCCTTTGAACTTCAGGTTCAAAAAATACGACAATAGATGGTGCTCTGCAAAGAAATAAGGTTCTGATCATGCAAAAGTAAGACAGCTCATGCTTGTTGAAGAATTCAAATAGTGTATAAATTCTGAGGTCAGGGCTTTCTTAAATGAAAAAAAAGTAAGTGAGTATGATCAGGAAATACCACAATCACAAACCGCAGACAATCCCATGGCACCGCGAGGAAGAGCCGCTCAACCATCATGAGGCACCAGGAAGACAAATTAAGCAAAGCAACCAGGTCTCTCTTCTCCATCAAGATGATTGCAATACTAGAATAGACATAAAGTAACGTACAACAAAACATAGAACAGTTACAGACTCTCACAATTGGAGTAACAATAAACAAAAAGTCAACAACAACAACAGAACCCCCGCCTTAGAGCGGACAGCAGCCTAAGCCAATGGGGGGCTTAACTGCATTTTACTGGTACCAAATCTTCGCCCTAGATTGTTGAAAAGTTGAAACTTTGGATTTAGGAGATAGACTGGCTGACCATTTAACCCTCGTTTAAAATTTACACCTCAATCAAGACCATTTTCCCCTTAGTCAAAACCATATTCACCTCAGTTAGGTCCAACATCCAGCACCAGTAATCCCTCTGTTAATTCCAGTCATTCATTTACTCCAAACTTCTTATTTTCTGGTGAAAACAAAGGCCAAATGCCCATATTCCAGCCAATTTGCAATTATTGTAAACAATCTGGCCTATCATTTCTGAGTGTGAAGCTTTGAAAAGAAAGAGAGAAGAAGACAAACAGGAGAGTCCCACAGATTTACCTCTTTAAGGTTAAAACCACAGTGTTCTGCAGTTTATGATTGTGGTATTTCCTGACCATATTACTATTTTATATACAGGATGAGAATCCTATTTTTAGCAAAAAGATCTGAGACTGATACTGTTACGGATTCTTATCAGATGGTAAGTGACTCTGCCCAGTCTACCTCTATTAAAATCTTACGAGATACTGGTGCTTCTCAATCCCTTATCTTGGCAGATACCCTGCCCTTTTCTGAGAGGACTTTTGGGACAATTATCCTTATCCAGGATGTAGAGTGTGGATTCTGACTTAGTGACTGGTCTCGTAGCTGTAGGTATTAGACCTTCTTTCCTTCACTTGCTGTTATGCAATGATTTGGCTGAAGATAAGGTTGTGGTTTGACCCATTTATGACCAGTACACCTTGTGTTAGTCAACCGCCTTATTCTATTGAGCAGAAAATTCCTGATCTTTACCCTTCTTGTGTCATCACTAGGGCGATTGCAAAGAAAGCCAAACAGAATAATGGGATGCAGAATATTGATTTAACTGACACTTTGACTGATCAGATTTTTAATGATAAAATTTCAAATTCTCTTTCTCCCAGCCAATCTGACATTCAGACTGACTTTGACGCTGACCTTTCACTTTCAATTTCAATTTCAAATGACCAGTTCATGACCAGCTGTCAAGGTCACAACTCGGTAAGGAACAACATAGTGATCCTGCGATATCGCCTTTATTTGACAGAGCTCTAGATGAAAATTAAATTGCTATTATGTCAAAACTGATGTCTCCGCAGATGATGAGTGGACTGTTAACCACCAGATTGTGGTCCAAGAGCCCATCGTCCTGAATATTTGAATTCGGCCC
This sequence comes from Loripinus fragilis, assembly GCA_964019695.1. Taxonomy (NCBI): domain Eukaryota; kingdom Metazoa; phylum Mollusca; class Bivalvia; order Lucinida; family Lucinidae; genus Loripinus; species Loripinus fragilis. Next base: position 137,166,623 of record OZ026514.1, on the reverse strand, counting down.
ATGCAACTCCTCTGTCAGACCATTAAGGTATAAATAAGACATATCACAAGAGTCTTAAACATTTCTTTTGGCCAGGATTAAATCTGATTTTTTGCAGCACTGCAAATCCTGCCACACTGGTAGGAAACCCCAATAGTAGAGGACCCAGGGTCCAGAAATGTCAAAAGTAAGCATTTTGGTATGCCCCCTTTTTAGCAGAATTTTCACTCGTTTTATCTGATAGTACATTGCATAGGCAGTATGAAACCACATATTGCAATTAATTTAAGTCTTGCAAACATACCTGTAATAGTGTGTTTATTACGTTACCCATCATTTTCTTGAAAACAAAAATATGGAATGAAGTCTTTTTATGTAGTAGTTGAACTGCTTAAATGAACAAAACAGTTATGCAGTCTGTAAGAAAATATTATTATCAACACATATTAACATTTATTAACATTGTTTTTGTCCATTATAATGTTAATTACGTTACGTTTTCACATATACCCTTAAATCAACAATATATTGTTAATAGTTTCCGTTGATGAAATTATTAACAGATATTTTCGTTCATGATAACATGTATTTAAAAGGGCATTTACTGACTATTTCAAAACTGCAAACAGATATGTTCTAACATAAATTACTTGTCAGTTACAATTTGTTCAATTGGGTGAACATCTAAAATACGTTATATAAGTTTAGAGCCTTTAAATTCTAAAATTAAGTATGCAATTCTTTCTGCTAGCTTTTAGACACCTTCTGATTATTTTAATTTTATCAACCATCATACACAAGAGTAATACTTAACAACATTTCTGGTGTAAAATATCATTTGATGTCATATTTCCAATAGGTCACGTATATAGCAAATTTAAAGAAAACAAATATTGCTTATTTCCTTAAACTATACATCACTGGGTAGTTTCTTTCATCTGAATAGAAGCTGCGTTTGATAGGCATGATATATTAGTTGTTATAAAGAGACTATGTGTATATGCGTGCATATTTTTATTTAAAAATGGTATTTATCTTAGCTTGAAAACAACACCGCATCGTTTGCTATGTTTTCTTATTTATACGTTGTAAAAATTGATAAGTCTGATGCAACATCTCATCTGGAAAACATTCCCTTGTAATGTCAATTTTTCTAAAGTAACATATATAACTATAGAACGTTATATCATGATTACATATTTGACTCAACTGTTATCAGCATACAACTGAGCCCGTAAAATTAAAACAGATATTGCTGTTTGCATATTTTTCTTTCTCAAAATAAAAAAAATCCAATTTTTTAAAGCATACAAAGCTTTATGTCGAACCAGATCAAATTTGATCACATTATACAAAAAAGTAAGAAACAGATTTGACATTATCAAATTTATTAGGTTCATTTGCGATATCTACGAATTACTGAAAGACTGTAAGAATTGTGGAAACTTTGTTTGTTGTTGCTCCCACTGGATTCAGTAGTTTGTGTTGGGCCTTGTTTTCAAATTTTGTTCTTGGTACCCTTTATAGTTCAGCAATCATCTTGCTGAGAAAAAGAGCTGATTGCTTCGCTTTAATGTGGTGTGGCTATCCGTGTTCTGTGTTCCTTCCTCATGAAGCTGTAGTTCAGTCGACAGTCTGTTATTGTGAAATTGCCTGGTCATATTCATTTGTAGAAAGAAGACGTTTGCTGGCAATCCAAGTAGCATCAAGCCTTTATAAATATATAGAGTAAAATGAAGCATGAAATATAAGACAATATATGTACATGTATATGTAATCATTTATTCTATAAAAAGAGTGGTTCCATTAATCAAATTGTTTGCGCACATCTATTTGTGCATGTATTCGTAATCAGAAGGTGACTTTTGACTTTATTCTAGCTATTAAATATGATTTCAGCTCAATTCTAACATGGCTTTCATTGTTTAATTAATGAAACTCATAATCCTATTGAATTAATACTGCTAATCATTTTCTTAAGCAATGTAAACTTTAAAAAGTGAAAGTGCTATTTACGCAATATTTAAAACGAAACATTCTTGCTAAAATGGGGGCTGAAAATCATTCACGATGGCAATTCCAATGAATCTATTAAACCGTTATTTATTATACCAGTTTTACTTTATAGGACTTCAACAGATGTAATAAGTTTAGACCAATTTTGACCAGGTGGCATTCAATTACCATAAAATTTTACAAGTTTATATTAAAATGTTGGAGGGAAGAGCAAAATATAAATAGTAACAAATGCAGTCATAAGGTTCATACTTTGTTTAAGCAATAAGTGGTAATACAGCTGATGTTAATTTCTACCATAGAACCATTGCAGTAGGTGAGTCATTGGACCCATCTTGAACAAACTATTGCAGGAGTCCTGTAAATTGATTCCTATATATAGCAGAGTTAAATGTACATTTAATTATAGAAGTGTAATAAACACATCTCGGTATAGAGACAAAGGGTATATGCTAAGAAACCAACTATGCAAACAAAGCTTAATCATTTTAATGGTAACAAAATAGAGACATATCTCTTTTTAGTACCATTACTTTCACAAACGGTATACTTTCTAGCAATGTTTAAACGTTTGAATAAAATTAACGTTTAGTTTGTATGCATGTAAAATTTGTCTGCCATTCAATATAATCAGTTGTCTTTAAAAAATCAAAATTCTTTTCTTTTTGAAAAATATCATGATACATCTCAGATGTCAATATAACATTGTTTCTATCGCCAATTGCGTTAAATGTAAGTATGATATAGCATATCATTTGTTGTAAAAAAAATATTTAAAGCAGATTCTATCACATATGCTGATAATCTCAATAGCTGAAAAGCAAACGTCTGAAAATACTTTCAGGCCATTCTAGCATATATGATCAGTCAAGTCATAGTAAGCTATATGTCCTGAATTTTGAAGTATAATCATTTAGAAATGTCTGCAATACTAACAATGCAGGGGTCAAATTTTTCAACTTATTAATAAAAATGTATCGGTTTCATATTTATTAAAATAGAAATTTAGAGTAAATGCCATCCTGTTTTACAGCACCAAAACAATGATAAATGTAGTAGTCTCCTTTTTAGTTATATACGTTACCAACATAAATTATATTCTTTTTCATCAAACTGGACACGTTGTATGTACTTAGATATTATAACCACAAGACTTTGTATGATGGGTGCTAAATATGAAGCAGAAATCATTACAATACCAACAAACTTCTTTTTTTTCATATGGCCAGGATGAATGCATTTTTATTTTTTCACTTCTTGATTTGAACTTCTGCTTGGAATATTTGAATGACCTGCAGATTTAAAGGTTGTTAGTTAGCGATTGTGCCTTATGCTATTAGCATAGCTGTTGTACTCAATAGCTGATTTTCAGTGCAAATATTTGATGACTTATAAAATGGGTGATTGAGCTTAAAATGTTATTTCGTGTTTTTTATTTTTTAATCTGAATAAACCTGTTTACAATGAAGCAAAATGCATTGTAGATGTCATTTACTGCATAAAAAGAAGCAAATACGTGGTAGTGGCGTGGAGATAAAAGAATCATTCAAAATTTTTTTGAAACAAAATGTGATTATGAAAAATATTCATGTTTAAAATACCTCTTTACACGATTCCTAAAACATATTCGATGGTGTTGTCATGCGCTTTAAGTTCAAATTCTACCCTTTAAAGCAACCATGCTTTTGTTGAAGTTGAATCCCGTTCATATTAAATGTTTAAAAAAGACAATATTCAAAATTTCTGTTATTAAGAGCACTTAGATAGCAGTCAATTTTATTTTTATCCACCAGCTTTTTTACTCATTTAGTCTTAACAATACACAAAATTAATGTTCTATGAGAAAGTAACGTATAAAACAGGAATACCAGGCCCCTAAACTAGTTAATATTATTCTGCTAGTAAGCTGCATTCAATTAAAAAATCAAGATTATATGTAAGAAAACGAAAAAAAATGATAATAAACTAAAATAGGAGTCCCCCCTATTATCTTATGGTAACGTATAAGACTAGGCTGTTGTGTGATAATGCACATATTTATAAAGAGCTAACATACATTCAATATTGTCACATATACTATGGTTAAAGGCATATATCACTGTCCAATAGAGATCGTTAAAGGATTAACTGATAAGGGACAGTTTCAATATCTCACAAAATTAAAGGGGCCTCGAGTGGGGAATTACCTGTACAGAACACAATTTCTTTCACTAAGATAAAGATCAATATTTTATCATAATATAGCTATTCCCTTTATGGGACCACTCTCTTGCCCCTGTAGGGAAGTCATAATCACCTCATTATGACTGTCCTTTTGATCTGCCCAGTAGGACCCCTGGAGAGAGTCATAATGAGTGGTACCAGTATTATTGCTCAAATTTCTATGTCTTTAAAAAATTAAAATGTACAAAAATCTCTCTCTGCTGGTCCTTTGGCAACTTGCGGTCAAGTAATCAATAGTAGTATGCTTGAAAGTAAGTAACGTATATAAAAGTTATCATATGTGTAAATTATTTGAATCTTTTTGGCAGTTTGCTGCACTGAATTAAGTGCTTTCAAGGAAATATGCAGATAGTTAAAATGTGCATTATTTTGTCAAAATCGCCTTTCTTTTAAGTAAAGCAGTGAATAACCTGCTACGAAACCTGCATAAGGGTAGCTATGGTTACTCTATGATTAAACATCTTTTGCAAGACTTAAAATTTGTTCAATATCCGTTTTCACACTTCTGAAACATCATATTCATCCAGGATATAGTCTAAAATTCTGCTTCTTTCCGGCCACTTTTTTTTCATATTTTAATTCCTTGGGTACTCTACTACAATCAGATCGTCCCCATAGCTTAATTTAAGCCTTTAGCAAAATCAGTATTGACTGTGTAGGTCCCCTATCCAATATAGGCAGGTTGTCATTTGACTATTTTGTGCTTTAATACGCTTCCCAGAAGTCATTCTACTCTGAAATATCAAGACTTAGTCAATAGTTTAGGCATTTGTGAAGTTTTTCACCTTTGTGGGACTTCCAAGGTCTGTACAATGTGATCAAGGGTCAATTTACGAGGGTTGATCCAGAAATACGCGGAAAAGTGCCAGCATTTCCAAACTTTTAATGCAAATAACATTAGCTTTGTAAACAATCAAACAAAATTTGTGTCGATTTGAAATTTGATCTTTAAATTTATTTAAGTTTAATGATGTCATTTTAAACGACGTCATGACAACGTCAGATCGCGCGGCCAGGCGCACGAGTATTAAAAGTTGTAATCCACACACTTTCTGCAGCTTTTACCCAAGAAAGAAAACGCTATCTGTATTTCAGTGATAGCCTGCTGAACTGCAATTGGGAGATCAGCAACGTCCTCAAATCGCGTAACTCTCAAAACTCTCTTAATCAATAGAAACAGAAAAAAAATCACAAGGAGCCAATCTTGTTTGTAAGGGGGTGGTATAAATGTTCAAAGCCAAATCTTTTTATTTTCTCTGTAGTTTGTGCTGCTCTATGGGATGGTGCGTTGTCGTTGTGAAGGATAGCTGGTTGACCCTGCGACACATTTGATTTTCATCAATCATGTGTGGTATCCATCTCGCACAGATTCTTCTCATACTTAGTTCATTATGAATAATTCTAAACATCGACCGAAGGTATACGCAGTTAGTCCAAATCGTCATATCTCTAATAGTCATCCAACGATCAGAGTCCAACAGCTCTTTGACTATTTCAATATTCATTGTTGAGATGGATGAGGGGTGCATAGCCTGGGTTCATCAGTAAAATATTTATCGCCTTGCTCAAACTTACTGTACCATTTATACAAAGCAGATTTTCTTCAAAGCATTGTTCCCAAAAATAGTAAGTGAGTATGATCAGGAAATACCACAATCACAAACTGCAGACAACCCCATGACACCGCGAGGAAGAGCCACACAACAATCACGAGACACCAGGAAGACAAACTAAGCAAAGCAACCAGCTCTCTCTTCCCCATCAAGATGATTACAATACTAAAATGGACATAAAGTAACTTACAACAAAACAAAGAACAATTACAGACTTCCACAATGGGAGTAACAACAAACAACAAATCAACAACAACAGAACCACCGCCTTAGAACGGACAGCAGCCTAAGCCACCGGGGGCTTAAATGCATTTTAATGGTACCAAATCTTCGCCCTAGATTCTGCTGTCGTTGAAGTACAAGAAATATTCAGCTCGCATGGAAGCCTTCTAACTATTGCAATGGTTCATCATGGAGAAACACTCTAATCAAATTAAGGAGATATATCTTTCAAAGCTCTTATTTGCATGAAATTATTCCTGTATAAACAAAAACTGCTTTTTTATCAAGGAGACGGATACCTTTGGCCTCATTGTTGTATGAACAATTTATACATCCCACATAGATCACTTTACGCCCCAAACATACAGCTTTGAGCAATCGGTAGCATGCTTATCAGTCTTTTAGAGTAACTTCCTGGTTTGATACCGTTTGCAATATTGTGACACGCTGAATGAACTTTAGAGAAAACCATTTGCATGAACATGAACTACAATTATCTGACTGTAATATTTAGAAGCAATATTTTCTAAAGTTCAAGCGTGTCACAACATTGTAAACGGTATCAAACCAGGAAGTAACTCTTAAAAGACTGATACGCATGCTGCTGATTGCTCACAAGCTGTATGTTGGGGCGTACTGCGATCTATGTGAGATGTATAAGTTATTCTTATAATAATGTGGCCAAAGGTATCCGTCTCCTTGACAATTCAACAATTCTTGTTTATACAGGAAAATGTCCATGCAAGTAAGAGCTCTTGAAAAATATATACCCTTAACACACTATGATGAAACAAAGAAAAGGGTTCACGACTCATAGATAGTAAGAGCTAAAGAAAGCCTCAAGTTGATCCACAGTGGGCCCAGCTACAGATAAGCATCAGGCACCAACCTACCGATTAAAGCTTTACGTCAGAGCCGTTATAGAGTCTGAGGCCTGACCTGACGTCGTGCAATTAAAGAGGAAACCATAGCTATAATCCGTGATTGGGTTTAAACTTAGGCATGCAGACTGTCACATCCAAACCTTTATATAACGTTTGATAATCTTTTTGAATTGATCACTAAAATTAGGTTTTCCAAGAATTCTTTGAATTTATAGACTAAATCACCATAAAATATAGGTTCTGATATGCCTTGTTGCAGAAGAGTTTTTAAACCTATTTTGTATACTCAGAAAAACAATTGAAGGATATAAAAATTCTTTTGACTTTATAACAATTTGGGAATACAATTTTCAAACAAAGTATTTTGTTAATGACATAACTATCACTATGTGATTCACCAAAATGTAAATTGAAATTTACGGGTCATTGGTTACGATACTGTACCACACCAAATGTACCGACCCTCTCTACCCAAAGTTCACAAGCAAAAAGTTTAGCGCTTACATTTTTTGCTGCAGCCTTTACCAGGTCATTGCTTATGTTAAATTCTAATTTCGACCACAGATAAAAGTTAACACCAATTCATCATTCATTGTCCCTAATAATGTTAAAACGTCTTCAACAAAAATGCACAGATATGGCATACCCCTGCATTGACAATAAATTGGCATTAAAGCACTGACAACAGCTTTAAAATTACGTGCCATTTTTTGGAGGGAGAGTCAGCGATGATTTTAGAGCCAGTCATTATGGAATACAAACGATAAAAATGGGTTTCAATCATTTTTTCACGTTTGTGACTTTTCAGTATAGAGGGTTGAACCATTTGGATTTGTACTGTACTTAAACCATTGAAGCGTGACTGAAATAAAGCATCCAATTTGATTGCAGATGTCTATAAATATGAAATGCATGCATAATTAGTTAAGTTTTTATTGTATTGAATGTTAGATGTGGGACTGAATCTAAATATCCTTCAATTGTTTTTCTGAGTGTATTTAACAATAAACTCTGAGTGCCTGTGGTAGAATTTAGAAAATACTTTTTGAATTTTATGATATCTATAACCTTGTTTTGATAACTTAGCCGTTACAAATAAGCTTCTGTTGTTGAAGTCAACAACATTAGAACACACTCTTGCAAAACTAATAAGCTGAGAAATATATATACCATAGGAAGTGGAGCGAGGAACATCTCCATCAAGAAATCGGAAATGTACTATTTCAAAATTAAAATCACCCCATTTATCATAAATTTTAGAAGACAATATGTCATTTGTTTTGGACATGTTTAAGCCCAAAAACGGGGCTTCAGTATCAGACGAATTCGCCGTATTTAACTGAAATTCAGTAGGATATATCCTTACCTACATTTTGTTCAAAATAAGGATTATTAATATTAAGTAAGTCATCTAAATATCTGGAGGTGGAGTTAAAATCTTCAATAATACAGTTTGATTATTGTCTGACAAAGACAACATGAAGTCTATCGAATAACGAAACAAAAACAAATATGCAGCAAGAGCAGCACAATTAGTACCCATTGGAATACCTACAATTTGTCTATATAATTTCGATCCAAATCTTACAAATATATTGTCCAAAAGATAATGGAGAGCATCAAACATTTTCTGACATGACCACAACTTATATCGTTTAGGTTGTTCAGAAGTAAAAAACGGCAATTTTATCATTGCAATCCAAATAAAGTGAGCCCTCTCTTTTAAATATTTGTTCAATTAATTCTGTAAGTTTTTCTTTGATTAGATTATGATTAGATTATGAGGCGATATAGTATAGAGAGTAGAGAAATCATATGTATACAAACTAGATGCTAGAAAACCTCTAGACTTTAATTTATTAAGAATTTCACCTGAATTTTTAATAGACCAAAATAATTTTATACCATTCTTTTCTTAAAAGTTTTAAATCGCAGTGAGGCAAGAAGTCTAAAGAATAGATAACTCTAGTTGTTCATAGACTAGAATTAGCAATAGAACACGACTTATAGGGCTATTTATGGAGCTGAGGTAACCAGTATAACGTAGGAAGCTTGCTATTGTCCTCAACATTAAAAGCCGTTTTTAACATTTCTAACGTTTCCTGTCTTGATTTTTTGTTTGCTACACAAAATTTAATCGCAGACTGCTGTTCAAAGGCAGTCATGTTGCTGATTCGAATTATTAGTAACACGCGCTTTTGTTCGACGTCAAAAGACGTCAAATTTGGCATTGTGACGTCACTAACTTCAACTTATAACCAAGGTTGCTGTTAAGATATTACTCAATACAGAAAGCGACTGTCACAGAGCTTCTGCTTGAACACTGAATTTCTGGTAAAAACTGATGAAAACGTTAAATGACGTCATGTGCGCCGGGTAGTGTTACCCTTATATTGCAAAGTTAACGATTCCATTAAAACAATCCATTCCAAGTGTTATGAAATTAACTTCCAATATTCAAAATAAATCAAAGATCAGATTTCGTAAGTGGTGTGGCGATTTTTCTGATATTAGAAATACAACAAAAACAAAGAACTTCGATAGTAAGTTATTCGACACTGAGCGCTGACAATAATGGGGTCGACTTTCACTACTTTCTACTACTTAGCAACAACGTCAAGATTACGTTAACGTGCGTAAAGTCAGAAAATGCGTTACAAATGACGTTACTCATTTGTAACGTAAAGTCCAATTATAAACTCTAGGGGGATAACTTTCCAAGACTGGAAATCCATTCCTGTAGCCATTGATGCCAAAAATGGCTAACTAGTTCATGAACCCGGTGACATCGCTTCCGTAGATTAAACTGTGTGTCTTGCACTGTGGTTGGTACAAACTGACCTCCGATCTGTCCATGTAATAAGTGGTTCGGAGTCTGTGACACGTCATCGGCTGAATCTGTGGACTGGTAGGTCAAAGGTCGATAATTGATTAGTCCCTCTGCACCCATTATCGCCGTCATAAGCTCCTCGTCCGTGATATCCGCGTTCCCAAGAATGGCATTGATGGCCCTCTTTGCTGACTTGATCATTGATTCATGTACACCACCGAAATGTGGAGCTGATGGTGGGTTAACATGCCATTTAATCCCTTTGTTCGCGATCGATTCTTTGATTTTCTCCTGGTCCAACTGCAGTATCAGTGATTTCAACCTTGTCAGCTACCCTGAAGTTCGTTCCATTATCTGTATACATTTCTTCCATAAGATCCCTTTGGCTGGTCATTCGATATAATGCTTTCAAAAATGAGTCCAGGTCAAGACTGTCGCTATTTCTAAGTGAACTGCCCTCTTAGCTAGGCAAGTAAATAGGCACAGATATCGTTTTTGCCGTCGTTTACCTCTTCCTTGTATTGTTATGAATGGGCCTGCATAATCCACGGCTTTTCTCGTAAAAGCTGTGAGTGATGTTTTTAACCTTGAAAGGGACATTGGGGCCATATAACTTGCTGACAAATGTTTGCCTCCTTTCGTCGACATTCAGCGCATTCCTTTTCCCTTTCTCTGATAACTTCACGACCAGCGAGCTGATAAGGTGGCCAGTGCTTCATTAGTCCCTGACGCGCGGTTGCCCTTTTTTGTGGGAGTCTTTTACAATTAGTTTAGTTATCCATTTTTTCCTAGATAAAAATGACAGGATACCTTACATCAAATGGTAAGAATTTTGCATTCTTCCTACGTCCATCTGAACGCAGCAGTCCATCGTCGCCTAACTTTGGCTGTAAATGAAGAAGCTTGCTGTTTGCTTCCAATGAGAACAAGCAATCCATTCCTCCTAGAAATCTAAGCTCAGGGCGTATCTGACAAGCTGTATCTCTGCATTCTTCAGCTCGTCGGCCAGTAGCTCTCCAGATGTACTATCTGCCTTTTGCCTTCGACAATTCTGTATGAAACGATTGACCCAGGACTGTATTTATCTTAATTTCAGCCAGCTAGAGAAACGTCTGGGATCTACTGGCAACACTTTACGTTCTGCTAGTGTGACAAACCCATAAGTTTCCTCGGTTCTTTCTGACTCTTTATATGTTTGTGCCATATGATTTAATCATCATTGTTTCTTCATTTCTGTATCCCGACTTAGTTTCTCAAACGATTTGTTGACAGGCCACGTCTCCTCCGACTGTGTCAGAAATTCGGGTTCTCACCACCATGTACAACAGTCAACAAGCTCCGTTTCCTGCATTCCTCTGCTCAACATGTCAGCTTTGTTCGGGTCCATAGGTATGTATCTCAACTGTTCTGGATTAGTACATGATTGTATCTCACTCTGTTGGCCACGAACGAGTTGAACTCGCGACTTTGGCCTCTTATCCACCATAGAGTGTTCATACTGTCCAAGACTTCAGTTATCCTCGAGGTGAGTCTCACACCAATAACAGCACCCATTAACTCCAGTAGAAGGATACCTGTTGCGATGCAAGGTACAACGCGAGATTTCGCAGCTACTATATCACTGGAACTGGAACCATCTTCGTAGGTACATCTAGCATACACAGCGGCACCATAAGCATTTTCCGACACATTTACAAACGTATGAAGCGACATGGTACCTAGGGATCTGTCTTTTCGCTGAAGACATCTAGGAATCCACACCTTTGCGAGCTTCTCAGGTTCACCAAACTATGCACAAGCGCAACTAACCAGTGGTTCAGTAAGTTCATCATCCCATTCAAGTCCCGCTGTCCACATATGTTGCAGTTACATTTTGGCGCGTATGGTGAAAGGAGCAAGGAATCCAATGGATCAAATAGAGTGGCTATTTTCTTCAGGAAATTTCGCTTTGTGTACAACATGTAGAGACTTAATGACGGCCCTGGCGTAAAGCTTTTATCCGTTGGTTGGTCCCTGATGTTTGCTGTTGGCTGGGCCAACTGTAGCTCAACTTGAGGTTTTCTTTAGCTCTGACTATCTGTGAGTCATGAGCGCTTGTCTTTTTATTATCATAATGTGTTAATTTGATTTGATTGTTTCTCTGTGATGATACCCAGTGGCTTAGGCTGCTGTCCATTCTAAGGCGGTGGTTCTGTTGTTGTTTATCGTTTGATTAATGTACTTCCCCTTGTTTGTGGGAGTTCTGTGTTTGTCTTTCTTTTGTTCTGCATTACTTTGTGTCCATTCTAGTTTTGCAATCATCTTGGAGAGGAAGAGAAAGCTGGTTGCTTTGTTGTTGTTATCTTACAGATGTATTGTTACTTTAAATGTTCTGTGGCTCTTCCTCACTATGCCCTGGGTTTGGTCTGCAGAATGTGATTGTGGTATTTCCTGATCATATTCACTTACTTTTTGCTATCCGGAATGTGCTTCTTAAACGTAAATATGTCTTTTTTCTCTAGCTACCATACCCCTAGATCCAGATCCTATACTGACTTCAGGTCTTGTATTGGAACCTCTGACAGCATGTTGGCTGAGTTGGACAGTCATTTGCCTGCATGCATTCCAGCTTTGGTAAGAAGACACGATAGTTGTCTATACAGGCAGACACCCTGCTTTCCATCTAGAACAGAGTCTATAGAGTCGTCTATGTATGTTGATTTCAGGATAGTTTAATTAGCTCTATTGTAGTCAACTTGATGTTTTCGTAACACAAACTGTGCCAGGAATGGAGACGAGTCTATTCCAAAAACGACACGGTCAAACTCGTATACATCTGGTGATTGTTCTTGGGTGTTCTCCCTCCATAGGAATTAGTGCTAGGGCATATCTTCTGATCATATCCTATACATTTCCACTATATCACAGACCACAGCAACTAGATATCACCCCAAGCGCAGAAATACATCAAATAAGTCTAGTCTTGTTGTAGTTTTGGTTCTTAGTTGATCACATCATTCAAAGATACCCCCATCACACTTCGCTGATGCATCGAAGACAATTCTTATTTTAGTTGTCTTTTTATCTGGTGCCAGACTGGAAAATGTGGAAGAAACCACTTTGATTTAGTTTTCTCGTGAACGTCAACGTTTTTTTACCCCTTTTTGATGTATATGTTGATAGTTTTGATGTAGGCAGAAGCGGCCGCTGGTGATCTGGCAAGTTTCTTCTCTGTATTTTCTAATATCTTTAAAGCCATTTTGTAGTTATTCGGCAACTCTGATCAATTGCTTCGCCAAGGAACACCAACTCGGTACATACCATTTTCAAACTTGATAGAGTATTCTGCTTTCTGTAATGTAGATTGTTCCTCAATGCGCATAATTGGTTCTAGCTACTGACATGTCTACAAATTCCCAGAAGTGCTGTCCTATTTCAGCTCGATCTTTCACAAAGTATGTTCTAGTGAAGTGTGTTTGCGCTGCTGTTCTATCACCTGACCCTGGATTTCCAATACACGTCCATCCCAATGGCGTTATCCTAGCGATCAGCTCTCCTGTTTGGCCCCTGACTTCCTGAAGTGCACAATGGAGAATTACACAATCTAGGCCTATAAGGACATCAATGATTGGTCTCTTTGCAACTCTTGGAAAGTTTATATGCTGTAGGTGCGCCCATCGCTGAGTGTATTCAGTCCAATCAAAGGCTGACACAGTTCCAGTGACTCTTTTTGCAAAGTATGGTGTAACTTCTTTTTTACATCACCAGTTAGACTTTCCAACTGCACGTCAACTGGTCGTGTTTCTAATGTTTCCACTTGTCCATTTAAAAGATTGACTTAACACTCTCTGTCTTACCTTGCAATCCAAGCTCTGCAGCGACATCAGCGAAAAGAACTTAGAACTTCTCAGGCAAAAATTGGCCGCTCCCGATACTACTGTGGTACTCTTTTTTAGATCTTTTATTTTAGTCTATCTTGTGTTTGCTATGTCTTTGTGTGCGTTTGTTTATATGTGCTTTGTGGTCACCTGCTGGGAAAGGGCTGACCTCTTGGCTCTGGTTTGTGGTGTCTAACTGTGAGTTTGTCACTTTCCCATTGGTATCTTGGGTCAGGTGTGGTACTTGGTTGTATCGATTCCTGATCTTTGCACCCTTACTTACTTTCAGTATGATTTGCACTGTGCGAAGTACTATGATATCAGTCATAGTAACCTTGTTCGCCATCATTGTGGTTTACTGTATGGACTTATTCCCCTCCGTACCAGAAGTGATCTGCTTACTGGATCTTCAATTTTTGTACTTTCACCTCGATGCTGTCTGTACTGTTCAGATCAGTTGTCTTTAAATCAGGTTCTTGTGACGGTTGATGCAGCAATCTATGATGCAATGCTTTGCACCCATTCTGGCCACACTGGCGACGTTTTGGACATTTTTACCGGAAACAGTGGAAACAAAGTTGACAACAATTAGCGATGTCTACTTATCAGAAATATTCTTCGAACTTTCATCTGCAATGTTCAATCAACGTCCAATGACGATTGTGAGCATCTCCGTTGCCGACAAAATTGCTGAGTCATCTTTCCGCGATTCCAAGAATTGCCGGCTGATTTTAAAGTCGCATAACAATCCTCTTCTATCTGTCTCATCTCACTGAGAATGCGTTCACATTTTGTATGCTCATTATGTCTAGTATAAAAGTCCATAAAGTTGGACAGGATATCTAGCACTAAAGTACTGCCGCATTAATAAGAAACGCGAAAAATCGACTTTAAGTGCACCTTTTCAAGTTATTTTCTCTTGAGCTTTTCGATATGCGTGTAAAAAAGGTGCAGTATTTTTGACAAAATTATCACCCTGGTGTTTTGTCGTGTTTTTCTGTAGTTAGATGCAATTTTGGTATATTTTCTGTTCTTTTTAACAGGGGAGTGTAACTGTTGGTAGAATGGACATAAACTGACCCAGTTTATTAATAATGTGTATAGTGCAACCAGCTAACAGAGGCGGGGCGTGTCAGGCAGAGTGCTGTCATACACTGTCAAATAAGACTAGTTCACAGGAAATCAGGTGTATTAGCCTATGTACGCTTTACTCATGCAACCAACTTAAAAGCGCAGACGACAAGGGTGACCAACTTAGTATGTTAGCATGCCTTGTAAACGTTTATCTTTAGTATGCTGCTGGAGACCTGCTGCATTTCATTTTCCAGGATAGATATGTTGTGAAATGATTGTGGAGGGGAGGTTTGCACTTTCTTCAAATTCTGTCTGTATGGCAAATCTGGTTTGGTTTTGTAAGCCCAATACAGTTATAATAAATCACCAATTAGAATTCAGCGGGACAAGGGTTAAGTATCTGGATTATAAGAAAAGGGCATACAAACATGAGATTTGGTCTTATTGCATATCTGCAAAAGCCTTTAATAATCGCCCATTCTGGCGTGTCCAGAGGGACAAGATGTCTAAAAGCTGTTCGGAGTCTTCTTCAACTTGTATACTTTGATAATGCAAGGTGAAAGCCCTGGCAAGGCCATGCGTACATGCAGGCTCGTCAGAGCCATTGCCAATGTAATAAGAACCATCATCTCATGTGCTGACCAATTTATAGTACAACATAAGTGTGATTAAAAGTTCATTTCGGACCATTATTTTTTTTTGTTCAGTATGATAATTTGAATAGTTAAAATTTCTAACAGTGTCTGAGTGTATATATCTAGACTATTCAGTGTGCTTGTTATCCAAATTAATTCGAAATGCCTTTTTCACACAATGAGGCTCAAAACTACTACAGGTTTATACAAGTATACAGGTGTAAAGCGCTTCACAGGTGAATAAATACTCTCTTTTTTATCGATTTTATATGGAAATGTCCACGGTGTGTCTTCGCTAAGAACCGCCCAGTCTCTCTTAACTGGTTGAAGTATAATGGTTGACTAAATTATTCGATTTTGTTGAGGTCAGTGATCTCCGTATAGGTTATAGCATAAAAAGTATTGTACATATTAAGTACTGCTGCTTACATAAGAATTGCGAAAAAGAATACTTAAGGTATATGGTTTCAATTTAAATCATCTTGAGCTTTTCAATAATAGTGTACTCATGGCATTTCAGGCAGTATTTTTGCCAGAAAAAATTGCCTGGTATTGCTACTAAATTTTGCTCTAATAAATGGAATTTGGGCTTTTTTCACTTTTATTTGATACTTGAGTGTTTCCATTGAAAGAATGTATGCAAACAGTTTCAATTAACTAATAAAAGACAAATGAATGATTGATTTAAAAAATAGCTGATAATGATTAGGCCACTGACCACTGTAAAGTTGTTTCATGGAACTGGCCAGAATAGCCATGTTGTTCTCTCTGTGTCACATGCAAAGTTTTCATATTTTACCTACTCTCTGAAGCTGAGCCTGTGCACATACTTCTTGCATTGTGGCTCAATATTATACACAAACTCGCATAAATTCACCCCTTAATCATACCGGGCTTAAATCTCAGCCTATTAGTGATATCAGACCCTTAAGGTTTGTGCCAGTGTGCTAATCCTTTTCCCTATTGTTTGTATGCAAGCATTGCGATTTGCACAGCAGCTTTGCATGAGCTGTTTTGTTGCTCCCATATCTGTATAAAGCTTGTAGACATTATATTTTAAAGGCTATTCCGTGTGATTAAATTAATGTGCACGCAACATATCACTCAGAGCCGTATCTTAAACAGGCATACTATAAATTGATCGAAACATCAACCGAACTCCTTTGTTTTCCTTTAATCTTCAATGCAATACCCAGTACACTATAATACAATACTCCCGTACACTCAACCTGACATTTATCAATCCCCAGTACCCTTATCGTGACTAACTGACCATTGGTTTGTAGCCGTAACTTGGTCAAAGGACCTCGGACAGTCTTAATAAAGGATTGCCCATAAAAATGACCAGAGAAAAGTTTCAAAGAAAATGATATTTTTTCTATGAAAAAGATAGTAGGTTCAACACTCGACTTATCCACAAAAGCCGTTTTCTCATTGGACAAGTACTTATTGAAAAATATGGGTTGAAAACTCTGTTTTTGCTATTCAACATATAGAAAATAGAAAAAGTTTTACTGAAATGCTTTCCCCCCCGTGACCAAACTAATCCTTTTGTATACAGTTGTAGCTTTACATTTCACACATCATATAAAAACGGCATGATTGGTCACGGGGGGGAATGCAAGGCCGTCGTCGCCGGTCCGGCAGGACGGCGAGCGCCGGACCACTTTTTTGGCCGAGTATGCTTTCCGCCGTGTCCTTTTTTTCTCGTTTCGGCTCATTTTACTTTTTACTCTGCTTTTATTCAATCTGCCAAAATTTATTGATGCAATTATCAATAACACTCGTTGCGCGTGTCATCAATAGACCGAACTAGCCAAGGTGTGAAAGCATTGGAAAATTATAATGAAACCTGATTAATTTCATACTCTGATGGTCTTATAGTCATGCAGTGGACGTTATCATTCTTATGGACCGTGTCGAGAGAAAACCTGACGTAGCTGCATGCGAACATCAAAGGCACAGTCAGACCAGCCTACACATCCGCGCAGTCTGATTAGTTCCTTGAATGTTCGCTCCCAGGAAAGTATAATTGATAAACTTACTACTTGCAATATTACAGCATTCTACTGAACTAATCACTGTAACTGAGTAGGTTGGTTTGAACCTTGCATGGTCGGAAACCCTGAAGACAGGTCTTCTCGTTGAGGTCCAGATAATTTCTGTGATCCAGTTTCATTCCTTCAAATTGACATATTGTTTTTTTTCTTCTTATAATTAACGTGTCGAGCGACAAAGTATGTTTCAAACGTTTTGACTTTACATATATATGAGCATCGTGAGCCTGTGTAATTACAATAAATGAGCCAGTGCATGAGATTTCCAACAATGTGGTATGTGCGACCAGCAAAGCCTAATCAGAGCCTTTGCTAGTCGCTTGAGTATTCTATGATTGTTAAGCTACTGACTGAACACCATTTGGAGTTTCTAAGCTTAAAAGGAGGCTGTAGAGGCTCGTCTGAGTATACACTTGTTAAAATGTCAAATTGTTGGAAATCTCATGCCACGGCTCATTAATTTATTTATTTTGCATTCCGTTATGGATATACGAGTCCCGCCTGTTGCTCCAATTCAGCCCAAGACTTTTCGGTTCCCCCATCGTCCACTCGACTTTAAGAATCCTGAGCAAAGAATTGTTTAGCTGTCGTGGTTCGACAGTTGTTAGGATGAAGAGAAAGATCTCATGTTATGCCTACCGAAGCCAAAACCTAGATGAAGCCTGCATCCTTAATGGGTGTTCTAATTGAAAAGACGAAAGACGCTAGACTAGGTTTATGCACATCTTTTCGAAATCATTACTCTTTGAAGTACCACCAAGGATCAGTGCTAAAAGTACTTTGCTAAAACCTACGGGGACATAAAAGAAACATGCTGAAGAAAAAAAGTAAAAAAAGAAACATGTGACTGTCTGAAAACAATTTTGTCCAGCATTCGGTTTCTCACGCGACAAGAAATATCTTTGTGACCAAAACGACTAAAATCTGGTCCCAAACGCATAAAAACCCTTTAAAAACGCACATAGAAGCGCTCAAAATTCAAAAATTTTCTTGGGGGAGGCCCCCAACCCCCCTAACGAGAGCGAGAATAATCCCCTTCTCGTGCCTTTGGCACTCGATGGCTTCCTCCGCCGGACCACTTTTAAATACGCGGCGACGGCCCTGCAAGACTTTTCGGTTCCCCCAACGTCCACTCGACTTTAAGAATCCTGAGCAAAGAATTGTTAAGCTGTCGTGGTTCGACAGTTGTTAGGATGAAGAGAAAGATCTCATGTTATGCCTACCGAAGCCAAAACCTAGATGAAGCCTGCATCCTTAATGGGTGTTCTAATTGAAAAGACGAAAGACGCTAGACTAGGTTTATGCACATCTTTTCGAAATCATTACTCTTTGAAGTACCACCAAGGAACTTTGCTAAAACCTACGGGGACATAAAAGAAACATGCTGAAGAAAAAAAGTAAAAAAAGAAACATGTGACTGTCTGAAAACAATTTTGTCCAGCATTCGGTTTCTCACGCGACAAGAAATATCTTTGTGACCAAAACGACTAAAATCTGGTCCCAAACGCATAAAAACCCTTTAAAAACGCACATAGAAGCGCTCAAAATTCAAAAATTTTCTTGGGGGAGGCCCCCAACCCCCCTAACGAGAGCGAGAATAATCCCCTTCTCGTGCCTTTGGCACTCGATGGCTTCCTCCGCCGGACCACTTTTAAATACGCGGCGACGGCCCTGGAATGCTGTCAAAATGCTAAAAAACACTTTATTATAAAAACATATTAGAAACTTATTTTGTAAAAGCCTGTAGGTAAATATCAATTTGCAATGGCATGTATCAGGGCTTTAGTTAAGAGTGCTTATAAAGTAATTACTTGTCCCATTTCTCAACCAAAACATATGTTGTGGGTACTCAAAAGAACCGTGTCAATGAGACGGTTCTTTTAAGCACCAAATTATAGCCTAAATTTGATGTGTAAGAAAATATTGACGATTTTACACTCAAGAACTGTGTTTATCTAGACTATGATTTATACAGTATGCAGATATGATACACCTCAGTGCACTTCAAACTGGTTGACCTTGAAACATTACAGGTAATAGTCAAAAGTTATTGGCAGAACACTTCTTTAGATGAAACAATGAAATCTTCTCAACCCGAATTTTTTGCAAACACATCACTTTCGTCTCAAGTTTTATGCCGCAAACATTATATTTACATGTATTTAGGGGAATACTCGACGAAACTTTGACTTTCTGTGAAATAAAATTTGGTCACAAAAAATACCCCCGCCCCCTAAACCCTAGAGTTCTGACATAATTATGCAATATTTTCAAAATATTTTTATTTTGCTAGGTGTACTAAATGTAAGGGTTTGATTTAAGAACAAAACTATGGTTATCAGTTATGCATTATCCTAGCCTCAGGCTGTCAAAATTTGGGCAGATTGAATGGGAAACTGTCCGAGGTCCTTTCAGCCTACGTAGCTGAAATTTTCAGTATTTATATTTAAGTGACAGTAATAAAGATATGTCGATTCAGAATTTTTGTAGTTTTATTACTTGTTTCAATAATGTTCAATTTTTAGGAGAGTAGTATACATTTTCAAGTGAGCACGGCGCTCATTTTGTGATTTTCACCATCATTTACAGTGTTTGATACCAATCTGTGTGTTTAACGTGCGTAATATGGGTATAGTGGCTCTAAAATACAACCTGCCAAGTACAAAAAAAAATAATTAAACTTGTTGTTGTTGTTTGTCTTCTATGGCATTATTCCGCTGCCTATGAACTCATTGTGCAATCATCTCTTGTGTTTCTTTACTTGCTGCAAAACTCTTGAAACTCTGGTGCGCATACGTATATGATCAGCTTAATTTAAAATCTGTGCGAGCACCTGAGGAATTCCATCAGGGCTGCTATAAGCTCATTTTGGGCATTCTTGCTAATATTTTCATTGTACCTTCCTAGGAACCTTAAGTTTATACATGTGATATCATTGCAACCTTCCCTAAACAAAATGTCTTCCACTGTCCGTTCCAACGTATCCCTCTCTATTCTATATTTTGCACACTGGAACAAAAATGTTCGACATCCTCCACCTCCTGGCAGGTCTCACATAAATTTGACACATTCTTGTCTATCTTAGCCCTGTGGCTGTTAAGAATGGAAAGACCACTTAACAGTTGATTCATTGCCGAGAATGTAGGTCTGTCCCGTTCTCCATAACAACTTCTTTTACCAACTTCAGAAAACACATCTTGTATGCTGCTAGCTGTCTCAGAGCAGGGAAATTTAAGATTCCATTTGGTTATCATTTGTGTTTTAATTTCAGTTACAGCTTCCTTTTTGTCAAAAATAGGTTCTACAGTTACATCGGGTTTACTCATCTCTGAAGCAGCTTTTTTGGCCTGTTCATCAGCCAATTCATTTCCTTCAATCTCTTTATGGCCCGGTACCCAATGTACTTCAATTTTATTTTTCCTTTCATGAATTTTTCCAAAACTGCTCTTTATGTCAAAGAAAATGTCAATCTTGTTTTTTGGCAATTGGTTCCTAAATGCTGTTTTAATGGCTGGTTGACAGTCAGTAAGTATGTGTATATGTCTATTCTGAATGCTGTCTAATTCCGAGAGAAACTCAAGTCCAATTTGAATGCCAACCAGCTCCCCTGTATAATTGTTACTGATTGGACTGACTCCTTTTTTTAATAAAATTGGGGAACTTTTGTATCCATCAATGTATGCCACTGCCCCAGCACCAGTTGGTCCGGGATTACCTAAGGCTGAACCATCGGTAAACAGCAAAACATCTTGGTCTGTACTCTGGTTTAAAAACTCCCTTATGTTCTCCTCTTGTTCTTCTTTACTATTGGTGAACTCTTCACTATCAAATATCTCCCTCTCTATGATCATCCCCATACAATCTTTACTGTATTTAAATTCTTTCTCTATCCTGTCAAACTCAACAGATCCTTTCATCTCTCTAAACCGTGACATCAGTAGGTGAAACAGAACAGGTTTCCTTCCATTGGTAATGCCATTCTCCATCCATTCTTCAAATTCTTCTTTTAATGGGTCATTGTTGTGTTTGGCTGCTATTCTGACAACTTCCTGTGCCTGTCTCAGCTTCAGATGCAAATCAATGGGTAATGTATTTGTCAGAATTTCTAAACTTTCTGTACTAGTAGTCATTACACATACTGTAGCCTTCAGCATGGCTGATCTTTGTACTTTGTTGAACTCTTTACAACACTCTGTAATAGCTCCAACTGTTACTGGTGCACCATATTCCATAATTGGGAGAACCAGTGAGCTGTAAAGTTTCATATATGTGGATTGGCTACAGCCCCTCATCCCGTCTACAAAAAACATCCAAACCTTTGAGAGCTCTGAAGGCCGCACTTGTCTTCTGCTTGATATGTTCATGAAAAGTGAGCTTATCATCCACAACCAAACCTAGTATTTTCTTTGATTTCACTCTCTTCAATTTCATTCCACCCATTTTTACATCCACATCATTATCTTTTATTTCTTCACCACCAGGCGTGGATATCAAAACGTCAGTCTTTTCCGGAGCTATTGACATGTTCCACCTCAAGCAACATCCATCCATTTTTGACAAATCCCCATTTGTCTGTATGAAAGCTATCAAAAGTGAAATATTGTTGTTCCACACACAATTATCGTCAGCAAACTTTGCATGTCCACCCTCTGTACCCCCCATAGCATCACTCGCATACATATTACACAAAACAGGACTTATCACAGATCCCTGAGGTATTCCCACTGCTGATTTGTAAACTGAAGAAGTATATCCATTTACTTTTATAAAGTATTTCCGGTCTGTAAGAAAATTCCTTATGTAAATCCATAGTCTTCCTTCTATTCCATATCCAGTAGCTTTCTTTAGTAATCCTGCTCTTCAAACCCTTTCATAACATGACTCAAAGTCCATGACTGTCAAAACCGTAAATTCTTTCCTGTTCCTAGCTTACGAAATAGAATTGCACATCCGAAGCAGAGTTTGAACACACGATTTCTGTCTTCTATAAGCATACTGGGTTCTTGCAACACCTCCTTCAACCTCCAACTTCCATACTAACCGTTTACATATCACCCTTTCCATGACCTTTAAACAGGAGAAATTTCAGATTTGCTTACACTCGTTCTGTGTATTTTCTTGGCGTTTTGTAAATACTGGCTCATTTTGGAGCAATATCCGGTGTGCGTTTCCGCCCATTGAACGTTTGTGGGTTAATTTCTCATGTGTTTGCGTTGATTTGCTTTTGCTTTGCTGGTGTGTACAACTGAGATAGAGGGCACTCTGTGATTGATTCCCTTTGGAAGCCATCGAAAAGTGGCAACTTATCTCAGTATAGGATGACCAGCTAAGCAAAAGCAATATCGTCTATGTACCGTATTTTTTTTATCTTTTGTACATTAAAACACTTAAAATCGTTTATTTAGTTGTGTGCATTATTTTACCCTGGTAACGGGGTCGGGTATAACAGAAGTCATCAAATGAAACGTTCCATCAAGGTTTTGTATATTATTGACGTCAGTAGTCGAACATTATTTGCGATTCGCAAATGGCTCGTTGTGATGCTAAGGTCACAGGGTCTTGGCAACGTCAAATAAGAACAGAACAGGACTGTTTATTGCACGACCGTTGGGTCTGCACTATAATCACTGTGCGAGTCCATCCGTCCGTCCGTTAGCAGTTAGCGAAAATGCTCAGAACTCTTGAACCACATTGTATCACGCTAGAGAACCTCTGTACTCGAAAGGTGCAGTCATCGCGTGGTGGTTGCAGTCGACGAGTGCACAAAACAGTGTACCATGATGTTTAAAAGGGTAATATTTTGGTCAATATCTTTCTTCTGAAAATATTCATCGCGAATTATTGTCACTTATAAATCCAACTATGTATCTGCTTAACATTTTTGTGGGTTGAGTGATAGTCACTACAGCGCCAAAGTTATGCCAAAAATGTGATTTTTTTCCTGAAAAAGAAGATGAAAGAAATTTTGCTTATGTTCTGGAATTTATGCTTACTTTAGCTAAACTGCAAGATAACAGTACTTTAATGTGAAAAAAGTTCGAAATTTGAGGCTGGAGCGTTTTGAAAGTTATTCAAGATTTTCATACTGTACGCATAGTTCTGTATATCGGGCGTGGAAGGTCTGGCCCATTTGTCGGGTGTTGACTGTTTCATATTTATTTTATTTAGACACTTGACTACAGGGCCAGAACACCTGAACGACACAACTATGCGTACAGTATAAATTCAAAAATGCTCTGTCCTCAGATTTCAAACTTTGTGTGCACATTAAAGGATTGGTATTTTGCATTTTATCGAAAGTAAGCATAAACATAAGCAACAAATTCTTTCATCAGGTTTTCAGGAAAAAAATCACATTTTTGGCATAACTCTGACGTTGCATTGACTATCACTCAACCGGGCCATAAAAATTGTGTTAAGCAGATACACTGCTAGATTTATTAGTGATAAAAATTCGCGATGAATATTTTCAGAAGTAAAAAAATGACCAAAATATTACCTTTATTAACAACTAGGTACACTATTTCGTGCACTCGTCGACTGCAACCACCACTCGGTGACTACGCTGTTCGAGTACAGTGGTTCTCTAGCGTGTTGTATATTTTGATCATATTTTGCGTACAAATGCATGTCAACATTATCTAACACTGGCATGTGTAATAGCCTTTTTTGATATACGAAGGTTTGCTGAACATCATTTCAGCCGCCCATAACTCTTGAATCGCATGGTGTAATTGGATCAAAGTTATACATACTTATTTATTTTAACATTGTCCAGCCACTGGTATGCAAAATAGTGACGAGTCTTTGTCATCACTTGAGCAATTTACCTATATACCCTTTACCTGTGCTCGTCAGATTAAAATTGCACGACCCTTGCATGCGCGGATCCAGGAATTTTCGTCAGGGAGGGGGGTCCAGGTCAGTCTGACAAAACAGCTCTGACAACGTTTTTTTAGTCCTCAGCTTATTTTACAGAAGTCAAATGGTCAATTTCAAAGAAATCTATCATTTTTCAAGGTTCCAGAGGGGGTCCAACATTTTCCAGGGGGGGGGGTCCAACTTTTTCCAGGGGGGGGGGGGGGGGTCCAATTGCTTATTCCCTATAGAAACCCATATAACTTGTGATTTTCCAGGGGGTCCGGACCCCCTGCCCCCCCCCTCTCTGGATCCGCACTTGCCTTGCACGACCCTGACACCAAATACTGATTAATCTACGTTCACCATGGGTCATGCACATTACAGTCAGTTAATTAAAGAGTGTACGTTAGTGTGTATCCAGTGGAGGTCTATATGTTGGTCTGATTCTTCATCTACATCTATGTTTTGTGTATGCTAGTACCGAAGGCTTAGACGAGTCAGCGCATATGCGCATACATGCATGTGCCATCGCTGTAGCATAACCTCTCCTTTGTTGGCTTACTATATATATTTTTCTCGAACATTCAGAGCCTACATGGAATGACGTACGAAGAGACGGACACATGGGATAGTCTACATCTCCTGTTAAATGGAATTTTCCATAAAGTTTGATACAGTTATTTAAGTCAGGATGGTCCATTGTATATATTGAGGGGGCAGAGGTTATAATTTCAAAAAAAAAAATGCTTTATTGATTTCTCTGAAGATCGATTTTGTCTTGGCAAGCAGTGCAGACCCTGATGAAATGCCGCCGTTTCATCTGGGTCTTCACTGTTTGCATAGTACCCATTTAGGGGTTTCCACTCCACAAAGGGTTAAAGGATTTAGAAGTGAAAGACAATTAGGGCCGGCACAGTACCATAGCGACCACGTCGCATTATGTGGTTTATTACAAATTCCAAAAGGCTATGAAGCCCATGAGGATGCAAAATTTATGCATAAAACATTATTTTTTTACACACATAAATAGCTACTAAGTGGGGGAGATACCTAGATTTTGGCCTGAGACTTCATCTATGTCCCTTCATTGTGTGTCTATGCGAACAGTGAAGACTCTGGCGAGACGGCACCTGAGCCTTCACTGCTCGTATATGCGATAAGTCGCTGATAAACAAGTCATGTGCGCGAGGTCATTGGGGTATCTTTAATATGTTGTTGGCTCTGCTATGCTGATAGGGATTGGAAGGCAACAGACAATTTGGTTTTTTCTTTCTGGATAATTTGTTGGCTCTGAAAAGAACCGTTGGGTGTGTGACAAAGCACCAGAGCATGATCAAATAACTGACCAGAACAGTGTGCAGTCAACAAAATTCTAAGCTATCGTCGGCATCTACGGCGTCGGTTGCTAACTCGGAGAAGCTGGAGTTATTGGACATGTTATCGCTGTCGTCATCGGCAAGTATATGACGTTGAAGCTCTGTTATGACGTTAGCTTTCTGGGCGGCGTATTCGTAGAACATATTTCTGACTCCTTCTAGAACGGATATTCTAAGACGTAGCTGGTAACACAATGCCTTGTTTCCTCTCTTCTCACTCTCGCTATATCTGCTGGTCAGGTTCTCCACTTCTTTATTGAGGATTAGAACTTGTTCACAAGCACGTCGGAACAGGCTTTCAGCGGCGTCCAAGTCATCTAGCAAAGCAGCGGTCATGTTGATAGACATTTTGGTAGATTCTGGAATATTTTCTGAGAATAACTGAATTTCTGTAAGTTGTGATTTTGAGGAAGCGAACATAAACTATATATAGTAATGTAATTGTTGGGAGTAGTATTCCCTGGCCCAGTAAGAGTGCTGTCAATTATGGTGGGCGGATGTCTTTAATGAGGGGACACGCGACAGTGGTATCACACTTGTCAATTATCACACCTTGTCATCGTTTCCAGTCGAGACTTTTGTCCTCTGCTCCATTCCTCTGCTTAGTTCTAGGTAGCCTATATTGCAAACAATATTGACCCAGATCAGACCCGTTGGAGCAGTCTGACCAGGGTTCATAGTGTTTGCTTCCATGAAAAAAAAATCTGGTTTCAAGTCAGTACATATTGACGGGATAAGGGTTTAACATCAATTGTTCCAGCCATTCACGACAACTGTTGTCTGCTCTCTCATCTGCTTTATACAAAAAATTAATGAGCCGTGGCATGTGATTTCCAACAATGTGGCATTTTCACAAGTGTAGACTCAGATGAGCCTATGTAGCCTCCTTTTAAGCTTAGAAACTCCAAATGATGTTCAGTCAGTAATTTAACACTCATAGAATATTCAAGTGACTAACAAAGGTTCTGATCAGACTGCGCGTATCTGAGGCTTTACTGGTCGAGCATACCACATTGTTGGAAATCCCATGCCACGGCTCAATTATTATGTATTTTTGTAGCCCATATTACAAACAATAAGTCTGATCAGGGTATATAGTATTTGCTTCCATGATGAAGTATTCTGGCGTGCATTTGAAAACATGCAGAAGACGACTTTTTAAGGGGAAAAAAGAGAGAAAACATTGGCAGGTAAAGAGTTGAAATCGTGGTAGAAGGAAGGTGCGATTTTAATGTCGTTCTAATATATCATGACGTTCTCACGAAAAGATTCTTGTTGGATATTTTCTATATAAGAAAACGTAACCAACCGTGAAAGCAAGTCTCCTTCAAACGTACGGAATAAACCCCACTTTGAGTTTATTTGCAGTTTATTCCGTAATTGATTTTTAAAAACTATAGAATTAAAGAGAAATTTTCGGAAATTCAAAGTAGCCAACAATATAGTGTCTCGTGGGTACGGACGGATGATGGATGTCACAAGAGAAGATAGTTAAACTTTCTGCCTGCTAACGTTTGTCTGGATCCAAACTGTTTGACAAATTGATAATATTCCTGAAAGACTTTTCAATACGTTGATTTCGAAAAAATGTCCATTAGACAACAATAAATCGTGAAAAAAAGACAATGTCTATTATCATGGTCTTTCTACACATAGAACACATGTATAGAAAACCCCTATTACAGTGTATTCTATTTGTGCTGCAAATTCTTTGCATGCTGGGTAATTGTTCATGCTGACCTTTTAAAAGTATTTCAAGAATACCATAAGAGTGTCAAACAGTTTGGATCTAAATCAGGTCCGATGTTATGTCAGGCTTGTGTTGGGTCCAAACTATTTGCACAGGTTATCAACACACGATTATGTCAGCCAAAGAGCAAACGACAGTATGTCCTTAGCAATTTAAGTGCATCAAACATTTTGGGCCGATTGTATGACAAAAGTTTAAAGATAACCTTGAGTTTAAACTCCAGGTTAACAGCCGTCGATTGCATAAAGTGAGGTTTAACAAGTCTCAGGTTAACATTAAGCTTAAACTCCAGGTTAATGGCCGTCGATTGCATGAAGCAAGTTTAACAAGTCTCAGGTTAAGCCTTTAAATCGATGGATTGCATAAAACCAGTTTTGGCTAACCTTGAGTTTAAATTATCCAAAAACCTCGAGAAGTTTAAACCTGCCATGGGGGTAGTTTAAGCGAAAGGATAAGGTGATTTTTTATGAAACTCTTGAATATGGCAGCACATATTGGCTACCATGTTACTGTATATGTCGTTCCCTTGAATTTGATATGCAACATGACCATATTCCGAAACAGTTGAATTTTGTGCCTCAACTCTACCCCCTATGTTAACCCCGGGGATCAAACCAAGGGCTTCAAACCTAAATCCCATTAATATGTTTCATGTCTATTATTCCTCTACCTGCTAAACGGCTGGATAGATTCGGTAAAAATATTGACAATTGACTTAGTTATTGAGAAATCTAAATGATTGCCTTTTGAGCCCGCTAAGGAGTCAGGGGATGGGGTAAACTTTGTAACTGGCATGCTTATTTTCATGCATTGGCAACCCTTTATTATGCAAACCAGGTTTAAACAGGAAGCTAGCAATCCCCGTGTTAGGTCTAAGACTAGACTAAAATAAAGTTTCGTCATGCACTCGGCCCCTAATCTATTTTCTTAACGCCAGACGAGCCGCTCAAATGCGCAGTGTCGCCAGAGCTTTAGAGCTGCATGTAGTTTCCCACTGGAAGCATAGGTTAGTTCTTCAAAATTGACATTTCTCAAAAACAAAATATATTTGGAAAATCATCAGACTGTCAACAATTTGGACCCAGATCAGATCCGACGTTATGTTGGGCCTGGTCTGGGTCTAGAAAGTTTCCCAAGACATAGGCAGACATAACGACAAAATTAAGGTCGTCTTTGCACTTTTTTAAATACAAAAGTTAAAACTTTTTTTTTTTTAAATGCCACTTTTCCATTCATGTCAATAGTGAAGTTGTCCAAAAATATTTTCAAAAAGCAGCTTTATAATACATGGATACAATTTATTGTGACTAGAGAATATTATATACGAAACCCGAGTAGGGACATTTTATTTCAGTTTTATTTTTAGTTTTTTATTGCTTTCGATCTGGTACAAACAAGATATTATCTTGTCCGTTTAATATAAGATCTTGAACGTACAAGATAAATATGAAATAAAGAAATGTCTGTCTGTCTGTTTGCATGTATGTACGTATGCATGCACGCTTACATATGGACATATGTATGAGCCCCAGGGGTTTTGGGGATCTGGGGAGAAGGGATATTTATTTTCAGGGAGCTGGGGAGCTCTGGTAATTATTTTTAGGGAGCTGGGGAGCAAGTTCATGGTTTTGGGGATTTAGGGAGCCCTGTACAAAGTAAAAAAATAAATTTATAAATCTTACCTTAAAGAAGGCCTCCACTTTGTTTGATTAAAAAATATTTGGCTTCTGGGGGAGGGGGGTAAGGGATGTTGCCTCCCCAGACCCCACTTGTAAAATGCAAATGTAATTATTTTCATTTTCATACTAAGATACGAAAACCTTGGTTTTTATATTGGAGAAAAATATGGTCAATAATTTTTATTTTTAATTTATTATCCTTAACTTTGTTGGTTTTAAGGTTGATAATTACATGCTTTGGAATACTTAGAATACACCAGATTGCATAGTTTTTTTTATAAAAACAATTCGGGGAGCATGCCCCCGGACCCCAATAGTACGAGTGTGAAACCACATTGTTACAGAGCTACCTCAGCGCCTGGTGTGTAATTCTCTATTTGGGGAGAAGCTGAATTAATTTTAGGGATTTTATTTGGGGAGCACAGGCGAAAGACTTTCAGGGAGCTGGGGAATTTATTTCACGAATTTGGGGAGATCAATGCATTATTTTTAGGGAGCAAAGGAGCATAGACCCTCCCTGGGGGAGTGGCTCATGTTTGTATGTTTATATGTATGCGTGTGTGTGTGTGTGTGTGTGTGTGTGTGTGTGTGTGTGTGTGTACCGCAGTGGCTCAGTGGTAGAGTGCTTGACTCGAGACCCGAGGGCCGCGGGTTCGAGCCTCACAGGCGTCACTGCGTTGTGTCCTTGAGCTAGACCCATTAATCCTTGCTTATTACTGGTTCAACACAGGAAGATCCGTCCGTCCGACATAACTGAAAAACTGTTGACCGGAACGTAAAGAATCAAATCAAACAAACAAAAGGTATGTATGTATTATGTACGTGCATACGTAAGTACGTACGTATGCATTTGTGCGTGTGTGTGCGCAGGCAGTCCGCCGTGCACCTGTCTGTCTGTAGGTATGAATGTAGTCATGCGTTCGGCATGTCCACAGGCATCCGTGCGTCTGTCTGTCTGTTTGCATGCGCTTGCGTGCGTGCATCCTTTCTCGTGTGTATGGGTATGAGTGTATGTCTGTGTTGGGTACATGCCTGCATACATGTGTGTATATTTAAACGTCCCTGGCTTTTCTTACATCTAACTTCTTACTTCTAAATGTGGTGTTTTTTTGTAGTACATGCGGTCACGCATGCGTGAGTATGCACGCGTAGGCCCCAATGCGTATATATGTCTGTATGTACATACATGTATGTATGAGCATGTGTTTGCATATATGAATGTACGTATGATGCTTGCGCACGAGAACGCATGCGCTTGTCTGTCCGTCTGTTTGTATGTATGTATGTATGTATGTATGTATGTATGTATGTATGTATGTATGTATGTATGTGTGTTTCTATATATGCATGCATGTGCGTGCGTGCGTCTGTGTGTATGTTTATACGTACGTCCGTTACTTTTTTCTAACCTCTGACTTATTACATCTAGAATCTAACATCTATGTTGGTCTATTGGCGTACATGCGAACGCATGCACGCCAACATTTAAAGTTAGAAGTTAGACATAAGAATAGTCACGGACGTATACATACACACACATACTAAACGGACAGACACACGCACACAAGCACGCACACACATGTATGCACGCATGTTCCTACACGCAGACACACATTTATACCCATACACACACGCGCGGATGCACGTATGCGCATATATATTCATACAGTGCAGACCCAGATCAGACGCCGTATATTGTGGCGTCTGATCAGTGACTCTACTGTTGGCTTTTACAATAATCTATTATTATTTGAATAAAACAAATCACCGTAAATCCCTATAATTGGAAATGGTCCCGTCCAGTTGATATAATACAAAATGTGTTAGGCTGGAATTGTCATGACCAAAATCGGTGCATTAGAGAAAATAACCTTCTTTTTTGTCCTACTCTTAGACTTATATTTCTGGACTAATTTAACCTCAAGGATAATTTACCCTCGGATAGTTAGACTGGGGACAGTTAAACTCAAGGTCACCTTTCGTTATGCAAACCAGATTTAAACTGGAGGCTAGCAAGCACCGTGTTAGGCCTTAGTCGAGACTAAAATAAACTTTCGTCATGCAATCGGCCCTTTAGGTCTTAGATGTCTCTAAAGATGATCGAATTTTGTGTACACGTTAATATTGAGGTTTTTTGATAAGCATCCATAGATGCCGAGACCCAACTAATAAAAATGTGATCGGAGGAAGATGTCACCCTGGGTTTCCGTGAATAAAACGACCCATTGACCTCAATGAAAAGTTACCTGTTAAACAAAGTTACCCTTTTCGGCTCGAAAAGTGTAACTTGGTTTAATAGGTACCATTTCATTTGAAGTCATGTAGTTTGTGGGGATGGGGGACAGATATGATAATTATACCATGGTAACGTTACCACTGTCGCGTGTCTCCTCATTAAAGTCATCCGCCCACCATAATTGACAACACTCTTACCAGGAAATACCGCCCACGATAATTGACAGCACTCTTACCAGGGAATACTACTCCCACTAATTATATTACTATATATGGTTTATGTTCGCTCCCTCAAAATCACAACTTTACAGAAAATCAGTTATTCTCAGAAAATATTCCAGAATCTACCAAAATGTCTATCAACATGACCGCTGCTTTGCGAGATGACTTTACGCCGCTGAAAGCCTGTTCCGACGTGCTTGTGAACAAGTTGTAATCCTCAATAAAGAAGTGGAGAACCTGACCAGCAGATATAGCGAGAGTGAGCAGAGAGGAAACAAGGTCGTGTGTTACCAGCTACGTCTTAGAATATCCGTTCTAGAAGGAGTCAGAAATATGTTCTACGAATACGCCGCCCAGAAAGCTAACGTCATAACAGAACTTCAACGTCATATACTTGCCGACGACGACAACGATAACATGTCCAATAACTCCAGCTTCTCCGAGTTTGCAACCGACGCCGTAGATGCCGACGATAGCTTAGAATTTTGTTGACTGTACACTACTCTTGTCAGTTATTTGATCATGCTCTGGTGCTTTGTCACACACCCACCGGCTCTTTTCAGAGCCAACAAATTATCCAGAAAGAAAAACCAAATCGCCTGTTGCCTTCTAATCTTGATGTACTTTTTTCACCGTGACTGTCACACGAAGACTTCTAATGAGAAGTTACCATTACTTGATGTTTTCAACTGACTTGTAACTGTCGTATGCGACAGGAAGCGAATATCTACGAAAGTAAGTGGTCAGACCGAGATTCAAACTCATGTCCCCATTATTATATCAGCTCATAGAAGTCAGATTACTAATCCGACCTGCTACGGATTGCGCCGCGCATGCGGACCGGGCTTCTGGATTGACCCCGCCAGCGAAACGCTATTTGAATGGCATTTCGGTGCTGGTGGGCCGATAGTGGCCCGTATGCTAGCTGGGTTGATATCAGGTAATACTATAGAGATGATTGGCTATACAGTCATCAAACTTTCCATGTAGCTTCATACTTCATAACTTCATAACTTTACACTGTTATCATATATACCTTTTCTGGGTATTGGTGAGTGGTATTTTAAATGTGTTTAATTCATATTAAAGTTCAACAGATTATTCATATGACCTTTTAAATTTCATGTTGTTGCTGTCATAAATGCAGCCACAATGCCCTAATGAAAGAAGCAAGGGGGCAAAATAAACTTTTCCAAAACGAATCACTTTTGATGTGTTACTGTAGCTTTGCAATTGGACAATTTTTAATTTTGAAGAACCAGTCTGAAAGACAGGCTATTGAATTGTTGTTTAAAGTTCAAATTAGCCTGGATCACCCTTCGAGTAACACAAATTAGACTTGTGTTTTTATGTACATACCCCTTTTTGTGAATTTACAATGCTTTCAATGGAATTTCCCATAAGAAATTGTTTGCCGTTTTTCTTCCAAACCGATGGAAATTTTTATCGGATTATCTTGTCACATACTCAGGGCAGAAGTCCCAACAAATCGCTGGTAAAAAAATGCGTATGCCATCTGAGATAAAGCTTTTAGCAGGGACTAAAATTTACTATTGTTTTAATTCAAAGGGAGATAATTACAAAGTGAGCCAACTTTAAAATGCTGCCAAAAACAAACTACACGTCAGAGACAGAATGTCTTGCAGTATTTTTAATGTGCAATCGATGGCCCTTAAAATAGCGTGTTCAAATCCTAGGTTTACTTTGGATTTTTTAGGAAATGCTGATTTTGTGCTTTTAATGAAAGCACAGATAACTTGAAAGAAGATTAATTTACCTAAGTTGGCTTTCGTGAATTAGGACAGGGCGGGAACCAGCAACTCATTGCAATATTTAATATGGTTAAACTCAAAAGTAGTAAAGATATATTCGATAGTTCAAAGTGTAAAGTTACTTTTGGCTTTAAGTATAGATATGGGTTTGCTGAGCAAATTCCAGCCTGTCAGTTATTGAAAATCTTCATAACTCTTGGTTTAAACATATTTTATTTCTCTAATTTAAATTGACATGCAAGACATATATACATACAATAGTAGTCTATAGGATTGGAATGAAAACTCTTGAACCTTATGGGTTATTTGGATCAAATTTTGCATACTTATTTATTTTAATATTGTCCAGTTACCCTGGTATGCAAAACGGTGGCGAGAGTTTGTCGAGCATCATTTTGGTCGGTCAAGGTCTTTAAGTGAAAATGCTCATAACTCTTGAACCGCATGGTAGGCCTATATTTAATCAAATTTTGCATACTAATCATACTTTAACATTATCGAGACACAGGTATGCAAAACGTTGATAAGTATAGGCTTCACCAATATTTTTTTCTGTGGCAAAGACTAGTCACCCTTTTGCACTTACGGAACTATTTCAGAACACTCAGTTCAATTTAAATACACAGAGTTTCATTCTAATTAGCAAACATTCAACGTGGGTCGTGCAGATTATTGTCAGTTATTTCAGTGTATTAAGGGAGGTAACTGTGAAAGCATATGCTATAAGTTTTTGTCACATTATCCCACATAAATATGAAACTCGCCGTTATTGTTTTTCGGTGAAACAAGGGAACAAAGGGGGATAGGGGGACAACGACAATATTGGGGAACAGGACACATGAGGAAACAGTTTTTCTTCTCATTTTGAGGGTAGACATAGGCCTACAGATATTTCAGGGAACAAGGGAACAGCTACCCCAGTCGGAGCCTGGCCACTTTACTGGAGCATGAGTATCAGTTCCCTTGAGTCCGAAATCCATGCGCAGATCCAAAGGGGTGCAAGGGGTCCGGACTTCTCCTGAAAAATCACAAAAATATAGGGTTTCTTAGCAATTCTGATCCAGATCCCACGAAAAATCTCAAAGCTACCAGGCCAGCATACATTCTTTGGGGCATTATCGGTACGCCAGCGAAATTTAAATGAAAAGCAAAAAAAAAAAAAAAAAAAAAAAAAAGCAAAACCAACCCAAACTTGACACAGGTGAACATCCCTTCTCGTCTATTCTCAAATATTGACTTCTATATTCTTTCTACACAGAGAGAGAATTTGTGATAAAATATTGCAAAGAGAGAGAGAGAGAGAGAGAGAGAGAGAGAGAGAGAGAGAGAGAGAGAGAGAGTCGACCAAAACAATGGACCTGTATCCATAAAGGCGTTTGCGCATATGCGACAAGTATCAAAATCTCACTCGTGCTCGGATCCAGAAAATTCCGTCAGGGTCCTGACAACGGGTTTTTAGTCCTAAACGTATAAATTTCACAACCTCCGTACCAGATTTTTTTAGGAAACCTATTCTGCCACTTGTGATTTTACAGGGTTTGTGGGGGGGGGGGGGGGGGGGGGTCTGGACCTCGTATCATCCCCCCCCCTCCCCGCCGGGATCCGCTGGCCTTAATTCTAGGCACACAGTGCAGACTCGGGTGAATGAAATGCTGCTTATTAGGGCATACCCAATTATGACACGGCACTAAGTAATAACTAAGTAATAAGGGGTTATGGGGAAGAGGGGGAATATGACATTATTTTAGGGAAACAGGGGAACAATTGCCAAATTTTGAGTGGAGGAAAGACAATTTATTGGGGAACAGGGAACATTTATAATTATAAGAGCCAGTGCATGAGAATTTCAACAATGTGGTATGTGAGACCTGCAAAGCCTCAGATCAGCCTGTGCATACGCACAGTCTGATCAGAGCCTTTGCTAGTCGCTTGAATATTCTATGATTGTTAAGCTGCTGACTGAACACCATTTGGAGTTTCTAAGCTTAACATGAGGCTGCAGAGGCTCGTCCGAGTCTACACATGTCAATTAATAAAACAAATTTTCGATTTTGGAGGAACTCGGCAAAATCTCATGAGCTGGTCAATGCCCCTTCTTAATAAGCAATTAATGCAAGCAAATGAATGACACCGGTGCAGGTGAATGAATATTCTTCTTTAGTCAAGTGCTCCGGTTGACAATCAATAAAAATTGTAGCGAACTCATTGTGAACAATACACAATCTACAATGTCAGTTTTATGAATGAATATTCGGTCAAAATCAATAAATGTATTCCAGACATTGATTCGGCTCATTCATAATGTAAACAATTGTTAAGCCTGCGGCAATCAAACTATCGGAGGCGGGGCTAATCTGCTCATTAAAATAATTTATTTGACGTCACATGCAAACAACAGCTACTTCGCAACGCTGCGAAAAATGACATTATCGACTATATACAATTTGATTGACAGATCTAGGATTGACCTTCCACCTCATTGGTCAGATAACTCCCGCCAGGGTTCACGTGCAGATATTATTAATGAAATTAGATTTATTTGAGCACGTTCATTCATTCATTAAATTTGGTTAAGTAAAGTCCACCGTACCGTTCTAGTTGGTTGCACATATGAATTACCACACGGCGACAAAGTGACCCATTCTTTATAACTGCATGTGAATATTTTACAGTAGCCTAATTTGCATAATGGGGTCGGCACTACATTTGAACCAGTGTCGCCATCAATCGACAAAGGCAATTGCTCCGCGGCTTTTAATATTCTTAATAGGCACAAATAGACAAAGATTATAGCTTATTTGAGCATGGATATTTTCAATCGCTTATTTTTATGTAATAATTTCATATTTATTTGAGAGGAGCCGTTCGCATTTTAAGTTAATTGGATCTACTTTATATCGCGCATTGCAAAGAATGTATAGCTGTCCTGAGCATTTCCTGTCTTGTGGTAAAAAACTGGGTCTGAATTATTGAAATTAAAACGTCAAATGTAGCGATCTCCAGCCAGAATGGAGAGGCGAAGATGACAGATACTTTATCTACTGAGTAAGTACTATAAGATTTCTATAACTTTCAGTTTATTAAGTCTTCACAATCTCGCCAATTTCTGTATTAAATAAACCATGTCCTCTCTTTCGTTTTGATGGAGGCGTCTTGTTGTTGTTTGTTACGCCAACAAACGCAAGCCGTTCTACTTGCGTGGACTTTCTGTCTATTTACACTGACATTGAAATGCATGGAGTTTACTCCTGCTAAAGAACAACTCAGAATTTACGCCACTCGCAAGGACAGCCCGACTTATTGAATATGGGTAGTGGTCAGTTTGGCCCAGCAACCTCCATTCATAAATTGGGATGAATGGTATACGCATCACTGACCAGACCTGGTGTATTGGTCCGCGGGTGGTATTGAATTATGAATGGTCATAGAACGCCAAAGGCAATTTGGTTTATCAATTAAAAATACATGCTAATCAGGTCAATCTATATTATTAGATTGAGGGGCAAGGTCATAAGATTTTTGACTCAATTTCACATTTATGTTGTACATGATCACTTAGTATTTCAAATATAATATGTATGCTAGATGGACCAACCTAAATTTAATATTAAACAGAATTAATTGGACACCCTATGCTCCTGAATGAGCCGGTCTAAATCAACATCAATTTAGTGCATGGGTGAGAGGAAGCATGAAATCTTGGTGAACTTTTGCTTAATCCATTGATAGTTTGGGCAATGAGTTTATATAGAGTTTTAAAGAAAAGTGAGTCCAGAAATTTGAGGAACCACAGCATTTGCTCTATCTCTTGAGTGTACTCATGTATCTGTTTGTGCGGTTGGTGACTTCTGTTGGCAAATATTCATTTTTGAGGGTGATGTTTTCTTCATCTACATCTATATGGTACACGCTGCCCTCACACTTGACTGTCATAGCGCGGGTTGGTTGCGGCTTTAAGAATAAGGAAAAGTGGAAATGATAGGAAAGTCAGAAGTGAAAACAAAAAACAAGATGTGATAGGAAAGTTAGAAAAAAAAAAAAAAATCTTAATATTTAAAGGGCTACATGTGCGTCAAAATCACTTTCAAAACACCTGTCAGTTCATTGGTCCAGCTACTCTAAGAATCAAGTGGATTTCTGTTACACCCTAAGCTTGCACTTAGAGTTTTAAGATTTGAGTTTTTACATTATAATGTTAATTAAACTTGAGAAGTCAGTCATTCGCGGATCCAGGAGTTTTTGCCAGGGGGTCTAGGCCCGACTGCCAGAAAACAGTTCTGGCAACGTTTTCTAGCTAGTCCCTGCAGTTGAGCAGGCTGGTTTGAATCTCACTTTGTCGGAAACCCCAAAGACAGGTTTTGTCGCGACGAGGCCCTATTTATACTGTAACAAGTCAATTTTTTTTTTATTTATTCAGACATATAAACTCATAAAAATGAAGAAGTTCGCTTGCTAAGAAAAGAACTGATTATTTAAAGCGCTCAACTCGTCACTTTCATTTTAGTTCCTCCGTCTTGGATAGAAAATATTTTAATCAAGAATTTCTTTCACTAAATTTAGCTAATAATTTGGAAATATTCCATTGAAAGTCATTTTTATTGGCTTTCAGAATGAAGGTCAACCAATCAGGAAATTCCCGAATTGTCTAATATATTTTCATTGGGGATGACGTAAACACATATTATAGACAACAGTCATGTTTAGCGTTGGTCACAGGGATTTTCCTGATCTAGGTCTTTGATTGGAACACATGCCAACTTGTACCTTTTTGTGGATACCAGATCAATTACAGTGGAATCTCGTATATTCTAAGTACTTTTGGGACTAGATAATTTATTTTGAAGTATCGAAAGTTTGAATTATAGGGAGGTAGATAACTTTCAAAAAATGATAATTATTCGTTTTTCCTTTTTTGTACGTGAAAGAAATGTCTCGGGGAGACGTTTCTTTTACGCACACAAACCATATGTTTTCATACATAGTATTTAAAATAAGTCCTAAATGGGCCATTTCCTCTGAATCAATTGTGTCCGGAATTTATTTCGAATAAGGGAGTATTTCGAAAAATCGGAGTTCAAATTTTTGAGGTTTTACTGTATTGACCAATTTTATAAACTTTTTTTTTCTCATTTCAGAGATGAGACCCTTGTGCGTGTTCAAGCACAAGTCATGACCCGGGACGACTCCAGTGGTGGCTGGGTCCCCATGGGTGGGGGCGGACTAAGTTATGTTGGACTTGTACGAAGGCTCAAACCTGGAACTGAAGACACAAATCGCAGAAATGAATATTTAATATATGGCCAAAGAATAGCCGATAATTCTGTAAGTACTTCTTATCTCTCTTATGGTGTTGCCATAACTTTTGCACTGCAGTTGCAAACAGTTTGGACCCAGATCAGGACCGACAGAATGTCTGTCCTGATCTGGAGTCTAAACTGTTTGACACCTTGTCAGATGTTATTGAAAAAGTTGATTTAGACGTAAAAAAAATCATGAAAAATTACACAGCATGCAAAGGGTTATAGAGTGGATAAAGACACCTGTGTTTGCTGGTGGAACCTAGAATTTTTTCCTGTTTTCTGGAAAAATATAGTTTTATAAATGCATTTTGAAAGGCGTAATGCCTTTCAAAATGCATAAAATTTTACATTTTTTCCAGAAAAAAATTGGTGGGCCTACCCAACCTAAAAATTTCAGACCCGTTACCCGAAACACACTTTTTTATTTGGCCTAAGGAGTCTTTAAAACTTTGCATGCTGGGGAATTGTTCATATTTTTTTGTTGACACTGGTTGGTTAAGAGTTGCCAACTGAGATTTAACTCTTTGCATGCAGAACGTGGGTCCTGAGTGCTCAGGAACCAAAGTAGCCTGGAACCAAAGTGTTAATAGACATTCTGGTAATGTTCCTGACAGATTTTTTTGAAAAAGATAATTTTAAAAACGAAAACAAAAGCATGAAAGTTGACCCTGCATGCAGAGTTAGTGGAATAAATACAGTTGCAGCTACAAGGGGAAATAATCCATCCAAGAGGTTCAAGGTCCACTGGCAGGTTAAGATAAACAAAAAAATTCAGCGTGAAATTGTTGTTAATATTTTTGTACCCATAATTTTAACATATGTTTTGGGTGCTCAAAAGAACCGTCTCATTGCAGGATCTTTAAGTTATCATTGGACGGCAGGCAAAAAGCTATTCAGGTGTGAATCAAACTTTGTAAGTTGGGTGGTGATACACAGTTTAAATTACAGTCAATGACCCGCTCCATGTCATGAACAGGCCCGTAGGAAGCAATTACAGATTGGGGGGGCACACATAATTTTTTTTTTTATTTTTTTTTTTTTTTTTTTTGGGGGGGGGGGGGCATAGGTGTGCAAATTATTGGGGGGGGGCACATGCTCCCCCTATTCCTACGGCCCTGATGAATAATATTTTCTCATAATCCCCCTCCCTGTCTTTCAAGAAAAGTTTTGTCATTTGTTCTCACATCTGCTTATACATTTTTATAGACTATATTGCAAACGCAATGAACCCAGATTACACTGCAGCCTTTAAGGCAGTCTGATCAGAGTTAATAGTGTTTGCAATATATGGTAAACGTTTTCTGGGGTCGTGGCTATTTACTTTTCTGGTAAAGATAGAAAAGGTTAAGATAAAAAATGCGCGTAAAATTCAAAATAATTTCTTATCCATTAATTTTACATGTGTTTTGGGTGCTCATTTGAGTACCTACTGACAGATGTTTACAACATAATTATGTTGTGGTTGAGGAATAAGAACATTAATTATTAACTAGGCACTCATATCTAGGTGCCTGACTGATAGCAGGGCCCTTTTTGGGAATGGGGCCGGGGCCCTCAGAATTGGGAAAATTAGCGGCGTTTTGACTGAAATTGGGAAATTTGACATCATCCTTAGGTATGACATTTCCATTGCTAGAATGATTCCAATAATTAAACTTACCTTAATGTACTATGAGAAAAGGGAGGGGTAAGAAGCAAGTGTTATTATAGAATATAATAAGATGGAGAACAAAATAATTTTTTTTTTTTTTTTTTTTTTCAAGTTGGGAATTTTTTGTCTGGAATTGGGAAAAAAACATACTTTTTAGCATTGGGAATGGGGCCGAATTTCGGCCCCAAAATCGGATGATCGAGAGCCCTGGATAGAATCAAATATATTAGAGTAATAACAGTTAAATATTGATTGATTTGATGATTAATTGATTATGTACATAAGACAATGCCACTCCTGTAAACTTAAATGAATACCAGACGAATCGTATCCTAAAAAATCTACTTTTACCATGGCATAGTTCATAGTCTGAGTTTGGTTGATTTTCTTCAGTTCTTAGGTGTAATCTATCTAGGAATCCGATTGGTTCCTTCATATATTTTTTAAGTCTGCACAGGATTGGATAAACAAAACTTTTGAGGGTAAAATTGTGTTTTTTCTTCTTATCTATCAATTTTAACAGTTTTTTTGGGAGACAGTTCCAATTAGTGTTGTAACGATGATCGAGTAGAATCGAAAGTTGGTCGGTAGTGGTCTGGGTCGGCGACTATCGATTATGTGGTTCATAAATCGATTGTCGCTACTATTCCGGGCGTTTCCGTTTATCAATACCGTTTTGAACCGAAAACGAGTTATTTCCCGCTAAAATATAGAACAAGAAGCTGTTTTCTTCGGCTAAATAGACTGCATTTTTCAATAAAGAAGTCCTGAGTGCGCCGCCATTGTTGTTTTGTTACAAGGGAAATTACCGAGTATATCCGCATCCGAGTATTGGACAAATATCTGTAACGAACGCATTTTGCGGGACAGTTAATTTAATGCGAGAAACGTATTTTCGGCCGATTTTTGCCCGTTTTTGGCGAGGAAAAATTAAGGGTCGTCACTTAATTAACCAGTTTTAAGTGCGGATCCAGAGTGGGGGACAGGGGGTCCGGACCCCCCCTGGAAAATCACAAGTTATATGGGTTACTATAGGGAATAAGCAATTGGACCCCCCTCCCCCCTGGAAAATGTTGGACCCCTCTGGAACCTTGAAAAATGATATATTTTATTAAAATTGACCATTTGACTTCCGTAAAAAAAAACAAAAAAAAACGTCAGAGCTTTTTTTGTCAGACTGGCCTGTGAAGTTGCAACATTTAAACTTATTCTCCAGATGCATAAAATATAAATATCAAACACCTGATGTATCATAACTAGCTGAATTTGGAACATCTGTTTTAAAAATGGGACCAGGGTCTTTTTATACCTAAATAGAGAGTCCTTGATGGGACTGAATTCAGGAGATGGGAACATTAAGAGGTACGCTTTTATTTTGACTATCTATCTTTACTATCTTGTCTATCAGACCTGGAGTTGTACTTTGGTGCAAGTTTCAGTAGTTCAAAGTAGTGCAAATACCCCACCCGCTTCTCTCTCCCCCCGCCCCCCCCCCCCCTCCCCCCCCCCCCCCCCCCACACACACACACACTTTATGTTGGCTGGGAAAAGGGCTGGGGGTGAAGAAAAATCATTATGTATGGGAGAACCCCTTCCCAATTTTTTTCAGTGTGTTGACTTGGTCATTTTCCAATTTTCCAAGCATGTGCATCATGTATAGGGGAACGCTTTAGTGTACAAATTTGTGCAAGTGTTTGGTTAGGAATTATTCAAGCATTTCATTGGTGGTGCTCCTTCCAGATCTGCCCAATCTTACCAGCCTTTGTAGACCACATAAAGCAGTTTTGAATCCTTAGAGCTATCCAAGGAGGGCACACCAAACTCTTATTAGAATTAACACACAGATATCCAGGGTGACTGGGCACAAATGTAAACTGAAAAGATTCTTTGCCCGACTCAAATAGTATTATCTAGTCAACTATGTTCTCAGTTGTCTTGTTTGTTGTGAAATGTTCACAACTTTCTTATATAATTTAAAGCTTTATTTGGTGTTTAAATTGAGATTCCAAGTCTCAAATTATGTGTTAAAAATAAAATTTGATTTTACAAGTTGCTCTATGTTATATCCATGGTATCAATCACAAAATCTTGCAAAGCACTGACAGCTTCCGAATTTCGATTATAATCGATGATTGATCGAAATGACCTGTCCGATTATTTTCGATGATCGATTATGAAAATCCCATAATCGAACAACACTAGTTCCAATGAGACGGCGGTTCCTTTGAGAACCCACAACATTTATTTTTGTAATTACATATACATGTATATTAGGAAAAAATTTTTTTAATCACACATTGGTCTGAGTGCAGGTCAGTGCAAACCAACATGAAGCTTATGAATGTATGCTCACTAGACCATTTAGACTCTACATATCCCCTCCCATTCAGCAGTGAGCGTTTTACATGTTTTGCATTCTGAACGTCTTTTCGCAAGTTTTTTCTTCTCCATTTGGCCTGATTTCAGCAAGATTTTTTTGGCAAATGCTTGATGGTGATCAACTCTCTCAATTTCTTACTCTGAAATAGCCCTTTTTTCTGAACTGTTCATACAGGACTTTAGTGAATAGCGAAAAACTAATTTTCTTATTTCTCAACCAAAACAGGTCTTTTGAGCACCCAAAACATGTTAAAATTAAAGGGTAAAAAAATATTTACAATTCTATGCTCAAAAATTGTGTTTATCTAAGCATATAGGAAAGCTTTAGACCTGAATTTCAGATATGAACTGTTCATATCTGAGATTCAGATCTAAAGCTTTCCTATATGTCATTCCAACCCCTGTTCTTCTCATGGTGGGCACCTGTCTTAAGCAGCCACTCAAAAATAGACAAAACAAAGGTCTTAAAGCTATGTGGTTGCTTAATGCAGGTCAACAGAATTGCAGAATGGAGCATTCTGCAATAATTTTGACCTGCATTAAGCGAAAATTTGTCTTGAAAACCAATTTTTAGTCTCTTTTTGAGAGTGGCCGTTTTACTGTAATTGTTGTTGATGTTGAGAGGGGCAGTGTGTGAGTCAGGTCCTGCAGCTGCTCTAGGAGCCTGCTACAGTTTTTAATGTCATAATATGCAAATATCCAATTTATTCGAGCAGATTGGCCTGATATAACAGCATAAACCCAGATCAGCCTACTCCTAATGGAGCTGTCACAGTCTTATCCGGAATTATACCTTTTGCATTTCAGCAGCTAGACTTATTTTTAAATAAAGGTGTCCATATAGTTTAAATGCATTAATTTTAAAGGGGATGTTTTTATCATAGAATGGTAAAATTGAGCAGAATTAATTTGATATAATTCCAGGACTTTTTCCAGCAATTTTGGGAAAAATTGGGAAAAAGTGATCAACTTAACTTCAAAATTGGGAGAAATTAACGACATAGAACATAACAAGGGTAGCAAAATATATCCTCAAAATCAAGTTATTTTAGATTGTATTATGTCAAACATACCACTTAAGCACAAGTGTTTGAGTATCATTCTGATATGGGTCATTGTTTCTATGAAGTGGTCTCTAAAAAAAAAAGTAAAAAAAAAAAAAAAAAAAAATTTTTTTTTTTTACTTTTCTTACGGTAATTGGGAAAATCAGACATGGTATTGGGAAAAAAAGGTGGCTATTTTCAATTGGGAATGGGGCCGAAATTCAGCCCCTAGAGATGGGCAGAATGTCCCCTGAATTCTAGCTGTAAAGTATGTTATCTACAACTGTGCTTAATGTTAAGGCCAAAAGAAAAATATGCCTCGTTTCCGGTTACATGTCCAAAAATTTTAGGGTTGGTAGGTAGGCAAACTTTTTTTTTTATAAAAACTTTTTTGTATGTAAAAAGTATGAATATCCTTAAAAACAGTCTAAAAATAGACTTTTATTTCCCAAAAGTCTTCAAAAAAGTTTGAGTAGGCCCCCAAAAATTAGGGTCGGTAGGGTAACCGGAAACAAGACATTTTCTTTTTTTGGCCTAATCACAACATGTATCATCATTATGATTAAAGCAAGGATTGTTCTAGGAGTGGGATGTATTTTATATTATACTTCCTGAACATCACAGCTTCTCTGGCAGTTCCATAGACGTGTTAGCGCTTCCATTCACTCACAAATCTGCATGTGACAGCTCCATGTAGAGATCCACTCATATTTGGAAGATAGTTGCCTGGGAGGGTGGTTCTCTGAGATTCCAATTGTTTTGAACCCTGGGTACACGCCCTGGGTGGGGCTTGGTTTCCAAATCTGGGACATATTTGAAATATTTTGTTTTTGTTTAAGACTTAATTACTTTAAAACCGTATATTTTGGATTTAGTTTTTGTTTAGTGATATTGGCCCAAATTTTTTATCCACACTATCCCTGCCCATACCAACCAGGCAACCTCACAGAGACGCCTTTTAACGCTTTTGCAAACAGAGTTGACCCAGATCAGGCTACTCTTGTAAGAGCTGCCTGATGAGGGTCAACTCTATTTTCTTAAATGTAAATATG
Source organism: Loripinus fragilis (assembly GCA_964019695.1). NCBI lineage: Eukaryota > Metazoa > Mollusca > Bivalvia > Lucinida > Lucinidae > Loripinus > Loripinus fragilis. Next base: position 137,121,912 of record OZ026514.1, on the reverse strand, counting down.
TCATGATAATCTTGCATGCATTTTTGTCATCTGCAGATTTTTCATTATTAACATTGATTACGTTTATTCAATAAAAATTACATCAGAGTATCCAATAGCTTGGATCCAGATCAGGCCCAACATTTTGTCAACCCAAAACAAATGTTTAAAGTGATACAGACCTTTATTATGAGTGCGTACCAAAAAAATAGTTTTCTTATTTCTCAACCAAAACATATATGTTGTTGGTATTCAAAAGAACCTTCTCAATGAGATGTGTTGGTACTCAAAAGAACCGTCTCAATGAGACATAACATACAGTGATTTATTTACAATTTTGGGCTTATGGGCTCGCTGTTTCCCATATCAATGGGTCCAACTGCAAAATTATGAGTCCAAAAAAACTATTTTTCATGACAAGTCTGCAAAACCATTGCATCCTAGGACTCGCTGAAACAAAAACTTTACATCCCAGAGAAAAAATTATGAGTAAAAGATGCAGGATGCTCAGGTAAAAAATCACTGACATATTTAAAGCTGATCAGTAAGATTTTGATTACAATCTTACGCTCAAAAACCTGTGCTGATGGGTAGCAAAATATTAATGCTTTCCCTTTATGCTCAAACTGTTTATCTAGACCTATATGATTTTCGGTGGCTCAGTGGTAGAGTGCTTGACTCGAAACTCGAGATTGAGGGGTTGCGGATTCGAACCTCAACGGCATCACTTTGTTGTGTCCTTGAACAAAACACATTAATCCCTGATTAGTACTGATTCAACCCAGGAAGACCCGTCCTGACATAACTGAAAAATTGTTGACTGGGACTTAAAGAATAAAATCAAACAAACAAAAACCTATATAATTTGTCTCGGCACATCCTCCACTGCCTGTTTTCTGATGTTTCGGCCAGTGATGTCATCAGGAAGCTTACTAAACTACTGCCCCTTGATTTACTTCCTTACTTAACTCTTTGCATGCTGGGAAATTTTTCAGAAATTTTTGCCGTCTTGTCTTTTCTTTCGAAATCAACTTTTCCAAAATTTATCTTTCTGGAATACCATTAGTGTCAAACAACTTGAATCCAGATCAGGTCGGACATAATCATGTTTTGTTGGGCCTGATCTGGTTCTAAACTGTTTGCAAAGATCAGCAGAAGACACTAGCAGGTATAGATCTAATGGTTTCAAGTGGAAACCTTATGCCTGTACTTAACTTGAGCAGCAAGTTTTAAATATTATAATGTCAAAAAATTCAGTCAATGGCAAATACGGTGAGGCCAGAATTTTTTTATTAGTTGATTTACAAACCCTCTTACTGTACTTTTCCGGAAAGTAGAAAAAAAAATAATAATTTCTAAAAAAATTTTTATTTTATTGGCCTACTCTAAATATTATTTGTTTCGTTGAAAAAAAAAAATATTTTTGAGGTTCTGTCTGTGTATTTTTGAGAGTGACACTGTTAAAAGTGATTGCCCTGTCCATTTTAATTAAAGATTTAACACAGACTGTTGGTTTACCTATTATCTGGAGATATTAAAAAAAAAAAAAGCTCTGAAAATAAAAAAAAAGAAAAAAAAAAAGCCCTGAAAATGACCACTTAACTGGTTGTTTTCAGAGCTTTTTTATTTTTATTTTTTCGTCCCCACGACCCTATATAAATCTGAAAAAAAATTCCCGTAAATCAACTAATAAAAAATTGGCCTTATTGCACACCAAAATGTAAAATGACCGTAATTAGAGGCCCATTCTCTGATAGAGGCCCATTCCCCAGTTTTGACGCCCAAAATGCCGATTTTTCAAGCCAATTACCCCAAAAAAAGAGTCTCTAATAAAGGCCCACCCACGTTTCGGCATATTCTGATAGGATCTGGTTGTTTCATAAACTTGCCAAAGTTCCGACTGCATTGATTTTTCCACAAAATCTACATGCGCGCATTCTCGCAAGAACGTTCACTAGTACAAAATAACCAAACAAAACTGGGCTTTTTTACTGAAATAATTATTGTGCACGCAAATAGGTGCTGACTTTCTTTTATTTTGTTTATATAAATTTCCAAAGATCCGTCTGCATTAAACACTACCCAGGCCGAGTACCGAAAGCTCAAGAACAGACTGCACATGCGTGCATACTAGCAAGAACACTTACAGGGAAATAACTAACAACAATCGGGCAAATATTGTTTGTGGACAAAAATATGTACTGAAAAGAGAGCATTCCAGATCCGAATCTATTAAACACTTGACACTTGGAGTTTGCCTCTGTACTAACATAAGCAAATACAGTTATCAACTATGTGCAGCAGACGACTTAAGCAGGCACCATTTGGACGAACATATGGGCCGAAAATAAGGTGCATAGATCCACTTGATGGCTGTGCATGCATGATTACTTCACGCATGTTAAATGCATTACGGTATCTGCCGGTGTGTTGTGGTCCTTGAGCAAGACACATTTATCCTAGCTTAGTACTGGTTCAACCCAGGAAGGCCCGTCCCTATATAACTGAAAGATTGTTGATGGGACGTAAAGAATCAAATCAAACAAACAAACAAACGGTATCTGCCGCATTTATGTTTATATGAACAGCGAAGACAAGCTGCTTGTACACACAGGAAGAATACAGAGACCGAAATAATGTGGATGACTGCGCTTACATGATTAAAGGGTGTGATAAATTAAATGAGCTGGCCCAAATACTATAACATTTACAAGAAATCTAATCAAGGAACGGTGTGAAAGCGCCAGGTCATTCAGTTTATGACATGTATGCGTGACTGAGATATATCCTTATGCAGTGACCAGCACGTGCACACTGCTGTTGGTTATACATGTAATGTATGATAGCTCAACTTGCGACATCAAATTTCTGAGAACTAACTATTATAGCCCCTGTATTAAACAGAGTAGTCTTTTAAAATTCTGAAAGGCAGGTTTTATCATGAAACGGCTTATTTCCATTCATTGGAATACACTACGAGGCGTGGTTGACCTGATTAACAGCGATATTCATACACGCATCACACTTGTATGTAGTGTCCATTCATAGAAAACAATTAAATAAGAGTTACTGTTCCTGAAATGACCGAATAACCGTTTAAAAGTGACACGTCAGCTTTTCAATTCGCAAAAACACCAATAACTCAGTAAATATTCTATTTTCGAGCGAGAATTGGCAACAAAAGATATAATATTGAATAATTAAAACATGGTATATGCTTCAATCACTATAATTTCAAAGTGAACAGCGATTTTCACACGAACTATTTCTTCAAAGTGTAGAAATTTCGAAAACAGATATAACTCTCTAGAATAGCTGATGTTGAACAGATCCCGAGTTCCAAAAAGCAGTTAGATGTCAACAAAGGAAGATCGAGGCAGTGCAGTGGCTCAGTGGTAGAGTACTTGACTCGAGACCGAGGGGCCGCAGGTTCAAGCCTCACTGGCGTCACTGCATTGTGGTCCTTGAGCAAGACACATTTATCCTAGCTTAGTACTGGTTCTACCCCTGTTTAACTGAAAGATTATTGATGGGACGTAAAGAATCAAATCAAACAAAATCAAAGATTGACCAATATGCTTAACTTTATGCAAATAGTATATGATGGAGAAATGGACTTTCAATTAAAGTACATCTTTCAGTTGAGAAATGTTTCCTTAAAATGGCCTTTAAAGGCTTATAGAAGAGATTATAAGTTCCACAGAAAAGTTTTCATGAATTACTCATGATTTTTCAACATTGAAGCAAAAAAAAAAATTCCAGCAAATTCGAAAAAAGCAGAAAAGTCAGTCTAATATGATATAAGATCATCTTTCATGCAAGTAAATACATTAAGGTGTGGGAAATAATAGGTAATATCCTGATTCCAGCCAGAAGAAAAATCATAAAGTTATATTTCCCGTAATTTTTTGTAACAAACTCTATCTTGTTGGTGTTCATGGAATTGCCTCTTCAGAGGCAATTCCAAGAACACCAACAAGATAAGTTTTGCAGCAAAATCCAGAATGTTATTTGAAATTATGAATGAAAATGGACTTGATCTGGAGCTATGTGTAAATATAGCTGTAGTCTAGTACAATGAGGCTTTTGTAGTGGTTTCATTCATAGATACATCAAAATTGCAAATCTTTGTAAATGGGGTTGTAAAAACAGCTTACTTCATGATGTGTCTCTCTTCATTCATAATCTAATAATTGACTTAACCTGTTTTTATACCATCTAGGTCAAGCCTTGTCATTATACAATTTAATTGTAGTGTTTTTTTAGTCCCAAGGGGTTTCATTTGTTATCTGTCTGTTTGTTAAAAGTTCATGTTCTGTTGTGAATGAGTTTACAAGATAAATGGGAGTTTTTATTGGTATGACTTTAAGGCAGTCCCACAACCATTAATTGCAAGTGGGTTTGAATCCCAGGATTCCTGAAAGGTCAGTTGTCAGAAACTGGTGGAAAACTTGGCCTTTGAACAATTAAGTGTCAATACTTTATGGACTGCCCAAGGGTCAGAGCCTGGACAGCCTGGTTGATATGGCCGAGCCTCAAGTGCAGTCCATAAACATTGATAGTGCAACAAAACTTTAGGTTTCTTTTTCCTTTTATGTAACTATGTTTATCACATGACGTCGAGTCTGGGAGTGATAGAATGTCATGCATTAAAATCGATAAACCACTAGTGGTTTACAGATTTTGGTAACGCTATGTAATGACGTCAGTAATATTGTCGCATCTATAGCAAAATCTTATCGTTTTTCTCGCAAAAAACGTGATTTAAAATCAGTTTTAGGGTCATATGTTAAACAGAATTCATGCTCCTGTATTATTGAATTTATTAAACTCATTGCGAAAAAGTGATAAAATGCTCGGCAAGCCTAGCATTTTATCGCTTTTTCACAACTCGTTTAATAAATTCAATAAAACATCAGCACTTATGTAAGACCATCTATGTACGGTACTGTATTGGTGAAAGTTTTCAGGATTAATCCTGAATTCAGGATTTTGAGGCTTGACTTTCCATAGAAAGTCAGCCTCAAATTTGCTGAATTAAGGAGATTATAATAGCTTCAGATTATCTAAACACAATTAGTCATTTTAACTTTAAATTATCCATTTTTGTATAGCCATCCTGCAAGTTTTAAAATTTGAATTTCAAAAGTTCAGGATTTTGGAAATTTTGAACTTTCACCCATATGCCCACAATGTAAAACAATCTGCAAACAGCAAAAACACAGCAAATTACCTAGCATGCAAATAGTTGCGATGAACAGCACACAAACCACCACTCCTATGCACTTTGAATTGTGCTATGTTTTATGATTCATCCTACTGTTTACCTGAGGAAGATGAAATAAATATTTAAGCCAGCTGTAAAGCGACATGCACAGAACCTCAAGACAAGCCTGTATATCAGTGCAGCCCGCCCCCCCCAACCCCCCCCCCCCCCCAAACATTGGAGAGCTGAACCTATAAAGATTCTAATAAGAATGACTTGACCTGTGCATACGTAGCAGTGCTGTAATGTAACAGTACACATATCGGTGGTAAGTACCATTTTTCAATGAGCTGACTAATTTATTGATATGCTTTGACCCAATGACATATTTGTATGCATTTCAGCTGACCCAGATCAACCTGTCATTCTGATCAAGCAGCTGGCTGATCAGCTATAGATCGTAATGTCAAGAAAGTGCATTTTGTTTAAGCTTCCATGATCTTTGCCTTGTTCCAGGAAATGAGTTGACCCAATTTCTGTTAATCGCCTTTATCAGTAATATTTCATTTGGCATGCGGCCACCGTTCTGCACTGGCCATTGACAAAGATTATATGGGCTTGGTTGTTAATTGATTATAAATATTTGAATAAAGGAATATGAAGCTGACTTCTGTTTACCTCTTTGCCTACTCGGTAATTTTTTCATGATTTTTTGCAGTCCGCTGATTTTTCAGCTTTTTCGAAAAATTCTTTCAGGAGTACAATCAGAGTGTCTATCAGTTTGGATCCAGATCAGGCCTGACAGTCAGGTCTGATCTGGGTCCAGCTGTTTGCAAAGGTTATCTGCAGCAGGCGACACTAGTAGGTAAAGAGTTAACAGAAGGTTCAGTAAAAGAGGCAATTCGCAGATGAATTATTAAAAAATGACAATATCTTTAAGTGATTTCTCTCAATATACAAATTTTAAGAACCAGAGACAAAGAAAAGAATGTGCAAACAAAATAGTCCCAAGTCTCAGATCAGGGACTATTTTTATGCCCCCAAAGGAACTTTGGGAGGCATATAGTAATCGCACCGTCCGTCCTTCAGTCCGTCCGTGTTTCCGTCCGTGTGTCCGTCCGTCCCGCTTTGTGTCCGGTGCATATCTCCTATATTCTTTGAGTTAGGAATTCCAAATTTGGTGTGTGGATGCATCTTGGGATGACGGAGTGTCGCGTACCATTTTCGGGTCACTGTGACCTTGACCTTGACCTCTGACCTAGTTTTTAGAATAATCGTGTCCGGAGCATATCTCTTATATTATTTGAGGTAGGAATCTCAAATTTGGTGTGTGGATGCATCTTGGGATGACGAAGTGTCGCGTACCATAATTGGGTCACTGTGACCTTGAACTTGACCTCTGACCTAGTTTCTAGAAACTGCATCGAGTCTGGTGCATATCTCCTATATTCTATGAGATAGGAATTCCAAATTTTGTGTGTAAATGCATCTTGGGATTGCAGAGTGTCACATACTATTTTCGGGTCACTGTGACCTTGATCTTGAACTCTGACCTAGTTTTTAGAATAATCGTGTCCGGAGCATATCTCTAATAATATTTGAGCTAGGAATCTCAAATTTGGTGTGATGATGCATCTTGAGATGACTAAGTGTCTCTTACCATAATTGGGTCACTGTGTCCTTGACCTATGACCTAGTTTTAAGAATAATCGTGTCAGGAGCATATCTCCTATATTATTTGAGGTAGGAAATTCAAATTTGATGTGTGAATGCATCTTGGGATGGGGAAGTGTCGCATACCATAATTGGGTCACTGTGACCTTGAACTTGACCTCTGTCCTAGTTTCTAGAAACTGCATTGAGTCTGGTGCATATCTCTTATATTCTTTTAGATAGGAATTCCAAATTTGGTGTCTAAATGCATCTTGAGATGGCGGAGTGTCATACATACCATTTCGGGTCACTGTGACCTTAACCTCTGACCTAGTTGTAAGAATTTTTTTGTTCCGAGCATATCTGTTATATTCTTTGAGGTAGGAATTCCAAATTTGGTGTGTATATGCATCTTGGCATGGTGAGTCTCACATATTATTTTTGAGCCACTGTGACCTTGACCTCTGACCTAGTTTTAATAATAATTGTGTCAGGAGCATATCTCTTTTATTATTTGAGATAGGAATCCCAAATTTGGTGTGTGAATGTATCTTGGGATGGTTGAGTGTCTTGTACCATTTACAGGTCACCTTGACCTTTGGCCTAGTTTTTTGAAAAATCATGTCCAGAGCATATCTCTTATATTATTAAAGGTAGGAATCCCTTTGATGGTTGGATGCAACTTTGGATGGCGGAGTGTCACATACCATTTTGGGTCACTTTGACCTTGACCTCTGACCTAGTTTGTAGTATAATCGTGTCCAGAACATATCTTTTATATTATTTGAGATGGGAATCCCAAATTTGCTGTATGGATACAACTTGAGATGCTGATGTGTAGCATACCATTTTTAGGTCACTGTGATCTTGACCTATGACCTAGTATCTAGAATAATCGTGTCTGGAGCATATCTCCTATATTATTTGATGTAGGAATCCCAAATTTGGTGTGTTGATTTCTCTTGGGATGGCGGAGTGGTGCATACCACTTTGGGTCACTTTGACCTTGACATTGACTATTGACCTCATTTCTAGGTTTTTCGTGTCTGAAGCATATCTCCTATATTACAGCTAACTTTCCTCAAATGTGTCTTATGCTTGACCAATTCCTTTGGGGGCATTCGTCACGTGACTGTGACATTTCTTGTTTTTACTGCAGCAAATATTATTGGATGGGACTGGAAGCCCTTAAATGGCTACTTTTGCAAACAGTGAATTAAGACCAATATGAAATGCTGCATGCATCATGGTCTGCACTGTTTGCTATTTCGCAAAATAGACCTTCATAGAATGAAATTCATGTACACCGGGCCGCGTAGCGCAGTCGGTAAAGTGTCTGGCAACAGATGCGAGTCTGACTGCAGATCCAGGGGTGGTGAGTTCGATCTCGGCCCGGTCCCATACTTTCGTGGAGATTGATTATGAAATGATTTACTCGGTCATTCTCTTCCCTTCCGCTGAATCATTCAAGAAGGATTGTTGTCAGTTACAAATTAAAGTATGTGCATGAAGTACTGGTTAACTTGCCCAGGAAAAGTGTAGTTAGGTGAACTGACCGCCCCGCCATGACCATAGCTGTTAACTTGGGATGTAAAGCAACAAAACAAAACAAAATAAATGTATAATATTTTTTTGATATTACAACCTGTAACCCCTCAATAATATACAATGGATTGTCCTGCTTTAACTGTATTAAAATTATCGGAAAAGTACATTAGTCTAAAAAGGGTTAACCCATTACCTCGCAGAGATGCCTTTTATCACTTGCAAACAAGCAGACCCAGATCAGGCAGCTCTTGTAAGAGCTGCCTGATCAGGGTCTTCTATGTTTGCTTAAATGGAAATATGATTAGATATGATCGTCCATGTGTACACTAGTGGACTTGACTGTTATTTATATAATTATTCATAGTGGGTGGAGCTTAGCATAAATATTCATGAAGGAAAGTGTTAAACTGAACTAACGTTCTGTTTTACAGATGGTGCTCAAATGTGATGTTAAAAAAGACATTAGATATTCAAGACCCAATCCGAAATTCCACCATTGGCACATTGGTGATAAAAGATTCGGTTTAACGTTCGAACGTTATGATGATGCTCGAGCTTTTGACCGAGGGGTACGGAGCGCTGTCGCCGACTTGACAGATGGTGAGTATTCTAATCTGGTGCGTTTGCTCGACCTGTTCGAGTATTACCGTACATCTTTATTCACCTTTTTGCACTTATCATTTTATTTCCGGAGATATTTGGACACTTAAGTATCCAATTTTCCATTGCCAGGGCTTGTCCTCACCTTCCTCGTTTAATTAAAGGTGTTTTAAAAATGTATGCAATGGATTGGTTAACAGAAATTTTCCATTGTTGATTTTTGAAAAAAATCACATTAAAATGAAAACCCTTTACCTGCAGATACATTTTGCACACAGTTCCAACATAATGTAGGGCCTGATCTGGATCAAATCTGACTTAATGATGTCATTCCTTTTTTGAAAAATTTCATATTGAAAAAAATCGGCAAAAGGCAAAAAATTTTGAAAAAAAATCACAGCATGCAGTTATCGTAATGTATGACAGTAGGCCTATGCAATAAACGCTGTTATCTTATTGGACTGGCGTAGGTCCAGATAAGGAAACTTTTTGAGCGTAAAATTGTAAATTATTTAAACCCGTCATTTAAACAGCTGTTTTGGGTGTTCAAAAGAACCGTCTCAGTGAGAAGGTTCCTTTGAGTATCCACAACATATGTTTTGGTTGAGAAATAAAAAAATAATTTTCAATTGCGCGCTCCGGCTGGCCCAGTTGGTAATGCTCAGAAATTGTTCATGCTTTTGTTGATGTCTGCTGACGTTTTTTCAAAATTCACCTTTTCCAAAAATTCTCCCAGGAACACTATAAGAGTATCAATGGTTTGGATCCAGATCAGGTCTGATGGTCTGTCAGCCCTAGTCCGGGATCAAACTGTGAAGTTTATCAACAGATGACAAAAGTCGCCCCTAACAAGACAGTCAATGAATCTCTAAATTTGCAGGTGTTGATAAATATTTAAAACCTGAAATTTAACACCTGAAAACTGATATTTATTGCTAAAATTTGGTGACAAAAAAAGAAGCTATTATAATAGTTTGTGAATTTTGAACGAAGATTTTGTGCTAGTTTGACAGCAATAATAGCTGGCTAGGTCATTGCATACATATACCATCCAGATAGGACATTAACGCTTTCCTTGTGAGCGGCGACCTTCGTCGTCTGCTGATAGCCTTTGCAAACAGTTTGGACCCAGATCAGGACCGACAAAACGTCGGTCCTGCTCTCCCGATCTGGTTCAAAGCTGTTTGACCCTCTGATAGTGTTCCTGAAATATTTTTTTTTTTAAAAAGTTGGCAGACGATAGCAAAAGCATGAACAATTACATACCCAGCATGCAATGTTAAATTTGAGATATTACACAATTTATAAGATGGGCCCGGATGCGAGAAAAACTTGATTGTGTTGCATGTATCTTGTAAAAGAGCCAGACAAGCCTGAGCATCTGTGCAGTCTGACAGTACCTTTGCTCTTTTCCTCTAATTAAACTTACAAAATTACACTATTCTAGCTAGTCTCTCTAGCTAAACAGGCTTGTTTAAGTCTCGCCCATTCGCAAACCCTAAACCTAGTGACAAGGTCCAGAAATATCATGGACCAACCAGAACTTGCAACATTTTTAAGATGATCAATGGAGACATATACTATTACACCCCACACATGAACATTATAGCTGCCGGAACCTAGACTGGTGGCTGGCAGGACAACAACAAACCTTTCATTCATTAAACTGAATGCTTGCTAATGAATTTTGTCCATATTGGCTTAGAGCCTACTGCTGCAGCTAGGGAATGGCATTCTTGGATTCACAGGTACACCAGAATACCCAGACGAGTCGGCAGATTGGAGGAAATCTAGGTCTGATACTGGCAATACCAGAGCAGTATGAGGAAAATCTATTTAAATTAATTTATAATATAGAGACAGAATCATCAGTTGATCCTTAGTTTTTTTTCACATATATATTTTAATCATTTGATATTCATAGCTATAAAGTATTACTATATGTACATGTATGTAATTATTATCTATTTATCATACAATTAAACCTTACCATGCTGTTTCCTGTTTTGAAAACAGTGTAGATCCAGATCAGCTGAAGCCAGCTGGCTTCTCTAGCTGATCAGGATACGCACGTCACTATTTCCCCTCCGCTTGTAAACACATTCTTCTTAGTTGATAAGAATGGGGGGGAGTGTAGTTAATGAAAATATCGATGTATAAAAAAATTATTTTCTTATTTCACAACCAAAACATATGTTGTGGGTACTCAATGAGACGGTTCTTTTGAGTACCCAAAGCATATGTTAAAACTAATGGGTAAGAAAATATTTACAATTTTATGCTTAAAATTTTTGTTTTAACCCATTTAAGTCTAGCGTCCATTTTATGGGACATCGACAAACAACCCGGAACCAGATCAGACGCCACAAAATGCGGCGCCTGATCAGGCTCTTCATTGTTTGCTTACAGAATTTTCTATGAAAATTTGTCTAAAATGAAAAATTACCACCCAGCAACCCTTAAAATGAAAATGGACTGATCCAATTAATAGATGATATGGGTCAATGCTTGAACTGATGTTTTTGCTTTCTCCTTTATTGCTGCTTGATGGACTTTGCTAATCTTTGGTAAGTTTGGTACACAGTTGTTGATACTTCAACCCCAACTCTGTGCACTGGTCAGTTATCACCCAGCATGCATACACACACAGGGTGGGTGGCGACCCTTAACGCAAATTTTGAACAAAACTGCATTTCAGATTTATTACCAAAATTCACTTATTGCTGATCAATAACGTTAAAGCTGCGCTTTGACATTAGAAAATCCTGCTATAAATCAGTGTATTGGCGGTCGCCACCTACCCAGTGTGATAAGCATGGGTGCCAGTTTTCAGAATGAAAGATTATTCCTAAATTCAAGATTTAGAGGATGACTGAATTAAGCAGATTGTAATAGTTTATTTGGGTTATTTTCAGTTTATCTAAACTATTGACCTTTTAATTTTGAAATTGTTAATGTTTTGTTGGCATACTCCAAGATTAAAATTTCTGAAGTTCAAGGTTTTGGAAATTTGATCTTTCACCCATGCATACATTGAATCATTGTTGTATCAATTCGATGCTTTATTTAATTGTCTTTGTTTATGTTATGATATCCATTGGAAGTGTCTCGGCAAGACACCTAACAGGAGGCACTGCCAGGGTTAAGTCTGGGTTTGCACAGGCTTGAAATGTACTTGAATATGAAGGGATTTCATGAAGTCCTTGAAAATGAAATCTGCCTTGAAAAAAGTTGATTACACCTAGTGCGTTCAGAATTCTCCCATCGGTACCCACGGTTAATACCGAGTGGTTGCCGGCGGTACCTTCTGTAACCATCTGCTACTAAAAACGCTGATAAAAGGTGTTTAAGTTGAACGGCTTTTGGTAGCTTTCGGTATCATCGATAGCCAATGGTAACCGATGGCAAACCTGTCATTATAGGTGGAATTGTGCTTTCAATACAACAGCAAAGAACATTAATGTGGCATCAGCTTTTACGCATAGTGCACAAGAGAATACTGATAAAAATTACTGCTTCCACAGAGGCAAGAAAATATTCCAAGAGGGGATAATAACTTTGAAAATACTATTCCTATATAGGCTTATGAGTTGGATGCCTTTCGAGGTCTATTTATTGCAGGGGAACAAGAAAATATGTTCCCCTGGGAGGCCTGAGTAATGATCATGGGAGAGAAAATTTGACTTTCTTGCATGCGAACAACAAAGGCGGAGACCAGCCTGTGCATCCGCACAGTTTGATCAGCGCCTCTGTAGTTCACTTATACTAAAACTTGAATATTTAAACTTGCTTCATGTAAAATGTCAGCATTCTGGCTAGTCTCTGTAGCTTAACATGTTAGTTTGAATGTGCGTTGACATTTTTGCTGTGCTTAAAACAATCGTCTCTTTAGACGGTTAAGTGTCTGTTGAAATAGAGGCTATTCTTCACTATAAAAAGAATAAATAAATATAACAAGACAAAATCTTATGATCTGATATCAGCGAAATAGCATTTTGTTTTACGGCGGTATCGGCGGCCAGCAACTCTTCGATGTGATTGCCGACGGTGACCATATGTTACCGAATGTCGCCATCGGCAGCCTTTGGTAACCGATGGTAACCCTGGTTGCCGAAGGAAGAATTCTGAACGTACTAACTTAGACTTTGAAAAGTACTTTTCTAAAAGACATAGCCCTGTTATTGAAACCTGCATCAGTATACAACTATTTCATAACTTTCTGTGCAACAGTGATCACACCCGAAAGGCGGCAATCGATGAACATGGATCAAAATTGCTAGAAACAGTGTTTTTGATTGCCATTTGTCGCCAGTTGGGCAACAAATGGCAATAAAAAACTCTGTTTCTAACTATTTTTGATCTATGTTCGTCGGTAGTATTAATGTTTTCGATTGCCGCCTATCAGGTGTGGTGATAATAATCAGTTAAGTATCATTTTTGTATGATCAGTCTAACCTGTATCCTGTTAGTATCCTTAAAAGAAGGTAATTATTTAATTTTATTTATTTTTGGAGTTAGACAGGAGAAAGACCATTTTCTTAAGTTTTCTTTTAATTTCTCCCAGGTTTAGGGTAGTCATCTATAGATTTTTCTATTTTAATCCAATGATTTAAAAAAAAAAAAAATTTGAATACTGTAGTTCGAGTACCATTTTTCAGCCCATTTTTTTCAATTCTCAAAATCTTTAGAATGGTAAATTGGTTGCGTTCTGCCATGCTTCTATTATCTTTCAGCCATTATAATTTCTCCATCCCTCCAGTTTGCATTATTCAGTAAAAAAGTAGATGAGCATGAGATTTTGTGATATAAACTTGAACAAGATGAGAGTTTTCCTAATATTAATGTCATTCTAGCCAGTGCATTTGACTTTGAACCCAGTGATGACCCTTCCCTGGATGCATGAAGAACACTTGTACCTATACATTAAAACCTGTGTAAAATGGCCACTCTCAAAAAGACCAAAAATTGGTTTTCAAGACCAATTATCACTTAATGCAGGTCAAAAGTATTGCAGAACGCCCCCTTGGAGCATTCTGCAATATTTTCGACCTTCATTAAGCTACCATTTGTCATGAAAATCTTTTTTGTCTATTTTTGAGTGGCAGTTTTATGCAGGTTTTACTGTACCTTTAATACTACCCATGGAGCATACACCAAAGACTTGATGGATGCCCAGGCTGATCAGAGTCTTTGCTCAGATTGTTGGTTTTGTCATGCACAGGAACAGGTTCCTGGGCAAACTGAAGACTTAAAGGGTATGGCAACCCTGATGGTAACTATTTATATTTGAAAGATCCTAATAAACCATGAATTTTGATACCAGTTTCATTTAAATCGGTTGAAAAACGTGGAAGTAACAAAAAAATGTGGGCATTGGAATATTTGCTAATGCAAATGGACTGTAATGGAAGCAGCCATATTGAAGGCTTAGTGACGTCACACAGCCTAATTAAATATGCGTGTATTTGCATTAATCTTTAATAAAACATTCTCCTTTAATATGTATAAAGCTGCATATTTGTTGAAACACAGATAATGTGATAGTATTGATAACTAAAAATTAAGCAGTTGAAAAAATTCAGAAAACTAATTATATATTCAAAATGGCGGCTAAATGCTGGCCATATTGAATTCTTTAAATGACCATAACTTCCCCATTTTTCCACCAATTTTGTAAATACTTGTATCAAAATTCATGATTTATAAAGCTCTTTCTGATATAGCATACTTATCATTAGGGTTGTTGTCCCCTTTAAGTACTCAACTACTTATTATAATTGTTGGTCATCTTCAATGTTCAAAGATAGAAAGATCAAACAATTTTTGAGTGATACTAGAAACTCTTATTATATTGAAGCTTCATGTAAGTGGCCATTCATTTCCAAGGAGAGACAACTCTGTACATTGTTGATTTATATTAGTGCTATCTTGATAACTTTGTTATATCTACAGGCAATGATGGCTGCAATGTAAGTAAGGAGAGACAACTCTGTTCATTGTTGATCTATATTAATGCTATCTTGATAACTTTGTTCTACAGGTAATGATGGATGCAATGTAAGTAAGGAAAGACAACTCTGTTCATTGTTGATTTATATTATTGCTATCTTGATAACTTTGTTATATCTACAGGCAATAATGGATGCAATGTAAGTAAGGAGAGACAACTCTGTTCATTGTTGATTTATATTAATGCTATCTTGATAACTTTGTTCTACAGGTAATGATGGATGCAATGTAAGTAAGGAAAGACAACTCTGTTCATTGTTGATTTATATTATTGCTATCTTGATAACTTTGTTATATCTACAGGCAATAATGGATGCAATGTAAGTAAGGAGAGACAACTCTGTTCATTGTTGATTTATATTAATGCTATCTTGATAACTTTGTTCTACAGGTAATGATGGATGCAATGTAAGTAAGGAAAGACAACTCTGTTCATTGTTGATTTATATTATTGCTATCTTGATAACTTTGTTATATCTACAGGCATACATTTCCAAGGAGAGACAACTCTGTTCATTGTTGATTTATATTAATGCTATCTTGATAATTTTGTTATATCTACAGGCAATAATGGATGCAATGTAAGTAAGGAGAGACAACTCTGTTCATTGTTGATTTATATTAATGCTATCTTGATAACTTTGTTATATCTACTGTGGGCAATGATGTAAGTAAGGAGAGACAACTCTGTTCATTGTTGATTTATATTAATGCTATCTTGATAACTTTGTTCTACAGGTAATGATGGATGCAATGTAAGTAAGGAAAGACAACTCTGTTCATTGTTGATTTATATTATTGCTATCTTGATAACTTTGTTATATCTACAGGCATACATTTCCAAGGAGAGACAACTCTGTTCATTGTTGATTTATATTATTGCTATCTTGATAACTTTGTTATATCTACAGGCATACATTTCCAAGGAGAGACAACTCTGTTCATTGTTGATTTATATTAATGCTATCTTGATAACTTTGTTATATCTACAGGCAATGATGGATGCAATGTAAGTAAGGAGAGACAACTCTGTTCATTGTTGATTTATATTAATGCTATCTTGATAACTTTGTTATATTTACAGGCAATAATGGATGCAATGTAAGTAAGGAGAGACAACTCTGTTCATTGTTGATTTATATTTATGCTATCTTGATAACTTTGTTATATCTACTGTGGGCAATGATGGATGCAATGTAAGTAAGGAGAGACAACTCTGTTCATTGTTGATTTATATTAATGCTATCTTGATAACTTTGTTATATCTACAGGCAATGATGGATGCAATGTAAGTAAGGAGAGATAACTCTGTTCATTGTTGATCTATATTAATGCTATCTTGATAACTTTGTTCTACAGGTAATGATGGATGCAATGTAAGTAAGGAGAGACAACTCTGTTCACTGTTGATCTATATTAATGCTATCTTGATAACTTTGTTATATCCACAGGCAATGATGGGTGCAATGTAAGTTAGGAGAGACAACTCTGTTCATTGTTGATTTATATTAATGCTATCTTGATAACTTTGTTATATCCACAGGCAATGACGGATGCAATGTAAGTTAGGAGAGACAACTCTGTTCATTGTTGATTTATATTAATGCTATCTTGATAACTTTGTTATATCTACAGGCAATGACGGATGCAATGTAAGTTAGGAGAGACAACTCTGTACATTGTTGATTTATATTAATGCTATCTTGATAACTTTGTTATATCTACTGTGGGCAATGATGGATGCAATGTAAGTAAGGAGAGATAACTCTGTTCATTGTTGATTTATATTAATGCTATCTTGATAACTTTGTTATATCTACAGGCAATAATGTAAGTAAGGAGAGACAACTCTGTTCATTGTTGATTTATATTAATGCTATCTTGATAACTTTGTTATATCTACAGGCAATGATGGATGCAATGTAAGTAAGGAGAGACAACTCTGTACATTGTTGATTTATATTAATGCTATCTTGATAACTTTGTTATATCTACTGTGGGCAATGATGGATGCAATGTAAGTAAGGAGAGATAACTCTGTTCATTGTTGATTTATATTAATGCTATCTTGATAACTTTGTTATATCTACAGGCAATGATGTAAGTAAGGAGAGACAACTCTGTTCATTGTTGATTTATATTAATGCTATCTTGATAACTTTGTTATATCTACAGGCAATGATGTAAGTAAAGAGAGATAACTCTGTTCAATGTTGATTTATATTAATGCTATCTTGATAACTTTGTTATATCTACAGGCAATGATGTAAGTAAGGAGAGACAACTCTGTTCATTGTTGATTTATATTAATGCTATCTTGATAACTTTGTTATATCTACAGGCAATGATGGTTGCAATGTAAGTAAGGAGAGACAACTCTGTTCATTGTTGATTTATATTAATGCTATCTTGATAACTTTGTTCTATCTACAGGCAATGATGTAAGTAAGGAGAGACAACTCTGTTCATTGTTGATTTATATTAATGCTATCTTGATAACTTTGTTCTATCTACAGGCAATGATGTAAGTAAGGAGATACAACTCTGTTCATGGTTGATTTATATTAATGCTATCTTGATAACTTTGTTATATCCACAGGCAATGATGGATGCAATGCAAAATTAGATGGGGATGAAGAAATCTTCAGGGTAAGTGAAAAAAAACAACCCATATTTTTACCTCAGGGGACAAAAATTCCACTCGTTAGCTCGCAATTATGAGTGAAATCTAGAAATGACGAGTAATTCTTCCCATAGCACTCGTCCTGTAGGCAGGCTTTCAAGTGGGCCCTACTTTTCCTATTTTTCCTACTATTCCCTCGCTGAACACCTAAAAATTTAATGTTTAACCTAAAAGTCTCTCTGTTTGGCTAGTACTATTGTCACAAGTATTATCCTGCTCATTTAATCTGAAATTACTTATTTCAAACAACTTGTTGTAATGAATTTTATATTTGGAAAAGCCCTACTATCCCTACTTTTTTACACCGATAATCCCTACTTTTTCACTACTTTTTCCACTTTTTTACCCCTACTTTTTCACTACTTTTCTGTTGATGGGCACTTGAAAGCCTGTGTAGGGTGAGTGCTTTGGGAAGAATTACTCGAAGAAGTCATATTACATATCGCTCCCTTATGTTTTTATTTGATACGCTTTGCACCATTACTTACTTTTAAAGGACAAGTGCATGTGTTTGTAGGGCGAGTTAAAATTGTAAGTCCTTTGTCCTACAGGACAAGTGCAATATTGAAATATTTTTGTCCCCTGTACCTCTTAACACATAGCATAGGTGTAGCTCCCATTACACACGTGCTTCATAAAAATGGACATATACAAGGTAATATGACATAATGTTTTTTCACGCCATAGAGGACTTCTCTTAATGGAAAGAATTTGCTCCCTTCGGCAGCCAATTCTTTCCTTTAAGAGAGGTCCCCATTTCTAAAAGGCACGAAATTTATGAGAATAGGTGCTCATCTGAGTTGTATCCCTTTGTGGTGCGCAACCATTTCTGAATCAGCGGTCTGGCTACGCCTGTGCATAGAGCCCCAGAGATAGACAAAAAAATATAGGGTACAATGTTTAATATTTTCTAAACCATCAGTTTTAACATGTTTTGGGTTCTCACAAGGACATCTCTTAGTTCCTTTTGAGTACCCACAACGTATGTTTTTGTTGAGAAATAAGAAAAAGTATTTTTCAAATACACACTCTTATCTGGAGGCCTGTAAAAACTTAACATGCCATATTCACATCAATAAGCTTTTTGTGCGCTACATCAGCATAACTGAGCCATGACATGGTCTTTCCAATAATGTAACTTAGCATTTTGACTTGTGTAGACTCATATGAGCCTGTGCAGCTCCTTTTAAGCTTAGAAACTCAAAAAGATATTCAGTCAGTAGCTTAGCAACAGTAGAGTATGAAAGCAACTAGCAAAGGATCTGGTCAGACTGCAAATTTCACTTTTATCAACATCTTGCCGATGTTTCAATACAGGTTTTACTAAGATTGGGCCACATGTCCGTTTGCACTTGTGGACATTCTTGCTCTCATTTGTCACCAGATTTCTTTCAAATTTCCTTTAAGCATTACTTTTTTCAAACTCTTGCCCAAGTTTGAATATGTGTTTTGTCCAATGAATGGATACTAACATGGCCACCAAAATGACCAACGCCTGTGGCCAAGATGAAGTTGTGAATATATTCTTACCCATTAGTTTTAACATATGTTTTGGGGCCCTTTTCGACTCGAGACGGCCCCTGAGGCGGAGAGAAAGGGGGCCTGCCAGCGCGGCACCTGCGCCCAATCCAAGGCAGGGAGGTGTCGCACAGTGTGAGAGGCGGCCTGAGCTAACTGGGGGCTGGACAGCCCCTGGGTGGGTGGAGTTAGTGTATTATTTCGTGCTTCATGGGTCTGATTAATCTTACACTTATTGACTTCACTTGATTTCTTTTAAATTTCATACATGTATTACTTTTATCACTCTCTCACCCAAGTTTCAAATTTTGTTAACATTATGAAATGATGCCATACAATGTAGTATATGTATTTATGGCAAAATCCTGACATTTTCATGCCAAAATGTGATTTCTAAGTAATTTCAATGTCATATTATAAATAGAATCTAACATTCGTGCTCCTGTATTATTGACTTTTAATTATTAAACTTGTTGCGGAGAAGCAACAAAATGCTCGGCAAGCCTGGCATTTTATCGCTTTTCCTCTTTTCCTTGCAAGTGCTCATGTTTTATTGAGTTTAAAATTAAAATTAAACAAATTGAAATTATTTATATATTATGATTTCAGGAGCTGGATCTCCCTATATCCCGGACAGGGAGTTCGTCACAGAGTACAACGTCGACAACGACGAGTAGCCCTCAGTCGCCAACAACTTACGTCACCGGTGTCCCAGATCCCTTATACAATAACACCCACAATAATCATTATAATCACCTCCACAGAGTGCATTATTATCCGTCACCTAACGGTAGACACAAAAGAACTTCTCAGAGTAACTCGAGTAAGTCGGACAGTATAGAATCGCATGAAGAAGTGTGGATTAAAGCCGATGATCCTATGTCAGGTAGTGGCAAGTCCGATCAGGGATTATTAGATTCTGTGTCAGACAACGTCGAACTCAAGGAATATTCTTATGTAATATTTGCAAAGCAAAATCCTCACGAGTATAGTTATCCGAATTTGGATACGTTACATAAACCTGATAAAATGCCTACAAATCGTGAAGCTATAAGTAGTGTTAAAAAACATAGTCAGATTACTGCCCAACCGAAGCCACCATTACCTGTTAAACAGAAGAAAAAGGATAAGCATAAGAATCAACAGGCGAACAGATTACTTACTAATGCACGTTGTAAACACTGCCATGACAACTTCACATACGAGGATAACCATCGCGGGAGTTGTGACGAGGCTCCAGATAACATAGATAAATGTATTGAAGTTGTTACCTGTGTCTGGTGTACTCGTGGATTAATATATCACTGCATGAGTGATGCCGACGGGGAGTTCGGACATCCGTGTGTTTGTGACACGTCCGACGAGTCAAACTGTAAGAAATGGACGGCTTTGTCGATCTTGTCATTTTTTGTTCCTTGTCTATGGTGCTATTGGCCGCTTAAGGCGTGTCACTTATGTGGTGTTTCTTGTGGATGCTGTGGCGGTCGACACAAAGCATCCTGAGTAGACGCTATGTTCGACGTTATCGTAAACTGGGTTTCACGGCAGAAAAATCTGTTCTGGTCTATATACAAGCAGTAAAGGAGCAGATTAGCCAGTGCATAGATGCAAATGCCTAACTGCTCCTTTACAATTTCGAGTTAAAGCAAAATGCAATGTTGCAAGAGTCTAATCTGCTACTTGAATGTTGATATAATAACAAATTATTATAAAGTGAAAATATTAGATCAACTCAATCATTTTGATGCTAATTTGATCAGAATCAGTTGACGAATCATACGGCCAGTTAAGCAAAATTTTTTTAGCTTTAAATTGCAATTATATTCTTACCCATCAGTTTAAACATATGTTTTTGGTGCTCAAAAGAACCGTCTCATTGAGATGGTTCTTTTGAGTACCCACAACATATGTTTTGGTTGAGAAATAAGAAAAATAATTTTCTGTTACACACTCTTATATGGGGGCCTGTGAATGAAAAAAAAAAAAAAAAAAAAAATTGATTACTTATTTCAAGTACATGTAATTTTGTATTGCTGATGCCTCCATTTTGGAATTAATCGTCAATTTGATAATTTCAAAAGTTTCTTTTTTAGCTGGCAGTTATGTTCACAAAATGCTTGGCTTATATGATATTCTTGGACAGTGCTGGTCTTTCTTGTAACAGTAAACCAAGACAGTTTTTTCTGCGGTGTCACTCAACTAATCGTATATGCACCCACAGTCGATTCAACTTCACGTGTTCATATGTTCATAGTGCGCGCCTTCTTTTGTACAAGAAAACTCAACAAATTACAATATTACAATACGTATGTTAGAACTAGATAAGACAGGGAGAGGTCCAGATAAAGAATCCTTTTTTATCATAAAATTGCAATAATTTTCTTATCTATCAGTTTAAACAAGTGTTTTGGGTGCTCAAAAGCACCGTCTCATTGAGACGGTTCTTTTGAGTACACTCAACATATGTTTTGGTTGAGAAATAAGAAAAATAATTATTCAGTTACACACTCTTATCTTGGGGCCTGGATAAAGAAAATTTTTGAGGGTAAAATTGTATTTATGTTCTTACCCTTGATTTAAACACATGTTTTGGGTGCTCAAAAGCACCGTCTCATTGAGACTTTTTTTTTTGAGTACCCTCAACATATGTTTTGGTTGAGAAATAAGGAAACTAATTTCAAATTACACACTCTTACCTGGAGGCCTGAAGGGGGGATGTCAACCAAAACATTTGTGATATCATATCCTTTTTCTTATTGCTCTTTATTGAGCACAGTGGCTCAGTCAGTGGTAGAGTGCTTTACTTACGGATCGAGCCTCACCTGGGTAAGGCATTATGTCCTGGTGCAAGAGACTTTATCCTCTGCTTAGTACTGGTTCAACCAGTCCCTACATGATGGAAAAAATTATATCTGTGACATAAAGAATCAAAACAACCAACAAAATTATTGCTCTTTTACACTTTGTATTTTTGGAAATGTTTCTTGATATTTTGTCTTCTGTTGATTTTTTTTCAAAATTTACATTTTCAAAAAAAAAATCTTTCAGGAACACAATCTGACAGATTGGGTTGGGCTGGTTCTTTTGAATACTCAAAACATATGTTTTGGTTGAGAAATAAGAAGAAATAATTTCAAATTATGTTCTCTTATTTGAAGGCCTGTGTTTCAAACACATATAATAAAGTTATAGTTCTTAATTAGGGCTATAAATAGAAAATATCTAAATATAGAATTTGCTGGACGATGGACAAATGTTGTGAGCCAAGGTTGTTAAGAGTATGCATAGGCCTACATAACAAAATATTTTGGGCGTAAAGTTGTGAATAAGTTCTTACCCATCAGTTTGAACATATGTTTTGGATGCTCAAAAGAACCGTCTCATTGAGACTGTTCTTTTGAGTACCCACAGCATATGTTTTCGTTGAGAAATAAGAAAAATATTTTTAATCGCGCACTCTTATCCAAAGGCCTAGCATGACAGGGTTGTGCCAAGATCTTATTTCATGGTTGGATTATCTTCAAGTGTTAGTGAGTTGATCCACATAAAATAGTGAGCAAATCCAGAGAATTGTGAGTTCATTAAGGAATAATGAGAAGTGATCCAAAGTGGATTATATATAGTACCTAATCCGGATTATATAGTACGCTAATCCAGAGTTCTAAGTTTGATTTCATTCAGAAGTTTCGAGAAGTGATCCATACAGTGATTCTACAGCAAGCTTCACACATGGATATCCAGAGAAGATTCTACAGCAAGCTTCACAGAGCCAAGTTTGGGTTCTATGATTTTAGACAAAAGTCAATAGAAATATTATGCTTTTACATGCCGTAAATGTTATGCAATTTCAAGTAGAATTTATCAATCATAAAAAAAAACGCACTTACAAATAGCACATGTGTGGCCTTCTTTGTGCATATACTTGTGATTATTTTCTTATCCTTCAATTTAAACATAAGTTTTGTGTGCTCTAAAGAACCGCCTCATTGAGACTGTTCTTTTGAGTGCCCACAACATATTGTTTGGCGTAGAACTAAAAATAATTATATTTTTTATTACACACAGGAGGCCTGACTTATCATTGGGCAAAAAGATGCTGTTGTTTTTTCTGCATAAAACATTTATTGTGGGTATTCAATGGAAGTAACTTATCTAAGATTCAGGGGTTCGCTTAAAGGATGCAGTTATTTTTTTCTCACAGGTTCCAAGATACCTGCACAGTCTGATCAGCGCCTTTGTTATTCCCTTGTCGGAAAATATCATATCTAAACTTGTTACAGGTGAGATTTCAATTTTCTTGCTAGTCTCTGTAGGTGAGGAGACTGGTTTGAGTCTCCCTTTTTAGGAAACAGCCCATATGTGACTCAATATCCCGTGTCTGGTAAAACCATTGTCAGCTTTTGATGCAGTTATTTTCCTAAGCATGATCTGGGGCCGAATAACGGCTCCTTCCCAGTAAAAAAATGAGCAAAAACTTTCCGAAATGGTGTATATCATTCCCAATTTTTTAGGTCTACATTTTGGTGAAAATTTCATGACAAGCTGAACAAAAATATTAAATGTACAGATGCTTCTTAAACATAAGAGAGGTAGAAAAGGTAAAATAAATTTTATAAATCATAAAAATTAATATAAGAAGGAGACTGGTACAAGTCTAGAAAATTTGCCTAAAAATGTGAATGAATCATGCATTTTTTCATGAGTTTTTAAGGTGGGCAATTAAAGCAACAAATATGTTACAGCTTTACACTGTTAATTTCGTATATGGTTTTTAATCCATTTAAAATGGCGATCCAGTTAGTTTTCCCAATTTTGATGGTCCAAATGCCATTTTTCCCAAATTCAACAGGCTCCTGGTGCTGACTTCAGAAAGGTAGGAAAAACCCATGTGATGAATGCCCACAACATATATTTTATGAGGAAATAAGAAAGAAAATGGTGATATGAACACTCTCACCCCTATTTATTTATGCTATGAGACTAAATGTCTCAAGGTAATAAAACTTTTTTCATGCCCAACTCAACAGAGCATGAAATTTATCCTGCTCATATAAAATGTTAAAATGCCAACAATTAATAAATACATCTGAGAGTTTTAAAGCAAGAAAATCTTTTTTTTTTTTTTTGCATAATTTTATGTTTTAAGAGCAATTGAAATTTCATTGAAAACTCAGTTGAGCATGAAAAAAGCTCATATTTAAACCTTTGGTCATTGTCAAGGTCTTTGATCCCTGCTTTAGAGCTTCTCTGGTACCCTGCTTGGGAGAGTTTCTAGTAACATGTACTGTTTTAATGTTATGCGGGGAAAACACTGGTATTTGAATCATTGTCTGCGCATGTGCGATACTAAAGGATCGACCTGTCTGCTATGGCTCATCGCGACTGAAAATTCGGCATTTGTGCTGTTACGCGGTATGCATTACTCAAAACACCTACGTTTAAAAGTAACAAGCGTTAAATGCCTTAAGATAATCCTTCAATGGAGATATCTAGTCATTTTAGGTAGCCAAATCATAACAATGATGGGTATTACGGTATTCAGCCATAGACTGATCATATTGTATGCGCTAAAACATTTATGAAAACATTCTCCGCATGGCATTTTCAAAGAAACCGTTTCAGTGACACGTGATGACGCGCTTGATAAACAATATTGAATCAGCCAATCGGGCGAATCACATGACTCTGTGACGCATTTGGTAAACAAATATGTCACATGTACCCACAGTGCTATTATCAGACAGGTCAGTATTTGATAAAATGCTTCCGGTCAATGACAATGGTATTTGAATGGAAAAATAAACAGTTCACTATTGTGAATAAATTAGCACTCGACCCACATCTTGTGGGGACTCATTCAGGGATCAAATTTAAGATTTTTTAATGCTTTCTAAAAATATCAGGTGATGTTCTTTTCTCACCATATGTTGAGATATATAAACATTTTTTAAATCATAAAATTGTGAGTATTT
Source organism: Loripinus fragilis (assembly GCA_964019695.1). Lineage (NCBI taxonomy): Eukaryota > Metazoa > Mollusca > Bivalvia > Lucinida > Lucinidae > Loripinus > Loripinus fragilis. The sequence continues at coordinate 137,096,744 of OZ026514.1, read as the reverse complement.
TCTTATCCTTCAGTTGAAACATAAGTTTTGGGTGCTGAAAAGAAAGTTCGTTTTTGTACCCACAACATATGTTTTGATTTGAGATATAAGGAAATTAGATTTTAATCATGGGCCTGCTCATTTTCAACATTTCATCTGATTCCTCACTGGTTGTCAAGGTTTTCCAGTCAAAAAATGGGCCAAGTCGAGATAAAGGAGATCTGATTCTTCCCTCCCTGGGATATTGGTGTTTTCCCCATGGGCGGTTCAGCGTCATGTCACTTGTGTTCAATATTATTGTTAGTGCTTTGTTGGCGAACTCCACCGTAGAGGTGACCTTCATCTATAGTTGCTGAGGTGACTTTCACCTATAGATGCTGAGGTGACCTTCACCTATAGATGCTGAGGTGACCTTCACCTATAGATGCTGAGGTGACCTTCACCTATAGATGCTGAGTCGACCTTCACCTATAGGTGCTGAGGTGACCTTCACCTATAGATGCAGTGGTGACCTTCACCTATAGATGTTGAGGTGACCTTCACCTATAGATGCTGAGGTTACCATAACCTGTAAATGCTGAGGTGACCTTCACCTATAGATACTGAGGTGACCTTCACCTATAGATACTGAGGAACTCAAAAATCTCAATTTCTTACACAAATATGCAAGTTTTCATTAACTGTGTGATACATTGTTTGTTACCTTAGCTTCTTAATATGTTCAGTATTTTCATTCGTTAGTGTGTTATGTGAGAACTACTTTTTGTCAGAGCTCTAGATGAGGGTTGGGGGGCATAATAGAGCCACAGGATAAAATAATAACAGATGAGCCCAGCTTTTATGCAGATCTACATGGAAATTAGCCCACAACATATGATTGAGTAATTAGAAATTTTTTTTTATTTGCACACCCTTATTTAGAGGCTGGTCTCAACATACCACATAAAAATTGTGTTTTCAAAAACTGTTTTATTTATCTAGTAATAATAGTTACATGCGATGGGAATGTAAGCCTGGGCCCAGCCTTAACTCATCTGGAGCTCTGTCTTTTACTTGCTCAGTCCCTATTGTTATACTCTGTGCTACTTCTCTTTTACTATGTTATTAAATTGTTCCATGTCAGGCCTGAAAATTGAAGGAAAAATTATGGTCGCTCCTCCTACCAAGTCATTTAGTCATTTTACCATCCTACACATGCAATCTAACACTTTGCCTACTAGTGCACACAGGTTTAGATAAACAGAAATTATCAGCGTAAAATTGTCAATATTTTCTTACCCGTGATTTTTAGCATATGTTTTGGGTGCTCAAAAGAACTGTCTCATTGAGACGGTTCTTTTGAGTACCCACAACATATGTTTTGGTTGAGAAATAAGAAAATTATTTTTTTCTGTTACCCACATTTAACTTAAGTCCTGAGTGTATATGTTGTCTGCTGATCATCTTTGCAAACAGTTTGGATCTAGATCAGGCCCGACAAAATATCGGGCCTGATCTGGATCCAAACTGCTTGACATTCTGATGGCATTCTTGAAAGAGTTTCCTGAAAAAGTTGAATTTGAAAAAAAATCAGATGACAGAAAAGAATGCAAAATTACCCAGCATGCAAAGAGTTATAATTGCCTTCTTGTCTCGGAATGAAGGTATTTGTAATTTCCTTTCCTTTTTTTTGTAAAATCCAAAATTAAATACATTTAATTGTGAGATACTTCCACCTATTTTGCAAATTTGGAGTGGGATTTTCTGCAAAAAAGAAGAGAAAGAAAAAAGAAATCTCGCCAAAACTTTGTGAAAATGGACAGCATTAGATAAAATTCCACCAAACCCTTCCTATCCTAAATTGGGGAACTAATTTCTGCTTGATATTTCCTATGAATCACCATCTATTTATAAGTTTCACATAAAATATGAAGCCTTCTGCATTAACACTCTTTGTCTTCTAATGTTGTCTGCTCATAACCTTTGCAATCAGATTGGACCCAAATCAGGCCCGAAAAAAAAATGTGAGGCCTGATCTGGATCCAATCTGTTTATAAACTATTCCTGAAAGAACTTTAAAAAGTTGATTTTGAAAAAAAATATCAGCAGAGGACAACAAAGCATGAAAATTTTTCGAGGGAGCAAAGAGTGAAACGAAGAAAGAGACCATGAAATTTATGGGGTTTTTTTCAGTAGCATAGGACCAGTTAAGCAAGATATTTAAGCGTAAAATTGCAATCTTTTCTTATCCATTGGTTTAAACATGTGTTTTGGGTGCTCAAAAGAACCGTCTCATCGAGACGGTTATTTTGAGTACCCATAGCATATGTTTTGGTTGAGAAATAAGAAAAATAATTTTCAGTTCCGCACTCTTATCTGGGGATCTGTAGCAGTTGTGATTGGTGCTTAATAAGTTAGGATTTTAGATACTCTTTTAACCCTTTGTATGTTGGAGACCCCTAAAGGGGTACTTTTGCAAAGAGTGAACACCAGGATGAAAAGGGTGGACACTGACACTGTTTGCAAAGACTAAAATAATCTTCAGAGAAAGAAATACATCTTCAGTGAAAGAAATACAATTTTAGTTGGAAACTTGAACCTGTGATCCCTCGATATATACAGTGAACTATCTCAAACTTGTTTATGATATGACGTTGTGTCTTGGAGTAAAATAACACCATGCATTAAAATCGATAAACCACTATGGCTTTACAGATTTTCGGGAAACGTTAATTCGGGCCCATAACAACTTTGCGTATAATGACATCGTACCATTTTTACGACAGAAATGAGATTTCAAAGTAATCTTAATGTCATATGATAAATAGAATCTAACATTCGTATTCCTGTATTATTGAATTTATTAAACTTGGTGTGAAAAAGCGATAAAATGCTCAGCAAGCCTCACATTTTATTCCTTTTCCCCAACTTGTTTAATAAATTCAATAAAACATGAGCACTCATGTAAGATCCTCTATTTATTGTATTATCATTCAGGTGGAAGAACCCATCAGTGAAGTATGCTTTTTTGTCTACTGATTTTTATTTTAAAAAAAGAAAATTTAGGGATACAATGAGAGTCAATTCTAGGTTATCAGCTGAAGACACATGCAGGTAAAAGGTTAAAGTTGAGTAGAATAACTAAAACAGCTCTTTTAACTTTTTCCTTGCTAGTGGCGACTTTTGTCATCTGCTCAGTGCTGATAACCTGTGTGCCAGTCCTGATCTGGATACCAACCTTTTGACGCTGATGGTGTTGCTAAAAGATTTTTTTGAAAAAAAAAAAAGCAGAAAACAGCAAACGCTGAAAATTACCGAGCCTGCAAAAGAGTTAAATTTAAACAACACATTTTCTTTGTTCCTATACAAAAGTATTGAAATCAGCAACCTTGTTTTACAAAACTGGTTTGACTACCATGGATAGAATAATCACGGGTCCAGATACAGATAGACACATTTTTTTCACCTTAAAATTGTAAATATTTTCATATCCATCAGTTTTAACATTTGTTTGCTCATTGAGGCAGCTCTTTTGAATATCCACAACATATGTCTTGGATGAGAAATAAAGAAAATTGTTTTCAAATATGCACTCTTATCTGGAGGCCTGCCTTTCCATTAAAATGTAGTGAAAAGGAAATTAGATGTGAATTTAAAATCTAATTCAGTTTTATGCTGACAGTTTGAGTTATCAGGGTTTGAGATATGAAGAGATATTATGGTTTATGCCTTTATTAGTAGATCCCTGTTAACAGAACCTTAGTTCTCACCAAATGGGCTTTGGTTTTCACATAGTGTGGCAGAAAAAACAACACACTTTCAGTGATCTTTACAATTTAAGAAGACATTTAAAGTCTTAAGTTTTCTGAGAAATAAACACAGAATCTGCTTTTTAATTCCAAATGAAAACCTTGAATATTTTATCCGTTATTTCCTGGTTCATGAAGAGCAAGTCTTATTTCAATGTATGAGCCCTTCCAGTAGATTTTGGCCCTTATTTCATAGACTGTGTCACCGAAGACTCAGACTAAACTAGGCACTCACACAGTCAGCCACACTTGAGCAATACATAAACCCTTACAGTAGATTATGGCCATTATTTCATAAACTGTGCTGTGGAAGCCTTGGACTGAATTGGGCACCCACACCATCACACATGAGCAGTCAGTTGGTGGCTCAGGCTAAAAGTAAGACAGTTCCACGACCACTACACAGCTACCCCTTTGATTGCCAGGACCGAATAACGAACAAAATAGTCCCGTATCAGACTGCTCCCAGACTGTCTCTGGACTTTTTTTCAAAATCAGCTGCAGCCTTTTCAAATATTTCAGGAATGCTATAAAGTGTTAAACAGTTTGGATCCAAATTAGAAAATGTTGGTCCTGATCTGGGTCAAAACTGTTTTCAAAGGTTATCAGCAGACAACAAAAGTCACCGCTCTCAAAATATGAGTTAACCAGACTGGTTCATTTATAATATGAAAAAACCAGACCAGAATATCAATTGAAGTTTCCATTTTAGAATTTCAGAACTTAAATATGATAACAGGACTTTAGTTAAGAGTGCATAACGAAAATTTGATTTTCTTATTTCTCAACCAATACATATGTTGTGGGTACTCAAAAGAACCGTCTCAATGAGACAGTTCTTTTGAGCACCCAAAACATATGTTAAAATTGATGGGTAAGAAAATATTTACAATTTTACGCTGAAATTTTTTGTTTATCTAAACCTGTGTGAAAAGTATCTTTTTCTTGTATAACTGGCTCCAAATTCTTGGAAAGATATATATGGACTTCAATGCAGAACATTGGAGAATAATGCTTCATTTGAACTGAAATAAATCATTTTTTTTGCACTGAACAAGCAGGTTTTCACCTGACCTAGTACATATAACTTGAGCCGTGACATGAGATTTCCAACAATTTGACATTATGACAAGTGTAGACTCGGACGAGCCTCTGCAGCCTCCTTTTAAGTTTAGAAACTCCAAATGGTGTTCAGTCAGTAGCTTAACAATCATAGAATACTCAAGCGACTAGCAAAGGCTCTGATCAGACTGCACATATGCCCAGGCTGATCTGAGGCTTTGCTGGTGGCACATACCACATTGTTGAAAATCTCTTGCACTGGCTCACTTTTTAAGATTTGCAATATTTCTATAAAATAAGACCAGGGTCACAGCCCTTACCTACAGTTGCCTCCTGGAAAGAGTTATCAGGGAATAAGCTAGGGGGCGTCTAGAGTCACCCTAGGGACCGAAATTTGCTCTAAATGGGACCCAAGGAGAAGTGGGAGTCTCACGCTGTCACACTTGACTCATTTTCATTCTGTCACCACACAATTGCAAGTTGTGGAGACAGTCTACTACCACTGCATCATATTTCTCCTTACATTTAATGACAATAGTATGTGTAATGGCTAATTTGCTTCTTAACTGACAGAAAATGTCATAATTTTGCGCTATAACTTCTCCCTATCTGACTGTCACTTCTCCCTAATTTTCCTGGAGGGAGCAGTCACTTCTCCCTTCTGCCAGGGCCCAGCTTGAACCCTGGTTATATGGACTTAAATGCTGAACATTGGAAAACATTGCTTTATTTGAACTGAATGAAAACCATAATACCTTTCTTGTACTCAATTAGCAGGTTTTCATATAGTACATATAACTTTTTAAGATTTGCAATATTTCTATAAAATAAGACAGGGTCACTGACCTGACCTGCAGTTGGCCCATTTTTCTTGGAAAAACTTATATTGACTTTGATACAGGACATTGGAGGTCATTGCTTCATTTGAAATGAAACCCTACAATCATACCTAACTTGTATTGAACTAGTGTGTTTTCACCTACTGCATTATGGTAACATACATGTAACGTTTTTTTGATTCTTCTGTAAAATGGGCCTTATCATGAGAAAACCTGTTTTGAGGTTTCAGCTCAGGTCATGCTCAAGCAAGCCTGCTCAGCTACATAGACTAGCTAGAAAATTAAAATTTTACTTGTGGTAAGTTAGGATATATACTTTCCAATCAGTAAATAGCAAAAGTGCTGATTTGACAATGTAGATGCCATAAGTCCAGTTAAGCAATATTTTTGAGCGTAAAATTGCAGTTATTTTCTTACTTCGCAATCTTACTATAAACATATGTTTTGGGTGCTCAAAAGAACTGTCTCATTGAGACGGTTCTTTAGAGTACCCAAAACATATGTTTTGATTGAGAAATAAAAAAAAAATTCAGATACGCACATTTATCTGGGGGCCTGAGGTGCATAGACTGGTCTTTGCAAACACCGACTGGACAGGTTTTCTTGCGTCAAGGCCTAAATAAGACCTGGGACACATGCCCTCACCTAGTGTTTGTGAACTGTTGAATGAATCATTTTGCCCTAATTATTTCTCATTGCAAATGACCTGCCTCAGCTAAATTGATCAATGAAATAATAGCAAAGCTCATGTGTATAGGATACAAAGACTATTCAAGCAACAAAAGTGCATGTAGAGATTTCCTACGAGGGTATCAGCAGGGCGATGTGCCCCTGTAATGACAATGGCCGTAATAGATTCAGGGCCTTTTATGCCCTTCTCTAGGGGCCGAATTTCGTCCTAATTCCCAATCGAAAGTAGCCACCTTTTTCCCAATACCATGTCTGTTTTCCTAATTAAGAAAAGTAAAAAAAAAAAAAAAAAAAAAAAATTTTTTTTTTTTTTTACTTTTCTTTCTTATGAGAAACAATGATCCGTATCAGAATGATACTTAAACACTTGTGCTGTAGGGGTATGCTTGGTATAATACAATCTAAAATGAATTGATTTTGCGGATAAATTTTGCTACCCTTGTTATGTTCTATTTTGTTAATTTCTCCCAATTTTGATGTTAGATTATTTTTCCCAATTTTGGCCAGGGTCCTTTTCCCAAAATTTATGGAAAAAGCCCGTAGATAGTGCTGTCATTACAACGGTTGGAATGGCCGCGGCATTAAGTGTTACCCTCTCCATCCATATGTCTGTATCATATACCAACAATGTATGTTTTCTTAGCAAAGTATTTCCTTCAGAGTTTTATGAAACTTGGTCACAAGATTTAGAGCGAAAATGTTTTCCTTAACATTGATAATGGTTCATATTTCCATATAAATTAGCAACTACCAATCTCTTTCTCAAGTAATTTTAATCTTCACTTTTAACTTTCTCACAATGTTTAGTACAAAATATCTTAAATCCATATTGGTTAATTTAGCAATATGACTTCAAAATTTTCACCCTTTGTCAGGTAATTTTGCCAGTTTTTGGCAACACAGCCTTTAAGTCCAGTAATTTTGATCACAAGTTTTGCTTACAATGTTATTATCATAATCAGACCGAGGGACCGCAGGTTCGAGCCTCACCGGTGTCACTGCCTTGTGTTCTTGAGCAAGTCACATTAACCCTAGATTAGTACTGGTTCATCCCAGCAAGACCAGTCCCTATATAGCTGAAAGATTGTCGATGGAACGTAAAGAATCAAATCAAACAAAGAATTATCATGCCACATGCCAAGAGCATTTTACATCAAAGCACATCTTTGAACCTACACAATCTCATCCGAGTCTTCCCTGATCACATACACAAAGTTTGGAAGTAGATAAGGAGCCAGAGTCATCTCCTGGAGATCAGGTGTGAGATCTGCTATGTGTGCAGCTAACTGTTATCTGGAAGGGGGCCCACTGATGTGGATGATGCCCTTGCACCTGCAGTGTTAACCAAAAATTTGATTATGATATGATGATGATGACTCTTGTCTTGAGAGTCTTAATGTAGCCTGAGTAAAGAGGATCAACCCATATCAGAGCTCACTGAAAAAGTGGTCTAATTGGGCTTTATTGTTTTGTTTGATTTGATTCTTTACGTCCCATCACTAATCTTTCAGTTAAACAGGGACGGGTCTTCCTGGGTTGAACCAGTACTGAGCTAGGATAAATGTGTGTTGCTCAAGGACCACGACACTGGTGAGGCTCGAACCCGCGACCCCTGTCTCGAGTCAAGCACTCTACCACTGAGCCACTGGCTCCCTAAACATTGAAAAAGTGGTCTAATTGCAGTAATTGGGCTTTATACTGTATTCCATTTCATTACTGCATTTTCCGCACCTCAGTAAGTCGTGAACTGGATTTGTTCCATATTTAGGACTAGTCGTGAACTGGATTTGTTCCATATTTAGGACTAGTTCAGCGAGAAGGTGGGGTGTCTGATGTAAAGTTTCAAGTGCAGGAGGATTTTTATTGGAAAACACGATTGTTGATTGCATATAGTACAGGACTTTAGTTAAGAGGGCTTGACAAAAATTTAACTTTCTCATTTCTCAACCAAAACATATGTTGTGGGTACTCTAAAGAACCGTCTCAATGAGACAGTTCTTTTGAGCACCAAAAACATATGCTAAAAATTATGGGTAGGAAAATAATTACAATTTTATGCTGAAAATTTTTATTTATCTAAACCTGTGTTATAGTGTGTCACAGCTGTTCACTTTCATTCACTCAGAAGGTTTAACTCTTTACCTACTAGTGCCATCTGCTGATAACCTTCGCAAACAGCTTGGACCCAGATCAGGCCGGACAATATGTCGGGCCTGATCAGGATCCAAACTGTTTGACACTCTGATGGTATTCCTGGAAGAATTTTTCCCAAAAAGTTGATTTTGAAAAAAAATTGTAGATGACAAAAAAGCATGAAAAATTACACAGTAGGCAAAGGTTTAAGAATGAAATCGGAAATTCAAACTCTTGTCATTGAAAGTGTGACTCCACAGAATAAAGTACCTTTTAATTGTATTTGAGCAGTATAAGGAAACGGCTAATGCCTAGATCAGGTGTGATTTTTTTTTCGGAAAGATGAGCAAGGATGATATGAAAAAATGGCTAAAATAATGGTTACTACAGAAAAATGATTTTTTAAGTATTAATTGTGATACTTTTCTAATGCTTCAGTAAAAACATGTTTTGAGTGCTCAATAGAACCATCTCATTGAAACTGATCTAGGTCTGCACTGTTTTTTTAGGCCATTTTTCAGGCAACTAGTTTTCAAAATCATTAAACATCTACTGTAATCGGGCTTTGTGATTTGCATGGCTAAAAGGGGTGTTTTCTGGTAGTGTGGCTCATATCAATTGAAATTTGGGAGATTTAGTCAGATATATGGTACGTATAAAACCGCAGACCCGTTAAGTCCATAAGTAGGAGGAAATTTATCTTAAGATAAAAATCAAAAGTTAGCCTCTAATTCTGTCTCTGATGTCATAATAAGGCTAGGATCACCATTGATGTACATTTACCTCATAGAGATGCCTTTTCATGCTCTTGCAAACAGAACAGACCCAGATCAGGCAGCTCTTGTAAGAGCTGCCTGATCAGGATCTACTCTGTTTGCAATTGAGATATAATATATCTGATCCTACACTAGTGGACCTGACAAGTAATGTCCTTGTTCTATGTACCAACATGAAAGTTTATTTATATAATTATTCATAGTGGGTGGAGCCTAGCATGAATATTCATGAAGGAAAGGGTTAAGCAAGTGACTTGAAACAAGCTACCAATACTACATTCAATCTAGGGCACTGTTTGCATGACTTTTTCTAAACTCTACACCATCTTTAAAAGCAGTACAGACAAAAATGATCCTAAGAGAAAGAAATACGTTTTTTGATGGGATTTATAACATGTGACCCCTATATGCAATGGACTAACCTAAGTTCCTTGTATCGAACCAGAAGGAAATATCTATTAGTACATTAAGGGTTAAAGCGCCAATCACTACTGTAGCCAATGATAGTCTAGCTTGCGATATCTCTCAAGATTTCCGGGAAATATAAAGTGTGACATTTTACTTGAATATGAAATATCAAGCCTTACAAATGTATTTAGTTTTATCAGACGAACAACCTTTGAAAATATTGTCTTCAGTTAACTATATTGATTGAAACGTGAAGTGATATTTTCAGTAAATATATAATAATTTAAAAAAGAAAAATAATGATCTTGTTTGGTATAAATGGGTAAAATCTTAACCTTGGTAACTACTGGTAAGTTTTGCGGTATAAAGTCATGTCATATACATTTGGTTGTAAAGTTCGGTGTTTTTCTCTTTTTTTCTCTGACATGTTTTGAAAGAGAAAACCCTGATCTTATAACTAATTCACAGAAGACTGATTTTCATATTATTTCTAGATTTAAACATAATTTTTGAGGGTAAACTTGAAAATAATTTCTTACACAACAATATTAACATTTGTTTTGGGTATTCTAAGGAACCGTCTTAAATGAGACGGTTCTTTTGAGTTCCCACAACATATGTTTTTGCTGATAAATAAGAAAAGTAATAATTGAGAATGACTTTGGAGGGGAAGTCTTAAAGTTGGATAAGTACAGTATTCGTTTTTCTTGTCTTAGCTTTTTAAGCACCATTCATTAGTGATAGGTGGTTATTGCTACATGTATTAGCAAAAATATCACAATATTCTATTTGCCATTGTTTTGTTATAAAATATGACATCAATGGTTGCTCTGCAGGGATAATTCTGGCTCACAGACATGGTGGCCTTTTCCGGGGAATTTCAAAGACAAGCAAGCCTTTAGTTAAGAGTGCATACCGAAAAATTGATTTTCTTATTTCTCAACCAAATCTAATGTTGTGGGTACTCAAAAGAACCGTCTGAATGAGACGGTTCTTTTGAGCACCCAAAACATTTGCTAAAATTGATGGGTTAGAAAATATTTACAATTTTACATTTGAAAATTTTGTTTACAAGAATTCAAAAAAATCAGCTCTCCCCTTTACCCTTGTGGCCCATGCTTTCTAGAAAAAGGGGGGCTTTCAGAAAATTTATGGGACTTTAGTACAGGCCCCCTTCCAGAATTATTCCAGTTCTGTTGAACTACCAGCCCTTAAACCTTTAACTTTTTTAAGACTTTTGTTAATGTGCTTTTTGTTGTTATTGTTGTTACTGAGTTTTAAAAACTTCTATGATAGTGAGTAGACATATGACCAACATACTCATTAGAAAGTAATGATCAATTATTTTAACATTTTCTCACCCAATCTGATTCAGAATGTCAACTACAGTGCAGGCCCTTTATTATGCTATGTTTGAGGTCCATAACTTAGGTATGGGCTGTGTTGTAAGTGACCCATGTTTAAAGAGACAATTTTAACAAAAGAATTATAAGAAAATGACAATTTATTTGTTAAATTCTTTCGTACAAAAGTTTGGGAGCCATAACATGACCATGTTATACTAAATTCATGATATATCAAGGTGTGCTATAAAGGCTGTCGCCTGCTGATATTTAAAATAATTTTTTTCTAAAAATTCTTTCTGACATAGTATAATTTGATTAACAAACAGTTTGTATCCAGATCTGGCCCGACAATTTGTCGGACCTGATCTGGAACCAAACTGTTTGCAAAGGTTATCAGCAGATGACAAGTCTCTGCTAGCAAGGAAAGAGTTAGTAATAAACCTTTTACTCTGGTCTAGTGGACTTCTGACGTATTTTATTTAAAAAAAAGCTTTAATTTTATTGTATTTGACCTAATAATCGCACATGAGTACATGTACTTAATAGGTTGTTTAATCAATATGATCTCCAATTTTCAGTCAATCCAGAGCTGTTATATAATAAGGCTTCTATGTGAGGATGAAAGAGTGTGGATCCTGATCAGCTGGCCTCTTTAGATGAAGCCAGCTGACCTGGATCTACACTGTTTTCTAAATATAATTTTGACAAAGTTGTGGTCACAGTGTGTTTATTAGATCAAATACGGTATTAGATTTATAGGTCGAGATAAGCAACTTTTTTGGGGCATAAACTTGTGATTATTTTTTATCCATCAGTTAAAACATGTGTTTTAGGTGCTCAATAGAACTGTCTCATTGAGACGGTTCTTTTGAGTACCCACAACATATGTTTTGGTTGAGAAATAAGAAAATAAATTATCAATTGCACTCAAAGACTCTTATGTGGAGGTCTGTAGATTGATGTTTTGTTAACAGAGTTATAAGGAAACTAGTAAGGTTTAAGCTTGTTACATGCTCTCAGAAAATTGTTAGAAATTTTAACACATTAAACTTGTAGTTTAAGAAGTGCTTAGAGAATTGTACATCCAATCACTCTGCTTTAATTTTGTGTATAAGAGCCACTACCCAGCAGGTATCTACCTGAAGTATTTTCTTACCCATCAATTTTAACACATGTTTTGGGTTCTTAAAAGAACCGTCACATTGAGACAGTTCTTTTGAGTACCCAGGACATATGTTTTAGTTGAGAAATATCTATTAACAAAACAAGATCTACAGATGTCAAAATAATGTCCTACTACATTTTTTCCTTGATACAGCATCTGCCCTTTCTTTTTACTTTTAAAAAAAAAGGCAGATTATCAGAAACAATTTCCACTATAACATTTTTGTTTTTATATTTTCCAAGTCTACTTTGTCTTAACACTTAACTTTCTTGTGTCTACTTTTGTTGTCTGCTGATAACCTTTGCAAACAGATTGGACCAAGATCAGGCCCGACATTTTGTTGGGCCTGATTTTGGTCCAAACTCTTTGATACTGATGGTATTCCTTAATAAAATGGGGAAAAAGTTGATGAAAAAAAACACGACAACAGAGGACAAAAAATCATGAGCAGTTTCCCAGCATGTTGCTTACTTTCCAAGGCAATAGGGTTATCACATGGAATTTCGGATAGGTTTCTGTTATTTTATCACATTGTTATGACATCATGTGATGTCATTCTGACATCATGACATCAAGTACCAGCTGGATAGTTGACTGACATGACTTTAAATTGTTGCTATATCTACTGTGCCCTCAATGATTAATGTCCGAACTTAAAACTTGTGTGTAAGAGTGCTTTAATTGTCAATTAGTACTTGTGAGAGAAATGGAGCATGTTCTCAATAAACTTGCTCCGAGGTTATTTAACTTTTTCATGTTCAGCTGCATTGAGCATGAAATTTATCCTGCTCATAAATGTTAAAATGCCAACAATTGTTGGCATTTTAACATTTATCAGCAGGATAAATACAACATATGAGAGTTTTAAAGCAAGAAATATCTTTTATTTCTCAGATTTTTAGTTTTTATGAGTAGTTGAAATTGCATGGTTAGTTAAGTTGAGCATGAAAAAAGTTTTATAATCTTGGTCGCATGTTCACAACTGTCTTATGTGAATTATGACCAAACTTCTTTTGTTGATAAATAAAATTATTTTTGAAATCATGAAGTACTATTCTTTTTCGTTAAGTGCTGATTTTCTAAAATGTAATCTTCCAGTTGATTAAGAAATAGATCAGCTCTAGCAGTGAATTGTTGTGTAATAATTCACTGTTTGGAGGTCAGTTGTAAAGAAGATCAAATCACGAGCGCGCAGCGCGAGTGATTTATCTTTGTACAACTGACCGACAAACAGTGAATTATTACTCAACAACTCACGCACTAGAGCTGATCTATTTCGATTCTAACACACAATAAACGACGAAAACACATTTGAAGTCTTCAGCTTCTTCCAACTTTCCGCCATTGCGCTGAATAATTCCCGCCAATAGTTGGACTGTGTCACATACGTTTACATGTATTTGTAACGTCTTTCCAGCGTAAAAACGACGTTACACCGTCTAACGTCATAAATGACGTCACTTTCCAGTAACAAATGACGTCAGCTAGCGCGTACATTCCTCGCGATTTCTAAACTGTGAATTATTGTTTGATATATCACACTTGTTTAGCATTGGCTCTATAGGCGAGGTGTGTTAGAATATGGAATAATCCATTCATGTAGCAATGAATAACTTGCGGAAGAAAGTAACCAAATTATCTCTGATCAGACTGCTCCCAGGCTTCCAGATAAGTGTGTGTAAAAAAAATAACTGTCACAATGATACGGTTCTTTTGAGCACCCATAACATACGTTTAAACTGATGGATAAAAATATAATGATAATTTTATGCTCAAAAATTTCAATTATCTGGATGTATGTCAGCTTCTCTAAGAACAGTCTGATCTTGGACTATTTTGTTTCTACATGTACAGTAAAACCTGTCTCAAAAGCCACTCAAAAATAGACAAAACAAAGATCTTAATAACAAATTGTAGCTTAATGAAGGTCACAAGTATTGCAGAATGCTCCCCTTGGAGCATTCTGCAATACTTTTGACCTGCATTAAGCAATAATCAGTATTGAAAACCAAATTTTGGTCTTTTTGAGAGTGGCTGTTTTAGACAGGTTTTACTGTGCATGTTATTCATGTCTGAATAGTTTGCTAATACATGTAATTATTTAGGATATGTGCACTAATTTTTTTAAATATTAAAATTCTGTGAGAGCTACATCTGATGACATGTTAGTGGCCTTTGACTGTTTGTTTTATTGAACATATCATTGGAATACTCGTTTGAATGGCCTCAGAAGTGCAATATCTCTGGGTGGGGAAGAGACTTATAAAGCTTAAAAGCATAGATCCAAAAATAAGGAGAATATTTCGGGATGAAATCAATCTTATTCTTAACTTATGAATTATTTGGTACTTAAAGAATTTTCTCTCTGAGATGATTATTTTAAATACCCACTACATATGGGTTAAGAAATAAGAAAAAATATTAAATGATAATAAAAAAAACAAAAACACCTTCTATTTCGATTCCTGTGATTTGGCAATTGTGGGATCCGCTCATTTCCATGTATGTTGGCCCAAGTAGGAGAAGTAACTAAATAGACCTTCTTTTTTTTTCTTACATATGCACTGGTCTTGGTAAACAAAAAATTTGAGCGTAAATTGTAAAAAAAATTACTTATCAGTTTTAACATGTGTTTAGGTACTCAAAAGAACTATCTCATTGACATTGAGACAGTTCTTTTGAGTACCCACAAAATATGGTTGATTGAGCAATAAGAAAAAATAGATTTTAATAAATTACATGTACTCTTGTCTAAAATCCTGTATATGCATGTAAACATTGTGGTTTCTCAGTCCAGGATCTTACGTAGCACCACAACTGTTGCCATGGATAGATATGAAAAATACCACACTAAGTGTACCCTCAACCCCCTCCCTCTGTCTCATCTTGGGCTATGTAAGATCTAAGGCCATCCATAAAAAATATTTGCTGTCACCAGACTTGTAACTTTGCGGGTGGGTAGGTAGGTATTTTTTCCCACTTTGATTTGTTAAAAGACATTAAAAATAAAGAAAAAATGTCTAAAATTACAACAAAAACATTATTCTCCAAGATGGCCATAAATATTTTTGGGTAAGTGGCATTTTGAGTGAGTCATTCAGGTGACGGTAAACAAAATAATTTTTTTGGATGGCCTAACTGCTAATATCAGCTGTGTTCAAGAAGGTCATAGTGACTGTGTGAGTGTGAAGGGCGAGCTGTATTTTAACCCTACTTCACTCTGAAGCCAATCTGAGTGTAAAAGGGGGTCAAAGCTACTGATATTCTCTGCATGAACCATCAGTATATATATATATTTTTCTTTTTTTGTATTTTTTTTTTCTGAAAATGTGATATTTGTATATTTAGCAGAGTTCTAAGATGATTATGTAAATATAAATAAATGTTGCAGTTCATGTGATATTGGCAGTTATTGCATGATGTCATTGCAAAATGTCATTTTTATACCCCGCCACTAAAGTGTGGCGAGGTATTATGTTATACCCTTCGGTGTCTGTCCGTCTGTCCGTCCGTCCGTCCGTCCGTCTGTCCGTCCGTCCGTCCGTCCGCACCATTTCCGATCGATAACTTGAGTATTTATTCACAGATTTTTTTCAAATTTTGCATACATATTGTTATCGGCGATGAGTGGTATGGGATTGTTAATGGGCAAAATCCGTCCATTTTTAACGGAGTTACTGCCCTTTTTCGTATTGGAAAAATGGTTTCTGGGCTGTTATTCCTTTACTATTCATGATATCTGAATGAAACTTCACAGATATGTTGCACATCAAAGGTTACATATTGTGACTAAGGACCGTCACTCTGACCTTCCCAGTTTGTGAGTTATCCGCCCTTGATAGGTCTGAAAAAAGGTTTTTGACCTATTGTTCCTTTACTATGTGGAATATCTGAATATAACTTCACAAATATGTTTCACATCAAAGGTAACATATTGTGACTAAGAACCATCACTCTTACCTTTCCCGTTTGTGAGTTATCTGCCCTTGATTGAATTAAAAATGTTTTTTACCCGTAGTTCCTTTACTATGTGGAATATTTAAATGAAACTTTACAGATATGTTTCACATCAAAGGTTACATACTGTGACAAAGAACCATCACTCTTACCTTTCCAGTTCATGAGTTATCTGCCCTTGATTGATCTGAAAAATGGTTTTTGACCTGTAGTTCATTTACTATATGGAATATCTGAATGAAACTTCACAGATATGTTGATCATCAAAGGTTACATATTGTGACTAAGGATCTTCACTCTTACCTTTCCAGTTCATGAGTTATCTACCCTTGATTGATCTGAAAAATGGTTTTTGACCTGTAGTTCATTTACTATATGGAATATCTGAATGAAACTTCACAGATATGTTGAACATCAAAGGTTACATATTTTTAGTAAGGACCGTCACCCTTACCTTTCCAGTTCATGAGTTATCCGCCCTTGATTGATCTGAAAAATGGTTTTTGACCTGTAGTTCATTTACTATATGGAGTATCTGAATGAAACTTCACAGATATGTTGACCATCAAAGGTTACATATTGTGACTAAGGACGTCATATCACTGTCTATCTCAGTTCTGTTGCTATTTAGGCATTATATATCTCACAAAATAACTTTTGGTGCCCCCAGCAGTGGCGGGGTATTACGCAGTGCTTGCGGTGCTTTTATTAAACATACAGTAAAACCTGTCTTAGGCGACCACTCGCAATAAGACCAAAAAAGGGTTTTCAAGACCAATTATTGCTTAATACAGGTCAACAGTATTGCAGAATGCTCCAAGGGGAGCATTCTGCAATACTTTAGACCTGCATTGAGCTACCACATGGCTTTAAGACCTTTTTGTCTGTTTTTGAGTGTCGCTTAGGACAGGCTCTACTGAACATGCACAGCTATCTTTTGCCAGAAACTTCTTTTACTTCCATACTTTGTGTTTGCCGGCAGCTAAGGCTCCGGCGAGCCTGCGGGGATGATCCCCGCAGGCTCGCGGGAGCCTTGGCTGCTCGCCGATGTGATAAGTACCAAAATCTCATGAACTGTCTCCAATGTTGTTAGATGACTTTTTATTAAGAAAGCCTACTTTTTAATGTACATGTGAGCAGGGTGTCTATCTTTTACTTTGAAAATGGCGACTGATCGAGACTCGTTCTATAATCGACATAAACTCCTTTATTTGGATTTTTTTCAAACAGAATCGTTTATTTCCTGATTTATTCTGATCCATTTTAACTTAATCCTAAATGCGCCAATTGCAACAAAAGTTGTCTGCTTTTCTCGTCTGCTGAAATGTTTAAGAAGCCTCTATGGCAAACAGTGTGGACCCAGATCAGACTGCTCCTATAGGAGCAGTCTGTTCTGAGTCCACGCTGTTTGCTTCTATACTTAATTCATCAGTTATGCTAGGCAATTATTTGCAGCAGACGACTTCAGCAGACAACATTTTCAGACACATTTTTTTCTATGCCCTTTAAGGATTAAATGTACTTTCAAATGATATGTCATGTTTAGGGCAAAGTAACGAGGACGCTCAATGATCATACAAAATATTTGTTTGTTTTTTAAATAATTTCATTGTAAATTTCTAAATTTGGTTGGGATTTGACATCTCCAACAAGCTGACCTGTATACCTTGCATATGGGGTCATATAAGCAAAAAAATTGATTTTGAAAGTGTAATCAATTTAATAAGAATAAACCTATGCCATCAGATTAAACATATAAACATATGTTGTGGGTACTCAAAAGAATCATCACATTGAGACAGATCTTTTGAGTACCCACAACATATTTTTTGGTCAAGAGATTTTCACAAGAAAAAATAATTTTTAATTTCACACCTTTATCTAGAGGCCAGGATCCTCCTTATCAGCAGTCTCGTCTTGACTTCCACTGTTTGCATTCACTCTGGTTTCTAAGATATTTTTGCATAGAAATGAACAAGCTTTTGGGACATGGTTGATCTTTATCCAACCATTTCATTGTTATTTTTTTTATTGAAATGCAAGAGGGAGGTAATCAAACTAGGCACCGATGTAATAAAACTTTTTTCATACTGAACTGAGCATGAAATTTATCCAGTGCATAAATGTTAAAATGCCAACAATTGTTGGCATTTTAAACATTTATGAGCAGGATAAATACAACATATGAGTTTTAAAGCAAAAAATATATTTGTTTTTCATCATTTTAGTTTTTATGAGCAGTTGAAATTTCATGCTTAGTTGAGTTGAGTATGAAAAAAGTTAAATAACCTCGGGGCCAGGTGATTTTAAAAGAACTTTTATCCAAAATTGTGCCATTTTACTGAACTGCAGCAGATAAAGCTGCTTCTAATTGTCCACTATACTTGAAATCTCCTGTCTTATAACTGACTATACATGGTAAAATGGGCTTCTTTGTGAGGAAACTAGTACTGTAAAACCTGTGTAAAACAACCACTCCAAACAGACAAAACAAAGATCTTAATGACAAATAGTAGCTTAATGAAGGTCGAAAGTATTGCAGAATGCTCCCACTTGGAGCATTCTGCAATACTTTTGACCTGCATTAAGCAAATATTGGTCTTGAAAACCAATGTTGGTCTTCTTTTTGAGTGGCCGCTTAAGACAGGTTCTACTGTAGTATTCTAGGTTTCTGATTAGGGCATGCTCAAACCAGAATGCCCAGCTACAGAGACTAGCTAGAATCTTGAAATTATGCTCGTGTCAAGTTTAGCTATCAAACTTTACAGAGAGCCAATAACAAAGGTATTGATCAGACTGCACGGTTGCACGCGCAGTCTGATCAGTGCCTTTATTGTTCGCTTGCAAGGAAATCCAGTTTTGTCGCAATGAAGCCAAAATAAAAACAGACACTGGGTGGTCTGTGGCTCTTTGAGGTCTGATAAGGAGCGGATTTGATTTTGTATAGATTTGTAGTTTCAAATAGTGTTTGTACATGATGTAGACCTTAATCAGGCTAAAGATTCTCAGACCACCCCGTGATTCTCTCCATATAGGTACACTTTGGCTTGAACATTTCATTTAGTGAAAAAATGGAAAAAATGACCCTTAGATCATGGTCAAGCCTTTTGTTGTTTTGATATTCATTGCAGTTTATCGCACTTTGATTTTGTGCATAACAATCTTTTTTGATATTGTGCAAAACTGTTGCAGATCACACAAGCAGGTTACCTACTGGTAGTGTTGAACAAATTTTCATTGGTAAACAGTGTCAATTTAGATCAAACTTCACTATTATAGATTAATCTTTAAAGCGCCGACAAAAATTCATCTGAAAATGTTGTCTGCTGCATATAAATCCTTAACATTGACAAATTTAAGTTAAATAGGCAAACAGCATGTATCAAGATCAGACTGCTCAGAACTGGGTCTACGCTGTTTGTCAAAGAGGCTTCAGCGGATGACAAAAAGGAGGAATTTTGTTGATTTGCACTTTAAAGTATAAAACGTATGCTGGAGCAGTTTGGTTTGAATCTATACTGTTTTCTCAGACGTGTGCCTGAATATTTAGCTTGTTATGACAACTTGGAATGATATTCTAGGGAATGACATATGTTACCAAGCTATGAGCAGTGTAGACCTGTGTGCAGACCAATCATGGGTTTCACCGCTTACAGCCGTTTGGTAATTGGTGTCTTTTCCACTGGTTGCTGATTTTTTATTTGCATAAATGTGAAAATCTTATCAGCATACAACTGTATTTTATTATTTAATATACTAAAATTATTCATTATAAAATAATAATAAAAAAATGAATCACATATTGTGTTGGGATCTTGTATTTTTAATACATTTTAACCTAACTTCATGATAGTTTCACACTTTGACTATGTCAGCATCTAGATTCTGGAGTGTTTGTACCAGTATGTGTGTACAGGTATGTGTATTACATCCCAACAACAGCTTAGGATATATGGGGATGGGGCCACAGCTTAGTCTATCTGACGGGGATCAATCTTTGGAGCCCTCGGTACAAGGTGAGTGGTTTATCCACTAGACAACAGCTGCTCCTGTGCATCTGGTATTTTTTAAAACCCTTTCCTATCATTTATTTGTTGTCATGAAAATGTTTGCTAGTAAGGTCTGCTGCAAAAATTTAAATGCTTTTAAATCATGGAAGCAAACACTATGAACCTAATCTAACTGCTCCGAAGGGAGCAGTCTGATCTGGGTTCATAGTGCTAGCAATACAGTAAAACCTGTCTTAAGCAGCCACTGAAAAGAAGCTCCAAAATTGGTTTTCAACACCGATTATTGCTTACTGCAGGTCAAAAGCATTGCAGAATGCTCCAAAGGGAGCATTCTGCAATACTTTGGACCTGCATTAAGCTAACATCTTTCTTTATGACCTTTGTTTTGTCTATTTTTGAGTGACTGCTTAAGACAGGTTTTACTGTATAAGCTAACAAAGTACGTCATCAGATATGAAAGCAGATCTGATAACAATTGGCAGGAAAACGATCAATCATTAATCAAACGTTGTTTGTTTCTTAAATCAAAGTAGCTTTAAGCTCACCTGACCACAAAGCTATCGTGATCAGTCAATGTACTTTGTCTGTTGTCAACAATTTGCTTTAAATGAAAACTTTACTACAGGGCCAATTTTAACCAAACTTCAGGATTTTTTCCTCCAAAGATAATGATAAGTCTAAAATCATGGCTGCAAGAGGGGCACAAATCGGAAAGTGCTGATCATAATTTTTTTTTTTTAAAGAAGAAATGGTCATAAGTGAGCTACAAAATAGCAAATTTGATCTATCAAAAACATTGTCTTCTGGGCATGGCTGGTTTCCTCTCTGTCACACTGATCAGAATTGAGAAATATTTGGTAGAAATGTAAACTAGGTGATCTTCAAGGACACCTGGGGGTAGGGAGGGGATTGCTAGGCTGGTTTCCCCAATTAACAAACTGTTAACATATTCTCTGAAACCAATAGCCAACACTGATCAAAATAATTAAATTTGGCAGAAATGGTCACAGGGTGACCTACAAAAATAGCTTGGATTTTTCTTCTTCGGCACCAGTGACCTAAATGAGTGACTGTACACTCCATTTTTCAGCAACATAGATATGTTGGGGCATGTGTCACGTGACTTACACCTGGTGCGCCTTTTATCGTAAACACACAAAATGGCAACGCAGCTTGAGAAACGGCTGCATTTATGGGTACATTGAAGAGCATACTTCGTCATAGATATCGCCCATTGTTACATCTTGTTTATAGCAATCCAGAAAGATATATGAAATATATTACGATGCTTTGTTTCTGCAATGTAAGACTAATTCTATGGGGTTATGCCCATGTAAATATCGGCTGATTTTATGAATGTTGCGGAATTCGTCAAAATTGACTTCCAAAATACCGGTTTCGCTGCAGCATCATGTATTTGAAAATATTATGGAAAAATTTTCTATAATATTCTCAAAAGTATTCGAAACTTAACTTGAATTTTTCTTGAATTTTTTCAATGTTGTCTAAAAATAGAAAATGATGATCATAAGGCCATCATTTGATATTGCAGCACATACTATATTGATGTTTTACTGTCAACAAAGTTTTGATGAGTTATTGCCCTTTGAAGATAAAAAAAGGTGGTGGTTCTTTTTCTGCAGTTGAGATGGTAAGACCTTGATGTGATGCAGCGCATATTATATTGAGGTTTAACACCTTGTAATCTGGGTAATTTTTCCAGCTTTGGTAATCAGCTCTGTAGGGAGCAGTCCTATCTTGGTATATAGGGTATTACATGGGTGATAATTTTCAGGATTATGAGGCTGACTTTCCACATAAAAAGTCAGCCTCAAAATGCTGCATTAGGGAGATTGTAATAGATTTTCCTATTTATATACAGTCTGTCTAAAGGGGGCTCAGTGGTAGAGTGCTTGACTCGAGACCGAGGGGCGGCGGGCTCGAGCGTCACCGGCGTCCTTGAGCAAGACACATTTATCCTAGCTTAGTACTAGTTCAACGCAGGAAGACCCGTCCCTGTTTAACTGAAAGATTGTTGATGGGACGTAAAGAATCAAATTAAACAAATAAAAAATCAAACAAAACAGTCTGTCTAAAGACAATTGACCATTGAAATTGAGAATATTTAGTGGGCATATTGCAAGTTTTAAGATAGGAGTTTCAAAAGTCCAGGATTTTGGAAATTTTGAACTTTCACCCATGGTATTAAAGTACATAAGCATTGAGACATCAGACAATAATCGTCATGAATGGCAGTGACACAGTTAATTATTCTGACTTGGGTGTGCACTTTTAGAGGCATGTTTAGAATATAACATTCCATCACCCACTTCAATAATCCACTTTTTAAGGTCGCTATCAAAGGTTAAAAGGTACAGAATGTGATACTTCATTAATTGACCACTCTTTGTTGGAGATTAATCTTCCTGTACTCTTATTAACCCTCATCCTGCCGATATATTTTTGTTCTGAAAATGTCCGCTCATTTTACGTCTGCTGCATATATTCAAATGCACTTCAAAATACTTTTTACCATAGAAGCAAACAATATGAACCCTGATCAGACTGCTCCTTATGGAGCAGTCTGATCTGGGTCCATTTTGTTTGCAATATTATATTGGCTTACAAGGTTTACAAGCAGATAAGGAAGCAGACGACAATTTTCGTGAATCGTGGGTAAAGGGTAAATGTTCCACAGCTTGACAAAATGTAGACTCCGATCTGACTGGTAATCTGTCAAGTCTTCACTGTTTGCTATAAATCTCCTTAATTACTAGTGTTGTCTGCTGAATAAATCTGCAAACAGTTTGGGCCCAGATCAGGCCTGACAAAAAGTCTAGCCTGATCTAGATCCAAACTGTTTGACACTGATGGTTTTCCTGAAAGATTTTGTTAATTACCCACTAGTGTCGTCTGCTGAATAAATTTGCAAACAGTTTGGGCCCAGATCAGGCCCCACAAAAAGTCAGGCCTGATCTAGATCCAAACTGTTTGATGCTGATGGTTTTCCTGGAAGATTTTGTTAATCACCCACTAGTGTTGTCTGCTGAATAAATTTGCAAACAGTTTGGGCCCAGATCAGGCCTGACAAAGTTGGGCCTGATCTAGATCCAAACTGATACTGATGATTTTCCTGGAAGATTTTGTGCAGAATAAGTTGATTTTGAAAAAAATCAGCAGAGGACAAATAAGCATGAAAATTTACCCAGTAGGCAGAGATAAGGGTAGTCAAAGCCCAAATCTTCCTTCATTCAGGTCCATGTATGAAGGCATGCCAAGGCTGAGTGTACAATGCCAGGTTACTGTAAATTTGAAAATTTTTGTGAGACCTTTGTTTTCTTGAAGTGTTAAGACATATTTGCCACGTTAAAAATTCGCAACCAGGGCATGATTTACTTACATCAGTAAATGACAGATTGATTTCGACATTTCGCGAGGATGCAAAGTTTCGTGAAAATAAAACCCTCATGAAATTTTCCGAATTTACAGTATTTTGTTGGTTTGATCATGCAGCGGCTCAGTTTATTGTTGATGATGTAAGCAGACATTGAGGCGCAGCTCAAGAATTCGAGACGGAAACGATTTTGAGATTGAAGTGCAGTTAAAATTTTAACACTACTGTATTCTATTGTTTTTTCATAGTCTTAGTTTAATTAGGGATGATGCAGACTTAGAGGCATATTTTAGATTTTTCAAGGGCAGTTTCATTTACTTTTACATTTTCAAGGCCAGCTCATTAACGAATCTTTAGAATTTCACAACCGTTCAATACCCATACCAACCAAAAAATATAACTGAAGCTTACTTTGCTCACTAACCCTTTACTCTGCAAATTTTTCAAGGGCGTTTTCATTTACTTTTACATTTTCAAGGCCAGTCTTTTAACAAATCTTTAGAATGTAACAACTGTTCAAACTCTTACCAACCAAAAAATATAACTGACAGCTTACTATGGTCACTTTAACACTTTGCATGCTGGGTAATTTTTCATGCTTTTGTTGTCTGCTGACTTTTTTCAAAATTATTTAGAAAAAGATAATTTCAGGAATATACCATCAGTATCAAACAGTTTGGATCCAAACTGTTTGTAAAGGCTATCAGCAGATAACAAAAGTAAGGAAAGATTTCAAGATACGGTAATGCACTTCAACTAGCTAATTCATTTGCCAGTAGTGACAATGTGGTTATTGACAGCAAGCCCCCACCTGATTTGCATGTGCAAAACAAGCTTATTGTTTCTCTTTCCTTGCTAGCACCGACATTTGTCAACTGCTGTTAACCTTTGAAAACAGTTGAGACCCAGATCAGGACCAATGTTCCATCTATACAAACTGTTTGACACACTGACAGTGTTCCTGACCATTTTTAAACAAGTTTAGGCTTTCAGAATATGAATTCTTTGAGGTTATATAGTTAGATTTGATTCTTTACATCCCAGTCAACTATTTTTCAGTTATGTCGGGATGGGTCTTCCTGCGTTGAACCTTTACTAAGCAAGGATTAATGTGTCTTGTCCAAGGACACCATGCAGTGAGGTTCAAAGCCGCAACCGCTCTATCTTGAGACAAGCACTCCACCACTGATCCACTGCGCTCCCTAGAGTTAATTTGTGCTCCACAAGTAAAAAATTCTTAATCAAACCAGTTCTTGGAGATATAAATACTACCTGATAAAACATTTCTAAAAGTATACTCTCGTTACCTAGCTTACATTTTGGTGGGAAACATGGACACCCATAGACCCAGATAAGGAAACTTTTTGGCAAAAATTGCAATTATTTTCTAATCCATAAATTCAAAAATTTGAGTACCCACAAGTTTTGGTTGAGAAACAACAAAAAATCATATCAATCTACAGACCTCCAGATAAGGGAGCATAATTGAAAATTATTTTTAGATCAACTATTTCTGAAAAATTCTTTCTGGAATACCATCAGTGTTACTTTGTTTGGATCCAGATCAGGCCCAACGTTTTGCAGGCCTGATCTGAATCAAAACTTGTTGCAAAGGTTATCAGCAGATGACACTAGCCAGCAAATTTGTTTGTTTGTTTGATTTGATTCTTTACGTCCCATCAACAATCTTTCAGTTAAATAGGGACGGGTCTTCCTGGGTTGAACCAGTACTAAGCTAGGATAAATGTGTCTTGCTCAAGGACCACAACGCAGTGACACCGGTGAGGCTCGAACCCGCGGCCCCTCGGTCTCGAGTCAAGCACTCTACCACTGAGCCACTGCGCTCCCCTAGCCAGCAAATAATTAAAGACTCAAGACAAAACAATTTTAGTAGGTTCTACAAAGTTTTAAGCTTGACTTCCGACCTGATGTACTGCTCAAGGACGATCTTAACCCTTACCCCGCCACTAGTCTTGGTTCTGAAAATGTCTGCTTTTTACCTCTGCTGCATATTACATTCAAGAGCACTTCAGACTGATTTTTTTTTCATGGAAGCAAACAATATGAACTCTGATGGAGCAGTCTGATCTGGGTCCATATTGTTTGCAATATAGACTACCAAGAACATAAACAGATGAAAGAAGCTGACAACAAAAGGTGTGACTGGCGCGCTAAGGGTTAAGAGTTTCGGCTCACATCTGAATTCAACCTAATTAGGTATTGTTTGAACTAATTGGTACATTGTGAAGCACAACCAGAAGTACTTATACCAAGTGAAATCAATACCTAGCGTGGGAAATATCTCATCACCAAATACAACCCTTTATATACTGGAAATCCCATAAACACGGGTACTTTTTGGCAAACAGTGAAGACCCAGATGAAATGCCACAAAAATTGGCTCAGAAGTAGAGTGCTTGACTCAAGATTGAGGAGTTGTGGGTTCGAGCCGCACCAAAGTCACTGTGTTGTGTGTCCTTGAGCAAGACACTTTAACCTCTGCTTAATACTGGTTCAACCCAGGAAGACCCGTCCTGACATAACTGAAAAATTGTTGACTGGGATGTAAAGAAGTAATACCTTTAGAAATTTGTTTATTCTAAGAGGTCACTTTGTGTACAGTGTATTGGATTTCATTCAATGTGATGCTTGTCTTGGGCTGTAACTGCAAAGAGATTTTCAATGGTGTGGGTTATCCAATAAATAACACAGACAACAACAGCAGATCATTTTCAAGAGAAAACAACATATTTCAATTTTTCAGATCAAAATTTATAGATTATGCCAATAAAAATTTGTTTTGTTTGTACGCTGTTTTATATGACCTAGTACACGATGGAGACAGTATTTAGCCATAAGAAACTGCTAGCACTATATAGAAATAATGGCTAAATACTGTAAATTTGAAAATTTTCGCAATAATTTTATTTTCGCGAATAGCGTTAAACGACATATTTGGTACATTCAAATTTTGCGATTAGGGCATGATTTACATATATCAGTAAATGGCAGAGTGATCTCACCATATCACCAGAGTTTTATTTTCACGAAACTTCACATATGCGAAGTTTTGGGAAAATAAAACCCTCGGGAAAATTTCTGAATTTACAGTAGTGATGCCTAAAAACACAGATTGCAGTTTTCTGGGTATCACTCAAATTTCAGCCAAGATTTTGTAAGCATGGGTGAAAACTCCAGAAAAATCCTGAACTAATGAAATTCAAACGTTCAATCATCCAATATGTCAATAAAATATAAATAATTCCAAGTTAAGAAGGTTAAATGTCCAAAGATAATCAAACTACAAAACAGAGAGCTATTATAATAAGCCTAATTCAGGATTTTGAGGCTGACTTTCTATGTGAAGTCAGCCTCAAAATCCTGCATTCAGAAATAATCTTGAAAACTTTCACTTATGTATAGGCTATCAAAATTAGCCAAATATTCTCCAGATCATGCACTAGGTAATTATGACCATTTACATGAAAACATTTTTCATTTGGTAAAATCTTAAAAAGTTGACCACAAAAACTAATTATGTTGCACCATCTGATTTTATTGTCATGATAAACAATGAGAACAAATACTGTGTGGACAAGAAATTTCAACAACGTTTGAGACAACCCTTATGAAAAAGTATTAATCACATACACAACCAGTTAATGCCATATATCTGGTTAAGCAAAATATTTGACCATAAAATTGTCATTATTTTCTTACCCATCAAATTAAACATATGTTTTGGGTGCTCAAAAGAACCGTCTTTTGAGTACCCACAACATATGTTTTGGTTGAGGAATAAGAAAAATATTTTTCAATTACGCAGGCCTGGAAAGCTCAGATAAACCTGCACATTGGTGCAGTCTCAAACATAGAGCACAGAAATTGGTTCAGACTAAAACTTACACATCTAGCCCCACTAGATAGCTGTGCATACACATTAAACCCTTTTCATTCTGATAGATTATCCCATACATATTAATACAATAAGTATGGAATTGTCCATTTTGTATCTAAAGGGGTAACTGGTCAAGTATTTCTATAAATTATGTATTTCCATCTCTGAAGACTGTTTATATCTTAGCAAACAGTACAGACCCTGATTTCATCTGGGTCTTCACTGTTTGCCAAACTACCTGTTTACCTGTATCAAAGGAAAAAAATTTAAAGAATAGGGTCTGTATGTGATAAGTACATTTTAATGCAAGCTGGCTCATTTTATAAAAAAAAATAACATGTTAAAAAGGATTCATTATAGCACATGTAGTTTACAAAGTCTCAAATACGTATGTATCATTGCCATTTCTTGCAAGAGCTTTCTTGCAAGAGCTAAATCAGTCTGTATCATTGCCATTTCTTGCAAGAGCTAAATCAGTCTGTATCATTGCCATTTCTTGCAAGGGCTAAATCAGTCTGTATCATTGCCATTTCTTGCAAGAGCTAAATCAGTCTGTATCATTGCCATTTCTTGCAAGAGCTAAATCAGTCTGTATCATTGCCATTTCTTGCAAGGGCTAAATCAGTCTGTATCATTGCCATTACTTGTAAGAGCTAAATCAGTCTGTATCATTGCCATTTCTTGCAAGAGCTAAATCAGTCTGTATCATTGCCATTTCTTGCAAGAGCTAAATCAGTCTGTATCATTGCCATTTCTTGCAAGAGCTAAATCAGTCTGTATCATTGCCATTTCTTGCAAGAGCTAAATCAGTCTGTATCATTGCCATTTCTTGCAAGAGCTAAATCAGTCTGTATCATTGTCATTTCTGGCAAAAGATAAATCAGTCTGTATCATTGCCATTTCTTGTAAGAGCTAAATCAGTCTGTATCATTGCAATTTCTTGCAAGAGCTAATTCAGTCTGTGTCATTGCCATTTCTTGTAAGAGCTAAATAAGTCTGTATCATTTCCATTTCTTGTAAGAGCTAAATCAGTCTGTGTCATTGCCATTTCTTGTAAGAGCTAAATCAGTCTGTGTCATTGCCATTTCTTGTAAGAGCTAAATCAGTCTGTATCATTGCCATTTCTTGTAAGAGCTAAATTAGTCTGTATCATTTCCATTACTTGTAAGAGCTAAATTAGTCTGTATCATTGCCATTTCTTGCAAGAGCTAAATCAGTCTGTATCATTGCCATTTCTTGCAAGAGCTAAATCAGTCTGTACCATTGCCATTTCTTGCAAGAGCTAAATCAGTCTGTATCATTGTCATTTCTTGCAAGAGCTAAATCAGTCTGTATCATTGCCATTTCTAGCAAGAGCTAAATCAGTCTGTATCATTGTCATTTCTGGCAAAAGATAAATCAGTCTGTATCATTGCCATTTCTTGTAAGAGCTAAATCAGTCTGTATCATTGCAATTTCTTGTAAGAGCTAAATCAGTCTGTGTCATTGCCATTTCTTGTAAGAGCTAAATTAGTCTGTATCATTTCCATTTCTTGTAAGAGCTAAATCAGTCTGTATCATTGCCATTTCTTGTAAGAGCTCAATCAGTCTGTATCATTTCCATTTCTTGTAAGAGCTTAATTAGTCTGTATCATTTCCAGTTCTTGTAAGAGCTAAATCAGTCTGTATCATTTCCATTTCTTGTAAGAGCTAAATCAGTCTGTATCATTGCCATTTCTTGTAAGAGCTTAATCAGTCTGTATCATTGCCATTTCTTGTAAGAGCTAAGTGAGTCTGTATCATTGCCATTTCTTGCAAGAGCTAAATCAGTCTGTATTATAGCCATTGCATGCAAGAGCTAAATCAGTCTGTATCATTGCCATTTTTGCAAGAGCTAAATCAGTCTTTATCATTGCCATTTCTTGCAAGAGCTATATCCCTCTGTATCCTTGCCATTTCTTGTAAGAGCTAAATCAGTCTTTATCAGCTAAATCAGTCTTTATCATTGGTATGAAATGGTCTTGTTAACACAATGTTATAGGATATACACACTGGTTTAAATTGATGAGATGGTAGGGGCCTGATGCTTTGGCTGTTTGTCGGGCCCACCGGGGTTTACCTGTTGGATTTCTTTTGCTCCGGTATTCAGTTTAATTACTGTTGAGTCCTTATCCTTGCTTTATCTCCTTGTTATATCTTGATTTATATGTTTTAGGAGATGATGCATTGATAAGTTAGGGGTCTTTCATGCAAACCAAATATCTATGTGTCTTGATCCACATCTGAATTAAGGGTGAGGTTGGCGCCGTTAAACCGGTTTAAGCCCTCCAGTAAAATATTTTACTGACCGTTCCAAGGCGGTACTTCTTTTGTGGATCTTTTATGTTTTTGTTCTGTCTTGTGTTTGCTATGTTTTGTGCGCGTCTGTTTATATATGCTTTGTGGTCACCTGCTGGGAAAGGGCTGACCTCTTGGCTCTCGTTTGTGGTGTCTTCTGTGAGTTTGTCACTTTCCCATTGGTATCCTGGGTCAGGTGTGGTACTTGATTGTATCGATTCCTGATCTTTGCACCATTACTTACTTTTAATATCTCCCAATTAAAAAAAAAGTGAAAAGCTCAAAGTGAATACCAAAATCTGTGATTAAAGGCTAACTTCTCCATTTTTCTTTAACCCTATTACAGACAGACCGACAAAACTACAATCAGGCTATTTGGAGTATAATTTAACCCTTAACTCCATAATAACGCCTTTTGATGCCTTTAAAATATCATGTTCAAAAGTATTAAAACCTTAACTAAAATTTTTCTTGATTTTTTCCAGTGTTGTCTAAAAATAGAAACTGATGTCATGATCTAAAAATAGTCTATGGAGTAAAGGGTTAAAGGCTAACTCCATTTTTCTTTGACTCTATTACAGACAGACCGACAAAACTACAATCATGTAATTCTGAGTATAAAAGGCTGAATTAGGGGACATAGATAAACCAATGATAACAAATATGTCGATATGTAAGTATATGAGAGTAAAGAATCAAAAACTGAACATATATTATTGCACTAGACTTAAAATGCAAAGAATATCTGTAAAAACTAAAAATACATATAAGTGAATAAATGATAATGGACATGTAATCTAAGAACTTTGCACAGAATAAAAACACCAACACATTTTCTACCTTTAAACTTCTAACACCAGTATAAAGGCATACATTCACACTGAATGTTAAACCCCTTCCTCAACCCCCCCCCCCCCCCCCCCCATTACTTTGTCAAAACTGACAATGACATCAAACCCAAACAATATCACACACATCTGGTAAAATCACCTCAGATAATGTTCATACATGATCGCCCAGAGTATACTATAAGTAGAAAGAAAATATAAACATCTATGAATTTTTCAGTTATCAGGGACTTTCCAAACTAAAATATGCAAGAATTCAAGTTGTGTAAATGTTCTAAAAGTTTGAATATTGGTTGCTAGACAAAAACATTGTGGTTTAACTGCTTGATCTTCTGACTAATATTTGAGCTAGCATCTTATCCCATTGCTGCTCGCACACACAAAAGATGGCAATTGATGAAGGTTTAAATAGAAGATCTTACATGAGTGCTCATTTTTATTGATTTTATTAAACAAATTGGGGAAAAGAGGTAAAATGCGAGGCTTGCCAAGCATTTTATCTCTTTTTCGCACAAAGTTTAATAAATTCAATAATACAAGAGCACGAATGTTAGATTCTATTTATCATATGACATTAAGATTACTTTGGAAATCTCATTTCTGCCATAAAAACGTTAAAGTAATTTTGTCATTATGTACCCAACGTTGTTATGGACGCCATAATGTTTCCCGAAAATCTGTAAACCACAAGTGGTTTATTGATGTTATTGCATGGCGTTATTTCATTCCCAGACATGACGTGATATGATAAAGTACTGTTTTAACACTTATCCAACCACTATTTGTTGTTCCCTTTTTATATAAGCTGCCAATGGCGTAGCCAGAATGCTGAAAAAAGTACGCACATTAAAGGGAGACTACTAGATCAAACAGTAATTCTCTTCAATTGCGCCTCTTTTCAAAATGGGAACTTCTCTTAAAGGAAAGAATTTGCTTCCAGAGGGAGCGAATTCTTTCCTTAATGAGTAGTTCTTTATAGTATGGAAAATTAGTTTTACCACATTAGGTGACCTCCCATGAATGTTACTATTTTTATTATGCACGTGCCTAACTGCGTAATGGGAGCTACGCCAATGGCTGCATATAACCAAGTGTACTTTAGATTAGGTTTTTTCATGGAAGCAAACAGTATAAACCCTGATCAGACTGCTCCCTTAGGAGCAGACTGATCTGGGTCCATTTTGTTTGCAATACATGTAAAGGCTATGTAAGCACATCAGCAGACAAGTGGAGCAGACAAAATTTGTGACTGGTGGGTTAAGGGATAATGTTATTTTGACAGACACCATTAGTTGAGGTAATGAGGTAATGGGCTTTTTCAAAGTTTTTAGGACACCATATACTGCAGAAACTCAGGGTGAAGGACTATACTACTTATATTTCTACAGTACAGTAAAACCTGTGTAAAACCGCCCCTCTCAAAAACACCAAAGATAGGTTTTCAAAACCAATTATCATTTAATGCAGGTCAAAAGTATTGCAGAATGCTCCAAGGGGGAGCATTCTGCAATACTTTCGACCTTCATTAAGCTACCAAATGTTATCAAAATGTTTTGTCTTTTTTTGAGTGTCTGTTTTACACAGGTTTTACTGTATACTACTTTTTCTGTTTACTACTTCGTTGTTTGTTTTCAGTGTGATCCAACTATCTATTAAGGGTGCACTCTAATAACATACCTACATAAAGCACCATCAAAATCTTACAGTTGACAACATTTTTTTAAAACTTTTTGAGCTAATGAGGCTTGATATTTCATATGAATTGTCTGCCAAGCATATCAGGTCTCATTGTTTAGTTTGTTTTGATACTTTATGTCCCAGTCAACAATTTTTCAGTCATGTCTGGACGATTTCCTGTCTTTCTGGGTTGAACCAGTACTAAGCAGCTGATAAATTGTCTTGCTCAAGGACACAACATAACACCGCCGGCGGTGAGTTTATTGTACAAAACTACAATAAAACTGTTGTTTGCTATAATCTTCAATGGTGCTTTTAAGATTAAAAGATAAAATATACTTTCACTTTTTTCTTTCTTTTTTTTGCCATCTGACCATTTTGTGGTTTCTTACTATGTAATCCAAGACAATGGAGACCCAGATAAGCCTCTATTCTAGAGCAGTTTTATCTGGATCTGCAAAGTTTTCATGGAGGACCTTGTCTATTTATTTTTTTAACAACACCACTTTGTAGGATCAACTTTTTTCAAGTTTCTAACGACAATGAAGACCTAGATAAGCCTCTATTCAAGAGCAGTCATATCTGGATCTACAATGTCTTCAAAGCCGACTCTGTCTATTTTAAAACTCTTCACCACTGGTTCTGACATCTTAGTGATGGTAGCACCCATATCAGCATGCCATTGCCCGCCTGAGAACTTTTTTGTGATCAAGCATTAATGTCTGATTTCTCTGCAATGTAATGGACTCTGGTGGTGCCGACTCGAGGTTATAAAACTTGAGTACAGTCTCAGACTCAAAATAAAGCGCAATGATTGCCTGCTTGTGGACACGTGTCCGCAAGCAGCCAACCATTGTGCTTTATTTTGAGTCTGATAATGAACTCAAGTTTTATAACCTCGAGGTTTGTACTGTAACCACACCATTGCCTTCCTGAGAACTCTGCTGTGATCTAGCATTGATATCAATCTGGTGCTGTGGTTCCTGGTGGCACTAACATCAGACCTGTACTGCATCCACACATTGCCTTTCTAAGAACTCTGCCGTGGTGATACGTTGATGTGTGTCTCTTTGGCGCAGAGGTTCCTGATAGCATCCACATCAAACCTGTACTGTAACCACACCATTGCCTTCCTGAGAACTCCGCTGTGATCTAGCGTTGATGTAGCTTGCTATTAATACTGTGGCCTCTAATACCTGAGAATACAATTGACAATGCTGTGAACATCTGTTTTTTTGGCATATTTTGGCTGTTGCAAAGAACTGTCAAACAAGGAATGTTCTTTAAAATACTCAAACTATCTTTTCACAGGCAATATGAAAAAAACCCTCAGAAATATGCTCTCTGCTATGACTCAATGTATCACAATGTACCATTCATTATAACCACAGCTCCATAGGTGAAAGTTTAAAAAAATCTAAATCATAACTTTAAATACTCAAATTTTATAACTTGCACCCATGTAGCTCCTATAAGAATGGGCAATATTGAGGCGTTTGTCTTTGCAAATCTCTGGCGGTGTTCGGTATGGAAGGAATATACAATTGTCAAACTCTTATAAAAAAGCTCCATTAAAAAAAAAAAAACACAAAAAACTAGCATTTTACTGGCCAGATAGGAATGGAATCAAAAGCCTCCTCCGAAATGTTTTTTAATGAAATTTATGCTAAAAATAAACAGTATGTATGTAGTTCCTAGTTACACTTTAACCTACCTTATGTTTGGGCAGTAGAAAGAGAAGTTTGTCAGTTCTGTGTTCGTAATGATGGGGTGCAGACTCAATCAGCTGATTGACAACTATCATAAGGTCCTCATTCCAGCCCCCAAATGTCACAACTGAACGATAGTCATACATGTTGATTGGTTGCTGAAAGAAAAGAATGAATCATTCAAGAGTCTACATCTGAATTGAAATGTATATCTATGAATCAAAATTAATTTTAGCTTGCTTTGTTTGTTTTGATACTTTACATCCTAGTCAACAATTTTTAGTCATGTCAGGACGATTCTCTGTCTTCCCGGGTTGAACCAGTACAAAGCAGTGGATAGTGTTTTGTTTAAGGAAACAACACAGTGACTTCACTAGTCACTAAGCTTGCACTGGATGATGAAATACATTAGCTATTTGAATGTTTCTGAGAAGACCTACTGGCTGATCCAACATTACAAAGGATGATGCTTTTCACTACCCAGCACATGCTATAATTCTGACTACAATCCTTTAATAAATCCATCAAAGAGTCTTAAAAGTTCAAGCTCAAATTAATGTATATTTTCACAATTACCATGGTAGAGTGTTCTAGGACAGCCACACCGTCTTCCTGGACAGCTAACCACACATCATCCGGTGAGTTACAGTCCCGCACTCTGGTCAGGAACAGTTTAGCCCCACAGAACTGCCATTTACGAGCCACAGCGAGGTATACACGAACACAATCCTGGTGGGACCGACCTCTCAGAGATAACCACCGTTCCGACAACTTCTCTTGTAGCTTTCTGTAGAATTAAAACAAAGAGAAATAACTCTAATATGCTTGGTAAAAATTTCATCAGATCAGTTGTGCCTCTTGTGCTATCTCGCTAAGTAGATATTAGGGTTTTTATGAAATGGGTGGCTACAGAATGCCTCCAGGTCAGATGGTGAGTCTTGGATTTTGAATTTCAAACCTTCTTGCAAATCTTATATCCATATCTACCATATAATAAATCAGAACAATCCATCCAGTGGTTACCAAGAAATATTCCAAACAAAATTTGGGTGGCTTTGGGTATGCCCATGAGGGGGAGCCTTTGAGTCCAACATTTTGAATTATGGTAAAATATTCTAAAATGTGAACACTAGTTGCCTGCTTCTACAGTCTGATCAAGGTCTTCCCTGTATGCTATAAGCATTTGATTCTATTGTTGTTGGTTCAATGTTTTCAGGATTCTGTGTGGGAGTTTCGTATTTGGTCCTGCTTTAGTGATGTAAATTTTTGAGCCCTTTCTAGTTTAGCAATCATCTTGCGGAGAAAGAGAGAGCTGGTTACTTCACTTCTATTGTATTCTTGATGTTGCCAGAGTGTTTGTTGTCTGTGTCTCTTCCTTGCAGTGCCTTAAGTTGGTCTGTGATTCTGGTATTTCCAGGTCAGTTCAGGCCACCAGATAAGAGTACTGAAATTTATTTCTCAACCAAAACGTATGTTGTGGGCACTCAAAAGAACCGTCTCGATGAAAAACACATGTTTAAACTGATGGATATTTTTTTTTCACAATTTTACATTTAAGACATTTGCTTAAATAGCCCTAAGTAAAGTTGGTCAGTGATTCTGGCATTTCCAGGTCAGTCTCACTTATTTTTTAATTATTTGTTGAAGAAAGCAGACAAAGAATCCCTGATCAGAGTGCTCCTATTGGACTAATTTGTTTGCACATGCTTTTCCTGAGTAATTTGGCTCTAGTGCATAAAGCGTTCACTATTTATACCCTACCTATTTCCTTCTTCGGACATGTCCCTGTATTTCTTGGGGTAAAATCTTTCTACAGCCTGACAGCACTGTTGAGAAACTGCTGACTCAGCTAGTTTACTATCCCCATACTCTATCTGTAATTAAGACATACAGAAAAAGTTAAATTTACAACATATATATTGCAGTCCCTTTATAACACATGGATTTGGTTATATCAGTCATGTTGTGGCTCTCAAATTTTATAACAATGGAATTTTACAATTACACAATATATATATTCCCATTGAGAGATGTGGCCCATACTAGGGGATATTAGTAAACAGTTTAGATCCTGAAGAGATGCCACAAAAAAGTTGCAGTTTTCCATCAGGATCTATGATGTCTGCCACAATGAAAAATATTTCGAGCAAAAGAAAATATTAAAAAAATGTGACATGTAAACCTTTCAGATTAACAACGGAATGTTCCAATATATAGATGTTCACAAGAGAATTCATGTATTATTGAATTTCTTTAAAAAGTTAAGGAAAGAGATTGTTGTTGTTGTCTTTTTTTGAGTGGCCGATTAAGACAGGTTTTACTGTATATATAGTTTATACCTAAATCTCATGTGCTGGCTCAAATGTCTCTGATATTTAGAGAAGATATACAATTTGAAAACAGAACACTCTTGGGTTGCAGCACACCCTACCTGAGCCATTAAGGAGGCCAGCTCCAAGGCAAGGTCCCTGTTGAGAGGAAATCTCCCCAAGTTATTTCCTACCTGAGCCATTAAGGAGGCCAGCTCCAAGGCAAGGTCTCTGTTGAGAAGAAATCTCCCCAAGTTATTTCCTACCTGAGCCATTAAGGAGGCCACATCCAAACCAAGGTCTCTGTTGAGAAGAAATCTCCCTGAGTTATAATCCTACCTGAGCCATTAAGGAGGCCAGCTCCAAGGCAAGGTCCCTATTGAGAGGAAATCTCCCTGAGATATATCCTACCTGAGCCATTAAGGAGGCCAGCTCCAAGGCAAGGTCCCTGTTGAGGGGAAATCTCCCGAGTTATTATCCTACCTGAGCCATTAAGGAGGCCAGCTCCAAGGCAAGGTCCCTGTTGAGAGGAAATCTCCCTTGGTTATAATCTTACCTGAGCCATTAAGGAGGCCAGCTCCAAGGCAAGGTCCCTGTTGAGAGGAAGTCTCCCTGAGTTATAATCCTACCTGAGCCATTAAGGAGACCAGCTCCAAGGCAAGGTCCCTGTTGAGAGGAAATCTCCCTGAGTTATAATCCTACCTGAGCCATTAAGGAGGCCAGCTCCAAAGCAAGGTCTCTGTTGAGAAGAAATCTCCCCAAGTTATTTCCTACCTGAGCCATTAAGGAGGCCACGTCCAAACCAAGGTCTCTGTTGAGAAGAAATCTCCCTGAGTTATAATCCTACCTGAGCCATTAAGGAGGCCAGCTCCAAGGCAAGGTCCCTATTGAGAGGAAATCTCCCTGAGATATATCCTACCTGAGCCATTAAGGAGGCCAGCTCCAAGGCAAGGTCCCTATTGAGAGGAAATCTCCCCGAGTTATATCCTACCTGAGCCATTAAGGAGGCCAGCTCCAAGGCAAGGTCCCTGTTGAGAGGAAATATCCCTGAGTTATAATCCTACCTGAGCCATTAAGGAGGCCCGCTCCAAGGCAAGGTCCCTGTTGAGAGGAAATATCCCTGAGTTATAATCCTACCTGAGCCATTAAGGAGGCCAGCTCCAAGGCAAGGTCCCTGTTGAGAGGAAATCTCCCTGAGATGATTTCTTCGTTAACTTGATATGTCAGTAATAATTTCTCCTTCTCCGTCTCCAGTCGACTGGTACTCTTGAAATACAACCTGCACGTGGGATGAAAAAAACATTTAGTTGTCACACAATCCCATAAAAATTATTTGAGTTGGGGCCATAAGTAAAGATACAGTAAAACCTGTCTTAAGCAGCGACTCAAAAATAGACAAAACAAAAATCTTATTGACAAAAATGCTAGCTTAATGAAGGTCGAAAGTATTGCAGAATGCTCCAAGGGGAGCATTCTGCAATACTTTTGACCTGTATCAAGTGAAAATCGGTCTTGGAAACCAATTTTGGTCTTCTTTTTGAGTGGTCGCTTAAGACAGGTTTTATTGTACAAGGTGGAAAAAGTGCATAAAACCCCTCAGATCAGACTGTGCATCCATATAGAAGTTCAAACTTTAGGTAAGCCAATCTTCGCAGTATCAACCACATTTAAGATGTCACTTACACAAGGTCACTTGGTCCTTAGTCCATGAAAAAATAAAAGCTTCTTTAGGTTCATATTGGAAATACAATGTAAGCATAAATATAATGCCATTAATAGGTATGACATAAAAACAAGGCATTTTTTCCAATAATTTCCGTAAAAAAAAAACTCCCTGTTATAAAACAATTAATTTACAGCTGCAAGTAAAGAATGATAAAAAACAGCACAATATATAAAGTGTACCTATTTTTGTAGAGGAGTCTAATAGTTTTACTAGTGTCTAGTTTTCCTGAGTGACTATCACGAAATGCTTCCTCCCACTTGGAGATCACATCACATACCTGAAACAGATTGTAAATACAATGTACAATATTAACTCTGCTTATAATAATCTTTGCAAACAGTTTGGGATAAGTTTTATAGGCTAGACAGTCTGTATGCCTGGTTGTGAACCCAATCATGGTTGATAGCTATGGTTTCCTCTTAAATTGCACGACGGTGGGTCAGGCCTCAGACGAATGACGGTCCTGACACAAAGCTTTAATCTGTTGGTTGGTGCTTGATGCTTGTCGTTGGCTGGGCCCACCGTAGCTCAACCTGAGGTTTTCTTTAGCTCTGACTATCTGTGAGTCATGAACCCTTTTCTTTGTATCATCATAATGTGTTAATTTGATTTGATTGTTTCTCTGTGATGATACATTGCATAAGTTAGGAAGCCTCCATGCAAGCTAAACACTTTTGTGTTTTAACAACAACAGTATCTAGGGCAAAGATTTAGCGCTTGTAAAATGCATTTAAGCGCCCCCGTGGCTTAGGTTGCTGTCCGTCCTAAGGCGGTGGTTCTGTTGTTGTTGATCTATTGTTCCCATTGTTTGTGGGAGTTCTGTATTTGTCTTTGTTTTGTTATGCATTACTTTGTGTCCATTCTACTTTTGCAATCACCTTGAAGAGGAAGAGAAAGCTGTTTGCTTTGCTATTATTGTCTTACAGATGTATTGTTACTACAAATGTTCTATGGCTCTTCCTCACAGTGCCGTGGGTTGGTCTGCAGTGTGTGATTGTTGTACGTCCTGATCATACTCACTTACTTTTTGAAAATATGTTGGGCCTGCTTTGGAAACTTACTGTTTTGTCACTCCAATGTAATAAAGCAAGAGTGTTGCATTCCTATATGAAGGAAAGTAGCCTTATAGAAATTCAAAGGGGTATAACTTAGAAACTATGAAAAAGGGAACAATCAATCTTTTTATACATCGTCTTGACCTAATACATATTCATTTAAAATAGAATAAAGAAATCATGAATGGTTACCGAGTTATGGAGTGTACCAATATATGTTAACAGACGGAAATGACTGCCATTTTTTTCTTAACAGGCATGCATAAAAAATTCACAGATAGCAAAGAAAAGCAAACAAAATTACTCAACATCAAAGCATTCCATTTCCACAATGTTTAATAGTAAATACGAGGGTTAGCCAAAAATAACTGAGCCCTAGCTCATAGCATTTGAATCAACTAAAATGGACATATAATTAGATGATATTTCATTGTATTTATATGTCATCTATTTAATCACCTAATTTATTTCTGTTGGTAGGCTTTGGGTAAAGGTTGCTAGGCAACAGAATATGACCTGTCATAAGGGTGCGTTCACGCTGTGATACATCTAATTCTAAGCGTTGCTATGGAAACAGTTATGTTAAAGCAAGGCTTTATTCACTGTCGTCTGATATCTTTAACATGTACCTATTCAGTGTCACAGAACAGAAACCAACGGACCCCAAATTATAGATGCTGTGGTAGTTTGATTTCAGATATTATCAAATTTTAACATACCTGACATACTATAATTTACCACACCCACATTCAAATTTACACAATTTTATTAGAACACATAAAATGTTAGCCTAATTATGCTTTAACAGTACTGCATACACAAACCAACCCTCAGACAAATTAAGCTCCTTGATTTAAATTTACAATTCTGTTTCCATGACAAC
Organism: Loripinus fragilis; assembly: GCA_964019695.1. Classification (NCBI taxonomy): domain Eukaryota; kingdom Metazoa; phylum Mollusca; class Bivalvia; order Lucinida; family Lucinidae; genus Loripinus; species Loripinus fragilis. The sequence continues at coordinate 137,056,776 of OZ026514.1, read as the reverse complement.
ACAATTCTCGTGTATTTGAAAATTTGTGGAATTTTGTTGTTTTTCGTTGCAAGGCAACGCATACAATCAATGTCCACCTAAACATTAACGAACTAAGTGTAATGAATAGACAATATGACATATGTTATCAAAATAAATGTCAAATGTGTCTTTCAAAAAAACTATCAAGCACACAAGCTTTTTAACGACATACTGTGTATTTCTGGTGGCTGAGATCGTGAATGCATCGATCTGACTGACACTCTTCAGTTGCCTAGCAACCATAACGAAAGCTTCATTAGGATAATTATTCAGGGTCAAAACATCGATGACATATGATACTTATAGAAAATAATTACATTTGTTGCCTAAAATACCAAACTAAAATGTTATGAGGTAGGGCTCAGTTATTTTTGACTGACCCTCGTACAGAGAATTTTTCATCTCTGGAGAAAACTAGTTTATGTCATTTGCTACTAGCCAGTGCATAAATCAGCCTGCAAAATCAGGTTAGCTTCCTAGTTATATAGTATAATGGGTGTATTTGAAACATCAGCACATTTATGATTGTCAGAAGGAACGTACCTTGATGTGATTCTGAAGACAAGCCTCTACCTCTCCTCCCCGAGGATCATCTGAGAAGAGGGCGAAACCTGATCTGGAGCAATCTTGTACCCCCAGGGACCTGCCCAGGGTTAGAAGGAACTCTTGGATGGTTGTTGAGCCATCAAAACTTACAACCTGTAACAAATAAATACAGTTCAGTCCCTTTATAACACTATGGGAACAATAGCAATGTACCATGTTATAAGAAGAACTGTGTAATAAAAGGACAAATTAACAAGTTTACAATTTTTCTTTTTATTGAAGTCTAATGAAAATTGATTACATGATAATAATCTTAAGGAAATGAACCATTTTATAAACTGACCTGATAACTATCATTAAGAAAATGGACAGGAATGCTGATTGGCTGAGAATGATGATAAGGATGGCGTAGTAATATATAAACTGACCTGATAACTATTATTAAGAAAATGAGCAGGAATGCTGATTGGCTGAGAATGATGATAAGGATGGCGTAGTAATATATAAACTGACCTGATAACTATCATTAAGAAAATGGACAGGAATGCTGATTGGCTGAGAATGATGATGATAAGGATGGCGTAGTGATATATAAACTGACCTGATAACTATCATTAAGAAAATGAACAGGAATGCTGATTAGCTGAGAATGATAAGGATGGCGTAGTAATATATAAACTGACCTGATAACTATCATTAAGGAAATGAACAGGAATGCTGATTGGCTGAGAATGATGATAAGGATGGCGTAGTAATATATAAACTGACCTGATAACTATCATTAAGGAAATGAACAGGAATGCTGATTGGCTGAGAATGATGATAAGGATGGCGTAGTAATATGGACATCACTTCCATTCTCGAAGGTTTAGCAACACGTAACCCTCTCAGAACTGTTCTCTCCATGGCGCGTTGACAAAATATTGCATACTTCCCGATATCAGACCTGAAACGGACAAAAGAACAAATATCACAGCTTTTTCATTTTTGATTTATAAATGCCTAGTCAAAGCTAGTTTCTTAACACTTCCAGTGAGAATAACAATATATGTTTTCACTTACCAAAATGAATACGCACACCATCTTTAAAATCAGATGCACAAACATCACTTGAAAACTAAATTGAGGCATGAACTGTCAACAGGCCACCAGATAAGAGTGCATAACAAAATAATTTTTCTTATTTCTCTACCAAAACATATGTTTTGGTACTCAAAAGAACCGTCTCGATGAGACGGTTCTTTTGAGCACCCAAAACACACATTTCAACTGATGGGTAAGAAAATAATCACAATTTTATGCTAAAAATATTTGCTTAACTAGCCCTATGGTCAAATTATAAAATTGCTGATAAAAGAGCAGCCAGACTACTGTTTATCTACTGTTATTATTTTTCATCACATGGTGTCACCACAGGAGCTTGAATTTCGATCCTTAAATCACCCCTATAGCCTCAAAACCAAAAGCTCACAATGTCATTACGTAGTAATGACCAGGAGTGAAACTAAATTTCAGGCGCCTTTGAATCGTGATTACCAGGAGGTTTTTGCGAAAACTGAACATCTAACCATAAAAACTATGTCAACAGGTCATGCGAGGCATGGATAACTTTTTCTGACATATCACTGAGTCAAAATAATGAGAGTTTGAAAACAAGGAAAAAATAACGGTAGCCATTCCGGCTCCTGTATCCGGTTTAACGCAGTGAATCCGAGCCTTCGTCACACTTGGAGAAAATACATTTTAAAACTTACAAACTCTTCAACCAAAAAATGAAACGATCAGTTAAATGTGTTCAGAATATTAAATAAATCAAACCCTTACATTTACTTATCTCGAAAAGTTCTGTTTTTCATAAACTTTGCGGAAATTCAAAACTGAAACCGTTGTTTTTCAAAGATCGTGTGACGTTGACGTCGCGCACGATTTGGCGTACAAAGCGTAACTTCAAGTTAAAGCGTCTTGGGTCTTATTCCGTAGATGAAAACGTCATTGTCTAATTGGTTATGCCTTAACAAATAGGTTTCCCTGTACTATATCGACTTAAAGTATATTTGAGACATTGTCCTGTTTTGTCTTAACGTCGCCATCTTGATCATAAGGTAGAAGAAAAGTTATCGAACACTTTGACGTTGCCGTCGCAACATTCACTGCCGATTGACCGGAAACTGGAGCCGGAATGGCTACCGAGAGCTTAGTTTCACTCCTGGTCATTACTACGTAATGACATTGTGAGCTTTTGGTTTTGAGGCTATTTAGGTGATATAAGGACCGAACTTTAAGCTCCTATGGTGTCACGCCTGGGATCGAAATAATCGTAAAATGAACTCCATAACAATGTTGCATCTTGGTCATGTGACCAGGACCATTTGAACAAACTTTCATGCGACAGTCTGCATGTCTGGTTGTAAACCCAATTATGGTTTATAGCTATGGTTTCCTCTTTAGTTGCAGGATGGTGGGTCAGGCCTCAGACTCAATCACGACCCTGACGTAAAGCTTTAATCGGTTGGATGGAGCCTGATGCCTGTCTTTAACTGGGCCCAAAAATGATTTTTCTTACCTCTCAAACAAAACATAATTTTATTACGCTGTTGGTACTCAAAACAACTGTTAAAACTGATGGGTAAGAATTATTCACTATTTTACGCTGTAGAAATTTTGCTTATCTTGACCTATACTTACCTAGCATCAGCATTTCTGTGTAGATGAACTTTAAGTAACCACATGACACTCTGTTTTGGCATGAACAATGAGACACACAGGGCTAGGAGCTGCCAGCCCTGAATAATGACAAACTGGGACGGGTTTAACTTGGAATCTGACGAAAGGTCAAGGACAGAGTTGGTGGGTGAGGTAGCGGAGGCATGGCACATGTACCAGGAATGTTTGCCACATAAGAGAAGGTTCTGAAAATAAATAGAGAAAACATGTACTAGGTGAGTGTCTTTTGATATCAAGTTTACCAGGCAAGGCTTTGAGAACGCTTGCTGACATCGCGAGGCTTGCTGAGCGATTCAACAAGCGTTCTCAAAGCCGAGCCTGTTAAACTTGATATCAAAAGACCCGAACCTGGTATTCTATTTATCAGTATTCAAGGTGATTTACTCTTCAAACTAGCGGATATGACAAAATGATCCATTTTTGTGTCGATTCAGCATCGTCATTAAAAAGTGCAACGTCATCGTGACCTGATAAAGGCACATGCCGTGAGATCGATAACGTTTATCAAGCAACGTGCAACACTGCAGTTAATATGAGAGGTAACTGATAAACAGGATTTATCATATGACATTGTGATGTGATATAGGGATCATACTTTTTCTATCATACAATAACATTTACTTGGTCCGAAGGAATCTTTCTGAGCACTAGGTCACTAGGCTGACTGACCAAACATCTTCCTGGTCATATTTACTTGTTTTTCATGGTTTGTGCATGGATTTGGCCCTGAGGTTATACAACTTTTTTCATGCTCAACTAAACTGAGCGCGAAATTTCAACTGTTCATAAAAACTGAAATACCAACAAATAAAGAAGTTTATTGCTTTAAGTCTCTCATATGTTGTATTTATCATGCTAATAAATGTTAAAATGCCAACAATTGTTGGCATTTTAACATTTATGAGCAGGATAAATTCTCTGCTCAGCTAAGTTGAGTACGAAAAAAGTTTTATAACCTCCGGCCTGATGTCTTATTTGACAATGGCTTCAAACAGCTTTGCTCATAAATATTTATGTAAGAATACAGGATTATTGAAACTGATATAAGTGAATTTGTCCACCAGTTTGGATATTGAGGAGGGACAAAATTCACCAACCTTAATAACCATATTTACCCTAAATGTATATCCTAGCTTAGTACTTGTTCAACACAGGAAGACCCATCCCTTTATAACTGAAAGATTGTTGTTGGGACTTAAAGAATCAAATCGAACAAAATAACCCTAAATGTTTGGATAGATAAGCCAATCCAGATTAAACTGCTCCTGAAGGAACAGAGTTAACTGAGTTTACACTATCTATCCTTCTATAACTTCAATTTATATATCTAATAAAGCAGTTTATACCACCCTTACAGTGTTCAATCTAGAGCGCGCCATTGCGCCATTGACCCCTTTTAAAGGCAACTGGCGCAAGTTCGATGTCTACTGGGGCCGAAATGGCGCGTTGCGAATCCTGTGAAGTTCGAAAATATGCAACAATTTCAGCTAAAAAACGTAAAAATCGCCATAAAACATCGTGGTGAAAAGCGGAAGTTTACAGTTTTTACTTGGTTTCCCTTTAATTTAACACGGAAGTAGAGCTTTTAATGAAAAAGGGGAACCAATCTAATTCAACTGTTAGCATACTGATCGTGAAACTACGATTTAAAAAAACAACAAAAAACCCTTCCGTTGCATTATCTGGCCCCCATGGGTGTTGTGTCGTCTAAAGATCTGCAAAACAGCCGTGGTTTGCTTCTTTCATTTTAACAGATAATTCCCCTGAAAGAGTTACATTTAAAACTTGTCCAGATAAATTTATCAAACAGCTAATAAAATAGCTAGCTTAGTAGTATACATCTGTGTATAAAATGGGACTCAATTGAGATGGAAAATTAAAGAGATAAGATTTTTCTTTGGTTATCCTCATCTTTCTTGTCTATCAGACCTGAAGGAGCTGGTACTTGGTGTAGGTTTCAGTAGTTCCAAGTACCCCACCCCCCTTCTTCAGATTTTCTATCTCACCCCCACTTTATGTTGGTCAGGGAAAAGGGCTGGGGGTGAACAAAAAATCATTATGTATAGGGGAACCCCTGCCCAATTTTTTTTTCAGTCTGTTGACTTGATCATTTTCAAGCAAATTCTATAAAGGGGGGAGACCCTGCCCAAAATTGTTCAGGATGGGTTGGCCTCTAAAGTCATTATTCAAGCATTTTATTTGTTCTTCCCCCTTCCATTTTAATGGTTGCTGCAGGTAGTATACACCAAAAATATTTTCAAAATCAACAATTAACTAGGTATAATGTACCATGGGCATTCTCTTTCTTATACCCATATACTATACACTGGGTATTTTTAAATATAATCAGTCTTATAAGTAATTTACTGTTTTATCACCTATTTATGTGAGGGCCCTTCTTTTTCTAAATGGCCCCCTATTTTAGGTTGGATGGGCCCGGTCGGCCCTCTTTGCTGCAATCCTAGATTGAACACTGCCCTTACCAACTTTGGCACGGAATATCTCATGATGTGCAAGGTCTACGCTGATGTAGGTGGTATAAAATAGTTATACCATGTTTGTCCACCTGTACGTAAGATAATCCACTTGCTAAAGCTCGTGGATTATCTCCACCTACAGGTGGACAACCCATGGTATAACAATTACAAAATCTAGAAATAGTGATTTTAATGTCCACGAGTCAAAACACTACACTTGAAAATGTCAGTTTATTTTTGGACACCATTGACTTTAGACTCCTACTAAAGCTTCTTGCTACAATACTCCAATACTCCAAGACATCAAGTAAGCATGCCAATAGCTAGTGAAAGTGTCACTATTGACTGCAATTGGTGCTACTGTCCCTTTTTTTATCATCTGATATTTGTTTGTTTTGATACTTTACATCCCAGTCAACAATTTTTCAGTCATGCTGGGACGATTTCCTGTCCTTCTGGGTTGAACCAGTGCTAAGCAGCAGATGAAGTGTCTTGCTCAAGAACACAACATAGTGACTCCGCTGGCGGTGAGTCTGGAACAAGCAACCCTTTGATCCCCAGACTAACACTCCATCAACAAAGCCACCATGCTCTGCTCATCCGACATTTATAGTTTTTCATCATTTACTGTATTTGTCCTGAACATTGAAATAGCTAACAGGGTTCGTACAGGCAAGTATAAGTAATATTCAAGGACTTTTCAAAGACTTCTAAAAGCCTTTCCAACAGTTTTTAAGGACTTAATGTTAATGAAAATACTGATCTAAATGTTAAAAGTCTATTTCAGAAATGCTAGACGGAGATAACGGAACCATCATTACTGTAAAATTAGTATAAAATTGCTGTGCCTTTATTTGGTGCTGCATATGCTGCACCAAATAAAGGCACAACAATTTTATACTGATTTAGGTCTCTATCAACAGTGCTAAGTCCTACATAAAATAGAAGAATTCAATGACTTTTCGAGGCTTTTGAGTGATTTTCCAGTTATTTTCAAGGCAGATTTAATTTGCAAGGACTTTTCAAGAAAGCCCTCTAAATTCAAGTACTTTTCAAGCCTGTGCGAACCCTGGATAAGCCTGTGCAATCAGTGTAAAACCAGAACTTATGTGGAATGTTTAGAAGTTTGTCTGATTAACTGACAGAAGAGTTCATTCTAGAATGAGGGTGTCTGAGAACTTACATGTACTGTGGACCTTGTCTGTATGGGGTGTCTAGATGTTTGTTTAATAAGATGACAGAAGAGTTCATTCTGTAATGGGGGGTCTAGTATACATCTCTGAAGTATGGTTTGTGCCATGTGAACATGTAACTCTAATGTGTGGGACTCTATCAGTGAGGACATGAACTGATGAACCATCTACAACAGAAAACACAACTACAGTAAAACCTGTGTAAAATGGCCACTCAAAAATAGACCAAATAAAGATCCTAATGACTAATGGAAGCTTAATGGAGCATTCAGCAACACTTTTAACCTGCATTAAGCGCTAAATGGGCTTGAAAACCAATTTTCTGTCTTTTTGAGAGTGGTTGTTTTACACAGGTTTTACTGTGTTTGTAAATAAAACATTTGGTAATAAAAATTTAAATGGCAACATTAAAAGAATTGTGTTAGAAACTTATCACATACATGTAGTAACTCTTTGTCCCCTGAGAAATTTTGATGCTTTTTTGTTGTCTGCTGATTTTTTTTCAAATAACTTTTTTGAAAAATTCTTTCAGGAATACCATCTGAGCGTGAAACAGATTGGATCCAGATCAAGCCCTACATTTTGTCGGGCCTAATCTGGGTCCAAACTGTTTGCAAAAGTTATCAGCAGATGACACTAGGAGATAAAGAGTTAAGCCTATACATCCTAATATTGAGGTCTAAACAGGTGGCACTAAATACCACAAACCACCACAAACCACCACAAAACATCGCAAACCACCACAAACCACTACACAAACCACTCCAAATCACACATAACTCATATAAAACAGCTGTAAATCAAATATTTAAACCCAAATTAAGTATAATTAAAGTATTCTGAAGTAATAAAGCAGAGACCAAAATGAGACTATTTTTTTCTTCTGCCCGATACTACCCCAAAATGTTTAATGGTCCCCTATGTAAACCCTGCCCCTTGGGTCCAAAATGGCCATACCCCATGTCATCTTCTCCCATAATCTCATAATAAAAAATAAATTCTCTGAAACCATGAGGCAAAGAACTCAGGAGAGCTATATGGGCTCATTCAGAGCCTCTTGGGTTTTAAAATCATGTCTCTTTTCACTATATTGAACATGTTCAAAACGGCCAACTTTATTTAAGATTTAAATCACAAAACGAATAAATAAAAATTTTAAGTTAATTTTTGTTAATTAAAGTTTGATGGGCTAACATTTTTGAAAAAAAAAAACAAAGACCACTTAAATTTTGTTTGGATGCACTTCCAGTTTATTATTGGTGCAAAAGTAGTTTACATCACATATGGAATATTGTTTGAGGTAGGATCTGGAAGAAGAAAATATAGTTTCATTTTGGTCTGCTTTATTACTTCAGAATACTTCAATCAAACTTAATTTGGGTTTCACAACTGTTTATATGAGTTATGTGTGATTTGGAGTGGTTTGTGTAGTAGTTTATGGTGGCTTGTTGTGGTTTGTGGTGGTGTGTGGTATTAAGTGCTACCCTTCTAAACTATAAGAGTTTCTCCTTTTTCTGAGAATCAACGTACTGTAAACTTTGGTTTGGTTCTTTAGGTCCCAGTCAACAGAGCTCTATGGTCATGTCAGGATGGTCAGTTCACCTAACCACACTTTTTTCCTGGGCAAGCTTGCCTAAGCGGTTAACCAGTACTTCGTGCACATACTTTCACTTGAAACTGACAACATCCCTTCTTGAATCAGTGGAAGGGAGGAGAAAGGCTGTAGAAATTATTTCACGATCAATTTCAACAAAAGCATGGGACCAGCCCAGGATCAAACTCACGACCCCTAGATCTGCAGTCAGACACGTTACCGACTGCCATATGGAGCCAAGTATAGTACTGTAAAACACTAAATATATGCGGCATCAAAATTTGGCGATTATAAAAGACTGACATAGAGGCATAGGTTAATTTTGGCGGTATTTCAATTTAATGTCCTTCAAAGTATTCTCATAGAGACTACTTTTATGGGGAGCATATCCTTTTTTTATATAGTAGCCCGGTTTACAACACGGTTTCCTCTACTTTGAAAATTACTCTTTCTTTCTAAAGTTGATTTTTGCCGATACAGATACCAACATACTAAGTTTATTGCTTATTAAGCAACTTACTTAATATTGATAAACCTTATTTTGAACAAATGGTAGGTCATATATTATATATATATATAAGCTCCGTTTTTGGACTTGCTTTGTCAATAACAAATGGCATAGTTTCTTCTAAAATTTATGATAAACGGGATGATTTTAATTTTGAAATAGTAAATATCGGAATTTCTGGATGGAGATGTTCCTCGCTCCCCTTCATATGGTGTATATATTCTCAGCTTATTCGTTTTGCTAGAGTGTGTTCTAATGTTGATGACTTCAACAACAGCAACTTATTTTTAACTGCTAAATTATTAAAACAAGGTTACAGATATCATAAAATTCGACTATCTGTGAGTCGTGAGCCCTTTTCTTTGTAGCTATGGACTGTTCATGGACTGTTCCTATGGACCCCAAACATAGTGTGTAAATTCTACCACAGACATTCAGAGTTAATTGTTTAATACACCATTCTGTTAAAAACTCTTCTGCAACAAGGCATATCAGAATTTTAGGGTGATTTAGTATATGAATTCAAACGAATTGTTATTAATAATTTTAGTGATCAATTCAAAAAGATTATCAAACGTTATATAAAGGTTGCATATAACTTGGATGTCATGCGACAGTCTGCATGCCTGGTTTTAACCCAATCACAATTTATAGCTATGGTTTCCTCTTTAATTGCACGACGGCGGGTCAGGCCTCAGACTCTATGACAACTCTGACGTAAAGCTTTAATCCGTGGGTTGGTGCCTGATGCTTATCTGTATCTGGACCCACCGTGGCTCAACTTGAGGTTTTCTTTAGCTTTGACTATCTGTGAGTCATGAGCCCTTTTCTTTGTAGCTATGGACTGTTCATGGACTGTTCCTATGGACCCCAAACTTAGTGTGTTAATTTGATTATAGTGTTTCTCTATGATGATACATTGCATTAGTTAGAAGGCTTCCATCTGAGCTTAACATTTATTGAACTTCAACAATAGCAGAATCTAGGGCAAAGATTTGGTACCAGTAAAATGCATTTAAGCCCCCAGTGGCTTAGGCTGCTGTCCGTTCTAAGGCGTCGGTTCTGTTGTTGTTGACTTTTTGTTTATTGTTACTCCCATTGTGGGAGTCTGTAATTGTTCTATGTTTTGTTTTACGTTACTTTATGTCCATTCTAGTTTTGCAATCATCTTTATGGGGAAGAGAGAGCTGGTTGTTTTGCTTAGTTTGTATACCTTAAAGAGATCAACAGCCTTGTGTTGTAGATCTTTAGACGGTAGAGTGGTGAGTGGACTGTTGATTGGTTCCTTTGAGTGTAGTAACACAGGGTGCTTCCAGAATACTGTACCTGAATGAACAGAAAAATGATACATACATTTTTTAAAACTATCTATCACCATACTTAACATGAAATGAATCAAAAAAGGCCAGGTTTGAAAATATTTAGTTAATGAAGACTTTGAAATAAAACTTTTAAAAACATGTGACCTTGACCTTGAGATCATGTTTGAGGGATAGGGTAGAGGGGATGGTACTGCACATGATTTGTCCAACACCTTCCATCATACCAGACATGAATCAAATTGATTATTGGGTTTGAAATCATGAGGTCCTAAAAATTTAACATTTAAGTCTGTGATCTTGACCTTGGCCTTGAGGTAGCCTAGAAAGGTGGGGATGGTACAGCACAAAATAAAACTTTGGGTGAATAAGTATGGTCATACCAAACATGAACTATATCAGGTATAGGGATTGCAAATAATGGGGTCCTAAAAAAATTAAGTCTGTGACCTTGACCTTGAGAAGACCTAGGGGGACAGGGGTGGTACTGTATAAAATTTTGCACCAGTATATATCATCATACCAAAGATGAAATAAATCTGTTGTAGGGTTTGCAAATAATGAGGTCTTAAAAACTTTAACGCAAAAGTTTAACATGAAAATTCTATGTCCGATACCTTGACCTCTAGATGACCTCGTGGGTGAAGATGATACTACCAACAATTTTGGACCAGTATGTATTATCATACCAAAGACTGACCAAATGGGCTATAGGGTTTGCAAATAATGAAGTCTTTAAAAGCATTAACACAAAACTTTTGTGTACATCAACACTGTCTGGTCTGGTCTTTATGTCTATGCATTTGTTGTCAGGTAACAAGCACTTGATATTTTTAAAAAAAAATATACTATACTTCCAGGTTTTAGATCATACTTACTAGGGTCGCCACCAGACTCCATAAGTTTAGCTATGAGTTGTTCATAGTGTTTTCCAACATTACCAGTCCCACCCCCTCCACCCACATACATTGTCATACTTACTAGGGTCGCCACCAGACTCCATAAGTTTAGCTATGAGTTGTTCATAGTGTGTTCCAACATTACCAGTCTCCCCCTCTCCTACATTGTCATACTTACTAGGGTCGCCACCAGACTCCATGAGTTTAGCTATGAGTTGTTCATAGTGTGTCCCAACATTACCAGTCCCCCACCCCCCCCCCCCCCTACATTATCATACTTACTAGGGTCGCCACCAGACTCCATGAGTTTAGCTATGAGTTGTTCATAGTGTGTTCCAACATTACCAGTCCCCCCTCCCCCTACATTGTCATACTTACTAGGGTCGCCACCAGACTCCATGAGTTTAGCTATGAGTTGTTCATAGTGTGTCCCAACATTACCAGTCCCCCCTCCCCCTACATTGTCATACTTACTAGGGTCGCCACCAGACTCCATGAGTTTAGCTATGAGTTGTTCATAGTGTGTCCCAACATTACCAGTCCCCCCTCCCCCTACATTGTCATACTTACTAGGGTCGCCACCAGACTCCATGAGTTTAGCTATGAGTTGTTCATAGTGTGTTCCAACATTACCAGTCCCCCCTCCCCCTACATTGTCATACTTACTAGGGTCGCCACCAGACTCCATGAGTTTAGCTATGAGTTGTTCATAGTGTGTTCCAACATTACCAGTCCCACCCCCACCCCCTCCACCCACATACATTGTCATACTGGCCTACATGTTGTAGATGTTTGAGATACTTACTTGGGTCGCCACCAGACTCCATAAGTTTAGCTATGAGTTGTTCATAGTGTGTTCCAACATTACCAGTCCCACCCCCACCCCCTCCACCCACATACATTGTCATACTGGCCTACATGTTGTAGATGTTTGAGATACTAACTAGGGTCGCCACCAGACTCCATAAGTTTAGCTATGAGTTGTTCATAGTGTGTTCCTACATTACCAGTTCCACCCCCTGCCGCCACTGTCAGGTGATACAACCAAGAATCCTGAAATTATACAAAGTGCTCTCCCTTTACATAGCTTATATCGAGTGCTGTCCCTTTATAACACACCTCATTATAACATATTTGGATATAGTCATGTCATGTTGTGACTTAGGATCATCATTTGAACAAAGTTAGAAGGCCCCACATCCCCAATGCTACATACCAAGTGGTTCTGGTGAAGAAGATTTTTAAAGGGTTTTTGCCATATATGGGCGTGGTGGCCATCTTGGTCATGTGACCAAAATATTTTGCAAAAATTTTGGCTAATTTATCATAAGGAGTCTTCACATGAAATTTGAGTTCAATTGGGCCAATGGTTTGTGAGAAAACTATGTTTTAATATATTGATGGGACTCCAATATGAGTGACCTAAGCTGAAAGGTCAAAGGTCAACCTTGACCTTTGGAACTTATTTTTAGCCATTGTCTTATTAGGTTAAACATATCAAGTTAGAATAATGACTAAGGCTTCCACAGTTTTCAAAAAAATCAACTTTTCAGAAATTTTCCCAATAAAATGCATTAGGAAGCAACTTTGACCTTAACGTTAAGTAGGTCAAGGTCAACCTAGGATCATCGCTTGAACAAACTTAGTAGGCCCCACAACCCCAATGCTGCATGCCAAGTCCCAAGGTCATCGGCCTTCTGGTTCTGGAGAAGAAGATTTTTAAAGGGTTTTTACCATATATGAGCGTGACGGCCATCTTGGTCATGTGACCAGGACTGTTTGAACAAACTTTCTTTCTTGGTCCTAAGGAGCCTCCACATAAAATTTGAATTTAATTGGCCCAGTGGTTTCAGAGGAGAAGATTTTTGAAATGTGGATGGACGGACTCCGGATGCCGGAGTGACTGGTATACTATTAGCTCACCCATGAGCCTTCGGCTCAGGTGAGCTGAAAATGTAAAAAAAAAAAGTTTCTTATTCAGATACATAACAGAAACTGACCCTGCCATGTTTTTCAACAGATCCAATTCATTCTAATTATTTTTTAGGTCACCCCCGAGAACATATCTGGCAAATTATTATCTGTTCTGTTGTTTAAGAGATCTTTCATGTTTCCTTAGCAGCAAAAACACTCACATTTATTTTGATGGATCAATGTTGTTTAACTATTTTTAGAAAGGGTCACCTAAGTAACATTCCTGTGAAAATTGGCTCAGAGGTATATCCATGTTTGATCATATAATGCAAATTGCTGACTCTGGGTGATGGATCCAAACTTATAAACTTGTGCTTGGCAACATATGGGCCTTGACTTGAGAAAACCTGTCTACGGGGTTTCAGGCCAGGTCATAACCAAACCAGCCTGCTTAGCTACAGAGACTAGATAGAAAAATGAAATGTCACCTGTAGCAAGTTGGGATATGATACTTTCCAAAACGCAAATAACAAAGGCACTGATCAGTTTGTATGGAAGCGAGGCTGGTCTGCACCTTTTTTGTTCACTCCCCGAAAACAGGTTTTCTCTCGTCGAGGCCCATATAATTTCTGGGAAAATTAGAACAGAATATAAAGTCAAACCAAACAACAATGAAATATTATTGCTCTTATTACTCACTTTTTCTTGTTTAGTAGGCAGTATGAGGTAGGTGGGACCCTGGTACGGTGGCCAGATCACTATCACATGTTTGTTTGTCTTGGACGTCTCAGTTTCCTCGTCAGAGTCTGTGGCAATATCAATCTCCTCCAGGCGGGCATCCTGTAGATGAATCTGACCAAACGGCATCTGAAAATATAGTAAAACCTCCTTTACTAGAACACTGAATACAGTAAAACTTCAACTGCTCTAACACTGATGCCTCTTTTATCATGGTAAGTTTGAACTCCCTCTGAAGTCACTAGAAAAGTATTTCCATATATGAGCCGTGACATGAGATTTCCAACAATGTGGCATTTTGACAAGTGTAGACTCAGACAAGACTGTGCAGCCTCCTTTTAATTGTAGAAACGCCGAATGCTGTTCGGTCAGTAGCTTAGCAGTCATAGCATATTCAAGCGACTAGCAAAGGTTCTAATCAGACTGCGCGTATGTGCAGGCTGGTGTAAGCCTTTACTGGTCGCACATAGCACATAGTTGGAAATTTCATGTTGCGGCTCATATACATATATTTCAGATGATTTAGGCAGGTTTATCTCATTCCATCTTCAAAAGGTATGATGCATGTAATCACAACATACCCTCAAACATTTTTTATGGGCTAAAAATCCTCAAGCCAGTGACAACTTTCCTTTTGAGATATCAATAGTTTGAGATATAAGGACTTTGTCTCTAAATAGTATTTAAACAGTATCATAGATGAAGTACTTTAAAGAACTCTCTCAGTGAGGAGACCGAGAAAATAATCCAGAAGTTAAAAGCTTAGATGTACAGGATTCAAATTATAGGGCTTATTCGGGTCAGAATTGCTCTTCCATTTATTAACAAACTATATGTTGGCGGTACTTAAAAGAACATCACTAAAATTGTGATCTCAGAGAGCACAAGAAGGCAGATGTAAAGAAGCCAGCATAGCTTGCAGACTTAAAACTCACAAAAATAGGTGGTTTTAGCTTAAATGGTAGAAGACTATGTAAGCTCCAATGAATGTGAAGGATGCATTCTTAGGATATCGTGTACTATCATGCTATTGCCGATACTCACGCTAACCCATTCCAACAAAAATAATTTAAGGGGATACACTTCCAAGTCTTACCTTATTAGCTGGTGACTTGTAATAGAGGAAATATCTTCCCATTAGAACACACCAACATTTTCTAGTGATATGCCTCCCCCTCCCTTCCAGCAGAAGAACATAATTCCAGGTCTTACCTTATTAGCTGGTGACTTGTAATAGAGGAAATATCTTCCCATTAGAACACACCAACATTTTCTAGTGATATGCCTACCCCTCCCTTCCAGCAGGAGAACATAATTCCAGGTCTTACCTTATTAGCTGGTGACTTGTAATAGAGGAAATATCTTCCCATTAGAACACACCAACATTTTCTAGTGATATGCCCCCCCCCCTCCCTTCCAGCAGGAGAACATAATTCCAGGTCTTACCTTATTAGCTGGTGACTTGTAATAGAGGAAATATCTTCCCATTAGAACACACCAACATTTTCTAGTGATATGCCCCCCCTCCCCTCCAGCAGAAGAACATAATTCCAGGTCTTACCTTATTAGCTGGTGACTTGTAATACAAGAAGTATCTTCCCATAAGAACACACCAACATTTTCTAGTGATATGCCTCCCCCTCCCCTCCAGCAGGAGAACATAATTCCAGGTCTTACCTTATTAGCTGGTGACTTGTAATAGAGGAAATATCTTCCCATTAGAACACACCAACATTTTCTAGTGATATGCCTCCCCCTCCCCTCCAGCAGGAGAACATAATTCCAGGTCTTACCTTATTAGCTGGTGACTTGTAATACAAGAAGTATCGTCCCATAAGGACACACCAACATTTTCTAGTGATATGCCCCCCCCCCTCCCCTCCAGCAGAAGAACATAATTCCAGATCTTACCTTATTAGCTGGTGACTTGTAATAGAGGAAATATCATCCCATAAGAACACACCAACATTTTCTACTGATATGCCTCCCCCTCCCCTCCAGCAGGAGAACATAATTCCAGGTCTTACCTTATTAGCTGGTGACTTGTAATAGAGGAAATATCGTCCCATAAGAACACACCAACATTTTCTAGTGATATCCCCCTCCCCTACAGCAGGAGAACATAATTACAGGGCTTACCTTATTTGCTGGTGACTTGTAATAGAGGAAATATCGTCCCATAAGAACACACCAACATTTTCTAGTGATACCATTCTTCACCTGGAAACAGGTAATTTCATAAACATCAATGAAGTGTAAGAATGCTTAACCTGTAAACTTGTGACTCCTAAATGAGTAATTTGGCAAACAGTGAAGCCCCTGATGGAATGCCACATAAATTGGGGTTAATCGGTTCTGCGGTCAATATAGTTGCTACCATGCTGCTGCATTTTGGGTTTCATTTAATTTGAAATGCAACATGACCACGTTCTGAAAAAGTTGAATTTTGACCTTTTGACCCCAACCCCTAAGTCCACCCAGGGTTTCGGACCCAGGACTTCAATCTAAAATCACATTTCATATGTTTCATATTTATTGTACCTCTGTGTGCATGCGAAATTTCAGTAAAAAATATTGACAACTGACAGAGTTATTGCAAAATTTAAATATATGACCTTTGACCATTTGACCACACCTAAGGGGTCAGGGGGTGTGGTAAAATTTAAATCACTGTCACTGCTTATCTACAGGCACTGGGTAATCATGGCCTATAGTGAGAAGTTGTCAGATATAACAGCTTTGGGGAAATGGGAAGTTTAACACACAACAAAGCCAATATAGCTTTTGCATTAGCCTAAACCTAAGTCAAGAAAGGGCCATAACTCAGTTAGAATTTTGCAGATGATGTCCAAATTCGAAATTGACCTGCATTTTATGATGCTTTACATTTCTGTAAACTTTGAATGAAATTGTTGCATCCCTTCAAAGGTTATTGATCGGAAACAACAATTTAGCCAAAATCTAAGTAAAAAAAGGGCCATAACTCAGTCAAAATTTTGCGGATGACCTCCAGTTCCGAACTTAACCTGATGCTTTACCCTATTCTTAACCTTGAATGAAATTGATGCATCCCTTCAAAAGTTATTGATCAGAAATCAAAAGTGTGACGCCCGGACAACGCCGGCGAGGCAGACACCAACAGAGTCATTATCCCTATGTGTCGACCATGCTTCACAGGCGACACAAAAAAGGGGCCATAACTCAGTCAAAAATTTTGTGGATTACCCTCCTTTTTGAACTTGACCTGTATTTAATGATGCTTGACCCTTCTGTAAGAGTTTGAATGAAATTTATGCATCCCTTCAAGAGTTAACAATCGGAAACCAAAAGTGTGACAACCCCGCTGCCGGAGTCATGATCCCTATGTGTCAACCATGCTTCGCAGGGGACACAATAAAGACTTTAATGAAGTAGTCACAATTAACCATGTGCATTTGTTTGACTGAAATTATTCTATCTTTGGCTGGTCAACATATTTTCATGCTGTGGTTGATAAGAATATAAAGGACATGGATATCAGAGAAATAACTTACCTTGGTGATATTGCCTTTAATGACAGCTTTAGTTTCTACCTGGTCTAATAAGAAACTTGTAGCGTGTCTCTTTAACTAACTTACCTTGGTGATATTGCCTTTAATGACAGCTTTAGTTTCTACCTGGTCTAATAAGAAACTGGTAGCTTGTCGCTTTAACTGCTTCTGAACAACTGAAAGTAAAAGACAGAGACATTGATGATAATGTTTAAAGCAGCTTTAAATGGTTACACTTTTATCAAGAACATATTTCAGCATTTCTTTGTAAGGGAGCGCAGTGGTAGAGTGCTTGACTCGAGACCGAAGGGCCGCGGGTTCAAGCCTCACCGGCGTCACTGTGTTGTGTCCTTGAGCAAGAACATTAATCCTAGCTTAGTACTGATTCAATCCAGGAAGACCCGTCCCTTTATAACTGAAAGATTGTTGATGGGACGTAAAGAATCAAATCAAACAAACAAAAATTTCTTTGTAATATATATTGCCACTCTTTTTGTACCACATTTTTTACTATGAGATATCAGTGATTTGAGTTATAGGGATCTGGGCTGCACCATTGAATTAATATAGCAAGAAGTGAGCAAAGCTCACATACCCCAGGCGGGGGTAACCATCAGAGGTTGTAACACTTTCAGAGAAAAGACATAATTGTCAGAGATTTCAAAATCCTAAATCAAGTAGTTTCCGAGAAAACTTTGATGAAAAATGTCCATATGTGTTATATAAGAGAGACAGAAGGAAAAATTGTTATATAAGAGTGACAGAAGCAGTGATTTTGTTACCTGTACATCCTGCATCTTTTGCGCATAAGTTTTTATTTCAGCGAGTCCTGGCGAGTCCCGGGATGCGATAGTTTTGCAGACTTGTCATTAAAAATAGTGTTGAGGACTCATAAGATTGCAGTTGGGACTCATTGATATTGGAAACAGCGAGTCCAAGGACCCATAAGCCAAAAATTGTAAATGAATCACTGCAGAAGGAAAAATTGAAAATTTGAAAAAGGCAAAATGAGGAATAGCACCTTAATTTTCATTTACACAATACACTTTGCCTATCTGAAAGTGTACACAAAATTTCATAATCCTAAATCAAGTAGTTGTGAGAAAATTCTGACGAAAAACGTTCATATGTTTTACATAGGAGTGACAGAAGGAAAAATTGTAAAAGAAGGCAAAATGAGCTTTAGCATCTTTATTTTCATTTACGCAATACACTTAGCCTACCTGAAGGTGTACACAAAATTTGAAAACACTGGCTCCAATAGGAACTGAGAAATCTGCGATAGAAATTTTCATTGGAGAGAAAGAAAAATGAATAAATAAAGGACTGATAAGCAATATGTAGATGTTCTTTTGTTACACAATACAACTCATCACTATCAAGCTTTGTACCAAATTTCAGAATCCTAAATCAAGTAGTTGCTGAGAAATCTTTGACAGAAAAAATGTCCATATGTATTATATAAGAGTGAAAGAAGGAAAAAATGAAAAATTGAAAAAAGAAGGCAAAATGTGGATTAGCATCTTAATTTCCATTTACACAGTACAAAGTGTGTGCCTACCTGAAGGTGCACACAAAATTTTAAAACACTGGCTCCAACAGGAGATGAGAAATCTGTGACAGAAATTTCCATTTAAGAGAAAGAAAAATGAACAAATAAAGGGATTGATATGCAATATGTGGCTGTTCTTTTTGTTACACAATACAACTCATCACTATCAAATTTTGTACCAAATTTAAGAATCCTAACCCAAGTAGTTGCTGAGAAATCTTTGACGGGAAAAAAAGTTTACAAACAAACAAACAAACAAACACAATTACAGAAAAGGCAAAAACTATATACCCCCTATATACTTCGTGCTGGGGGTATAATAAATGTTTTACAAACAATGCAGTCAGTAGAACTGCATGGTAAAGTAAAAGTATGTCTTATTGTAAAAGCAACCAATACCAGCTGGTTTTTCAGTTAAAGGGGGGCAATCTGTGACAAACTTGCCTATACAGTAAAACCTGTGTAAAACAGCCAAAAATAGACAAAACAAATATCTTAGTGACAACTAATAGCTCAATGAAGGTCAATACTTTTGACCTGCATTAAGCAATAGTTGGTCTTGAAAACCAATTTTCGGTCTTTGAGAGTGCCATTTTACACAGGTTCTACTGTAGTACAATATTTCTTACCTCTAACCCATCTATCGGTCTCGGAACATGTGTCTGCAGTGAGGTAATACGTTCTCTTAGAGTTGGTGATCTACAGTCAAAGAAAACAGTCACGGCAAAGAAACTAAGAAAATATCAATGCTCTAATATACAAGTATTATAGAACTTTTTGCTCTCTGTAAAGGCTGTAACTTTAATATTCATATCTGGGCGTGGTTCGGCTATTTCATCTGCTAAACAAGGGAAATCAGGTTCGTTTTATAATTTGGTGAAGAATTAATAAGTTGTTTGGGCCGCGCAAACATGCGTGCATTTCATGAAAAGCCTAACCATATACACACTGAACTCACATTTATTAACCCTTAAAGCATATAATCACAAAATGTATGGGGTTTTTTGTCGTCCACTAAAATATTTGACGCCTTATTGACAGTGTGGAAGCAGCCTGATCTGGGTCCACAAAGTTTGCCTCTATGCTTATGTTAAATAGACATTTTCAGATGCAGTTATTTTGCTGCCGTCTTAAGGACTAAATAATGTGTTTTGCCTCTATTCTGAGGTAATGGCGCAAGATGATACAGTTACTTTTGAATAAAACAACACCTCATTTTCAGCTTTTACCTATGTCTAAGGTAGATCAGTCCTAATAATGCATTCATGAGGTGCCGCCTTTACTGTAACCAAAAAGTCCTATAATAACACAGTAGTTTGGGGTAAGTTGTTCCCTTTGCAAGCGTCTCATTGAGATGGTTCTTTTGAGTACCCACTTTTGGTTGAGAAATAAGAATGTTATTTTCTGTTCTGTACTCTTAAGTAAAGGCCTGATACTTTATTGCACATGTTAAGTTCAAATGTCAAGATGCAAGGAGTTAAGGTGTCTAAATATTAAGGATGTACGAGTATCATGGGCAAAATAATACAGATCTGGATCTACATTGGTTTTTTTTTTCGAAATAGGAACATGAATTTTTAAGGACTAGACAATGGATGAATCAAACTTTGATATTACCAGAAAAATGATCTTTTAACAAAATGATAAACTAATATTTCAAACTGTTTGTGTACCAAGACCTTTTAATTCAAAATGATTTCCTAAAAGCATGATCCTTAATCCTATGTTGACAGGTACTTTTGCAAACTTTGAAGACCAAGATGAAATGCCAAAAAATGTGGCATTTCATAATACATTAGAGTCTGACAAAGAAAGAAATACAATATTCTTTTTAAATTTTAACCTGTGACCCCTAAAATATACAATGGACCTAGTGACATAACTGTATCAAACATTATGGAAAATTCCATTTGTCTAGGATAGAGAAAACTCTTGTAACCAAGAATGAACATTGACAAACCTGAAATGAGAGTTCTCCATGTGATCTTACAATCTTGGTTTGATCATCAAATTTGATCGAGCCCTGAGGTTTTCTTATAACATCATGCTGAAAGGGAAACAAAATATTCTAAATGGGAAGCAAAAAAATAAAACTAGACAATTAGATTTGCAGAATAAAGAATTTTCTTACATTCAGTGGCATATTATATAAATAGATAAAATGTAACACAGAAAGCATTTTATATTGGTGTAATAAAACAGATTAATAAAATTTAACATCCTGGAAATTAAATTAAATTATCTCTGACAGTGAAAACAAACAAATAGACCAGACCACAAGTACAAGATAAGTACCATTATCTCAATCAATCGGCACACCGTTTTGATGTACAGTCAAATCTCGTAAATTTGAAGTCCTTGGGACTAGCCCTTTAATTTCAAATTTTTAGCAGGTAGAATTATAGGGAGGTGGAAATAAAATTATTTAACCCCCCCCCCCCCCCCCCCCCAAAAATGATTATTTTCAGTTTTTCTCTATGAAACATATGGTTTGAGTGCGTAAAAGAAATGTCTCAGGGAGACGTTTCTTTTACACACCCAAAACATACCTTTTTATAGACTGTTATTAAAACAGTTCATAAAAAGGCCCACAAGTTTGGGGTCTTTCATGCAAACCAAACATCGATGTGTCTTGATCCACATCTGAACTAAGGGTGAGGTTGACGCGCCCTGAAACCGGTTTAAGCCCTCCAGTAAAATATTTTTACTGACCGTTCCAAGGCGGTGCTTCTTTTGTGGATCATTTATGTTATTTCTGTCTTGTTTTTTTTATTCTTCATGCGCGTCTGTTTCTTGATACCTTGTGGTCATTTGCTGGGAAAGGGCTGACCTCTTGGCTCTCATTTGTGATGTCTAATCGTCTAATCGTCAAGTTGTCACTTTCTCGTTGGTATCCTGGGTCAGGTGTGGTGTTTGATTGTATCGATTCCTAATCTTTGCCCTCTTTCTTACTATTCTCTGAATCCAATGTGTCCCAAATTTAACTTGAGTATAGCGAGTATTTCCAACAATCTGAGTTCCAATTTTCAAGGTTTTTTAATAGAGGGACACTGGGTAGAACAGCTGGTTTAGCTTAATGTGTACACCTTTTTAAATATTATATGAAATATAATGCCCATACATGTACCTGAGACTTATAATAGAACAGTTCGCCACTTCTGAGTACAAACCATCTCTTCTTCCAAGTTTTAACTTTACCACCAAGTTTAGATAGGTAACCAGACTTGTTATCTAAAGTGTCCTGAAGAATAAAAACATATGAGCTGTGACATGTGATTTCCAACAATGTGGCATTTTGATAAGTGTAGACTCAGACCAGCCTGTGCAGCATCCTTTTAAGCTTAGAAACTCCAAATGGTGTTCAGTCAGTAGCTTTACAATCATAGACTACTCAAACGACTAGCAAAGGCTCTGATCAGACTGCGCGTATGCGCAGGCTGATCTGAGGCTTTGCTGGTGGCACATACCACATTGTTGGAAATCCCATGCCATGGCTCAATTATGGATTAGCAAATGAAATGGAAAGAGAATTGTAAATGCATTAATCAAATATGATTCATAATCTTAAGCCCAAAGCCTAGATTTCCTAATATTATTTTTAGATGCATCTGTAATAGTAGTGTTGGAATACACAAATTGCAAACATGTATAGTGAATACCTTAACAGTGGTGCTTAACAGTATTTGAATGTCACGCAAAAATAAATGCACAAAGAAAATTGAGCTGGGACATGAGATTTCCAACAATGTGGTATGTGTGACCAGCAACGCCTCAGATCAGCCTGCATATATGGACAGTCTGATCAGAGCCTTTGCTAAGCACTTGAATATTCTATGACTGTTAAGCTACTGATTGAACATCATTTGGAGTTTCTAAGCTTAAAAGGAGGCTGCACAGGCTAATGTGAGACTACACTGGTCAAAATGCCACATTGTTGGAAATCACATGTCGCAGCTCATGGTCAATTATTGTTGATATCAATGTAACTATGCCTTGAGGCATGACTTAGATCAGGATTGTTAACTCTTTGCGTTCTAGTGTCTTCTGTAAATTAGGCCCAACAAAACAAAGTGACTAATCAGGATCCAAACTATTTGATATTCACATTTTATTTCAAACAATAAGTTTAACGATAATAAAACTCTCAGATGTTGCATTTATCATGCTAATAAATGTTAAAATGCCAACAATTGTTGGCATTTTAACATTTTTGAGCATGAAAATTACGTGATAAATTTTTCATGCTCCATTGAGTTGTGCAAGAAAAAAGCTTTATAACCTCGGTGCCTGATTTCAGTTCAAATTTATTTTGAAAAGTATCAGCTGACAAAAAAAAATCATGCTAAATTACCCACTTAGTGAACAAAAGTAATTTGTTTATTTTGTTTAAATTTGATTCTTTAATTCCCATCAACAATCTTTCAGTTATAAAGGGACAGGTCTTACTGGGTCGAACCAGAACTTAGCGAGGATTAATGTGTCTTGCTCAAGGACAAAACGCAGTGACGCCGGTGAGGCTCGAACCAGCTGCACTCTACCACTGAGCCACTGCACTCCCTGAACAAAAGTAAGCATGTGAATATATACATGCATGGAAATTCTTGCCATAGTGATTCTACTTACACATTTACTGACTGTTTCTTCAGTATACTTAAGAAGTTTTTGTTCTGGTTCTGACGTGTCTGAGTCACTACGAGAGGAGGTATCATCAGGAGGATTAGCATAGTCACATGATATATCTGAGGTAGTTGATTGGTGAGATACTCCTGAAACATAGTCACATGATATATCTGAGGTAGTTGATTGGTGAGATACTCCTGAAACAACATGATAGCATAGTCACATGATATATCTGAGGTAGCTGATTGGTGAGATACTCCTGAAACAACATGATAGCATAGTCACATGATATATCTGAGGTAGCTGATTGGTGAGATACTCCTGAAACAACATGATAGCATAGTCACATGATATATCTGAGGTAGCTGATTGGTGAGATACTCCTGAAACAACATGATAGCATAGTCACATGATATATCTGAGGTAGTTGATTGGTGAGATACTCCTGAAACAAGATAGCATAGTCACATGATATATCTGAGGTAGTTGATTGGTGAGATACTCCTGAAACAACAAGATAGCATAGTCACATGATATATCTGAGGTAGTTGATTGGTGAGATACTCCTGAAATAATAAATACATGTAAAAGTATTTCTGGGGTGTAAATTTATGGGATGCAACATAGATTAAAACCTAATGAGAGTTAGCCCCAATCTATTGCTGGAAATGCAAGTTTAATCAATAACTTTATGCAGATGTTGCTTATGACATCACGTCTGGGAGTGATATAACGCCATGTTTTGAAATTGATAAACCACTAGTCAGTGACCCCAAAAAGGTATGTGACACTCTGCCATCAAAAAATGCATCCACAAACCAAATTATGGACAGACAGACGGACAGACAGACGAAATCAAGCAAACGTATAGTCCCCTGAAGACCAGTAGGGGACTTCTAATGCTAGCAAATATTTGCAGCTGACGACTTAAACAGACAAAATTTTCAGATGCATATTTTGCAGGCTCATTAAGGGTTAATTCTAGTTTCATACTACTGCAAAAATATTGCCATAGTTATAGGCAATGGAATGATCCTCTTGCCCTTGGTCTTGACTTCCCTATGAGAATATAGTAATTAAAACAGTGTTTCTCAAGGAAAACTATGTCCGCCAAAGCATAAATTGAGAGAAGCACCTTGAAATTAGGTCAAGGTCACTAAGTTCTAATCAACTCATTATTGTGTCGCAATCATACAATATATAAAGTATGGCTGATATCAGAGATGGCATACAGAAACATAATTTTGGTAAACATTTGACAAAATGCTGGTCTGACCTTGAAAATGAGGCAAAATTCATATCAACTCCCCCCCCCCTCCCCCTTTAACAAAGTATCTATGCAAGGTAGGTCAAAATCTCCACCCATTGGTTCAGAAGATATAGTGCAGGAAAGAAACTATGCAGACGGGAACGGGATCTGCTCCCTCCAGTTTGGGGGACATAACCAGTGGAAAGGGTATGAACCCTGCTACTGTTGGATACTGTGAAGTGTGGATGTTTGAATATTCTTGCAGGAAAGAGACATTTATAAGATAATTATTATGCCTACCTCTCTTCATGGCCCCTGAACTACTTTGATTATGCCTACCTCTCTTCATGGCCCCTGAACTACTCTGATTGTGCCTACCTCTCTTCATGGCCCCTGAACTACTCTGATTGTGCCTACCTCTCTTCATGGCCCTGAACTACTTTGATTGTGCCTACCTCTCTTCATGGCCCCTGAACTACTCTGATTGTGCCTACCTCTCTTCATGGCCCCTGAACTACTTTGATTGTGCCTACCTCTCTTCATGGCCCCTGAACTACTCTGATTGTGCCTACCTCTCTTCATGGCCCCTGAACTACTCTGATTGTGCCTACCTCTCTTCATGGCCCTGAACTACTTTGATTGTGCCTACCTCTCTTCATGGCCCCTGAACTACTCTGATTGTGCCTACCTCCCTTCATGGCCCCTGAACTACTCTGATTGTGCCTACCTCTCTTCATGGCCCCTGAACTACTCTGATTCAGCTGCTGTTTCCTGTGCACATCTTTTGACCTTGACCTTGTGGGACTGTTAGGTACGGTGGCATCAGTTCCAGCCTCATTCTCATCATTGGTAGTCACAGCGTCGTCGTCTGATGATTCATCACTTTCTTCTGTGAATGGTGTGCTCCTGATCTGTGTAGCTTTCTGGAATATAAAAAACAATTGAACTACAGTAAAACCTGTCTTAAGCAGACAAAACAAAGGACTAAAAGACAGATGGTAACTTAATGCAGGTCTGCAATACTTTTGACCTGCATTAAGCAATACAGTTGAACTTCTATGGCTCGAACTGGTTGGGACAGTCAGTGCGAGTTCAACCCATCCATGTGTTCAAGCGATACCTAGCCTGACAATTTTCAAGTTGATTCGTGTGTTCTTTATGTCGTCAAGGACACCACGTTTTTTTTTCGACCAAGGTTGCAAAGCGCACATGACACCTGTCACTGATCAATAACCCTTTGCATGCTAGAGTTAAAATGATAAGCCGCATGTGTTAGCATATGAACCTGTTTAAAGTAAATACATTTATCAGCATGCGCAAATGCGCAGGCTGATCAATGCATTTGCTATTGAATAAGCTGTACAGTTTGTCATCTTGTGGGTAAATGTTTGCTACAGTTTATTTGTTTATATTCGGTTGTTTATCGCTTCCTTTAGAACAATAAAAGAAAAAAACAAGTTTGTTTCTTATTATTTATTCACAATGTGCAAGTTTCAATAAATAACAACGAATAAAAACATGAACAAATGACAAACTCCCCAGGATGTTCACATCAAAGATGCGGATCAGACTGTACCGCCTCACAATCAGATGCCTGTCTTTATCCAGCCAGGCATGTTTTACTCATTTTGACACGCGAACTCTTGATTACAAAATATCCCATTAATTGTCTTTAATCGTTTTCTGCCGCCCTACTAAGTGGTGACAAGTGAGAACTTACTCAAATCTATGATCTGATAAATTGCCGCTAATTGCTTCGCACGTTCCGCTCGTCAGTTAGGTAACCCAAGGGTAAAATCATCATTGTCATGGAGCACTTATGAAAATAATAATGATCTTAAATCAAGTGTCTGATTGATTCATGTAAAGAAATATTTGGTTCGAGTCATCATTGCGTTTTTACATGAAAAATCGCCCTGCGGACCGTGCTTTGAGTTCGAGAGTTCGAGCCATTGCTGTTTGAGTCTGGGGTGTATTTTAACATTAAATGAACAGGCAAATTGCCAGGACCGACTAACGAGTTCGAGCGATCCCTGGTGTTCGAGACAGGCGAGTTCGAGCGACCAAAGTTTGACTGTAATTGGTCTTGAAAACCAATTTTCAGTCTTTTTGAGAGTGGCTGTTTTACACAAGTTTTACTGTAGCTCGCATGGTTAAGATTAATTTACTGTTTCATTAATTCTTTTGCATGCTGAGAAATTTTCAGTGATTTTATTTCTGCCTAGGTTTTTGTTCAAAATCAACTTTTTCTATAAAATCTTTCAGGAATACCATCAGCATGTCAAACAGTTTGGATCGAGATCAGGCCCGATGTTTTGTAGAGCCTGATCTGGGTCCTGTTATCAGCAAGTCATGTAAGAATCACACATTATATAATTCTAGTGTCTCTATGATTACTTTTTGCATGCTGGGTTATTTTTCATTCTTTTCTTGTCGTCTGCCGACTTTTTTCAAAATTACCTTTTTTGAAAAAAATCTTCAGGAACAGTATCAGAGTGTCAAACGGTTTGGATCCTAACTGTTTGCAAGGGTTATCAGCAGATGGCAAGGTTGCCACTAACAAGGAAGGTTACAGTGGCCCATACATTGCTATTAAAATATGGAAAACTTTGGGCAGCAATAGGTACTGACAGTAGTAGCTAGATTCGAAATATGAATGATATTGTATCTGTTATACAGGATTAGCCTTGTTTTGATGAGCAAAGGTGCCATATAACTTTAACAACTGGAAGATAAGTATGACTGACGGTTTTGCAGAACAATGGAAAAAAAGTTCAAATTTCAGTAATACTTACCCCTTTTAATATTGCGTACACTGGTATACTGACATCTTTGAAAAGTTGGTTGGCTGAGAAAGGTTCAGTGAGGGTAGTCTGTTGCTCTGTAAAACCATAAGAATATGGCTAAATAAGTTTCTGAACATGGTCCTCATTGTTTAGCATCCATATCTTCAATGTACATCTCTCATCAGGTAAAAGGACATGTTCCAATTTAAGTGCAAGAACAAGAATGTATGTATAAACAAAATTTGAGCTCATGAGTTTTTGTTATTTATAACATATGCGCAAAAGCCGGATAACATCAGGTCTTCTATTCGCCTGTTCGCAGACGATTGTGTCCTGTATAGGAATATACATTCACTTCAGGATTGTTTTGACCTTGCAAGAAGACCTCACCAGCTTAGGTCAGTGGGAAGCCGATTGGCAAATGAAATTTAACGTAGCCAAATGTCACTCAATGAGAGTGACTCGGCATCAGCATCACAAACAAATTCTTTTCGACTACTCACTACACAATCAAACTTTGGAAAATGCTCAGTCAGCAAAATATCTTGGTATCACCATTACAGATAACATGGATTGGGGTCATCATTTCTCAGAAATCTCTTCCAAAGCAACTAAGACACTTGGTTTCCTTCGCAGGAATTTGGCTTTTGCACCTAGGAGTACAAAGGAAGTTGCAAACAAAACTTTGGTTCGGCCTAAACTAGAGTATGCAGCACCCATTTGGAGCCCTCACTCGAAACTTCAGATTAATCAGATTGAGAAAGTTCAGAGGACAGCAGCCCGCTGGACCTGCAGGAGATGGCGGAACGCAAGCAGTGTCGGCGAAATGCTTGATGAACTTGAATGGCCATCTCTTGAGGCCCGGAGGGACCAGTCCTCCTTGCTTCTCTTTCATAAGATTCATTGTGGAGCAGTGTCTATTGAAAAAGACAAGTATATGCCCCTGCTCACAGTTTGAAAACTACCAGGTCATCACATAGTGCTCAATACCGCAGACACCAGACATACAGTGATGCCCTGAAGAATTCCTTTTTCCCCCGAACTATTCCACATTGGAATGGTCTGCCTCCTTCTGTGGCAAATACCCAGTCCACAGAGGAGTTTAGGGCACTCCTTATTCAAACAAAAATTCAGCCAAAAGCTTTTATGTTTTTTTGTGTTGTTTTGTTTTTTTGTGATGTTTTTGTTTATTATTTTATCAAAATTTCCAAATTCGCACTCCCTGGTGTAATGCTCATGTATGAGCGAACCAGTAACGAAAGAAAGGAAAGAAAGCCTTCTTTGAAGGCCCACATTGACGTATCCAGCGGAGCTAGGTCTATATTTTGGTCTGAGTCATCAGCTACATCTATACTTTGTGTATGTGAGCAGTTAAAGGCTCTGGTGAGACTGCACATTTGAGTAGGCTTGTCTGAGCCTTTGTTGCTTGACAATTTGATAAGTTCCAAAATCTCATTTGTTTGCTTTGTTAAGTAAACTACATATGAGCCGCGACATGAGATTTCCAACAATGATGTATGTGCGACCAGCAAAGGCTCAGACCAGCCTGCGCATACATGCAGTCTGATCAGAGCCTTTGCTAGTCGCTTGAATATTCTATGAGTGTTAAGCTACTGGCCGAACAACATTTGGAGTTTCTAAGCTTAAAAGGAGGCTGCACAGGCTTGTTTGAATCTACACTTGTCAAACTGCCGCATTGTTGGAAATCACATGTCGCGGCTCATATATAAAATGAGGTTTCTGGACCAAAAAGTGAGGTCCAGAATTCTCAGACCCTCTGGCATTGCTCTTTTAGCTAAAAACATTGAATAGCAATGCCAGGGTCTGAGAATTCTGAACCGCACTTTTTGGTCCAGAACCCTCATTTTTCATATATATACTGGTATGATTTGGCCAGATCAAACTGGAAGACTTTTTAAGAAATTCAGTACTAGTTTAACATCATACTCATTATGGACATGAGCTATGGTGTCAAACTAATCAGGGTAAATATATTGGTTTTGCATTTAATACCAGTTTGAAACAAATACTGCCCCTGTTTACCTGGTCTCTGTTTCTGTCTGTGTCTCTGAACATTGGGATAGGCTCTGGTACCCTATAAGATAATTATAAAAACAGAATTAACTTGATCCATATTTCAATTTTACCCTTTTCAGACCGATGGCATGATTGTCCTTAAAGTTACATAGAATAAAGTCAGGGTCCATTGTACACCTGAGGTGTAACAGGTTATAATTTCCAAAAAAAAATATTGTATTTCTTTCCCTGAAATGCGATAAATTTCCTGGTTATATTTTTTTGACAAATCTATAAATGAGCCAGTTCAGAATATTTTGGTATTAATTGCTCCAGGTAGCTCTCACCAGTCTTTGATGCTCTTAATACACGTGCAAAAAATACTGAAGATTAGTTTCAGAACAAAATCTAGTTTATATTGCTATCATCCTGTTTCGTTCATAACTTGTATTCTTAATCAGATTGTATATATTACGGACATGAGCCGATGCCAAAGGCATCGGCTTATGTCCGCCTATAGATTAACGTGTGCCTGTTTTCTACGGAATTGACCGAAGAGTTCCGAATGTATGCAAGTTTGTTTTTGTGGGTCACTTTTTCTCAAAGTTTCTCGCGAGAGCAGCTGAATCTCGTTTGAGTCATTTCCGGTTGACTGGTTAACATTTAATTCACCCAGATAACATACTAAAATGTACGCTTGCACGAATTAAATCAGTAGTGTATCGGTCTTTTGTTTATCTTCCGGTAGCGTTCATCGTCAGTAAAAAAACAAAAAATTTCCATCTTTCTCAACGATTCTCACAAGTTAAACTGAAAATTACTTCTGTTAAATGCTCCTTAAATACGTCCACAATTTCTTATCAGCCATATGAAGCTCGGACCCAGTATGAAGTAATGGTTGATTAAAATTTCATTGAAGATAAAAGGGAGTTTTTTTCCTGGTTATCGGCTTGATGGCACTAAATCTTCTTTTGGCCTTCTTCACTGGGTTTACGATGACTTTCACAACGGATTTTGCCCTGTTTCTACGTCTAAGGATCTGTTTGTTTCTAAACGAATGTCTGAAAAGTTTCATAAAGACCTTGCAACCTGAAGTTCATGCTGAACAGAAATGATTGGGGGGGGGGGGGGGCAAACTTACACATTTACACGAAGGAGCTGGCAATATCGATCCCGATGCATACATCCCTATTTTTAGGAAAGCGTATAGATGTCCGATATTGTTTTGATTGTCTCCCTTGATATGTCTCCCTTGATAAAAATGTTTCGTCGGGAAAAGGAGAAAGAAAGTTTCAAAGGGAATGAAAGGTAATTTAATTGTTTGACCATTTATGTTTTGCGCAGCATGTCTATTCCAGAGATGTGATAGGTTCTAAGTTTGAGGCCATGTTTTGTTATTTAATCGTTTGCATTTTTTTATTTTCCTAAAATTGTGTAACAAAACCAATTATTGTGTGTCACACAATTTTGTGGCATTGTTTACAGTATGACGAAAGGAAAACAAAAGGGATAGATAGTAAGTTACCGGCAGAATATGAGGGATTTTATTGTACCTATGTCCCTTCTTTCATCAGCCAAAAAAGGTATTTACATGTATTTGGAGAATATATCATTTTGAACAGTCACAGTCACAGTTCTTTGCTACAAACACCAGCAACCCTGTCAAAATGCATGTCAATAAATGGGCATAGACAGAAAAGGAGGAACAATACTAATAGGGAAGGGTGGAACACTGAAGCCTTCGAGGAACTGGCAGTATTAAAGAGAAAAGGAGGAATAATACCGTTAGGAGGGATGGAACATTATAGAAGACTAATGGAGGACCCGGCAGTAAGGAACAATTAAATATTGATAGGGAAGGATGCCAGAAATATTAGAGAAAGGTAAATGAGGAAAGAGAAATTTTGTAAACCATATTTTCCTAAACGAAAAACATATGTTGGTTGTACTCAAAAGAACCGTCTCAATGGGACGGTTTTATTAAGTAGTGAGTACCCTAGTTCTGGGACCATAACCTAGTTTGTAAGTTTCATCATGGGACAGAACAAAAAAATCCATTCTTAGGCCTAATCTTAGGTCTATGAGTACCCATGCATATTTTAACATGAATAAGAAAATAGTTACAATTTCATGCATAAAAAGTTCCTTAATCTGGACCTATGATAATCAATCAACCATTTTAAGGAATGCTATTTTAATTGAACATATGTTGTTTATGTTTAGTTGTCAGTTGTATACACCAGTGGAATAGAAAGTTGTTTAGAAATTGGCAAAGATCACAATTTTAACATACAAGAGAGGACCTTTCTTTAAGGCAAACCCATTGAAAAGGGAAAAAGACACAAGCTGTGTCTCATTTCAAATGTGGCAACCTTTTCTTAAGAAGCTCAGATTTTGACAAGTTGGTATAGTTCAATTGGCAGAACAGCCTCGGGTTATCATAGGAAAGCACCTGGAGGTATGTCTGGGTTCGAACCCCAGTACTAGCAGTCTGATCTGATGCTTTGTTTTTATTCAAAAATATGAAAAACATAAAAATGATAAAAAAAAAATCAGTCAAAATATAACACTTTTGAGAAGCATTTAGGAAGTGAAAAAGTTTTCTCCCTTGTAAGTTAAGGTTTAGAATTAAAAGCCAATCTCTGAGGAACAAAATTCAGAGTTGAAATGATTGTTAACACTGCTTTAGTCAGGGGTGTGGAAATATCAAAATTATCTACTTGTCAAGGGACAAGTAAATGGCCATAATGTACATGTCCAAAGAAAAGTTTACTTGTCCGAAAGAACAGATAAGCTTATACCTTTCTGTGCTTAAATAATTTACTCTTTCGAAAACAGTATAAAACCAGATCTCAACTCTCTTGTAAACAATGTAGATCCAGATCAGCTAGCTTCATCAGAAGCCTGTTGATCTGGATCCACACTGTTTTCAATGCAACATGTGAACTCGTAATAATTAAATGAACAGAATTGTATTAACTTTATTCATTTGTACTTGTCCAAGGACAAGTAAATAGAAATTTTTAACTTGTCCTGAATGAAAATGTACCAGTCGGACAAGTCAGGCATGGTATTTCCACAGCCCTGGCTTTAGTGAAATCTAGCCATTCAACACAATTAGCTTTCATGATGTAATAGGAAATATACTCACTCTTGGAGTGAGGGCTCCAGGTTCAAATCTTGGTGAAAGTACAAAGTTGGGCAGCTGGAAACTGATTTGGAGGAATCAATTATGGTAACAAAAATAGAAATCTAGCCAGTACAACAAAAAAAGCTTCCGTGGTGTAATAGAAAACATATTCACTCTTGAAAAGCATTTAGGAAGTATAAAAAGTTGTCTCCCTTGTAAATTAAGGTTTAGAATTAAAAGTCAATCTCTGAGGAACAAAAGTCAGAGTTAAAATAATTGATAACCTTTGATTTGATCAAACTGCAAGAGGTTTTATACATGTACCCCTATAAAAACAGTAAGATGCTGTGTATAAAGTGGCCTTAAAAGTCTTTTTCTCAAAATAATTTCAAATATAACGATTTTATCTCA
Source organism: Loripinus fragilis (assembly GCA_964019695.1). Classification (NCBI taxonomy): domain Eukaryota; kingdom Metazoa; phylum Mollusca; class Bivalvia; order Lucinida; family Lucinidae; genus Loripinus; species Loripinus fragilis. The sequence goes on along the minus strand of OZ026514.1, from coordinate 137,023,549 downwards.
AAAAGCCACTAAACTAGAGCCCTAAAACTCATGATATGAAATAGGCCCAGATGTGATAACTGTCTAGTGCTAGATCTGAAAATGAAAAAGGGATCAGTGCTAGCCATGTTAATGTGTAAAGCCATAAATCATCAGATGCTTAAATACATGGTTGAGTTTTCAGGATTATTTAGGATTTTGAGGCTGACTTTCCATAGAAAGTCAACCTAAAACACTGAATTAGGCAGATTAAAGTAGCTTATCCGATTTCAGTTCAGTTTAAAAAGACAATTCATTACTGACCAGGTAGATTGCAAGTTTTGAGATTTTAATTTCTTAAGTTCAGGATTTTGAAAGTTTGGAACTTTCACACATGTAAATAAAATCTACCTGGTAGTCTTAGACCAGTAGAAACTAGATACATGACCATAACATTTAGTCATTTTGTTGGATGGAAAACTTCTGTGGCAATATCGGTCCGACTTTATGCCGATGGCATTATATCACTCAGTCAAATGTTGTTTACAATATCTTGTGGATATGCATGATATATTGACCAAATGATGGTAAAGTATTGCCCTGCTGACTAAACCGATATCGGTCCAATAGTTGACCGATGTGTGCCCAACAAGATATCAATCCAACTTTCACCCTATGGGCAAAATGATATCCCCTCAATAACTAACTGATATTCAAACAATATCCATCTTATGATGGTTAGATATTGGTAAGATATTGGTTTACTAACTAGGGGTAGAAACTGTGGCATGCTTGAGGGGTCATCTCTTGTCAGGCTATTAGGGATCATCATCTTGGCTTCTCTTCAAAAAGACTTTGACTCTCTGTTGACAAGTAATTGAATTCTGCTTACAGCTAAAAGGTTAGCAGGTCATCACATAGTGCCCTATTATGTACATGTCCCGACCCAGGGGTTGGGGGGGGGGGATTCCCTTGAAAAGCATGTTATGACAATGTGAGCTTTTGATGCTACAGAAGTGACATAAGGACCAGACTTAAAGCTTCTGTGTGCAGTCACTACCCAAACCACAGATTTGATGGCTGTCATTTAGGCCTAAAATAAATTTAAAAAATCTTTCAGGATACCAGACTGCCTATTTTTAGTGATCATTTTTGGCAGGGGATTTCCCCCAGTTTTTGAAAGATCCCCCCCCCCCCCCCATCCAAATTTAAGGAGGGTGGGTGTGACATTTTTTATATAAACCAAGAAAAATATTCTAAAATTTAAGCAAACTACTCACTTTTTTTTTCAAATGGTAGCATTGAAACACTGATTTTTTGTCCCTAATTTTGTTTTATGGGATTTCCCAGTTCAATCAGTCCTAGGGCTCCAGATAAGAGGGGGTAAAGGGTATTTCAGCATTGATTTTTTGGAATTCAGCATTGAAAATTAAATTAAAGGGTAAAAATACCCTTTGCAGTTTGAGGTTTCAGTGTTGATATTCATTTTATGTGGTGAAATCTTTTATTCTTAGTAAGACAAAACTAATTAATATACACCAATTGTATAAACCTTGGAAGTTTTCCTAAAAATGCAACATGTATTTGATACAAGCAACTTTTCTTTAAAATATGTTAAGCAAATATTGGGTCTTTTTACAAGGCTTTGCATTTCCCGCAATTTGATACTTTAAATATAGAGTAAAATCATGCTCATTACATTAAAAAGTAGGGTGTGAAAACCCTATTGGTCCAAATCCTTAGCTAGGCCACTGCAGTCTCCCCATGTGAAAACTTTTAACAAAATAAAAATATTTTTGTAGATCTACCTTAGATGTCCATATTTCAAAAAATCATGTAACACACATATTCTTTTCTATGGCCTAAGTAAAACACAGTTAAACATTTTCTTTTCAATACAACTGGCATGATAATGTTCAAAATGGAGCTAGAGAGGTAGATACATATGCATACCCTGTACATGGATTGGTGGATGAATAGACAGTCAAGGAGGGAGAGAAACTTCAAAAGTGCTCATGTCCGCATCTAGGTAGTGCCTAAGTTCATATTAAGCCATGTTTATAAGCTATATTCTGTATGTATATAATGTAGGGGAAGGGTTGTAACAAATATTGTGAGAATTTGGGACACAACCCTATTGCTGTATTATATTTGGCAATATATTATGTCTAAACTAACTGTAGTCCAAGTGTGTAGATAGTTGTGCATGCATATACAGAGTGACTTAACGCATGTGTGATAAGTAACATAATGTCATGAGCTGGCTCATCTCTTCATTTTTCATGTGATTTATGCTTCCAAATGACACAGGAAGCAACATATTGTATTTTAGGGGTCAACTTTTTTTGAATTTTTCATGTAAATTTCTTTGAATGGGTACTATCATATAGGACCTAGTGCATATATATATATATACATCCATCGAGCTTTCACTTGCGAACGAAATAGATGCCATGCATTGAAAAGGAACCAATATACCACATGTACTTCATCAGGCGTCGTCAATATCAGCGCTTCCTGAACATCCTTTTTTGGGGATGTCTCAGTGGCGCAGTTGGTAGCGTCAATGTCTGGTGTAGTGCTAGGCGGTGTTGTCGAGGTCGTGGGTTCGAATCTCGCTAGAGGCAATATATATGATATATTTTGCTATTAGGCTATGCTGCTTAATGTCATCTTAAAATCCCTACTGAAATATGAGTGATGCCAGGAAAACTGCAAATTGAGCCACGACATGTGATTTCCAACAATGTGGTATTTTGACAAGTGTAGACTCAGGCGAGCCTGTGCAGCCCCTTGATTAGCTTATAAAACTCCAAATGGTGTTCAGTCAGTAGCTTAACAGACATAGGATATTTAAGCGACTAGCAAAGGCTCTGATCAGACTGCGCGTATGCACAGGCTGATCTGAGGCTTTGCTGGTCGCACATACCACATTGTTGGAAATCTGATGGCACAGCTCAATTGCAGTTTTCACTCATCAATAATATTTCAGACATAATATCCATATCCTGTTAGCTGTTTACAAAGGCCAAATATAGTCTCCACATCATGCACTAGGTCATAAACCGGTTATTATTTTGATGCTTTACATCCCAGTCAACAATTTTTCAGTCATGTCTGAACGATTTCCTGTCTTCCCGGGTTGAACCAGTACTAAGCAGCAGATAAAGTGTCTTGCTCAAGGACAGGTAAATATACTTAGGTAATAACTGTATTAAAATATTTCATTTGGGGACGTATATTTAACGGTGACGCTAAAGCGGAGCCATAAAACATGATTTCCGAACGTATATCCGATGATATACCTCCCCAAATGAAAATTTTGAATATGGTTATCCCCATTGTAATGCACTAGTAACAATTTCCTTCAAAGTGACAGTGAAAATGCAGTATGTTGCGCTTACATCCAGCGGCTGCCAGCTGCATAAAACCGCTTGCCAGCTGCAAAAACCACTGGTCAACCAATTAAAAGCGACAGTATGTAATGACGTCAAGTTTGCGACAGTATATTGCAAGATATACTGTCACAAATTTATGACATTATCCAATCAGACCACAGTACATTTGCAAGTGCATTAGAATGTATGACAACACCTATTCAAACAAAATTCAAAAAATTGACACAATCTTGCACCCTGTAAATGAGATATCTCACAGATCTACTTACCCATGTATTAAATCTAGTTCTGGCCCCTGGAGCATGAGGAGGTGGTTTGGCTCTTGGTTCTGGTCTAGTCACTGTAGCTGGGGCGCTATGTATCTCTGCTGAGACCACGTGACTGTCATCTGTTCCTCTGACTGACTGATCTAGCTGAGATATCACCGAGTCTTCATACTCAAAATGTACTGGAGCTGGTCTATGTAGCTGGTCATGTCGCCGTGGTAACGTAGCTAGGGCTGAGACATTGTCTGAGCTGTTATTAGTGAGGTAATAATGAGATTTTTGCATAGATGAAGTTGAGACAAGGTCCGGTAACTGAGGGGTAATAGGGGAGCGGGGAGAACCGGGAGTCAGAGTGACAGGAGATGAGTTGAGAGGAGATAGTGGCATGTCATCCATATCCATGGAACCAATACCAGAACTCCTGCCGACAGGATCAAACCCCATACTCCGACTCATTGGTTCAACAGTTTGTATGGGTTTATCTAAAATTGCAAAGGAAGGTCTATGGCCTCTTTCTAACATATCTTCACTATCGTTGCTAGAACTAACAAATGAATCCATTCTGTGAGATTCTTGAAATACTTTCCTTTCTATCCTAATCTGAGGAGGAAACCCTCTCTTTGGTTCATACGTACTTTCATGGTTCTGATCCACTTCCTGGTAGAGAGGATCATGGTCTATATTGTCAATATCCGCCATACTATCATCGCTGCCTGTCTCCGAGACGTTGTCAGTTGTAACACTGTCCAGATTAACACTGTCTATTTCTAGACTATCAGGACTAACACGTCCCCCTGGACTACCCAAGTTCCTCAATCCATAACTAAATAATTCTTGTTCTATTTCAAGGGCCTCAATGATAGATGATGATGGTCTTTTTCTCACCCTTGAAGAATCTGTTAATTGAGAATCTGGTCTTGAACTTAAAAGGTCAGATTCTGGCCTTGAACTTGCAAACTCTGAGTCTGACCTTGAAGCCAGATACTTTGTGAATGACCTTGAACTAGAAAGTTCTGAGGCAGGACGAGAGATTTCATCGTTACTCTCTGTTGTCAAGGTATCACTTAATTTGACAGTTTCACTTTCACCCTGAGTTTTACTCTTCTTGTTTGTTTTGTCCACTGTTAATGATGGAGATTTTGACCTTGACCTCGAAACGTTGACCTCTACTGAAGGTAGCCGAGAATCTGTATTGGTCGAATGATTCTCAGTCAAAACTTCCTGAAAAATACAAAATGCAAATATATCGACCTTATTGCAAGAAAACCTCTTGGGGGATTCTGACAAAATAAAACCCAGTTCAGCCTACTCAGCTACAGACACCAGCAAAAATGTTGAAATTTGTCAAGAGGCATGTTAAACCACTATACTATCTAAAAAGTCAATTACAATAGTTCTGATCAGATTACACAGATGGGCATGCTGGGCTGTTCCTTTGTTGTTCACACTCATTGATAACTCAAATCCTACAAACTCACAGTATCTTCTTAACTCAGGTTTCTATTTATGATACTCAATCCCCTAAATGGTTACTTTAACAAACAGCAAAGATGCAATGTCACAGATTTTTAGGGGTCCCAGTCAATATGTATTTCTTTTTGCAAATATATGTGTTTATATCTAAGCAAGCAGTGCAAACATTGATGAAATGTCACATTAACACATCTTACCTGTGTCTGTAGCATTTGGGCCTTGTCGCAAGAAAACCTGTCTTCGGGGTTTCCAACAAAGTTAGATTCAAACAAGCCTGCTCAGCTACAGAGACTAGCTAGAAATGTGAAGTTTCGCTAGTAGCCAGTCTAGATATGATACTTTCCGATAAGTGAATTACAAAGGCACTGATCAGACTGCGCAGATGCGCAGGCTGGTCTGCGCCTTTATTGTTCACAGACTCCCGATGACAGGTTTTCTTCTGTCGAGGCTCATTTGTGAACATATCTTTTAACAGATTTTGAGAATAACAGGGGGTCGGTGGTAGGGAAGTACAAACCAGGCTTATTCAGACAAGATTTTAGTTATATATGTTCATCTTACAAGAGCCTTTCAGGTATTACACTAATTGCCTATATAAATACATGTATATATAAACATATTACTGAACCAATTAACCAGTGTCTTGCTGAATACATTAGTTTCTAGCAGTTTCTGAACTATAATTTGTCTGATAGATTATTACCCAAACTGTGTAGATCCTGACTACCAGCTTTTAAACTGGCCTGAATCAGCTCTGGTTAGAAAAAAAAGAACTATCTACATCAATGTTTGAATTTAATTCTTTGTATGTTGGGAAATTTTTTTACCGTCAGCTTATTTTTTTTTCAAAATTAACTTTTTCAAAAATATTCTTTCAGGAATACCATCAGTGTCCAACAGTTTCGATCCAGATCATGCCCGACTTTGTTGGGCATGATCAGGATCCAAACCATTTGTAGGCAAAGGTATGTTTGATACCAGGTGGCAGATTATTCTAGAATTGATACTAATTTTGAAACACAAACTGCCTAGACTCTGATTGGCAGTTTCTAAACTGGTCTGGATCTTCTCTGTTTTAAAAGGCCAGCTATGCTGAGCTTTATAACTTGCCACTTTCTTTTGAATAAGCCTGCTGATCTGCATCTACAGTGTTTGTAACTTTTTCAAGCTCTTTACTTTCTAGTGGCGACTTTTGTTGTCTGCTGATAGATAACCCATGCAAACAGTTTGGACCCTAATTAGGATCAAGAAAATGTTGATCCTGATCTAGATCCAAACTGTTTAATCCTCTGAAATTTTTTTTCGAAAAAATTAATTTTGAAAACCGTCAGCTAGAAAAATTACCAAGCATGCAAAGAGTTCAGTAACTATCCCTGGGCTCAGTAAAACAACTATTGAACATAAATCATTGATAATCACCCTAGGTTCATTAAACACAGGCACCACTACAAGTGAAAATGAGCCGTGACAAGAGATTTCCAACAATGTGGTATGTGCGACCAGCAAAGGCTCAGACCAGCCTGCGCATACTCGCAGTCTGATCAGAGCCTTTGCTAGTCGCTTGAATAATCTATGAATATTAAGCCACTGACTGAACATCATTGCAGTTTCTTAGTTTAAAGGGGGTTGCACAGGCTCGTCTGAGTCTTCACTTGTCAAAATGCCACATTGTTGGAAATCACATGTCGCGGCTCAAATGTCTTGAAAATGAAGATGAAGACAATGAATGGTCAGATCAGCCTGTGCAGATTGATCAGTGTCTTCTTTGTCAGTCAATGGATACTGTCCAATAAATTTATCATAGTAAAATGAGCCGTGACATGTGATTTCCAACAATGTGGCATTTTGACAAGAGTCAACTCAGAAGAGCCTGTGCAGCCTCCTTTTGAAATTAGAAACTGCAAATGATGTCCAGTCAGTAGCCCAGCATTAATAGCATATTCAAGCGACTAGCAAAGGCTCTGATCAGACTGCCCGTATGCGCAGGCTGATCTGAGCTTTTGCTGGTCTCACATACCACATTGTTGGAACTCTCATGTCACAGCTCAAATATAGATGCTTTGGCTTACAATAATACTCTTTTCAGTAGGTTGAATTGAGCCTATGCAGATCTCATATGCTTGAAGAAATATTTTCTAGTCTTAAGGCTTACATGAGCCACATCCCGATAACCTGCTTTTGTTCAGTGCAAACAACAGCCGTGCAGCCCAGCCTCCAAAACCACATAGTCTGATCGGAGTTCATAGTCTTTGCTTCCTTGATGAAATTAGTCTTCAGTGCATTTGAATATATGCAGCAGACATGGGTGAAAGTTCAAAATTTCCAAAATCCTGAACTTAAAAAATTCAAATTTGTAAACTCGCAGGATGCCTACAAAAATTAATAATTTCATGTTTAAATGGATAAATGAGTTTAGATAATCTGAAAATTAATCAGAGAAGTTATTATAATCTCCCTAATTCAGCATTTCGAGGCTGACTTTCTATGGAAAGTCAGCCTCAAAATCCTGAATTCAGGATTAATCCTGAAAGCTTTCACCCATAAGCAGATATAACAAGCAGACAAAACATTATCTGGACAAAAAATATGAGTATACATAGCTTAAGATATCAATATTTATGCAATTATATCATCCAAAGGGTTTTAGCCAGTGTAATATTTGCAGGCATGTCCCTACCTGTTGACTTTGTCTAAGAATCTCCTTGGCAGCAAAAGCTGGGAGGGCTTGTAATCTTTCCCTGAGAATTTCTACCTGGTCTGTGAGTACTTCATTCTTAATCTCTAGTTCATGGTTATGTTGCTCCAACTGAAATAGTATAGTGGATTTGTTAAGTGAAGACACATGGCTACCTGCAGCAGCACCACCATCATCTTCACCCCCCCCCCCACCCCTCCCCCTGGTCTGTGAGTACTTCATTCTAGTTCATGGTTATGTTGCTCCAACTGAAATAGTATAGAGGATTCTTTATATTAAGTGAAGATCGTGGCTACCAGCAACACCATCGTCATCACCCCCCCCCCCCCCCCCCCACCGCCCTCTACCTGGTCTGTCACTAACAACATTGCCTTCACCTCCCCCCCCCCCCCCACACACACACCCCATCATTTTTATCAATCATATATCAAAACATTGAGAACAGTTGCTTCATTATGTTGCTAATTATAATGCATACTGTGTGCCTAACTTTTCTCCATAATTAACCCTTTTATATTCTGATGGATTCTCCAAAACATATTGATTAAATAAGTATGGGATAGCCTATTTCATGCTTTGAGGGGTCACAGGTTGAACTCTCTAAATTAAGATGCATTTATGTCCCTAAAGATTGTTTTTATCTTAACAGCTGGTCATGTTGAGACAGCCAATTAACCTAACCACACTACATGTGTTTTTCTGGTCAAGTTAAACAGTACTCAGTGAGTAACTGACAACAACCCTTCTTGAATCAGTGGAAGGAGGTGAATGAACATCGAAAATATTTTAACAAATCTCCACAAAAGTATGGGACTGGGCTGGGATCAAACTCACAACCCCTGGATCAGCAATTGGACTTGCTACCAATTATTGGTAGCAAGTCCAATTGCTGATCCAGGGGTCATGGCAATTGCGCTACAAGGTCTGGGTAGTATGCTTTTTAGGGCCTAAAGATAAGCATGCAGTGAATTAAAGAAAGAAAATAAAAACAATTCAAGCTGAAAAACTGTTAGAAATTTCTAATGTTGATGACTTCAACAACAGAAACTTATTTTTAACTGCTAAATTATTAAAACAAGGTTATAGATTTCATAAAATTCGAAAAGTAATTTCTAAATTCTACTACAGACACTCAGAGTTAATTGTTAAATACAACATTGGGTTAAAAACTCTTCTGCAACAAGGCATATCAGAACCTATATTTTATGGTGATTTAGTCTATAAATTCAAACAAATTGTTGGAAAACCTAATTTTAGTGATCAATTCAAAAAGATAGTAAAATGTTATATAAGGGTTGGATATAATTTGGATATCATGTGACAGTCTGCATGCCTAGTTTTAATCCCAATCACGGTTTATAGCTATGGTTTCCTCTTTAATTGCACGACGGTGGGTCAGGCCTCAGACTCTATGACGGCTCTGACGTAAAGCTTTAATCGGTGGGTTGGTGCCTGATGCTTATCTGTAGCTGGACCCACCGTGGCTCAACTTGAGGTTTTCTTTAGCTCTGACTATCTGTGAGTCATGAGCCCTTTTCTTTGTTTCATCATGGAATGTTAATTCGATTAGAGTGTTTTCCATGATGATACAATGCATTAGTTAGATGACCTCCATGTGAGCTGAACATTTCTTTTACTTCAACAACAGCAGAATCTAGGGCGAAGATTTGGTACCAGTAAAATGCATTTAAGTACCCCGGTGGCTTAGGCTGCTGTCTGTTCTAAGGCGGTGGTTCTGTTGTTGTTGACTTTTTGTTTATTGTTACTCCCATTGTGGGAGTCTGTAATTGTTCTATGTTTTGTTGTAGGTTACTTTATGTCCATTCTAGTATTGCAATCATCTTGATGGGGAAGAGAGAGCTGATTGCTTTGCTTAATTTGTCTTCCTGGTGTCTCGTGATGGTTGAGCGGCTCTTCCTCACGGTGCCACAGGGTTGTCTGCAGTTTGTGATTGTGGTATTTCCTGATCATACTCACTTACTATTTCTGATCATTTTCATAATTTAACTGTTAAACTACCCTCAATGCCACTGAATTATTTCCAGAGATAAAATGTCGAACAATCTGATTGAAGTCTTTCTTTTAGATTTCACAGGCCTTTTTATAAAATCTAAAAAAAACATTTTACCTGTTCAAAAAATTTAACATCAGAGGCCAATATCTACAAGCATACCCTCATTATCTGCTAATCCTTATCCTGGCGCACCTGTATTTGTTCTTTTTCTAAAAACAGTGTAGATCAAGATCAGCTGGCTTCTTCAGAAGCCAGCTGATCAGGATCCACACTGTTTTACATACAGCATATGACTGCATAGTAATAAATTAAATCTTGTATTTGAGTTGGCTGGAAAATAAACTCCTATGTGGAGCATTAGTTCTGTCAGCATTACAAGAGTTCCCTATGTTTGATATGACTCACCTGAGCGAGTTTATTGGTGACCCATTCCTTGATCTTGGCAGCTTTCTCTTCTACAGTCTTGGCATCTTGTTGCCGGAGCTGCTTCTGGAATGCAGAAAATCATTTCATTAAAATTCTTCTCTTTTAAATGGTATTTTCTGTTATTTAATTTTGAAAATCATGTCATAAATCATCCATGGTAACCCCTGCGTGGTACATTAAAACCTGTCTAAAACGACCACTCTCAAAAAGACCAAAAATTGGTTTTCAAGACCAATTATCCCTTAATGCAGGTCAAAAGTATTGCAGAATGCTCCAAGGGAAGCATTCTGCAATACTTTCGACCTTCATTAAGCTACCATTTGTCATTAAGACCTTTGTTTTGTCTACTTTTGAGTGGCTTTACTGTATATTCCTTTTCATCAATGCAGAGTAACGGATTGGATCAAGCCTGGATTACCGAGGATTGTCATAGATATGGATTTTGGTTTGTTTTGTTGCTTTATGTCCCAGTCAACAGCTATGGTCATGTTGGGACGGTCAGTTCACCTAACCAAACTTTTTTCCTGGGCAGGCTTGAAAAAGCGGTTTACCAGTACTTCTTGAACATACTTTAGCTTGTAACTGACAACAACCCTTCTTGAATGAATCAGCGGAAGGGAGGAGAATGACCGTAGAAACTCGCGACCCCTGGATCTGCAGTCAGACACGTAACGGTGTCACAATAATGGAAGCAAATAGGTGAACAAGCCAAAAGTGACCTATACAACAATGCCTGTGCCATAAGGCAATAGCTAAACAAATAACAGACTTTGGATTGAAAGATTGCTATTTTGAGGCTCACCGGAGGCACTGTGTAAAACAATGTGTCCTTGAGCAAGACAAATGATCCTCTGCTAAGTACAGGTCTCCAGGTTATAAAACTTTTTTCATGCTCAACTCAACTGAGTATGAAATTTACCCTGCCCTAAAAACTATAATACCGACAAATGAAGAAGTTTCTTGCCTTAAGCCTTTCAGATGTTGTATATATCATGCTAATAAATGTTAAAATGCCAACAATTGTTGGCATTTTAACATTTATGAACAGGATAAATTTCCGGTTCAGCTGAGTTGAGCATGGAAAAAGTTTTATAACCTCCAGGCCTGGTTCAATCCAGGAAGACAGGAAAATGTCCCGACATGACTGAAAATATTTTGACTGGCACATAAAGCATCAACACACAAAACACGAGAAAAAGGTCACTGCTACTCAGGAAAGAGTTCATACATGTATTTGCAATGGAAAAGCCAAAATGAGCCACAACATGGGATTTCCAACAATGTGGTTTGTGCGACCAGCAAAGGCTCAGACCAGCCTGCACATATGTGCAGTCTGATCAGAGCCTTTGCTAGTCGCTTAAATATTCTATGACTGTTAAGCTACTAACTGAACATCATTTGGATTTTCTAAGATTTAAAGGAGGCTGCACAGGCTCGTCCGAGTCTACACTTGTCAAAATCCCACATTGTTGGAAATCACATGTCACGGCTCAAATGTTAAAGAAAAAAAATTCAGCTTACGTATAAAAAACATGAAAATTACAGAGCATGCAGAGGGTTAACCCAAAACAATGGCTTCATCATGTGACAGTTACATTGTTTTTTCAAGACAGGAAGCAAATACCCTGTCTCATCTTTCCTTTAGATCAAAATATACATAGGACCAGTTAAGCAAAAAATAGTTGCGTAAAATTGTGATTATTTTCTTATCCATCAGTTTAAACATATGTTTTGGGTGCTCATCGAGACGGTTCGATTGAGCACCCACAACATATGTTTTGGTTGAGAAATAAGAAAAATGATTTTCAGTTACGCACTCTTATCTGGGGCTGATATAGTTATAGAAAACTTTGGAAATACTAACATTACATCAAGTTACTAACCTGATTAGTCCTAACGATACATAAGGAAGAAGGCTGATCTGCCTGCATCTTTATTTCTTACATATGACAAAAAGTTTTCTAAAGTCACTTAAAAAGACATACTCAGCTATCTAGTGGGACTCATTTACCAAAGAGTGACCAGAGTGTGAAACAATGCATTAACATTGTACAAGGACAAAATAAGGCCAGCATCAACTGCGGCATCTTATTCTATCAACATTACAGATACTAAACAGCAATAAGAACCCATATCCCCTGGCCATACCCAAATAAATAAGGCAACAGTAAACGTATCAACCCCAGGCCTTGTCCTAAAGGGTAAAGTAAGTACTACACTGCTCCCCAATTGTGAACCAATTAACTTGTAGGATTCCAATTATTAACATGTTTTACAAGCATGGTGGAAAACAGGGTAGACAGGTGACGTTTTTAGTTAAGAGTGCGTACCAAAAAATTAATTTTCTTATTTCTCAACCAAAACATATGTTGTGGGTACTCAAAAGAACCGTCACAATAAGACGGTTCTTTTGAGCAACAAAAACATATGCTAGAACTGATGGGTAAGAAAATATTTACAATTTTACACTCAAAGTATTCTGTTTAGGCTAAACCTATGGTAGATCATGATCTGGATCTACACTGTTTTCTAGGATATAATTATCTGGGTTCAGCAGGACAAGGGTCTGAATATTTCAAGGCTATACATCTGAGGATAATTAGGAATCATAACATGGATTATTATAGGTTTGTACCTGTTGCACTTTGATCTGCCTCTGGAACATTCCTCCATGCTAACTATGAAGAAATATTACCAGTATAAGCTGTATCCTATAGTCCTACCGCCATAATAAGAAACGCGAAAATCTGGAATATTATTTTATTACTTGCATTTTTCCGAACATTAAGCTCAAATCTGGATTTAGAATATCCTGCAGTGTCAGAAGAAAATTGTTTGAAGAATCTACTATCACTGCCCTGACCCCTAATCTCTTGTGAATTTCGACATTTCTAGGCGTTCTGAAAAGCGGGAGGAATTTAAACGGTGTAACAGCCATGTGACGGTCAATATATCTGTACTTAAATTTCTACAGGTAGGTGTCAAAAGCATCACACATTTTAAAATCGTGATTGCTTTGTACATGACAGTTTTTTAGACACTGTCATTCAGTAGATAGTATCTATTCAATCAGCGTAGACACAGATCCAACTGATCCAATATGATCAGTTTGATCCGGGTAAATACTGTTTGCTTAATATAATGTTTGTAAGGACATTTTCTACTAAAACAGCGTGATGTGGCTAATATGTACTGTTTTATAAAACAACTTTTATAGTGGTAAACGGCCTAAACATTATCAACTACATATGTAATTTTATAGTCAACCATTCATTTTCTGTAATTAGTTGATTTGAGGTGTTTACATACATTCTTTCAATGGTAACACTCAAGTCAGGGATCATCCTGGACAAAAATGATGATGGGCCCTTAAAATGGGCCAATGGCCCATATCCCATTCAAATACATGCAAATTACACAATTTTAATGTGCCTTTTGAAATTTCTATGGGCCCTTTGCAAAATTTGATGGGCCCAAGAATCCTTAATATCTATATTAGAGCATAATTGACATGGAATTGAATAGCTTACATATGGAGCCCAGCTGAAAATAAAGTCCATTTTAGCAGAACAATTATAGTTTTCTCACAAAATGGATTAGGCCTATCCCAGGATTATCCATGTCAAGTGTCAAACAAGAGGAATAAAATGCCCAAATTCTACTATCAGAATTATTAGAGTAAAAATTAGCCGTAATACCAGGCAATATCTTTTGTCAAAATACTGCCTGGAAGGATTCACGATTATTGAATGCTTAATGTGATATACGTTGAAAACGTACATCTAAAGTAATTTATTAGCGATTCTAATTTATGCAGCATTACTTTATATGTACGATACACTTTATGCTATACTTAACAAAAGTGAAAACCCTACACTACAATATTTTATATTTTGTGAGGAATTATAGGACGAAGCTTAATGTTTTCCAGACATCCAGCAAGCGAGTCGTCGAAACTGCACAAATTTGTCTCTTTTGATGCCTGAGTTTTGTTTCTTTTTGTGTTTAAAGCTTTATTCTTGCATTGGAATGTGTTACGCGAAGCTGTTCGAAGCCGCAAAATCCATGTTCAAATCATGAGTTCACGCGCTGCTTGAACATGGCTTTTACATGAAAAGGCCTTAACTGGGCCCTTATTTGTATGCATGACGTTACACGGGAGAGCGTTGCGGCCGTGACTGATCATTTCGCCGATGCTTTCGTTCGCAAAAACGTTGCACACGTATATATGACGTTGTGGCGACGTAATGACGTTCGAAAGCTTGACGCCCACGCCATTTTGTTTTGATAAATCAAGTGTAAGAAAACGGATTTTTAATGTTAAAGAGACGTTTTCAGCGCGGTTTATGCTGAAATCAGGTAAAATATGCAAGAAGAACGATCACACATGTTTGTTTCATTGCATTAACACTTACCGGGTCCCTCAGACGATGTTTGGACACACGGCCTAACGGCCTCCTGTTCAAACAGCTTCCTCTGGACCCGGCAAATGTTAATGCATGAAAAAACATGTGTGATCCCTATATTCTTGCATGGAAATGAGTTATGCGAAGCTGTTCGAAGCCGCAAAATCCATGTTCAAATCATGAGTTCACGCGCTGTTTGAACATGGCTTTTACTTGAAAAGGCCTTAACTGGGCCCTTATTTGTATGCATGACGTTACACGGGAGAGCGTTGCGGCCGTGACTGATCATTTCGCCGATGCTTTCGTTCGCAAAAACGTTCCACGCGTATATATGACGTTGTGGCGACGTAATGACGTTCGAAAGCTTGACGCCGACGCCATTTTGTTTTGATAATCAAGTGTAAGAAAACGGATTTTTAATGTTAAAGAGACGTTTTCAGCGCGGTTTATGCTGAAATCAGGTAAAATATGCAAGAAGAATGATCACAAATGTTTGTTTCATTGCATTAACACTTACCAAGTCCCTCGGACGATGTTTGGACACACGGCCTAACGGCCTCCTGTTCAAACAGCTTCCTCTGGACCCGGCAAATGTTAATGCATGAAAAAACATGTGTGATCCCAATATTCTTGCATGGAAATGTGTTACGCGAAGCTGTTTGAAGCTGCAAAATCCATGTTCAAATCATGAGATTCACGTGCTGTTTGAACATGGCTTTTCCTTGAAAAAGCCTAAACTGGACCCTGATTTTAATGCATGACGTTACACTGGAAAGCGTTGCAGCCGTGACTGATCATTTCGTCGATGCTTTCGTTCGCGAAAACGTTGCACGCATATATATGACGTTGTGGCGACGTAAAGACGTTCGAATTTTGACGCTGGCGCCATTTTGTTTTGAGAAATTAAGTTTAAGAAAAGGAATATTTAATGTTGAAGCGACGTTTTCAGCGTGGTTTATGCTGAAATCAGGAAGAATATGCAAGAATAAGGATCACACATGTTTGTTTCATTGCATTAACACTTGCCCGGTCCCTCTGACGTTGTTTGAACGCGAGGCCGAACGGCCTTGTGGTCAAACAGCTTCCTCGGGACCAGGCCAATGTTAATGCATGAAAAAACATGTGTGATCCCTATATTCACTGAATTTTGCAATTGAGCATGCACAAAAAAGATTGTTATGTTTATCAGAATGCATCATACTTGTGTTGCATAAGAAAACTGCCTTATCACTTGAAACAAGCTCAGAAATCAATTTTGAATTTATCAAATATGTAAAAAAAAATGTAAAATGTCTCCCTTTGACAAAACAAATAGGGAATATTAAATATTTGGTAATCTTCGATTTATCACGATTTTCGATAACTTTCTTTCTTTTGCCAAATCTAGACCTATCAGTACATTGTTCCTACCATTTCTCGACCAGTAATGTGCTCAGACTAAGATGCAACAACACATTGAGATTCCTATGGTAATTTCAGTGATAAAATTTCAGTTTTTGGCCACTTTGATGAAACCCCGCTTTCTAAGGTTGCTTTTCTAAACGATCAAAACACATTTCTGGTTGTCACATGTCTAAGACTACCATTTCGTTTAGTCGGATCTGATTGGCAGTGAATTTCTGAAGGCCTAAACTGTGTGAGATTTCTGTTTAAATTTGTAACCTGAAAAGTTGAACCCCTGTCACATTGAAATGACTTTCATGTGTTTCCTCCTGACAACATCCGTAAACCTTTTACTTTATAAATGCATAACCCAGTCTTTGAACATTCAGATACACTTTCGTTTGCTTTACTGGCTTGCATCATTTTGCATTTAAATGGCAAACAATTCAGGTGTAGCGTTTTCACTTTTGTTCAGTACATAATAAACGGCGATCACTGACCTGAAACTACATCGAATGATTTAGTCAACCGTTGCATATTATTAATAAACTGGGTCAGTTTATGTCCATTCTACCAACAGTAATACTCCCCCGTTGAAAAGAACCAAAAATATGCCAAAATTCCATCTAATTACAGAAAAACACAGCAAAAACATCAGGTTGAAAATTTTGCCAAAAAATACTGCACCTTTTTCTACCCGCATATCGAAAAGTTCAAGAGAAAATACCGTGAATAGATACACTTAAAGTCGATTTTTCGCGTTTCTTATTAATGCGGCAGTACTTAAGGACAAGTGTCAGTGATGCACATGTAAGCAGACTGTACACAGATACTCAGCCAGCAATGTTTTGTTTTTTTCATCACATTCATTGTCTTTAAATCTACATGTAATAGTTATACTATGGGTTGTCCACCTGTACTATCTTACGTATAGGTGGACAAACATGGTATAACTATTTTATGCCACCTACATCAGTGTAGACCTTGCACATCACGAGATATTTCGTGCTAAAGTTGGTAAGGGTGGTATAAACTATATGATCCTATATACATAGGAAAAAGTAGCCCCGCCACCATGCAAGCTACTGTGTTATGCAATGAATCACTCCTAAAAATCTTTATCTGTTTTTGTATTTGTGTTTTACATGTATGTGTGTTTGGGTTTAACATTTCCACCAACAGCCAAGGTCAAATATGGAGATGGGACCATGATGGCTAAAAGTCTCATCTGCCTGATATTGAAAACACGATCCCTGGTTTACAAGGTGAGTAGTTTATCTACTACACCACAGTGGCTTCTTCGTCTTTTATGGTTTTATGACCATTCAAGATATGTAATTTAGCAAATAGAAATAATGAATACCAAGATGAGTTCTTGTCATGATTTCTTGTATATGAGTCAATGTCAAAATTCGTCAAATTTTGAAAGAAGTAAAAGGAAAAATACGAATTAAATAAAATGATATTCTTTTTTCATGAAAGTAACAAGTTGTTTTTGAAAATACTATGAAAAGCGAAAAGAAACCTTAACAGCCAATCAGATCCTTATAATTAAATTTCAAAGATCACATGACCAGATAAAATGTCAATACCGTAACAAACTTTAATTCCTGGTTTTTCTTCAAATCTCTTCATGGATATTTATTTTGTTGCATTGGATAAGTTCAATAAATCATATGTTTAATTGTGTCAAAGGTAAAATTTAAACAAAATGATTATTTATGACAATGAGCAAACGTAAAATGCATTTTTTATCTTTTAAGTGATTTTGCATACTATTTTCTCAGTATTTTGTTTAAAAACCTCATTTCTAGAAAATAAAAATGCTTTGGTTTGATTGTAATCAACCAAAGGAATTGATCAGGTACTTAAAATCTACATGTTGTCTCTGTCTGATATACTTTTTTCCCAAAAATATCACAGTTACGGTACTTGACAAAAATGTTACGGTATTGACCTTTAAAGAATATATGCTAGCGTAATTCTTCTGTTTAAGATTTGGTGCAGAGCACTGTTGACCAGATTGCAATGTTAATACTCTTGACACATGTGCACAGAAAGAATTTTGGAATATATGGTAGATTGCGTTTATTTCAAAATATTGTTACGGGTTTGACAAAACCGTTACGGTATTGACAAACCCTGCCAGAAAACAAAACAGTTTGTCAATACCGTAACAAACTGTTTATACTCAAATTCATCATTCAATTTGTGTTTTATGCTTCTGTTTAAATTTGATAGCATTCTTATCATAAAATCACTTAATAAACTTGACTTAAATCTAATATCTTTGCATTCAAAACTGTACTTTTTTGACAGCATATGTCAAAACCGTAACAAGATGTGTCAATACCACAACATTTTAATTGTTACGGTATTGACTGTTACAGTATTGATATACTCTACATATTTTTTTACCTAAAATAATGATTACTCCCTAAAACATTGCAACAAGAGTGTTTTTTGTTGAGAAATTTTATTTGGTCAAGATGTTAAAACCAGAAATTTTTTATCAAATTCCATTGTCCATTTTTGTGTTACGGTCATTTGACACAAAAAAAATATACTATAAAAATTTCACTCACCAAAACAGTATTTTCTTTTGCCAGTTCTGTAGATGCTTTACAAAACACATGTATTCTTAATAAACAGAAAGTGTCAAATTAGTATGACAGAAAACCAGATTCAGCACCATTAGGGATCCAGTATTATTTTTGCAATTTATCAAGTGTTACGCTCTTGACATAAACACTTGGGACAGACGTTTTTTGGCAAAAAAATGCAAAAAATGTAATAAAAAACCACATATTGAAACCTCCTACAATTAATTTGATAATGCTTTTATCAATACAGCCAGTTAAAATTCCTGAGAAAATAACAGTTTTTTAAATAATTCTTGTCGAAAGTTCAATTTTTTCCGTTGGACGGGCAAAAATGCCAAAAAATGGGGTTTTAATCCAATAAAAAATATATTTACACACCAATATTTTTCGGTTTTATCAGCTAGCCTTATTAAGTATGATCAGTAGTATTGTGTGAAGAAAAAAAATCATGATCACATCAGCGGTTTTCATAAGATATGAAACGGACAAGAATTTTGACGAATTTTGACAATGACTCATATACCTGTTCATCAACCCGTATCTCAAGGTTTTTGATTTGTCTGTCTTTGCTGCCACAGGACTCCTCTAGTTCATGTATTCTGTTCTCTAAGTCCTGGGGTTTCCAGTTCATGGCTGCCAGTTGCTGCTCCATTAACTTCAGCTGAAAATAGAACGACAAAAAACTCATATCATCCAACCATTTAAAGTACCTGGCCAGGTTATGGAGTTACATCAAAGGTTCAAACCCAGAGCTTGGTCAACCCTCATATTTCCTAGTGATTTTTAAACTAGCTGCCTTTAGCTTGGATTACAGAGAGCGTAACCTACCGGTACATGAATCACTACAAGGATCATTGTAACCCTTTATGTTTCACCCAGTTTGACAGATATGATTCCCCTATCCTTAGATATCACCTCAAACAAACATTATAACCCATTCACCTCAAAAGACGGCTTTGTCACCTCCCCCAACCCACAACCTGCCATTATGATCAAAACTTTTTGCTGTTATACATTTTTTATGATTTTTTCTCTCAAACTTCTCAATTTTGATAATAAACACCCACTTTTCAGATAATAGATGCTCCCAAATTGATTCAATTTCTGCTTTCTTTTTCACAAAAAAATTAGTCATTGATGCCAGTATATAAGCTAGAGCATGTCATCCGGCTATATCTGGTTTTTTTTAAATAGTGTAGATTCAGATAAGCCAACTTCTCATGATCCACTCTGCTTGTAAATTGCTAATTACTTGAATCCTGCACATTAATGTGATAAATCTTAGAGAGGAGTGTAGTAGATAAAACTATCTTCTAGCAAGATAAGGGTAAAAAGTTAGCGTCCTTGGACAGTTCATCCAGTCCGCTTTCTTAAAGTATGTCTAAACTGGCTTATCAAATTTTGCCAAAATGAAATCATGCCAACTAGTAGAGTTATTTGTAGACAGAAATAGTAGCAAACAGACATCCAGAACAAATAAGAAAATGAGAGAAATTATCAAAAAGCAAATAAAAAAAAATCAACAGACTTTCCTCTTGAAGACAAAATTGAATCTGTTTCATTTTCTTCAAAGACACCAGGCAAAATATCATTTATACATAATACCCTACCTATTATAATATGGGCAACAAAACCTGTCTTTGGGGTTTCTGAAAAAGAGATACTCAAACCAGTCTCCTCAGCTACAGAGACTAGCTAGAAATTTGAAATTTTGCTTGTACTTAGTCTAGATATGGTGCTTTCCAAAAAGCGAATAACAAAGGGGCCTGTCAGGCTGGTCTGCGCTTTGTTGTTCGCAAACCACCAAAGACAGGTTTTTCATGTCACAGCCCATATCTTTTAACTTAAATTCTAACACACCTCGCCTATAGAGCCAACGGTAACAAACTGTGATATATCGGACAATAATTCACTGCTAAAGTGTGTGATAGCTGACGTCACTGGAAAATGACGTCATTCATGGCGTTAGACGGTGTAACGTCGTTTTTACGCTTGAAAGACGTTACAATTATATGTAAACGTATGCGACGTAGTCTAAGTATTGGCAGGAGTTCTTCAGTGCAATGGCGGAAAGTTGGAAGACGCTGAAAACTTCGAATGTGTTTTCGCCGTTTATTGTGTGTTAGAATCGAAATAGATCAGCTCCAGTGCGTGAATTGTTGAGTAATAATTCACTGTTTGTCGGTCAGTTGTACGAAGATAAATCACTTGCGCTGCACGCTCGTGATTTGATCTTCTTTACAACTGACCTCCAAACAGTGAATTATCACTCAACAATTCACTGCTGGAGCTGATCTGTTAATCTAACTGCTAGTATACATTCTTATGATCTCCCCCTCCCCCAAAAAGCATATATTGTGAGTACTCAATGAAAGCATTATGTATTACTGTTTGAGCTCACCTTCTGTATTCTAAACCAGACAGCATCTTGACCTTGAAATGGCATCATTCTGTCACTGATATATATCCGTCTAACACACTAATCCACATTGAAACTTAAATCCTTTACAATGAATATATGCATTCTCAATGTACAAGCTTGGATGCTTTTCATTTAACATCCTTATTCACATCACATCCAAATAATCGGCTTTTATAATATTCCGCAAAATGTCTTTAGAAATGTAACCTACACAAGCAAGCTTCCATGTATTCATAATTTTTTTAATATGTAATTTATCTTAAAATGGGGGAACATGAAGCTACTAGGAGATTTTATACCTATCATTGGCAAGTCAGTTTTCCATTCCAATATTGCAGTGCCAAAATGTTACATGAAACAGACTCTGATGGCATAAATAACATAGTAGTATTTATTTAAATCTCTATTAGAGGCCAATGCTCTAATAGAGGCCCATTCCCCAGTTTGGACGCCGAAAATGATGATTTTTCAAGCAAACTTCCAAAAAAATCGAGCTTCTAATAAAGGTGCACCCACAAAAATTGAGACAAAAAAATTGGTCCTAAGTTACAGCTAGCTATCAGCTAATTTCTAGACGTCAGCCTCCAACGAATTGTCCCTTTGCTGTTCTTTCCAATGTGTTACATCAAATGATTCTCAATGTACAAAGTGCACATGCATGCTGGTGCAATAAGAAAGTTATTGTACGGTTGTGCGTATGTACAGGAGATAATCCACTGGCTAAAGCTCTGGATTATCTTACCGTACATACGCACAAACCATACAATAACTTACAAATGTAGCTTTCAGAAAATTACTTGTGTCAGTTCCAATATTCCAATTTAAAAGATTAATTCCAAAATTGAAACATTACAAGCTTGTGCTAAATTCTATTACCTTTTGAAACAAACAAACTCAATATTTAACTTAATTAAGTAAACACCAATATATTAATTGCACAAATACAAATTATTTTCTGTTGCACAAAATATCGATTTATCACACTGAATATCTCTCTAACATTATGTGAGTTTTCGCTAAATATAGTTTATGTTCTGTTCATTCATATAAATTTTTATACTTTACGAGTACAAATTATTTTCCAATCAAGTAGACACATTGAGCTTTGCGTTCAGATATTACTTCCTTTGAACATAAAGACGAACCTACTACACAAGCAACAAACATAATATGGTCCTTGTCACAAGAAAACCTCTCTTCTGGGTTTCTGACAAAGCGAGATTCAAACCAGCCTGTTCAGCTACAGAGACTATCTAGGAATCTCTAAATTTTGCATGAAGCAAATTGTTTAGATATTATACTTTCCAATAAGGGAAAACAAAAGTGCTGATCAGACTGCATGGAAGCACAGGCAGATCTGTGACTTAGTTGTTTGTGTACAACAAAGTCAGGCTTCCTCGCATCGAGTCCCATATGAGCCTCGCCACAAGAAAACCTTTCTTCAGGTTTCACCTTAACGTCAGATTCATACCACAGTATTTCAACATGGTCTACACTGTTTGCTAAGACAAAAAACATCTTCATAGAAAGAAATACAATATCTTTGGGAAATTATAACCTGTCCTGACCCCTCAATATATCAATATATTATGGAACGTCCCACATTTATTGTATCATTTGTTTGTGTTGATACCATAATACATCCTTGTCAACAATTTTTAGTCATGCCGGGATGTTTTCTGGTCTTCCTGGGTTGAACCAGTACTAAACAGAGGATAAAGTGTCTTGCTCAAGGACACAACCCAGTGTCACCGGTGAATCTGGAACTACTTGTTCTGGACCCTTCGATCCCGTCCAACGTCTGACACTCTGAGCAAGCTACCGCTGAGCCGCTGTGCTCCCCATTTATCAAACTAGAAGGATGAATCCATTAGTACATAAGGGTTCAAGGCTCCAATCACTCACAAATACAGCTACAGTAAAATCTGTGTGAAACAGCCACTCAATAAAGACAAAACAAAGATCTTAATGACAAATGGTAGCTTAATGAAGGTTGAAAGTATTGCAGAATGCTCCTTGAGTGATAATAGGTCTTGAAAACCTTTTTTCTGTCTTTTTGAGAGTGGCCGTAATACATAGGTTTTATTGTAAGTACGAGTATAAGTGCTTCTTTTCAGAGATCAGGGATCAATTTGTATTTTGATCTATTTGGTTGTATCATTCATTCAATCAAACCGTTTTATGACCATATACAAAAAATAGCAGACAACACTCAAATTATACTTTTTCGAATTTTGAGAGGATATAGAATGAAAATGTATATACCATTTTCCATCTGATAAGCACACATGCTAAAATTACAGATATTTTTTAAATTACCAGCAATGGTGGTTTGAACAAGCAATATTTCATTATGAAATTATGAGTCTTTGCTCCAATGACTGTTTCTAATCTGAGTGTAGAGTAAAGATTCTATTCTGATTGCATTGATGTCCACGCTGGTGTAAGTCTTCTCTGGGGTTTACTTTTATGTCCATTTTTAAAAGTGATCAGCCCATCAGTCAAGATTTTTTTTTACGATTATCACATCAAGTAGGCGGTAATCCATAACACCAATACTATCGAGGAATGTAGACCAAAAATCCTTAGAAACAGAGTTTTTGTAGCCATTTGTCGCCACACTGGCGACAATAGGCAATCAAAAACACTGTTTCCATCAATTTTTTTATAAGCTTTTGTCGGTTGTTGATAGTGTTTTCGATTGCCACCTACCTGGTGTGCTTTAATGCTATCTCCCAACCTACTGCACTGAATCCAACCAAATTTGATGAGTGGCTTGTTAACACAACTGGGGCTCTTTCATCCCCCCCATCCAGGGGCCTTGGCAGGGGTCAACAGCTATGAGTATGGGATTAGCAATGGCTCCCCATTGACTGCGCGATTCTAGTCATGGTTTTAACTTTTTGTCAGACGTATAGTCGAATATTTTATTTCAAGAAATTTGATACTGTACTCAGCCTAGGATCTTCTTTCCAATAAAGATGAAAAAACTGGTTTAAAGCAAGAAATATGACCTATCTAAATGCTTCATAAGTTTATTTAAAGCAATTTTCTTTTGTGCATCTTGCTCTCGCTTGAGCCACTTCTTTAGAAATTAACCAGTCTTTGGGATTATTAACACTAAAATCTATTTGCTCAGTTACAGAGACTAGCTCAAAATTTGAAAATACTACTATGTAATAGTTATACCATGGGTTGTCCGCCTGTACGTGGAGATAATCCACGAGCTTTAGCGAGTGGATTATCTCCACGTACAGGCGGACAACCCATGGTATAACTATTTTATACCACCTACATCAGTGTAGACCTTGCATATCAAGTGATATTTTATGCTAAAGTTGGTAAAGGTGGTGTAAATAACAATATCTATAAGCAGCAAACACATAGTAAAAATGGCGTGCTGATGTGTTTTAATGGGTAATTTTCCTTTCTGGTGATTTTTTTCAAAATTAACTTTTTTTCAAAATTTCATTTGGGAATACAATCAAAGTGTCAAACAGTGTTTGGATCCAGATCAGCCCCAACATTTTGTCGGGCCTGATCTGGATCCAAACTGTTTGGAAAGGTACACTGTCAGGCACTTTAGAGGTAAGTCTGGACTTTGTTGCTGGAATGCAACAAAATCAGGTTTTCTCATGACAAGACTCAGACTCTTGAACAATAGACTGATTCACTTTCATATGGGCCTCAACGCGAGAAAACCTGTCTTTGGGGGTTTGCAAACAACAAAGACACAGACCAGCCTGCGCATCCGCGCGGACTGATCAGCGCCTTTGTTATTCGCTTTTTGGCAAGTATCATATCTAAACTTGCTACAGGTGAAGTTGCAGTTTTCTAGCTAGTCTCTGTAGCTGAGGAGACTGGTTTGAGTCTTGCTTTGTCGGAAACCCAGAGCTTCGAGGCCCATAATTATATCAGTTGTTAAATGTATAAAAAATATGATAAAAGAGTCTGGCCATGAGAAAACAGTCAAGTTAAAAAAATTTATCCTGCACAGTCAGTATACTCAACTGTCCAAATTTTTAAAAATAGTATATTGTTTCAGTCTTCATTATCATATGAGTCGGACATTGCAATACTTGGTAACACATTCTGGCAACACTAAGCTTTTCTTTCCCTTGATAAATCTCTCTGAGTATCATATTAACAATTAAAATGCATATCAAGGGTTTTTACATCACTAATGTGACAATTAATACTGCATATGCAGACACCTTTCAGATCTTCAGACTGAAGACTGTTTTTAATTGCTGCTTCTCCTGTGCTCATTGATTTGATGGCAAAGGCACCACAGAAATTCAAAAACACAATTCCATGGTTTTTCCATGATTTTCCATGATCAACAATGTAAGTTCCATGACTATTTAATGCATGGCCTCCAATCTCCCCTTTCAGAGGCATCTTCACCACACTAAGCATAAATGCAGAATGCAGCAATAGTAATGTATTTAATTAAGCATGCTTGTAGACCATGCATGCATTTTGAAATTATTAAGACTTGTAACCATATCAGTAGTCAGAAAACTAGCTGTCAGACACACAAGTTTTGTGTCTGACAGCTAATTTTCTGGCT
Organism: Loripinus fragilis; assembly: GCA_964019695.1. Classification (NCBI taxonomy): domain Eukaryota; kingdom Metazoa; phylum Mollusca; class Bivalvia; order Lucinida; family Lucinidae; genus Loripinus; species Loripinus fragilis. Next base: position 136,997,932 of record OZ026514.1, on the reverse strand, counting down.
ACTTGTGGTTTCGTCAAATTATTTCACAAAATTCCATGATTTTCCATGATCATTCAGGTTTTTTCAAATTCCATGATTTTTCCATGCATGGAATTTTTTTTGGTATTTTCCAGGCTTTCCATTATTTCCGTAGCTTGTGGGAACCCTTCACAGGCAATCAGTGCAGACCATGATCAGACTGTTCTCTCAGATCTGGGTTTACACTGTTTGCTAAGGTTGAGGTATATGAAGTTCATTTGATTCTGTAGTCTTGCTGAATCAATGACTTGCGAGATCCTTTACCCCAACCCCTTCATAATCCCATCCACAGAAAATCTGCTGACTCACAAATCCAATACTTCACCATATTAAAGGTTAATAACACAACATTCCAGTAGTCAGAAGAATATATGGTCAATATCATTCACATTTTATGAGAGGTATATGAGATCCCTTCTATTCCCACCCCTACCCCAACCCCTTCATAATCACATCCACAGAAAATCTGCTGACTCACAAATCCAATACTTCACCATATTAAAGGTTAATAACACCACATTCCAGAAGTCAGAAGAATATATGGTCAATATCATTCACAATTTATGTTTTAACTAGATAAAATCACAGTGCTGAAATATCTATGAAGATATACAAGCAGAGCCCCGCAAAAATGGAACTTAATACACACCAAAACCACCTAACCCATTTAAATAAACACTTGGAGCATTAATTTCACTCTTCTCTTCTTAGAAGAACAGCAAAAGCTCTGATCAGACTGCACAATGTGCAGTCTGATCAGAGCTTTTGCTGTTCAAAAAACATGTGCTACCAAATGGTAGTCATTTCCTTGGACCAGCATCTCATTAAGCAACCTATCACCACAAATAGATAACAACCGGTAGCCAGCCTCTGAAGAGCTTGAGTGATAGCAAATTGCTCCTAGATAACAGAAATATCTACTGAAGCACATTTGAGCCGCAGCATGAGATTTCCAACAATGTGGTATGTGCGACCTAGTGAGCAAAGCCTCAGATCATCCTGCGCATACGCGCAGTCTGATCAGAGCCTTTGCTAGTCGTTTGAATATTCTATGATTGTTAAGCTACTGACCCAACACCATTTGGAGTTTCTAAGTTTAACAGGAGGCTGCACAGGCTCGTCTGAGTCTACACGTGTCAAAATGCCACATTGTTGGAAATCCCATGTCACGGCTCATTTTTGATAGGAGTTTGGCTACCTAGTTCTGAAACCTACATCTTCAGAGACATACTGAGATTTAGAAGCCTACTTAGATTTCTATTTTAGCTAGATTAGATAAGATGTGTTTAAATGAGCCAGCACAAGATCTTGGTACTTATCACATCGACAAGCAGTCAAAGCTCAGAGTAGCCTGCTCACCTAAGCCCACAAAAAGAAAAAGGCTGAAGGCTCGGGCTAAAAATAAAGCTTGTAGCCCAATTAGATAACTGCAAGGCCCCTTTAAGGAATAATTTTTATACATAAATGGAATAAGAACCGCCATCTACACGGCCTCCAATCTCGGCCTCCTTCTCCAAAAAGAGCAGAGCGTAAAGTGAGGCGAAGGCCCTTCCGGGAAGCAGGCAGTGGGCAAAACAATGGAACACGGTAAGTTGTGTTGACACATTTTCAATCATAAGTAAATTTTCAGCGCAAAACTCGAAAATCTAAGAATGCTATGCTTCGGGCAATTGTTCAAGCTATCCGTAGAGCATGCTGTTTGCACATTTGAACTTAGTTTGTAAGCGTGAGAGTTTTTCTCCCGTTGCACAGTTGTCCAAGAAACGGTGGTTCCCGCATGGTTTTGCCTTCTAACCAAACGTATAGTAGCGTTTGGACCCTTATTCATACTACCGAGGCCCCTCCACACCCATGTTGTCCCAAATGCAATTTTTCGAGATATTTCAATGATAATTGAGTGATTTAGAGCCAAATTTCTTTAGGAGCAGGAGGCGAAGGGCAGGAGAAGCAGGCTGGGAGAGGAGAAGCAGGCGGCGATGAAATCAAAATTTGCATTGATTTTGCTTATTTTTAATAATATACTTATCCAATCTATATCAAACTTGCATGTATGAATATTTCAAAACATTTAAATAAATCGAAATTACTTCGCTTTAAATGCCACCACCAACGTAATGTGTGGTTCACTTTTTTTCTCATTGGAATCATGTAATGCTCACAGATTAGTGATACTTGTGAATTTCTCCCTAAGTTCTTGGGAAAAGGATTATCAAAAATCTCAGACTGGGTCTAGACGCAGAAAAAAAAAAGGAATTCAAACCAAGTGTTCCTTGAAATTTGAACATCGGGGCGCCCCACTGACCGTTCTACGAGACTCCTACGCCTATAAATCTTACCGATGGGGGCCTATAAACCCATTCTTGCCGACTCTTGACGTTTATATAAAAACAGCATTTGGTTTGTCACTTACTTATCTCATTTTTATAAACCCATTTTGTCCTGGTGACGCATTCAGTCTTCTTTGAGATTTTCGCTATCAAAAAAAGTTGACAGCTGTATGTTTTATTTCCGCAAATAAATGTTTATAAGATATACAAAAAACAGAAAGCCAAGGAAGAATCCTTTATTTTGCTTGTAGTATGGCGCAGGCGCAAATAAACGCGTGTTAATGTCACCTGACAAAATTTACATTCGCTCCTCCCTGTATCCGGCCGAAGCTGTCAATTATATACATTTACCTATGTTCCTATTAAGGAAGTTACCGCCTACATCGTTGTTTAACTAAAATTGGAAGTTGGAGTACGGGTTTAAGCTCCTCCTTCGTCGTTATTCTAGGGTGTCTGATTTAAACATCAGCAAAGATCAAAGAAAAAAGCATCAGCCATACTACAATGTATAAAAAAGTGTACTTTTTGAAAATACCCATGCTGTACGAATACCTTGCACATCATATAACTGATATAACAACTCGTGTATAAGAGCAGTCTCAAAAGATGTTAACTTAATTATTGCAAATCTGATAATGTCCGTACACGCATTATAAAGGAAACAAAAGCGTTTCGCTTATTCTCCCATTGTGTTGTTTGTTTAACCCAGAATGTCATGAGCTTGCTAGAGGTATATATATAATAAGAGAGGTATATATAGCAATGTTTGTGATCAGAATAATTCAGTTAACAATAGCGTTTAATCATTCGTATCATACATGCAAGTTTGATATAGATTGGATAAGTATATTATTAAAAATAAGCAAAATCAATGCAAATTTTGATTTCATCGCCGCCTGCTTCTCCCCTCCCAGCCTGCTTCTCCTGCCCTTCGCCTCCTGCTCCTAAAGAAATTTGGCTCTAAATCACTCAATTATCATTGAAATATCTCGAAAAATTGCATTTGGGACAACATGGGTGTGGAGGGGCCTCGGTAGTATGAATAAGGGTCCAAACGCTACTATACGTTTGGTTAGAAGGCAAAACCATGCGGGAACCACCGTTTCTTGGACAACTGTGCAACGGGAGAAAAACTCTCACGCTTACAAACTAAGTTCAAATGTGCAAACAGCATGCTCTACGGATAGCTTGAACAATTGCCCGAAGCATAGCATTCTTAGATTTTCGAGTTTTGCGCTGAAAATTTACTTATGATTGAAAATGTGTCAACACAACTTACCGTGTTCCATTGTTTTGCCCACTGCCTGCTTCCCGGAAGGGCCTTCGCCTCACTTTACGCTCTGCTCTTTTTGGAGAAGGAGGCCGAGATTGGAGGCCGTGATCTATGCCTGTTGAAATCATTCTAATCTTTATTCTACCAATGTTTACAAAGAATTGCGTCGGCTGGATTTTCCCCGTGACGTAACGTTGACATTTCCCCGTGACGTAATGTTGACGTTGGCGCCTTGTGTGCAACGTTGTGGTTCTCCCGGCTGTATTGACAAAACCATTAAGCATGATAAGGGTTTAATAAGGATGCTCAAATAAGGACTTTAATCCAATTTACAGCAGACCCCGCCCTCCCCCCACCCCATTCATCCCAGAAATATTTGCAAACTGACCACATTATATCTTAATGCACACTTTAATTGATCATAAAATATACACCAATTTAAAAAAAAAATTGGCATAAGTTAATGAGATAACATTTGAAAAACTTGGCATTTTAAAGGTTGACATGAAAAGATTTGAATCATCTAGACAAGATCAGAGGTCTGTATACTGGCATGAAATATTAAAGGTTTCAACATTATGATAAGATTTTAAAATTGATTCTGATATTTTACCTGATAGATAGATAGATAGATATTTATTTGGTAAAATCAACACATACATACATATACAACAGCAAATTAAAAACATATAGCACATTAAATATCACATTAATTTAGCACTTTAAAATATGGAATAATTTAAATAAAAAGTTAAATAAATCTCTGATGCTATTAAAACTTATAATTTAAGATGAATTTGAATAATTTAAGATGAATTTGAATGGATCTGGCACAAATATCACATTAAGATTATCACAGTGAACTAGGTTATCACATATCATCACAATTATGCATTTTATAAATTAAGTGATCACTTTTTGACTAGTCACAAAACATAAATGGTGAAAATGACTGATATCTCACTCATATCTCACACTCCCGAATAAGAGTGCGAGACATGAATGAAAACAAAATTTGTTATTTTAATGAATGATGATGCAAAGGCAAAATGTATGAGTGTTGAAATAACCCAGGATAGCCCATGAAAGCCCTAAGGCTTATTTCCAATGGGGTCCTGTTGGTTAGATCCAAGAAGCAGTTTAGAAGAGGAGGGGACATAAACCTAAGTTGCAAAATTGAAATGCTAAATGCATATTAATAATAAGCATAGGTATCAGATTCCATAAGTTGCAGTTGAGATCTAAGGTATTGTCTTGCAGCAGATTTGAAACCATTGAAAGTGCACTTTTGTTTGACATCCGAGGGTAGAGAGTTCCAATCTTTAATTCCACTGTAATAAAAAGTTGTTGCTGCAACACCATTGACAGAAGGTACTATAAAGTTTTCAGTACTACCTCTGGTGAAATGATGATGAACATCGGAAACTTTGATGAATTGTTCAGACAAATACGACCGGCCAGTTCCATTGAAAATTTTATGCACATGACTCAGACGAAGTTGTTTTACCCTGAAATCCACATTCAACATATTAAGACTATTAAGTTCCAAGAAACCAATATGAGATCTAGGGCCAAGACTTTTAATGAACCGAACTGTTTTGTTTTGACAAATCTGAAGTTTTTTCTTAAGTTGTTTGTTCAAACCCGAGTACCACGAGGAGCATGCATAATCTATGTGACATTGGATAAGTGCAGAACATATGGATTTCCTAAGTTTTTCCTCCAAAAAGTTACATTGTCTATAAAGAAATTTAAGCCTACCATTGACTTTTTGAACAATAGAGTTAACAATAGCCTCCCCAGTTAATTGATCATCTAAAGTAAGACCAAGATATTTCACCGAACGTTGTGCCTTAATTGTATGACCATTACATTCAACTGAAAAATTATTGATTTTCCTAAGTTTCCGCTTAGAGCCAAATATTATGCATTCTGTTTTCCCCATATGCAAGGAAAGTTTATTATCAACTAACCACTTGCTGCACATCTCCAATTCTAAGCCAAGTTTATCAGATATAACCCGAGGATCCTTGTTTGAGTACAGAATTGCACTATCATCTGCATATAGTAACAATTTACACTCTGAGCTAATACTGAGTTCCATATCATTTATATAACAAAGGAAAAGAAGAGGACCTAAAATACTTCCTTGAGGGACACCACAAGTTACAAGTGAAGGGTCAGACTCTGTATCATTCACATTGACAATCTGATTACGATAAGAAAGATAAGACCTAAACCAATCTACAGACTTAATACCCATAGCTTTTAATTTCTTGCACAAAATTTCATGGTCAACAGTATCAAAAGCTTTCTGAAGATCCAACATGAGCATTCCAGTATATAAACCTTTAGAAGTTTGTGTTTTAATATAATCAGTCAAGTATGTTAAACATGAGTCAGTTGAGAAGTTGCTTCTAAAACCAGACTGAAAGTCAAACAGAAGTTTTTTCTTCACAAGGTAATCTTCCAATTGTGTATAAACAGCCCTTTCCAAGATTTTTGATACAACAGACAACACACTGACAGGTCTATAGTTACCAACCTCGCTCCTCTTATTTTTCTTAAACAGAGGGACGACCCGAGCATTTTTTAAATCTTTTGGAACAACATTTTTCTCAATTGAAAGGTTAATGATATGCCCAATAGGTTTTTTGAAAACTGAAGCTGCATCTTTTACAAATCTAGCAGGAATATTATCAGTTCCAGTACTTTTAGAAGGGTTTAATTTGCACAATTCTTTATAAATAAAATCCTCATTTACTGGGATAAGCATAAATTCATCATCCTTAACATTTTTACCTTTGTAAAAATTTTGAAAAGTGGAAGACTCTGTGTGAAATAAATTAAAACTAGAAGGCAATTTGTCAACCAAGTTAGAAGCAACAGTAGTAAAGAATCCATTAAAGCAATTTGCCACCTTTTTAGGGTCAAAACAAGTTTCACCATCAATTTCCAAAACCACATTACTGCTTTCTTTCTTTTTACTGCTATACCCAAGTTTTTTTAATTGATCCCAAAGTTTTTTCGAATTACCAACATTTTCTTCAATTTTATTTGTTAAATAATCTCTTTTTGATATCCTAGTTTCTCTCTGCACAAGGTTCCTAAGTTGACAATATTTTTTATACAAATCAGGGTCATTTGTTTTTCTAAATTTATTCAAAGTTTCATCCCGAAATCTAATATTTTGCAAAATCTCTGAGTTCATCCAAGGTTCAGTCCTTTGCTTTAACTTAACTTCTACCTTCTCCTGCCACAGTTCAACCCAGTTAAGCATCTCCTGGCAGAAAGGTACCCTTAATACCAAATAGAATGCCCTGAGCTTTACAGTTAAAGTGTTCAGTTCATTGAAAAGATCAAGTCAAATATACTGTCGTGCCAACCAAGAGTGACAGTGACATAAGATTTTGTTTACAATTGTTGAATAAAACATTAACTTGTATACTCTACTTGAGCTAACACGAATTCATAGATCACTTGTGTATTAATCCTATCCTAAGGATAGGATTAATACACAAATGATCTATTGATTATAAGTCCCTGGTAACTTTGTAAACAAAACATGACATCACTGTCACTCTTGGCTGGCAGGACAGTACTTTAAGTTGCTTTGCCAGGAGACACCAACCATATGCTGATTGCCTTATAAGAAGCTGTCAACCATACACTGACTGCTGTGCATAAGTCATCAATAAGCTACTGGCCATATATGGAAAAGTCAACTATGAGCAGGCTGCTATATGAGTATTAACCATACATAGGCTGGCTTACAAATATTGCAAGGCCAGGCTCAAGCCATACAATACCCACTAAATATTGAGCAACATCCATATGTTAACCAACCACCATTTGACAAACCCCAATAGCTTCCAGGCAGGCAGCTATGTATGGAGTAGCCAACCATAGGAAGGCTGTCATATCAGGAGTAACCATCCATAGGCAGGCTGTCATTTAAGGAGTAACCATCCTTGGGCAGGCTGTCATATGAGGAGTAACCACCCATAGGTAGGCTTTCATATAAAGAGTAGCCATCAATAGGCAGGCTGCCATATTAGGAGTAGCCAACCATAGACAGGCTGTCATATTTTGTTTGTTTGTTTTGTTGCTTTACGTCCCATGACAACAGCTATGGTCATTGCGGAACAGTCAGTTCACCTAACCACACTTTTTCCTGGGCAGGCTTGAACAAGCGGTTAACCAGTAATTCATACACATACTTTCGCTTGTAACTGACAACAACCCTTCTTGAATGAATCAGCTGAAGGGAAGAGAATGACCGTAGAAATCATTTCATGATCAATCTCCACGAAAGTATGGGACCGGACCGGGATCGAACTCACGACCCCTGGATCTGCAGTCAGACACGCATCTGTAGCCTGCAGACACGCTACCAACTGTGCTACGCGGCCCGGTATAGGCTGTCATATGAAGAGAAGCCAACCTTAGAGAGGCTGTCATATAAGGATAAGCCAATCATAGACAGGCTGTCATAAAAGGAGTAGCGAACCATAGGCAGGAAGCCATATATGGAGTAACCATCCATAGACAAGCTTCCATATAAGGAGCAGCCATTCATAGGCCAGGCTGTCATATAAGGAGTAGCCAATCATAGGCAGGCTGTCATATAAGGAGTAGCCATCAATAGACAGGAAGCCATATAAGGAGTAACCATCCATAAACAAGCTGCCATATTAGGAGCAGCCATTCATAGGGCAGGCTGTCATATAAGGAGTAACTACTCATAGGCAGGCTGTCATATAAGGAGTAGTGATCCTTAGGCAGGCTGCCATATAAGTAGTAACCATCAACAGACAGGCTGCCATATTATGAGTAACCATCCAAAGGCAGGCTGTCCTTAGGCAGACTGTTATATAAGGAGTAACCATCCATAGACAAGCTGCATATAAGGAGTAACCGTCCATAGACTGTGAGTGAGGCTGCCATATAAGGAGCAGCCATTAATAGGACAGGCTGCAATATAAGGAGCAGTCATTCATAGGACAGGCTGTCATATTAGGAGTAACACTCCTTGGGCAGGCTGCCATATAAGGAGTAGCTCATATAAGGAGTAGCCACCCATAGACAGGCTGTCATATAAGAAGTAACCATCCAATGGCAGGCTATCATATAAGAAGTGGTCATCCATAGGCAGGCTGTCATATAAGGAGTAACAATCAATAGGCAGGCTGTCATAAAAGGACATGCTGTCATATAAGGAGTAACCATATATAGACAGGCTGTTATAAAAGGAGTAGCCTTCCATAGGCAGGCTGTCATATAAGAAGCAGCCAATTATTGGAAGGCTGTCATATAAGGAGTAGCCATCCATAGACATGCTGTCATATAAGGAGTAGCCATCCATAGACAGGCTGCCATATAATGAGTTGCCAATCATAGACAGGTTGTCATATAAGGAGTAACCATCCATAGACAGGCTGTCATATAAGGAGTAACAATCAGTAGACAGGCTGTCATATAGGGAAAAGCCATCCATAGGCTAGCTGTCATATATGAAGTAACCATCCATGTAAGGAGTAACCATCCATATGCAGGCTGTCATAAAAGGAGTAACCATCAACAGGCAGGCTGACATATAAGGAGCAGCCACCCATAGGCAGGCTGGCATATAAGGAGTAGCCATCCATAGACAGGCTGCCATATAAACAATAGCCAAAAATAGTCAGGCTGTGATATAAGGAGTAACTATCCATAGGCAGGCTGCCATATGAGGAGTAGCTATAGATATACAGGTTGTCATATAAGGAGTGGCCATTCATAGGACAGGCTGTCATATAAGGAGTAACCATCCTTAGGAGGCTGCCATATAAGGAGTCACCATCCATAGACAGGCTGTCATATAAGGAGAAATCATCAATAGACATGCTGCCATATAAGGAGTTGCCATCCTTAGGCAGGCTGCAATATAAGGAGTAACCATCCATAGACAGACTGTCATAGAAGGAGTAGCCAACCATAGACAGGCTGTCATACATGAACCATCAATGTGCAGGCTGTCATATGAGGAGTGGCCATTCATAGGAAGGCTGTCATATAATGAGTAACCACCAATAAGGCAGGCTGGCATATAGGGAGTATCCATCAATAGGGCAGGTGGTAGTATAAGGAGTAACCATCCATAGACAGGCTGTTGTATAGGAGTATCCATCAATAGGCAGGCTTTAAGAAGTTGCCACTCATTGGGCAGGCTGTCATATAAGGAGTAACCATACATAGGCAGGATGTCATATAAAGAGTAGCCCTTCATAGGCAGGCTGCCATATAAGGAGCTATCATCCATAGACAGGCTGTCCTATAAAGAGTAACCATCATTAAAGGCAGGCTCCTGTTTAAAGAGTAACATCCATAGACAGGATGTCATATAAGGAGTAACCATCAGTAGGAAGGCTGATAAATAATTAGTAGCCATCCATAGGTAGGCTGCTATATAGAGTAGCTATCCATAGACAGGCTGTCATATAAGGAGTAACCATCAATTGGCATGCTTCCATATTAGGAGTAGCCATCCTTAGGCAGGCTGCCATATAAGGAGTTATCATCCAAAGGCAGGCTGTCATATAAAGAGTAACAATCATTTAAGGCAGGCTCCTATTTAAAGAGTAACATCCATAGGCAGGATGTCATATAAGGAGTAACAATACAAATACAAATACAAAAAGTTTATTTCGTAATGGAGGCCACCGGCCCATAATACAAAACAGTCATAATACAATATTGACGATGAGTGGTAAACTAGAAATTAGTTATTTATCTTACTTAATTAGATTAGGAAAAATATTGTTCAAACTTGTCTCATGGAAAAGTGTATTCATGGTTTTAACTCACAACAAGTCATCCACACGTGTCGCCCGCTGATACTTGGTCAAACAATGTAGTTCAATGTAGGAGCATTCCTATTCTGGTCCACATCGTTTGCCCCCCGCTATTATCTGTCAATAGTGCCAGCAAATGTGTGTAGCAGACGACATGAGCAAACAACATTTTCAGCTGCCTTTTTCCAAGCGCATTCGGGTCAACATATGTTGTGGTGCGCGAAAGAACCCTCTCATTGAGGCGATTCTTTTGAGCACCACGACACAAGTCTGCATATCAATTGATGCGTATTTAATTGACGCCAACTTGGACATGCGACAGACGCTTGTCCCGCCCATAATAAATCCTCGAATCAGGTTGCTAAACCCATCGCCAATGAAATACTGTCCAAGGTATATTTTTATACACCTGTCCATACAGGTGATATGAACGTTTCATATGGGCGGATCAAGGACTGTCACATTGACCATATTTGGCGAGTGCATTTGAACCGGTTTTAAAGAAAATGCACACTTCGCATGAGGCTAACCTAATTATTTTTGGGTCTGCGGATTTAGATTTATCTTTTATTTAACAACGAGATGTATAGTTATTCACTGTGCTTTGGATTACTAATACTTGTGTACATAAAATTGTGTTTCCTTCGTACTGGATATTTAAATGGTGTGACCATCGTCTTGATATGATAGGTAAGTAAAACGTGGTTGCCTTTCACTGTTATCGGAAAAATATGGAGGGACGGAGTTGCCATCACAGTAACTCCGTCACCCCTATACTTCCCCAACAGGCGCTTTTGGAATTTTGGGTATTAAGGGTTTTAGGTTTGCTTATATTTATTCATGTGAACAGGCATCTGTAGACTATCAGAAGCTTAAAATTAGGACCTACAGTCATGCACCATCTACACCCTGTTGCATTTTTCCCATGATTGCGCAATGTGCATCAGATAACCTCGATTTTTGAGTGGACACTCAGAACAGAAAATCTCACTGAGATCTCCCCTTCTGTGCAGCCAAGCAAATATACTGTTTCTTACTCGTTCAAGTGGTAAAAGAAATCTCGTTTGGAGCCGATCAGTAGGGAGGCTGATATATAATTAGTAGGCAGCCATAGGTAGGCTGCTATATAACGAGTAACTATCCATAGACAGGCTGTCATATAAGGAGTAGCCATCCATAGGCAGAATGTCATATAAAGAGAAGCCATCCACAGGCAGGCTGCCATATTAGGAGTTACCATCAATTGGCATGCTGCCATATAAGGAGTAGCCATCCTTAGGCAGGCTGTAATATAAGGAGTAGTCATCCATTGACTGGCTGTCATAGAACCAGTAACAAACCATAGACAGGCTGTCATATATGAAGTAACCATCAAAAGGCAGGCTGTGATATGGGGAGTAGCCATCCATAGGAAGGATGTCATATAATGAGCAGGCGGTAGTATATGGAGTAACCATCTATAGAGATGCTGTCATATAGGAGTATCCATCAATAGGCAGGCTGTTATATAATAAGTAGCCAACCATAGGCAAGCTGTAATATAAGGATTAGCCATCCATAGGCATTCTTTCATTTAAGAAGTTACCACCCATTGAGCAGGCTGCAATATAAGGAGTGACCATAAATAGGGCAGGATGTTATGTAAAGAGAAGCCATTCATTGGTAGGCTGCCATATAAGGACTAACCATCCATAGGCAGGATGTCATATAAAGAGTAACCATCAACAGTCAGGCTGCAATATAAAGAGTAACGTATAGGCAGGATGTCATATAAGGAGTTACCAACTAACCATCCATAAGCAAGCTATCATATAAAGAGTAACAATCAATAGGTAGGCAGCCATATAAAGAGTAGCCATCCATAGACAGTCATATATGGAGTAACCATCCATAGGCAGAATTTCATATAAAGAGCAGCCATCCATTGACAGGCTGTCATATAAAGAGTAACATCCATTGGCAGGATGTCATATAAGGAGTAACCAAATAACCATCCATAGGCAAGCTATCATGGACCTCGTCAGGAGAAAACCTTTCTTAGGTGTTTCCGACAAAGTGAGATTCAAACCAGCCTGCTCAGCTACAGAGACTAGCTAGGATAGTGAAATTTTGCTTGGTGCAAGTTTTGATATACTACTTTCCAATATGTTGTTTGCATTAAGGCCCATATAAAGATTAACAATCAATAGGTAGGCTGCCATATAAAGAGTAGACATCCATAGGCAGGCTGTCATATAAGGAGTAACAACCCATGGGGTAGGCTGCCATATAGAGTAACCATCAATAGGCAGGCTGTTATATAAAGAATAGGCATCAATAGGCAGGCTGTCATATAAAGAGTAGCCAACCATAGGCAGGCTGCCAAATAAGGAGTGACCATCCATAGGCAGGCTATCATATCAAGAGTAGCCATCAGTAGGCAGGCTACCATATAAAGTGTAACCATCAATAGGCAGGCTGTCAGATTAGGAGTAATCATCCATAGGACAGGCTGCAATATAAAGACTAGCTAATCTTAGGCAGGCTGCCATATAAGGAGTAGCCATTTATTGACAGGCTCTCCTAAAAGGAGTAACCATCCATAGGCTGGCTGCTATATAGACATAGCCAATCATAGGCAGGCTGCCGTATTATATGTAGCAATCTATAGGTAGGCTGTCATATAAGGAAATAGCCAGTCATAGACTGGCTGTCATATAAGATGTAGCCATCCATAGGCAGGCTGCCATTTAGGCATAGCCAATCATAGGCAGGCTGTCTTATTATAAGTAACAATCTATATGTAGGCTGTCATATAAGGAAATAGCCATTCATAGGCAGGCTGTCATATAAAGAGTGACCATCCATAGACAGGCTGTCATATAGGCATAGCCAATCATAGGCAGGCTGTCTTATTATAAGTAACAATCTATATGTAGGCTGTCATATACATAGGCAGGCTGTCATATAAGATGTAGCCATCCATAGGCAGGGTGTTATATGTTGAGCATTTGTCAAAATTTTTTAAAAGGAGCTATTCTTTGACTATTCAAGCTGCTACATACCGGCCAGTTAATTACAAATAATTAAGATCTAGATGAACCATCTGAAGAAGTTGTTGGTCAGAATCTACACTGTAGGGATAACTCTCATTTAATGGACAAACTGAAATATAGATCAGTTATCCAGCATGACAATGAATCAAAGCTCCAATTAAATGGTGTGCCTCATAATTGAGGTTTCAGACTTTGTCCAATTATTTAACATAAATCTACCATGTTGACATGTCTGAGATAATTTCACATTTTATCAAAGTTTTTCAGATTTACCCATCCTTGACATTTGACAAATTCAGTATTTCCTAATTCTTAAGTATTCTAAATAAATACTGTGATATAATCTATTGATATATCTATCAATACTTGAGCCTGTCCATGTGAAATTTGTTGTTTTAGCACTAGGGCTCTTTGCAAACCTTTTTAACCCTTAAAGCACCAATCACCACTGCAGCTGACGTTAAATTTTGCAACATCTTTCTTAACTTTTGAAAAAAATAAGGTATGATATCTTATGAGAATCGTCTGCCAGCAGACGATTCTCATAAAATATCATACCTTATTTGTTATTTTTGAAAAGCAGCAAAAGTTAAAATTGTTGTCTGCTCCTAATTATAGGTGGCGCTTTATGGGTTAAACAGTTTGGACCCAAAGCAGGCCCAACAAAAAGTCAAGTCTTACACCAGTCAAAAGCAGTATAGATAAAAGGCGCTGAGTTCAAATGCAGTTTATTACGTAAACTATGTTTATGTGGCAAAAATTTGCAGTTACTTGGCAAGCCACCAAAGAGAATTTGCCACTTAAGTGTACATTCATCTGTCTGTCCATCCATCCATCCATCCATCCATCCATCCATCCATCCATCCATCCATCCATCCATCCATCCATCCATCCATCCAACCACCCCCATCTGTGTTCCTGCTAAGCTCAACTCAACTCAACTCAAATATATTTGCAAATCACATAACATTTAGCAATGGATACATGAAATGCGCCCATATAAGGCAGAGAAAGACAAATATGTGACAAAATAAGAAATCAACAACAATAAACTACTCATTGATAGTCACCGACCATACTCAGAAACTCCTTGGCTAACTCCGGAAATTATTAGGGAATTAGCCGAAGAGCGTTCACGGCCAGCAATCTCCAAAAAGAAGAAGTTACTAGCGAAGGCAGTTCCTCCCCAGGAAAAGCCAGCACCAGCTGAACCAAACATCATATTAAATGACATTCAAAACGTGAGTCAACAATGTGACATAACTCATCAAGCCAGAACACCACACATCAACCCATAAATTAAAGTTTTGATATATTTATTCTCTCTTCTGAAAGAGATGAAAGTAATTGTTAAGCCATCTTAATCTTTACTTAGTGGATACAAAGTCAGTTAACCTGCATAGATTCTCTACAGTTTGGAGCTCCAACTCATTACCCAACTTGCAATGCTTAGAAATCCCTAGCTAAGTGATCTGGCATCTATCAAAATATACAAAATGCTAACAGTTCTGTTTCCAAAACTTGTTAAAGAATAATAGCTGCAACAATAGTTTATACTTGAGATAATTGATAGTGCACTCACAGCAAAGAAACGAATATTAAATTTTTAAATGTAAAATTTATTTTACTGAGAATACCTACCATATATTTCACTTAATGCTATACCCTTATTGCTCCCGATAAAAAAGACCCCACGTATGGCACCCCCCTACATTGACTGGAGGGACTTTCGCATGACTATTGTGTCAATAGTCAGTGTAACTTCCTGTCAAATCAGTTTCCGCCTCTAGATATATATATAAAATATAAAAATATATATCAGGAATGAGGGGAGGGAGGTTGGGCACTCTCAGTGAAATATATGGTAGGTATTCTCAGTAAAATAAATTTTACATTTAAAAATTTAATTTTACTAGTATCAAATATCTACCATATATTTCACTTAATGCTAGAATCATCAGCATTGGAGGGTTGGATTCCTCCTGAGAGTGTCAAACGTGGAGTATATACTTCCAGGGAAAATATAGAATATCTTAGACAGGCCCATATATAGAAAAAATATATTGGCTGATATTATCAAAGATAAAGGAAGGATATTAGTTATTATGTATTAGTCCCTTCTAATTTTAATATCCCCCATCTTCCTCCCTGGAAGAGTCTGAGTGTAAACTATCTAACTACCTTGGATGTCAAATCCTGGCATCAGATAATTCTCTTTCACATTTACATTTGTTTCTGTGTTGGAGCCGACATCCTGGGCCCCCCCACGACTTTTTGGACCACAATAACTGGGCCCAAATCTTGAACAATTTAGTTATGTTTGTTCCTTTAAATCTCTAATAGAAATTATCAAAAGTTGAACTATTAGATCAAATGGAACTGTTGCCTTACTAACTTCAAGAGAACTTCAAGAGAAGTGAAGTTAAAATACATGTAAGCCCAAAAAGCAGACATAGCCCTTAAGTTATTCATGCTTCCTGATTTTTCAGCAAAGGCATTGAAAATGGATTTGTTAGCAGTTTTGATAGTGAAATTCACCCATTGGAAATAGTTGACTTCCTTCACATCGTGATTTCCTTTAGTGGGCATGAAAAATATAGTTCTAGACATCTAATAGAATTTGTTCTTTGATATAGATTTTAACAGCTCGGGTTGAGTATAATAGTCCATTAAAATCTTTGCTTGTACAACTGTTATAAAGTCTTTGAATCTTGATAGATTCTGGTACTTTATAAAGAAGTTGATTCTTAGCCAAAAAAACCTATTCAGTTCTAATAGTAAGTGAACCATCAGAATGAACTGAGTCTGAGGTAGTCAAAAACGCAAGAATTTCACTAACACATCTGGCCATAGCCATAGATAACAGAAAAACTCTCTTCAAAGATAGATTTATCAAAGATGCTTGATTCAAAGGGACAAAATATTCTTTGCATAAATATGTGAGAAAATATGGAAGATCTCAATTTGGTGCAAATGATCTATTGACATTAGATTTTGCATTAAATGAGTTGATCAATTCCAAAAGAACGCAGAGAGTCCCTATAATGTTACTTTTTTTTGGAATATCATGAATTTGTATCCTTTGATAGTGCTAACTTGACGCTTCTGATCTCTATATGCGTATATCAAGAAGTCAGTCACTACATTAGGAGAGGCCTTGATTATCAAGGATCCATTTCACTCTAATATTGCCCTCTCACAAAATATTTTCATTTTGCATTAAAAACCTTTCTCATAGAGGTTCTTCTTGCCTCGGAGACATGGTCTGCAACATACTTTCAAACATTCTATTACTGATGGATTGTTTGATAATTTCCATGAATGAATGCAAGATTGATGAATTTGATGCAGAAACTTTCCCTGTAATTGTCCCAGTCAATCTGGCATTACTGGAAAAGTAATTTGAGAAAACATTAACAGATTTAATAGTTCCTGGAACCAAGATCTGTTTTACCAATGAGGTGCTTTGAAACAAGCCTTCATTGAGATTGACTGATTTTGTCAGCACTATATAGGAATGAAATGAAACGAGAAAAGCATAAGTGTGAATGTGATATCAGTCATTAATACACTATTGCTTTCATGTCCGCTATTTGGAAATATGTACATTGGTAACATGTTGCAAAAAGATTTACAATTGAAAATGCTGTCATTTGAAAACTTGCGTTCACAATGGATTGTTTCATAGAACATTCTTTTGTGATCATTTTCAATATACTTGAAAGGAGAACCGTTATAATGTTAAATTTCTATAATACATGTATGTGTCTTACAGCAATGCTATATTGTTTAGATGACACTAATTCAGTATGTACCAGATTTCTTGACACAGCTCTAATTAGCTTTGAGAGTATGATTCACCGTGTCAATGTATGTAATAAAACAACAGTTGTATTGTCTGTGGAAAAACTAGAACTGTTGAGTTCACAATATGAATGGTGGGCACATTTGTGATCTATTGCCGTCATCTCTAGAATATTGATATGAAGCTGTGATTGGATTAAAGTCTGAACTACATGAAATAATATTTATAAGCAGTCCTTCTGGTTCCAGATGTGTTCCTGACCCTGTCAGACTACATGTGGTATCTGAGAACCACTAGAGAGATGGAGGAGGAAACCAGTCCTATAAAATCTCTGTCAATAATGTTTCACCAAGAGATATGTTGTCTGTAGTTTTGAAATATCTTAATTTAGTGGTGAAGGAGAACATGACTGATCTCCACTATGCTAGAAGAGACATTTGTACTGGTCTGAGATGAAGTCTCTTTAGTTTTGCTGTATTGAATTTTTCAAAAGTTGGCAGAAACTTTCTTTATGAGAGGAAAGTTAAGTAATAATAAGTTAAGAGTGAATCCTGTCTTGAGAAACTCTAACTAAGCTGGTTTGAGTGAGAAATTCCATCCCTATGTAACATATCTGATGTGGCATGCTGTCACATCTTACATTTTAAGATTTTGCTACATCATTTACTTTGTTTACTATACATGTATCTCTGTAGCAGCCAATTTGAAGAAGGGTTGGGTCTGTAAATAAAATTGGAACAATATTTCGTGCTAGTGTTGAATAATTTACAAATTATCCCAATGAACTCAAAATTCTGGTAAGGAATCAACACAAATTAGTCTCTAGTGATGATCCGGACCAGTGATGTGTTCCAGATGAATGATATTATGTACGTGTTCAATCAGAGGACAATTATGATTCACTGAAAACAAATCATCAGTATCTGAGAGCAAAGTAATAGCGTTCTTGTGAAAGTGAGAAGCTATTATTGTCATATGATGGACCAGAAAATGCAAATATACTTCCGTCAGGTTAAATGAAAAAGGTCCAATAGATAGGATGAATGGAAATCACAACTTTCATTCTGAAGTTTTTTAATAATCAGGACATATTTATTAAGGATGGAAAGATCTATGTTAAACTTAATTTTCCATTCTTTTTTGGTACCCAGAATATCCTTAAGTACAAGCCTGGAGATTCCAGATAAATTCTTTCTACTGCCCTTTTTTAAACAGAAGTTTGTTGACTTCTAAGTAAGAAAGGGTGTAAAAATAAGGAATCAATACAATCAATTACAACACCTGACCCAGGATACCACTGGGAAAGTGACAAACTCACAGTTAGACACCATAAACAAGAGCCAAGAGGTCAGCTCTTTCCCAGCATGTGACCACAAGGCACATATAAAACTCTACTCTTTGTGTCTGTTGGAAAAAAATGGGTTATTTTGAAAGAGGGGACTGTTCTCCAATTGGTATCTTGTATCCTCTTTCAACTATAGAAAGTACCCACTGATATGATGTTATATTTTGCCAGAAGTAGGCAAAGTGGCCACTCATTCTCCAGCTGGAATCTGTGGTTTGAGGAAGAGCAGAGATGATAGGATTTCAGTGCTCCCCTAGAGGGAAAGTGTCCGTACTGTGTCCTCTAGGTCTTCGGGCCTAGACTGACCCAGTTCCTAACTAGGATGTCTAGGATGGAGGTTTCTTATATCAGATTTGATTCTCTGAGAAGTTGAAGGCTGGTTCTGGACTGAGAAGACATAATGGTATTAGAAACCAAATGATTTCTCAGAAATTCTGTTTTTTATATGTGACCCTGGTAGAATGCAACCTACAGGCAAGATATCAGAATAAAAAGGTGTTAATCTGAGTCTGTTTTTTGGCCATGTCGGACAAAGACTTGGAAGCAGATAAAGTCATATCCCTTCTTGCCTGCTGAATCTTTATATAAGAAAGGCAAGAGACAGAATGATTGTTGGACGTAGTCAGGGCTTTAAGAATCCTTCCCAACATTTTTCATGCAGTGACTTGTAAGCTGCATAAGAGAATATGTATGTTGATAGCTTTAAGTTTTTTCTCATATAAATACAAGCTTTTGACTGCCAGAAAGAGACATGTAAAGTTAACTGGCATTATGGTCAAGTGAAGCTTCATTTGAGGTATAATTTTCTCCTTATGAGACTGATAATACCTCATATCCACAAGGTTATCTTGATATTCCTTTCGGATAACCCAATCTTCTGTAATGAGAACCGTAACTTGATCTTGAATGAAATGGAAAATGTCAGGAACAAGTTGAGCTTAAGGTAAAAAATATATTTTTTCTCATCCTAATTAAGATCTCCTTTAATAGAAGATTTTGGATGGGCGATAAAGTAGAAGCAACTGTCTTGGTCAGAAATTTATCTCTTGGAAATTACAAATTTCATCAATTACTGAAGAAAATCTCAATCTTTCTTCATTGTTTGGATTTTCTTTCTTTGGTCGGACAGTTACGTTTCTTTCAGGTGATGAAGTTAGGATCAAATCATAATCATCAGTCTGTATAAATATTTCAGGTCTATATTCTTGACCATGGTATTCTGATCTTCTACTCCTGTCAACTTGTCTCGTTGAATGATTTGAAACTTGTCTTATAAGAATAGTGTCTTTTACTCATTTGATCCCTCTGAGGTGCCAGAGATAAAAAGACCTAAGACATTTATGAAAATTTTGGAACAATATCTCCTCTAATGTCTATGAGGTGATGAAGAAGACAAAGATAAGGAACCATATTTTAATTTTGCCATGTCTTCTTCTTTAAGTATGATGACTTTTCTTATGATGCCTGCTTGAGAGAGAACAAGATCTATGATTTGAAGCAGAGCTGTTATATCTCGATCTAGAAGAATGAAACAATTTCCTGACTGGATAACGGGTTTGTTTCAATTTGCTCAAATAACTGATCAAGAGATGGGAAGTGAGAATAAACATTGACTGTTGAAGTATTTATATGAATGACTGAAGCACTTGGTCATGAATTAACCTATGAACAAGAGTTCCAGTTGCTAGATGACTGTTGTTTGCCTATTGACTGGTCATAATGTCTGGTAAGCGGCAATTGCCCCAAGATTGGGCTTGCCTGGTGACATTGATTGGAGGTCGCCTGGTGACTGGTGGTCGCCTGGTGACTGGTAGTCGCCTGGTGACTGGTGGTTGCCTGGTGACTGGTCGCCTGGTGGCTGGTCGCCTGGTGGTTGCCTGGTGACTGGTGGTCACCTGGTGGCTGATGGTTATCTGGCGACTGTGTTTTGTCTGGTGAATGGTTGTAGTCTAAATTGACTGGTGACTGGTGAACTTTGTCAATCGACTATCTTTACCAGGTAATTAAGTGATTGACTGGTAACTGGTTGACTAAGTCAATCGACTATCTATACCAGGCAAAAGATTACCTCGTTGACTGGCTGGAGCCTGATGCCTGGTTGACTGGTGGTTGGTTGACTGGTGACTGGTTGACTGGTGGTTGGTTGACTGGTGGTTGGTTGGTTGGTTGGTCGACTGGTGGTTGGTTGGTTGGTCGACTGGTGGTTGGTGGACTTAGATTTTCTTGAGTCCCGTACTTTTGGACCAGAAAATTTCTTCGAACCAACCATTCTTCAAACCATAGAGATATACTGCTAGCATTTGAGGAAATGGGCTGTTTGTCTTCCCAAATGCTAGTCTCTGTCAGGGATCTCTCTACACTTCTAAGTTGATGGCTGCTCGACCTGACAGAGTTGGTTATCAAGGGAGACTGGGAATTCCCTGGCTAAACCGAGGTACATCCCAGCCTCCTATCAACCTATGCCGATGTGGACAGGAATTGTCCAAAATCGGTCTTGGCACCAGTCATCATCCAAAACCAGAGACGATCTTCAGTAAAATGGTCTAGCCAAGAATTCTGATCGTCTAGATTCTATCGTCTGTTTCTTCCCCATTTTACCAGAGTGTATGTGTCTTGATTCAAAAGTGACTTCAGTGAATCAGACTGGGAAGAACATGTAGAAAAACAATCAAACCTGGAACAAAAAGAAACAATTAGTGCAGGTATAATGATTGTCCAATTTGCTTTAAAATGTCTGCAGTTACTATCACAAAGAGACATATATAATAAAGCAAGAAAGAAAACACATGAACAAAAAATTATAACTTGGAGAAGAAAAACAAAGAAATTTCCCAATGAAATTCTAAAAATATTTCAATCTCCAAAATACTTATCAAAAGCAAAAAATATACCAAAATAAATGGTAAACTAGGAAAATAAGATGTTTGGGAGCCTTATCGCAAAAGAAACAAAAAATTATAACACAAATCTTTGTAGATTACAAAAGATTTAAAATTTTTATGACTTCTTTGTTCTGCGATAAAAAGGAAACTGATTTGACAGGAAGTTACACTGACTATTGACACAATAGTCATGCGAAAGTCCCTCCAGTCAATGTAGGGGGGTGCCTTACGTGGGGTCTTTTTTATCGGGAGCAATAAGGGTATAGCATTAAGTGAAATATATGGTAGATATTTGATACTAGTAAAATAAATCAACATTAATTTGTTTAACTTTAGAAACCATACAAAAATCTTACCCTTGTTTGACAAGACCCATATATTCATTCTGGCCAATTTTATCCACCATTATACCTTAATCGATTTTTTAAAGATATTTGCGATAAACACAAAAACTGCATTCTGAGGATTTAAGGATAGAGCATCTTGAGGTTCACATTAACTATGCACTATTTTTTGACATACAGAGTAATTCCCCTTTATTACCAAAATGTTTGTGCATCATTGTTGCCTTTCATATTGTTAAATAATTTAACAATGGATTTATACAAAGTACCCAATGCATAACATATGATTTTCTTTTGCTGTTGAGTATATTCTTCAATGGCCCCAACTGCATGAATAATGACTTTGGCTTCAACAGTCTTCATAAAATCAACTTTTCCAAAAAATTCCCATTTAAATGCATTGGGAAGCGACCTTGACGTTAAGTAGGTCAAGGTCAACCTAGGATCCTTATTCGAACAAACTTGGTAGGCCCAACACCCCCAATGCTACATACCAAGTCCCAAGGTCATCAGCTTCCTGGTTCTGGAGAAGATTTTTAAAGGGGTTTTACCATATATGGGCATGGCGGCCATCTTGGTCATGTGACCTAAATGTTTTGAATAAATTTTTGCTATCTTATCATAATGAGTCTTCAGATGGAATTTGAGTTCAATTGGGCCAATGGTTTGTGAGAAAACTAAGTTTTAATATATTGATTGGACCACAATATGAGTGACCTTGGTTGAAAGGGCAAAGGTCAACCCTGACCTTTAAAACTTATTTATAGCCATTGTCTCATTAGTTTTAACATATCAAGTAAGAATTATGACTTTGGCTTCAACAGTATCCAAAAAATCAATTTTTCAAAAAATTTCCATTTAAATGCATTAGGAAGCAAATTTGACCTTGACGTTATGTAGCTCAAGGTCAACCTAGGATCATTATTTGAACAAACTTGGTAGGCCCACACCCCCAATGCTACATACCAAGTCCCAAGGTCATCGGCCTTCTGGTTCTGGAGAAGAAGATTTTTAAAGGGTTTTTACCATATATGAGCATGGCGGTCAGCTTGGTCATGTGACCAGGACCATTTGAACAAACTTTCGTTCCCGGGTCCTAAGGAGTCTCCATATGAATTTGAGTTTAATTGGCCCAGTGGTTTCAGAGCAGAAGATGTTTGAAAATGTTGACGGACAGACGACAGACTGACGGACGGACGAGGGAGTGACTGGTATACTATTAGCTCACCCATGAGCCTTCGGCTCAGGTGAGCTAAAAAGTGAATAACAAAGGTGCTGATCAATCTGCACGTATATGCAGGCTGGTCTGCGCCTTTGTTGTTTGCAAACCCCCAAAAACAGGTTTTCTCTCGTCGAAGCCCATATCATATAGCTCAGAATAACAGAGTTATTCCAACTGCTAGTATATATTCTAATGATCCCCCCCCCTAAAAAAAAAGCATATATTGTGAGTACTCAATGAAAGCATTATGTATTACTCTTTGAGCTCACCTTCTGTATTCTAAACCAGACAGCATCTTGACCTTGAAATGGCATCATTCTGTCACTGATATATATCCGTCTCACACATTAATCCACAGTGAAACTTTTAAAATCCTTTACAATGAATATATAGTTCTCAATGTACAAGCTTGGATGCTTTTCAATTTACATCCTTATTCACATCACATCCAAATCATCGACTTTTATAATATTCCGCAAAATGTCTTTAGAAATGTAACATACACAAGCAAGCTTCCATGTATACATGATTTTTAAATATGTAATTTATCTAAAACAGGGAACATGAAGCTATGAGGAGATTTTAAAGCTATCATTGGCAAGTCAGTTTTCCATCCCAATACTGCAGTGCCCAAATGTTACATGAAACAGACACCGATTGCATAAATAAAATAGTAGTATTTATTTATGAATATGTTAGTTTTTAGAGTTATTGCATATCTAATGCATTAATTTTTTTCTGCCAGTATTAATTGTCTGTTGATAACCTTTGCACACAGTTTGGACCCACATCTAAGGCCTGGCATACTTTTAATCCAGATCTGGATCCAAGCTATTCAACACTGTTCAAAAAGCAGCAGCCCACAAATCACCCAGCATGCAAAGTATTAAACCAATAGGTATGTATAATGTGAAACTTTATTTTGAAACCATAAATGATATAATATATTATCATTCATAGTTTCGAGTGAATTGTTCCAATGTTTTGCATCAAATATCTCTTAATGTACAAAGTGCACATGCATGCTGGTGCAATAAGAAAGTTATTGTTTAGTTTTGAGCATGTACAGGAGATAATCCACTTGTTAACACATGTAGCTTTCAGAAATTCTCATATTCATATTTAAAAAAATTAATTCCATAATTGAAACATTACAAGCTTGTGCTAAATTTTTATTACCTTTTGAAACAAATAAATTCAATATTTAACTTAATTAAGTAAACACAAATATATTAATTGCACAAATACCAATTATTTACTGTTGCACAAAATATTGATTTATCACACTGAATATCTCTAACATTATGTGAGTTTTCCCTAAATATAGTTTATGTTCTGTTCATTCACATAAATTTTTATACTTTACGAGTAAGAATTATTTTCCATTCAAGTAAACACATTGAGCTTTGCGTTCAGATATTACTTCCTTTGAACATAAAGACGAACCAACTACACAAGCAACAAACATAATATAATCCTTGTCGCAAGAAAACCTCTCTTCAGGAAGGCTCAAACCAGCCTGTATATATTATACTTTCCAATAAGGGAATAACAAATGTGCTGACCAGACTGCATGGATGCACAGGCTGATCAATGACTTCGTTGTTTGTGCACAACAAAGTCAGGTTTCCATGTGAGCCTTGTCACAAGAAAACCTTTCTTTAGGTTTTGCCTTAACTCCAGCTTCATACCACAACATGTCAACACGGTCTACACTATTTGTTAAGACAAAAACCATCTTCTGAGAGAAAGAAATACAATATCTTTGGGAAATTATAACCTGTCCTGACCCCTAAATATATAATGGAACATCTCATATCTATTGAATCATTTGTTTGTGTTGATGCCATAATACATCCTAGTCAATAATTTTTTAGTCATGTCGGGATGTTATCTGGTTTTCCTTGGTTGAACCAGTACTAAACAAAGGATAAAGTGTCTTGCTCAAGGACACAACCCAGTGTCACCGGTGAATCTGGAACTACCTGTGTAGCGACCCTTGGATCCTGTCTAATGTCTAAAACTCTACCACTGAGGGGTTGTGCTCCCAATTTATCGGACCAGAAGGAAGAACCCATAAAGCTACATAAAGGATTAAAAGCTCCCAATCACCCACAAATACAGCTACAGTAAAACCTGTGTAAAACAGCCACTCAAAAATCGACAAAACAATTTAAAGACCTTAATGACAAATGGTAGCTTAATGAAGGTCGAAAGTATTGCAGATGCAATACTTTTGACCTGCATTTAGCGATAATTGATTTTGAAAACCAATTTTCAGTCTTTTTGAGAGTGGCCTTTTTACACAGGTTTTACTGTACATACAAGTATAAGTGCTTCTTTTCAGAAGTCTGGGACCAATTTGTATTTTGATCTATTTGGTTGTATCATTCATTCAATCAAACCGTTTTATGACCATATACATAAAAAATAGCAGACAACAGTCAAATTATACTTTTTCGATTTTCCATCTGATACGAACACATGCTCGTTATTATAAGCTCAAACTTAAATTACAGATATTTTTTTAAATTACCAGCAATGGTGTTTTGAACAACAGTAGTCTGATGCCCCGTCTGATTAGAGTGTTTGCTGTGCATTATGAAACTATGAGTCTTTGTCTTTGCTCCAATGACTGATTCTAATCTGAGTGTGGAGTGAATATTCTATTCTAATATTTCATTGATGTTCACACTGGTATAAGTCTTCTCTGGGGTTTATTTTTATGTCCATTCATTCGCGGATCCAGAAAGTTTTGTCAGAGGGGGTCCAAATTTGATAACATTTTTTTTTAGTTGATGAGGGGATAGAGGATCCAAATACCGCTATAAATGGGCCATCATCAGCCCGCCAGCAAAACGCCCCAACATTAAATGCTGCCTTGGTATTTTTTGTTACTTTTCAGGGGATCCGGACCAGTGTTGCAAATAAACCCTATATTTTTTTTTTAGATTTTTCAGGGGGGGGGGGGACCCAGACCCCCTGTCCCCCCCTCTGGATCCGCCCTTGCCATTTTTAAATGTGATCAGTCAAGATTTTTTACCATTATGCTATCTCCTAAACTACTGCACTGAATCCAACCAAATTTGCTCAGTGACATTCTAACACAAATGGGGCTCTTTCAACCCCCCCTAACCCCCCCCCCCCCCCCCAATCCAGGGGCCTTGAGAAGGGGTCAAGAGCTATGAGTATGGGATTTGCAATGGCTCCCCATTGACTGTGCGATTCTAGTCTTGGTTTTAACTTTTTGTCAGAAGTATAGTCGAATATTTTATTTCAAGAAATTTGATACTGTACTCATCCTAGGATCTTCTTTCCAATAAAGATGTTAAGATGAAAAAAAAACTGGTTTAAAGCAAGAAATATGACCCATCTAAATGCTCCATAAGTTTATTTAAAGCAATTTTCTTGGTGCATCTTGCTCTCGCTTGAGCCACTTCTTTAGAAATTAACCAGTCTTTGGGATTATTAACACTAAAATCTATTTGCTCAGTTACAGAGACTAGCTCAAAATATGAAAATACTGCTATAACAATATTTTTTTTTTAATTCTTTACGTCCCATCAACAATCTTTCATTTAAACAGGGGCGGGTCTTCCTGGGTTGAACCAGTACTAAGCTAGGATAAATGTGTCTTGCTCAAGGACCACAACGCAGTGACGCCGGTGAGGCTCGAAACCATGGCCCCTCAGTCTCAAGTCAAGCACTCTACCACTGATCGAGCCGCTGCCCTCACACTATAACAATATCTATAGGCAGCAAACACATAGTAATCAAAGCACTGAGAGTACTGGTGGGGACGGCTGCATTGAAGCGTTCAAATAGGGAGGTTGTTAGTTAGATATCTTTTCTATAACCTGCAAATGGAAACTGGAAGTCCTGTCTCTGATGTAGGGTCAAACATATTGCCACAAAGTGAAATGGGAAAGCAATCTTTCTGACGACATTGGCATTTGTTCATTGGACAAAAACAGCCTTTTTTGGGGAGAGTTTATCAAATGTAATCCATTATTGAACAATGCTAGAAACCAGATGATAATTGCTAACTTAAGAAGTGAATAATTAAACTTTATTTTCAAACGCTTTTATTATAGAGTGTTAAAATGATCCCTCAATAAATGTTTGTGAAAGCTCTTCAGGCAGGTAAGCGGTAAACAATTTTCTCTTAACTTTGTTTGGCACAACCAAAACTAAACAGTTGTAATTTGTTTCCTTATACCGTGGCATGTTTTTTTCTCCTTCAGATTTCCATTTGGTTTCTGTTGGTTAAAGATCTTATGAGGATGAGGGAAAGTGTTTCCTAGTATCTTACCTAATACAAATCCACCCACTTATTCAAAGAAATCAATAATAATCAAGAACTGATTTGATAAAGTTCTGTCCACTTTTGTATATGTTTTTCCTACTTTTACTTAATCGCCACCATAGACATTATGTGCAAGCTTGAATGAAGTCTCTTAATGGCAGAGCCAACCCAATTGTATAATTTTGGTAGAGTGCATCATTAGGGCCAAGTTTGTGAAATTATTGTAAATTTTGGATCATTGGTTCAGGAGGAGAAATCATTCAAAGACATTTCTTATCTGGAGCTTTTGTGGATCCATTGTTCAGTGGAGTGGAACCATTTGTGCAAAATTGGTAGAAGACACCATAGGGGACAGTTCTGTGAAATTAACTTGCTTTTGGGCCAGTTGTTCAGGAGGAAATTCTGTTAAAAGAAGTTTCTTAGCTAGAGCTCTGGCAGTCATTTTGTTCAAAAGAGTGGAACATCTGGTCACGAACCTGAAGGCCTAAAGTCACAGAAAGTAAGAAAATGAAATAGTACATGTTCTTCAAATACAAATGGTTCTATAAAATAACTTGTATTTCCGCCCAGCAAGGAATTATTTCAATTTCCGAAACATAAAGAAATCACATGGGGCAAGATCTAGGGAATGCAGGAGGTGAGGCAAAATAGTTACTTTTTCTTTCTTCAAAAACACTGTAACTATTTCAGAGGCATGAGCAGGGCCACTGCCATGTAGAAGACAGATATGTTTAAAACCAGTGACAGGGCGTCGTTACTGATATGTTTTAGGCTTCTCCAGTACTATATGTCTTTGTAGTCCTTTCCAGTGATGGTTTTGCCCTTTTCCACCAGCACTTTTATTGCGACTCCTTCACCAGAGAAGAAAATTGCATACCAAACCTTCCTTGCACTTAAAGACCGTTTGACAATTATTGGGCGTCTGCTATGTTTAGTGGCCAAGATTTTATTGCTAACCTTTCTGACCAGCTCAAATTTATAGACCCAATTTTCATCACCTGGGACAACATTGGCAAACTGCTTTTTGTCATAAGTTTGAAACATTTTAAGCAGCTTTTCGGCCACTAAAACCCGTTGTCTGTTTTGCTCATCAGTCAACAGATGTGGCACCCATCTAGCAAAAATATTTCGGACTTTTAAATGTTTCTTCAAAATAAAGTGAACCATTGATAGTGACATGCCTACTTTTCATGCAATATCACAAACTGTAAATCTGGCATCTCCTTAAATGATTTCCTTCATTTTTGAAACGATTTCTTTACAAGCTGCGAATTTTCGCCTTCCTGATTTTGGTGCATTTTTGATGGACTCTAAGCCAGAATAAATTTTATTTTTCCAGCGCCTAACTGTGTCATAAGACACACAAGAAGGTCCGTAAGTAGTAAAAAGTTCAATCATCAGCTGCTTCAAAGAACAGACAAGTTTTGAACGAGCTTTGATGTAACCCCTTATTTCATCTTTCTGGTTGACTCTTCTACATGTACCAACTATTTTTATTACAGTGGTCAATGACTGCGTGTATTAATATGGCAAATGTTGTGTCTTACATTAAGTCTAACGTGTACATTTATACACCGTTGTGTAGACCTTAAATAAACCTATATAGGTATATATTGGCTTTCATCGTGTCCCACGTGGATATTGAGATATAGGACAATAACCAATTCATTTCGAACATCCCTCGTAGGTACCATCATTAAAGTGTGCCCGCAAACGCTCACAATGTTGAACTCGCCTATGTTGTTCAAACCCAAATGATTCTAAAAGTCCTAGATTTTGACCTCTAGCCTCAGAGAAATGAATATTTTTGGGGATATGAAGATATATGGATATTTTTTCTGGAGGGGGGGGGGGGTTCACCACGAAATTGGACTATATTTAGGTGTAATTTCTATGCATTTTAGGGTCTTTTCTTTACGTCATGGATTTTTTGTGGGTTGCTAAAATTTCAAATATTTTTGAGGTCCTTGAAATTCCTTATATTTCTTGGGGGTGAATGGTAGATGCTGGGCCAGACCCTTCGTATGAAGAAAAAAAGAGTTACCCACCCCTCCCAAGCCCCCTGGGACACGCAAATACTCTTCTGTGACAAGAATACACTTTACAAAGAGGCTCTGTCAACTCTAAGAAACTGAAGCGGTTGATTGGGCAGGCTGGCTGACTGACTGATTGATTGATTGACTGAGAAAGCAAGCAGACAGACAGCTATATTTTGCTGCATACTGCTCTAAAACACTGGTCAGCTTTTTGGCGGGAGGGGGTGTGTGTGGCACACTGATATTATCATATATAAGTAGGTTCTGTCCATTTTTGGAGATTCAAAATTTTGAATTACTTTTTTTGTTGGGGGGGGGGGGGAGCAGGAGATCAGAAAAACAAATATGTTTGATTATGATGAAATTATGATTTATTGTTTGTACGTTTTTTTTTTTGGGGGGGGGGGGTCATTTCCATCAATTTGGAGTTTTTTAAGGTCAATGTTCAGATTTGGAAAATGTTTTTGGGGTCGATAAAGTTTGAATATGTTTTGGGTATGCCTGATATTCCTTATATTTTGTGGGTAAAGAGTGGATGCTGGGTCCAATGCCAAGCCTAGGTATTTAGAAAACTTGAAAGTATCCAAAATATGGTCAGGCACACTTACCACCTGAGATACTAGATAGTCTAGCAAAACAGGCATACAAAAAAATCAAAAGAGCAAAGAACGAAACAGACAGAAAAAGCGAGACAGACAGCCATTGGAAAGTGGACAGACAGAGAAATGGCTAGATTATGCTGCTCACAGCCTTCAGAACATTGGAAAGGCGCTCCAACCACCTGAGCTACTAGACACATGTAAGCAGGCTAAACGAGTATATAAGTAAAAGAAGGAAGAACCAATGCAGACCGACAGACGGACGGACGGATTAACGGACAGACAGACAAACAGCTAGATTTTGCTGCTCACAACCTTCAGCACTTTGGTCAGGCGATCCTACTACCGTAGAAACTAGATAATTGTGGTAAATCAGCATACAGAAAAATAAAAAAAAAAAGCGAAAACCCAATGGCTACATTCTGATCTAAAAGGGTTTTGATCCAGTCGTTTCAGCACACCAGCTACCTATCTTTTGTCATAGATGATTCTGACGTTTTGATTTTTAGGATTTCCGTGGACAAGAAAGCATATTGAAGAACCCCACGGCCATGAACAACGCCAACAATGGTCACATCCGCGGTAAGATTAGGAGCATGCTCTCAACCCGTGGTTCAGATTTGCATCAAACTCGCAATAGAACCAGTATCAGCTGTCCCTGCTGGTAGAAACTACAGGCTTTCAAAATGTAAATGCCTTTGAGCCCATCATTAGTTCTTGCCACTTTAATTAATATGTGGAAAACGGTTCTAAAAAGCCCTGCCTCGCGGCCAGATAACAAAACCCCGCGGACGCTTTAGTATTTTTCCACGCATCTCCATGGTTTAGACTTGCAACCGTTGAAGGGGTAGGGGCAGAAATCCCGTTCTCATAAACAATCGACGCTTATTTAAGCCAAATCATAAACATACAGGTAAAAACAAGTAAATGTCGTTTCACCAAAAACGCAAAAATATAGAAACCATTTCTGTAAAATGTGTAATTGTCAATCAATCCAAAAGTGTCCCGATTTCAAAACTCGTTCATGATCTATTTGCATTTTTTCTCGCATATTTAACCCTTAAAGCGCCAATCGCAACAAAAGTCGTCTGCTTATCTCGTCTGCCGAAATGTTTAAGAAGCATCTATGGCAGAAAGTGTGGACCCAGACCAGACTGCTATAGGAGCAGTCTGTTCTGGGTCAACGCTGTTTGCTTCTATACTTGATTCGTCAGTAATGTTAGGCAATTATATGAAGCAGACGACTTCAGCAGACGATATTTTCAGATGCATTTTTTCTTGGCGCTTTAAGGGTTAAGTACTGTAATGCCTTAACCATGATGTGATGTTAGAGTGACTATTCAAGAATATGTATATGCCTTTATTCGCGCCTGACAAGTGTTCGTAAATAAGTTTTAACTATTTCAAATGAGAGCCCGTACCTTCAATTTCAGTTTATTTATTCTCAACGAAAAGACTAGTCCAACAATATCCGCGGCCAAGAATTCGGTATGATACCAGTGGTGAAGCCCGCAAAATAATAATCTTTGCTAACAGGTTGGACCCAGATCAGACCAAACAAAACGTCGAGCCTGATCTGGATCCCAAATGTTTGACACTGTAGCGATAGAGCCGCAGGGGCGCATCCAGGATTCCATGTTGGGGGGGGGGGGCGATATTTAAAACATGAAATATTTTCATGCGAGCGCAGAAGACGCGAAGCCATGCTAGGGCGTGGGGGGTCGTTATGAACTTGGCACACTTTCACACACCGAAAATAATTCCAACCTATACTCAGGGTCGTAGCAACGAGTTTGAGAGTTAATGTGAGTGTTTTGATTCACAGAATGCATGAATGCGAGTTCTGTAGGTGCCAAGCGCGGGTAAGGGGGTCTGGGGCATGCTTCCCCAGGATTTATTGAAAAATCCGCGCACTTTGGTGCCTTCTGGCACATTTTCATGCAGTTTAATTCTTTATCAGAAAGCTTCATTTTTTCAAAAGGCAAAGTCATAAAATTTTGAAATGAATGGGTAAAATGAACTTCGATGTGATTTCTTCAACTTTCAAATGGTTTTCTGAACGAACTTGTAGACTATATCATGCGCGATTGGAAAAAAACTGTTTTGTGAAAATGCGAAGAACATAATTATTTGCAGACAAAAGTTTCATCGTGTGTACGTCCGAGAAACATGTTTCAAGAGATTTTTGGAGTTTCATGAAACAGTTTCATCGAATAGGACATTGCTATATTTTCTGAAACTTGTCTCATATTTTTCCAGACAATTAGCCAATCACAGCTCGGCTATTTCTTAAGGTCAGTTTACCTGTAATTTCTACAAATGTGCATACACAATTAAGAAAGGGGTCTTTTAGCTAGGTACAATATGGTGAGCCCTATATACATTTCTTCGTTGAATCCAAACTTCGTATTATTCGCGGTCCATTTAAATGTTGCGTTGCAAGTGCAATGATCATCCGACACAATGGGACAGCAATTTCGTCCTCCTCAGCATGCTCAGTAAGCACCATGTTGAAAAAGTATGCACAAATTTAGCGGGAAAGAGCAACAGGTAATGTGGAGTTGCATCGTCTGTACAGTAGTGTATGGTACACACAAAAGTTGCATACATAAGTTGCAGACAAAAGTTTCATCGTGTGTATCAGGCTTCAGACTGCTCTGGTCCGGTGTCACAATGCTTGACCGTATGATAAAATTGGCAATTGTTGTGAGCATAAACACATAGTGCTCAGATGACTCCAGTAAACGTCATTCAGAAAAAAGAAACCGAAAGATATGGTAGGCTACAATAAAATGACAGGATTTTAGCAGGGCGCCGCCGATCTGGCACCTTTGAATTTAGATCTCTATATGTACGTTTGCGAGCGGAGCGAGCAAGAAAAAATCAGACTATTTAAAATTGAAAAAAAAATCAACAATAAAAAAACAGTAGCCGCTGCTAAAAACCATATTAACAAGAAATACTATAGCATGAAATATCATGTTATACTGGGGCGGTTTAAGTGGCTCATTAATGGTTTTACCGAGTTTATGATAGAGCAGTAGATATCTTTTTAATGGACTGATACATGAGGATTGTGCAATATGTAATTCAAGTGCAGCAGCTAGGGTTGAGGGTTGGTGCTCAAAAGAACCGTCTCAATGGCATTGAGGTGATTCTTTTTGAATACCTACTATGTATTTCTGGATTTAGAAGAAAGGTTTTTATTATTATTATTAAACACCCCTGAAAGTATCTTGTGGTCTGGATGTTATTATGGCGATGTGCAGACTGATCTAAAGTCATGAGTTGCACCTTCTTGAGTAGGTAGATCTGTTCTCTAAACACGGTGCCTATTTGCTGTCATGTGTACAGCTTAAAGAGATGTCGTAGTACGTTAACAGTTTGTCCAGCTTTCTTTTCATTATGCGTAGGAGCTTTGGCTACTGTTCTATGATCTCTATACAACAGTACGTAATCTACATTCTCAGAAAACATATAAAAGTGGGCCACCATCGGCCCGTCACCAAAACTCCATTATGGCATTTGGTTGGCGGGTCGACAGTGGACAACCGGGCATAGTTTTGGTAGCGCTCAATGGCATTTTCAAATGCACTTAAGTGTTCAAATGTACGGTCCAATGTGACAAATATGAACCATTCTGACAATATAAACTGAAACTTTTGTGAAACTGAGTCAAATTGTAGAATGAAAGCGTAATGATCAGTAATTACTTTTGGTTTGATTTATCTATTATAAAGACCGATAGTTTAAAGACCTTCTTGATCTGTTTGCGGCAGGTAATAGGGATCAAAGACAATAGGATAATTTCAATTTATTGTTTTCGTCGTATGAAACATAATGCTCTATGCTTATGTTTTTCGCACACACGACACCCTATAAACTGACATTGAGATAAAAAAAAGTATTTGGGCCTCGGAACGTGAAAGCCTGTCTTGGGGGGTGCGAAAAACAAATGCGCAGACTAGCCTGCGCATTAGCGTAGACTGATCAGCGCCTTTTTCATTTGGTTTTTGGGAAGTATCATTTCTAGAATTGCTACAAGTGAAATTTCAATTTTCTAGCTAGCCTCTGTAGATGAGGAGACTGTTTTTAGACTCGCTTTTTCAGAAGCCCCAAAGACAGGTTTTTGTCGCGTTCAGGCCCATTTTGTGTCGAAAATTGCACAACATGTAACACAAACGCAGTAGCCTACCTAATCAATGCAATTATATATTTTCTGGCATCAATGGAACATTGCAAACTGTTTGTAAACGTCCCTTGATGTCAATATAGCAACTCGAATAATGATTATGCTACTGTACTCCTAGCTTACTGATACACACTTCCTTTAGTAAAAGCCAATACTTATTAATCATGGTGGAACCGATAGGAAACAGTTTATCTGCCTGTTATATTACTGGGTCTGAGCTGTTATTTATTCTTTTACAATTAATCATCGTTTCCTTTGTTGAATTAAAAGGAAAAACTTAGATTTGTTCTTACATTTTCAACTTTCTAAGCGTTGTCGAAAACATAAAATTGATCAATGCCTGACCGATTGTAGGCTATATATATAAATAGAACGCACTAAATCGCGTTGCGATTGGCTGTGTATAAATAATCTACATATACGTGTAGTGTGTATATCACATGACCGTTTTGGCGGGATAGGCATAAAGTAAAACTTCGAATGAAATCATACAAGTAAGATTATTTAATCCCCAATAGTTAAGCGACTTTTTGGGGTCAGCTGAGATAATTCTTGATTTATATGAATGTTATATTATTTACATACATAGCCGCGTAAAAAAACACGCCGACTTGTTTGTTTGTTGTCAATGAAAGCAGACTACAATTGCAAGTCCACTATGTCTTTTACGATATGCCTATCATTATTATATTACTGCGCAAGGTATTATTTCTTAAATATATTTGTATTTGAATTAGCAATTGGCAATAAATCATTGCTTCGATACCCAAACTGAAGTTTCTAAACTGCAAAGCATAACAAACAATAAAAAACAACGAAAAAAAGAACTACTTTTTACGCGTTATATTTTCCAGAAAGTTGTTCGGTTTGTATTAAGCCTTTATCCTGCGGAATCCGGATATACCCCGTTCTGGAAAACATTGTAGATCCGGATCAGTTGGCTTCTCAGGAACAAACTAGTCAGGATCTTTACGACTCTTTATCATGCATCTAATTAAATTGTTAATATTGAAACCATGCAACTTATATGTCTGAAAATTTGCAAGGAGTGTAGCATATATTTAATGTATGGCCTGACAAGGGTGAAAATCGACGTGACTGAAAAACTGTAAGTGTTAAAATTGAGTCCGGATGCAAGCATCCGTCCCCAAAAATGGCCCTGGTGTGTTTTAATGGGTAATTTTCATGTGATTTTTTTTCAAAATTAACTTTTTTCAAAATTTCATTTGGGAATGCCATCAAAGTGTCAAACAGTGTTTGGACCCAGACCAGGCCCAACATTTTGTTGGAGTCAGGACCTGATCTGGATCCAAACAGTTTGGAAAGGTACACTGTCAGGCAATTTAGAGCTAAGTCTAGGCAAGCAAGCAACAAAATCAGGTTTTCTCATGACAAGGCCACTTTGAACAATAGACTGATTCACTTTCATATCGGCCTCAACGGGAGAAAAACCTGTCTTCGGGGATTTGCAAACATCAAAGGCACAGACCAGCCTGCGCATCCCGGCAGACTGATCAGTGCCTTTGTTATTCGCTTTTTGAAAAGTATCATATCTAAACTTGCTACAGGTGAAATTGCAGTTTTCTAGCTATAGTCTCTGTAGCTGATGAGACTGGTTTGTCTTGCTTTGTCGGAAACCAAGAAGACAGGTTTTGTCGCGTGGAGGTCCATATATATCAAATGTTAAATGTATAAAAAAAAATATGATAAAAGAGTCTGGCCATGAGAAAACAGTCAAGTCAAAAAGTTTAAGCCTGCACAGTTATAGTGTACTCAACTGCCTAAATTTTTAAAGATAGAATAAAGATTCAGTCTTCATTATCAGTCAGACGTTGCAACTCACCGTATTTTAGATCCTTACATACTTGGCCAAATTTTCAAATTTCTAGCTAGTCTCTGTAGCTGAGCAGTCTGGTTAACACTAAGGTTTTCTTTCCCTTGATAAATCTCTGAGTATCATATTAACAATTAAAATGCATATCAAGGGTTTTTACATCACTAATGTGACAATTAATACTGCATATGCAGACAGACACCTTTCAGATCTTGGTTCATCACCAGCTGACCGAAGATTGTTTTTAATTGCTGATTCTTCTGTGATCATTGATTTGATGAGGTATGGGAGCGCAGTGGCTCAGTGGTAGAGTGCTTGACTCGAGACTGAGGGGCCGCGGGCTCGTGCCTCACCGGCGTCACTGTGTTGTGTCCTTGAGCATGAACATTAATCCTAGCTTAGTACTGGTTCAACCCAGGAAGACTCGTCCCTTTATAACTGAAAAATTGTTGATGGGACATAAAGAATCAAATCAAACAAAATTTGATGAGGTGTGATATATGGCACAGGCAATCAGCGCAGACCATGCATGATCAGGCTGTTCTCTCAGATCTGGGTTTACACTGTTTGCTAAGGTTGAGGTATATGGTGTTCATTTGAATCTGTACATGCATATCAAACCTAGTCTTGCTGAATCAATGACTTGCAAAATAGTGAAAAACCCATATGAGATCCCTTCCATCCCAACCCCTACCCCAATTAACCCCTTCATAATCACATCCACAGAAAACCTGCTGACTCACAAATCCAATACTTCATCATATTAAAGGTTAATAACACTACATTCCAGTAGTCAGAAGAATACATGGTCAATATCATTCACAATTTATGAGAGGTATATGAGATCCCTTCTATCCCCACCCCTACTCCAACATCTACTGAAAATCTGCTGACTCACAAATCCAAAACTTCACCATATTAAAGGTCAATAACACCACATTCCAGTAGTCAGAAGAATATATGGTCAATATCATTCACAATTTATGTTTTAACCAGATAAAATCACAGTGCTGAAATATCTATGGAGAAATCCCAGCAAAGCCCCACAAAAATGGAACTTAATACACACCAAAACCACCTAACTCATTTAAATAAACACTTGGAGCATTAATTCCACTCTTCTTATCTTCTTAAAAGAACAGCAAAAGCTCTGATCAGACTGTACATTCAATGTGCAGTCTGATCAGAGATTTTGCTGTTCAAAAACATGTGCTACCAAATGGTAGTCATTTCCTTCGACCAGCAGCTCATTAAGCTACCTATCACCACAAATAGATAACAACCGGTAGCCAGCCTCTGAAGAGCTTGAGTGATAGCAAATTGCTCCTAGATAACAGAAATATCTACTAAAGCACATTTGAGCCGCAGCATGAGATTTCCAACAATGTGATGTGTGCGACCAGCAAAACCTCAGATCAGCCTGCGCATACGCATAGACTGATCAGAGCCTTTGCTAGTCGCTTGAGTACTCTATGATTGTTAAGCTACTGACCCAACACCATTTGGAGTTTCTAAGTTTAACAGGAGGCTGCACAGGCCTTTCTGAGTCTATTAATGTCAAAATGCCACATTGTTGGAAATCCCATGTCACGGCTCATTTTTGATAGGAGTTTGGCTACCTAGTTCTGAAACACACATCATCAGAGACATACTGAGATTTAGAAGCCCACTTAGGTTTCTATTTTAGCTAGATTAGATAAGATGTGTTTAAATGAGCCAGCACAAGATTATGGTACTTTATCACATCGACAAGCAGTCAAAGCTCAGACCAGCCTCACTGAGCTCACCTAAGCCCACAAAACGAAATAGGCTGAAGGCCCGGCTCAGGCTAAAAATTAGGCTTGTAGCCCAGTTATATAGCTGCAAGGCCCTTTTACGGAATAATTTTAAATAAATGGAATAAGAACCCTCATCTATGCCCGTTAAAATCATTCTAATCTTTATTCTACCAACGTATACAAAGAATTGCATTGGCTGTAGTTTCCCCACCGTGACGTAACGTAGACGTTGGCGCCTTGTGTGCAATGCTGTGGTTCTCACCAAGTATGGTTGTGGTCGCCGTATCAACAAAACCATTAAGCATGATAAGGGTTTAATAAGGATGCTCAAATAAAGACTTAAAGTAAGTAAGGGTGCAAAGATCATGAATTGATTAAGTCAGATCTACAGCAGACCCCCCCCCCCCCACCCCCCTCACACACACCCCATTCATCCCAGAAACATTTGTAAACTGACCACATTATATCTTAATGCATATTTCAAATTATCATTTAATATACACCAGTTTAAAAATTTGGCATAAGTTAATGAGATAACATTTGAAAAACTTGGCATTTTAAAGGTTGACATGAAAAGATTTGAATCATCTAGACAAGTTCAGAGGTCTGTATA
Organism: Loripinus fragilis; assembly: GCA_964019695.1. Lineage (NCBI taxonomy): Eukaryota > Metazoa > Mollusca > Bivalvia > Lucinida > Lucinidae > Loripinus > Loripinus fragilis. Next base: position 136,959,490 of record OZ026514.1, on the reverse strand, counting down.
CTGGCATGAAATATTAAAGGTTTCAACATAATATGATAAGATTTTAAAATTGATTCTGATATTTAACCTGGCACAGTTCAACACAGTTAAGCATCTCCTGGCAGAAAGGTACCCTTTATAACAAATAGAATGCCCTGTGCTTTACATGATCAGTTAAAATATTCTGTTCATTGAAAAGATCAAGTCACAGATGCTTAAAGTAGCTTTGCCAGGAGACACCAACCATATGCTGATTGTCATATAAGAAGTAGTTAACCATACACTGACTGTCTAATGTCAGGTTTCCCAGAGAAATTTAAAAACACAATTCCATGGTTTTGTGTGTCTGACAGCTAGTTTTCTGGCTACTGGTTGTTTCATCAAATTATTTCACAAAATTCCATGATTTTTCCATGATTATTCAGTTTTTTTTCAGATTCCATGATTTTTCCATGCATGAAACTTTTTTTGGTGATTTTCCAGGTTTTCCATGATTTCCAGAGCTTGTGGGAACCCTGTTATGTGCATAAATCAATATAAAGCTGCTGCCCATATATGGAAAAGTCAACTATGAGCAGCAAGCTGCCATTGAGTATTAACAATACATAGGCTGGCTTACTAATATAGCGTAGCCAGCCCAAGCCATACTAAGTTGACCAGCTGCCATTTTGACAAACACCAATAGCTTCCAGGCAGGCTGCTAAGTATGGAGCAGCCAACCATTATGGGAGGCTGTCATATAAATAGTAACCATCCATAGACAGGCTTCATATAAGGAGTTACCATTTGTTGAGCAGGCTGTCATATAAGGAGTAACCATTTGTTGAGCAGGCTGTCATATAAGGAGTAACCATCAATAGGCAGGCTGCCATATAAGGAATAGCTATCCATAGACAGGAGCAGACATTCATAGGGCAGGCTGTCATATATGAAGTCACCATCCTTAGACAGGCTGCCATATAAGGAGTAACTATCCATAGGCAGGCTGCCATATAGGGAGTAGTCATCCATAGGCAGGCTGCCATATAATGAGTAACCATCAATAGGCAGGCTGTCATATAAGGAGTAGACATCCATAGGCAAACAGTCATATAAGGAGTAGCCATCAATGGACAGGATGTAATATAAGGTGTAGCCAACCATAGACAGACTTCCATATAAGGAGTAACCATCAATTGGAAGGCTGTCATATAATGAGTAACCACCCATAAGGCAGGCTGGCATATAAGTAGCCATCAATAGGGCATGCTGTAGTATATAAGGATTAACCGTCCATAGACAGGCTGTCATATTAACTGTAGCCAAACTAAGTCAAGCTGTCATATAAGGAGTAACCATCTATAGGCAGGCTGCCATATAAGGAGTAGCTATCCATAGACAGATTGTCATATGAGGAGTAGCCATTCATTGAGCAGGCTGTTATATAAGGAGTAACAATCCTTAGAAAGGCTGCCGTATAAGGTGTAACCATCCATAGGCAGGCTGCCGTATATGGAGTTACCATCCATAGGCAGGTTGTCATATAAAGAGTAACAATCACTAGGAGACTACCATATAAAGAGTAACCACCCATAGGCTGGCTGTCATATAAGGAGAAGCCATTCATAGGACAGGCTGTCATATAAGGAGTAAGTATCCTTAGACAGGTAGCCATATATTGAGTAATCATCTATAGGCAGGCTGCCATATAAGGAGAGGTCATCCATAGACAGGCTGCCATACAAGAAGTAACCATCAATAGGCAGGCTGCCATATAATGAGTAGCTATCCTTAGGCAGACTGTCATATGAGGAGTGGCCATCCATAGACAAACTGTCATATAAGATAGACAGACTGCCATATTAGTAGCTATCAACAGAAAGGCTGTCATATAAGGAGTTACCATCCATAGGCAGGCTGACATGTAAGAATAAGCCATCAATAGGTACACTGCCATATAAGGAGTAGCCATCCTTTGACAGACTGTCATACAAATAGCCATCAATAGACAGGCTGTCATATAAGGATCAGCCATTCATAGGGCATGCTGTCATATATGTAGAAACCATCAATAGGCAGGCTGTCATATAAAGAGTATCCATTCAAAGGGAGGCTGTCATAATCATCAGTAACCACCAATAGGCAGGCTGCCATATAAGTAGCCATCAATATGGCAGGCTGTAGTATAAAGAGAAACCAACAATAGGCAGGCTGTCGTTTAAGGAGTAGCCATTCTTAGGCTGACAGTAATATAAGAAGAAACCATCCATAGACAAACTGTCATATAGGGAGTAGCCAACCATAGACAGACTGCCTTATAGGGATCAGCCATTCATGGGGCAGGCTGTCATATAAGGAGAAACCATCAATAGGCAGGCTGCCATATAAGGAGTAGCCATCCTTAGGCTGACAGTAATATAAGAAGTAGCCATTCACAGAAAATCTGTCATATAAGGAGTAACCACCCATAGGCAGGCTGTCATATAAGGAGCAGCCATTCATATGGCAGGCTGTTGTATATGAAGCAACCATCAATAGGCAGGCTGTCATATAAGGAGTAGCCATTCATAGGAAGGTTGTCATATGAGTAACCACCCATAGGACAGGCTGGCATATATGTATCCATCGATAGGGCACGCTGTAGTATAAGGAAACTAGAGGACCTGAAGGTCCTGAGGCGCTCACCTGACATCTTTAATTATGTTAAAATAGGTCAAAGTCAACTACAGCTTATAATAAAACATATTTTGTTTTACCATATATGGGGGTTGCAGCCATTTTGGTCAAGTGACTAAAAACAATCTAATAATAACTCCATCAAACAGCCCGGTGATATCTGAGAAACCAATGTTTATATAGGTATGTGGCAGTCCAAATGAGTGGCATTGGATAAAAGATCACAGGCTAGCTTGACATTTGGTACTTATATAAAGCCATTGTCTCATCGGGTTAAACATTTCTCGAAAGTATTATGATTGTGGCTTAAACAGTCATAGAAAATGAACATTTCATGATTATTCCCGTATAAATACATTAGGAATCAAATTTGACCTTGCCATAAAGTCAAACCTGGTGGTACCACATCCCCAATGCTACATACCAAGTCCCAAGGCCATTGGCCTTTTGTTCCAGAGAATAAGATATTTAAAGGGTTTTTAACAGATATGGGTGCGGTGGCCTTGACCTTGAAACTTATTTATAGCCATTGTCTCATTAGGTTTCACATATCAAGTGAGAATAATGACTTTGGCTTCAACAATATTCAAAAAATCAACTTTTCCAAAAATTTCAAATTTAAATGCAATCGGAAGCAAATTTGACCTTGATGTTAAGTAGGTCAAGGTCAACCTAGGATCATCATTTGAACAAACTTGGTAGGCCCAACATCCAAAATGTTACATACTAAGTCCCAAGGTCATCAGCCTTCTGGTTCTGGAGAAGAAGATTTTTAAAGGGTTTTTACCATATATGGGCATGTTGGCCATCTTGGTCTAGTGACCTAAACAATTTGTTTGAATCTTGGCTAACTTTTTTTAAGGAGTTTTCATATGAAATTTGATTTCAATTGGCCCAATGGTTTCTGAGAAAACTATGTTTAAATATATTGATGGGACTCCAATATGAGCGGCTTGGCTGAAAGGTCAAAGGTCAACCTTGACCTTTGGAACTTGTTTTTAGCCATTGTCACATTAGATTAAATATACCAAGTGAGAATAATGACATTGGCTTCAGCAGTTTTAAAAAAATCAACTTTTCAAAAATTTCCCCATTTAAATGCATTAGGAAGCAAATTTGACCTTGACGTTAAGTAGGTCAAGGTCAACCTAGGATCATCATTTGAACAAACTTGGTAGGCCCCACAGCCCCAATGCTACATGCCAAGTCCCAAGGTCATCGGTCTTCTGGTTCTGGAGAAGAAGATTTTTAAAGGGTTTTTACCATATATGGGCATGGCGGCCATCTTGGTCATGTGACCGGAACCATTTGAACAAACTTTCGTTCCCCCATCCTAAGGAGTCTCCATATGAAATTTGAGTTCAATTGGCCAAGTGGTTTCAGAGGAGAAGATGTTTGAAAATGTTGACGGACGGACGGACGGACGACGGACGACGGACGGACGACGGACGACGGACGCCGGAGTCACTGGTATACTAATAGCTCACCTCGGAGCCTTCGGCTCAGGTGAGCTAAAACATCCATAGGCGTGCTGTCATACAGGAGTATCCATCCATAGGCAGACTGTCACATAAGGAGTATTCCATCCATAGGCAGGCTGTCATAAGATGAGTACCCAACCATAGGCAAGCTGTCATATAAGTAGTAGCCAACCATAGGCAAGCTTTCACTTATGAAGTTGCCACCCATTAGGCAGGCTGTCATCAAAGGAGTAATCATACATAGTACAAGCTGTCATATAAGGAGTAACAATCCATAGGTAGGCTGTCATATAAAGAGTATCCATTCATAGGCAGGCTGCCATATAAGGAGTAACCATCCATAGGTAGGTGTCATATAAAGAGTAACCATCAATATTCATAGGCAGGTTGCCATATAAAGAGTTACCATGAATAGGCAGGCTGATATATAAAGAGTAACCATCAATAGGCAGGCTGCTATATAAAGAGTAAACATTGATAGGCAGGATGTCATATAAAGAGTAACCATCATTTAAGGCAGGCTGCTATATAAAGAGCACCATCCATAGGCAGTATGTCTTATAAGGAGTAACCATCCATAGGCAGGTAATCATATAAAGAGTAACCATCAATAGGGAGGCTGATATATAATGAGTAGCCATTCATAGGTAGACTGCTATATAAAGAGACAGGCTTTCATACTGTCAAACAAAAATTTTACCCTGAATTGAACAAATATGTTTGACAAGACCCATATGTTCATTCTGGCCGATTTTATTCACCATTATATTGTTGTGCCAGACAAAAGTGACAGTGACGAAATACTTTGTTTACAAATGCTAAGTAAAGCACTAACTTGTACGCTTCACTTGAGCTAACGCGAATCGGTAGATGACTTGTGTATTAATCCTATCCTGAGGATAGGATTAATACACAAGTGATCTATCGATTATAAGTCCCTGATAACTTTGTAAACAAAAAAAATGAAGTCACTGTCACTCTTGGCTGGCAGGACAGTACCTTAATCAATTTTTAAAGATATTTGCGATAAACCCAAAAACTGCATTCTGAGGATTAAAAGATACAGCATCTGGAGGTTCACATTAATATTATGCATTATTTTATGACATACAGAGTTATTCCCCTTTATTACCATTTTTAAATGAGCAAAATGTTTGTGATACATTTGCTTGAACACATGCTCCATACATCATTGTTGCCTTTCATATTAATATTGTTAATAATTTACCAATGAATTTATACAAAGTACCCAATGCATAACAAATGAGTTTCTTTTACTTTTTTGTTTGTTTGATTTGATTCTTTATATGTCCGGTCAACAATCTTTCAGTTAAACAGGGACTGGTCTTCCTGGGTTGAACCAGTACTAAGCTAGGATAAATAAGTCTTGCTCAAGGACACAATGCAGTGAAGCCGGTGAGGCTAGAACCCACAGCCCCTAGGTCTCAAGTCAAGCACTCTACTCCTGAGCCACTGCGCTCCCTAGAAAGTCTTAGAGACCACAACTGAATTTCTTCTGCTTATCAGTTTTTGGAGCATTATTGGTAAAAAATCAGAGAAAGGAATTATTAAGTAATTACCCAGTTAAACACATGGAATTCCAGTAGCAAACCTAGTGGTTAGTTTTACCTGTTAATGTAGCAAATAATCTAATCAAAAGGTAATTCTACATCAAAAGCATTTTTTCTAGTCAAGCATGATGAAAATCCACAGAAAACAATGTGTTGTATTTTCTCATTATATCAGCACACTGGCCAGATGATCTGATGCACTGAGAGGTAAAAAGTGGATCAAAAATTCATTTTCTTATTTCTCAACCAAAATATATGTTGTGGGTACTCAAAAGAACCGTCTCAATGAGGCGGTTCTTTTGAGCACCCAAAACATATGTTACAACTTATGGATAAGAAAACATTAATATTTTAACACTGAAATCTTTTCTTTCTTTATCTATAGACCTAAGTGAATGGTCACAATTAGTATATACAATCTAATATAAACCATATTGCATGTACAATGTGCAACAATGAACGAATGCAACAAGCAATTAGTCAATTAGTACACCAGATATGATAGCCATCGACTTCTGAAAACAATACCAAAATATGCTCTGGACCTGCGTCAAAATACTGATTGTATATTGACATATATATCTATTAGGGGAGACTATGTAAATTAATTGACCCCCCCCCCACCCTGCCCCCCCCCCCCCCCACACACACCTGCCAAGGAATTTTGATGAGATTTGTATGTGTAAAAGGTTTGTATAAAAGAGTGCTATAGGGTGCTATATTACCCAAAGCAGGCACCCCATAAGCATTGGAGACGGACATAAAAATTGTCTTATACCACCCTTTGAAAAAAAATTTTAAAAAAGAGTTGCAGACAACAAAAAACATGCAAAACTACCCAGCATTTAAAGAGTTATTTGTTTGTTTTGTTGCTTTACGTCCCAAGTCAACAGCTATGGTCATGGCGGGACGGTCAGTTCACCTAACCACACTTTTTCCTGGGCAAACTTGAAAAAGCAGTTAAACAGTACTTCGTGCACATACTTTCGCTTGTAACTGACAACAACCCTTCTTAAAGAAGGAGAATGACAGTAGAAATTATTTCACAATCAATCTCCACGAAAGTATGGGACCGGGCCAGGATCTAACTCGCGACCCCTGGATCTGCAGTCAGACTCGCATCTGTTGCCAGACACGTTACCGACTGCGCTAGGCGGCCCGGTGTTTAAAGAGTTAAGCAGTATAGTTTATCCTCATTAGAACTTATACAAAGAGAGAGAGAAAACATTCACATGCCTTTAGTTGAAACTCACTGCGCATAACAGAAAAATGATTTTCTTATTTCTCAACCAAAACATATCTTGTGGGTACTCAAGAGAACCGTCTCAATGAGACGGTTCTGTTGAGCACCCAAAACATATGCTAAAAATTATTGGTAAGAAAATATTTACACTTTTACGCTGAAAATTTTTTTTGATCTAAACATATGCATTCAACAGGAAGCATTTGCAATCAATCATATTACAACTGTATCCTCATTTCAACATAATATCTCTGCAGAAATTCCAGTCTTGGCACAATTTTTCTTTAATCCAGCTTGTGAACGAACACCTGAACAAAATCTGTGTCAGAACATCCCACCTATACCGACACCATATTAATACAAATATTTTACTAATCATAACCACACTATATAAACCTAACAGTTTCAACAAATCTGATCATTTCACAGTTGAGTTAGCTGAGCGGACAAGACAGATAGATCTCAACAACTTAGGTATATAATTGCTACTTTTTACACCTCCAGTTTTAAAGATCTAGGCAACAGCTGTCAAACTGTTTCATTTCAATAAAATAATTACCGTACTCGTACTAGTTATATATACCATGGGTTGTCCGCCTGTACGTGAAGATAATGCACGAGCTTTAGCGAGTGGATTATCTTACGTACAGGCCGACAACCCATGGAATAACTATTTTATACCACCTACATCAGTGTAGACCTTGCACAGCACAGGCTATTTAGTGCTTAAGTTGGTAAGGGTGGTATAAATCCAGATTACTGCACATCCTCTAACAAGAAAGGAACTCTCTTTCAGTATTCTTAGGGACTTAATGAGTCTGTATTGTGCACCTGAGCAACTTTACCCCCTCCCCCCTTTACATCCAAACAAATGAATGATTCATGCAAAGCCAGTTGAACCCACTGGGCATGATTGGCAGTTTTTAATGTACTAGATCACTAAGCACTGCTCTGTGCAAAATGCTTAGGCTTCATAAATAGGTTTACATACCCTAAATAAATGATCATCCGAGGTGTGGGTATGGATCCCATTGGGGCTTGATTGGCAGGATATATGTAGGGGTCCACTACATAAGCTCTAGATCATACATGTAATGGTTTCATAAAAGAATTTCAAAATGTCTTGGGATATCAAAGACTTTCCCAATCTTAATCATTGCAGATGTCTCCTATCAAGTTTCTTTTCAATCTGACAATCAGTTCTGGAGGTGATGTAGTTTGAAGATGCCATATTAATATCGAAACAGAAAGATTTTAACAATTATGTATATCCAATTGTAGAGAAAATCCCTCCTGCCCAGTTTCAGTTCAATGCCAGGAGATGTTTTTTGAAGAATCTCAGGATGGTGCCGACTGCCATGGCCGCCATCTCCGATATTTGATTGAAATGATTTTAGCAATTCTGAATCTCCATACTGTCGCATGTTCAATCTGATATAAGAAAATATTTTTCTGTTAAGCACTCTTAACTATTAGTAAGTCCTGATATAAAGATCTGATGTTGTTTTAAGAATTTCAAGATCACGCAACAGTTTGTAGCCTAGTGTTGTGTAGAAAAATCCTTTTTGTGAAACTTGGCAAACATTGACTTTCATACGAGATGCTTACAGGACAAGAGTACCAATAAAAGATATAATGACCCACATCGCCAGCAAGAATGTGATTCAAACACCTCATTATAAGGTAATTCTAGCCTTTTCAAAAACTTATATGAAAAATTAATATATTTTATAACTTTCACAGGAGCTTAACTGTTTGAAGGTTACAAACCATCCTGAAATAATTGTGATAATAAGGGAGCCATTGCGGTTCAACAAACATGAATTTTACCTTCAAAATATTTTGCCTTTGAACAGTTTCTGGACCTATTAGAGTTCAGTTTGAACTCTTTCCATGCTTGTGGTGATTTTTGTTGAATGCTGATAGCCTTTGCACATCAGTCCTGATCTGGATCAAAACAGTTTGACACATTGGTAGCAGATTCCTGAAAGATTTTTTTTAAAAGATTATTTTGAAAAACATCAGCAGATGACAACAGAAGCATGAAACATGTTATTAATATTAACCCTTTGTATTTGGGAAACCCTTAAACGGGTACTTTTGCAAACTGTGCATATTGCAGCATTTCATCAGGGACTACACTGTTTGTAAAGGTAAAAAATGATCTTCAAACAAAAGAATACAATATTTTTTGAAAATTATAACCTGACACCCCAAGATATGAACAATGGACTAGCTATCCCAAGTTTATTGTATCAAACAAGAAGGAAAATTCCATTAGTATACAAAGGGTTAAATAAAAGCTGGATTGAACTGTTATTGAAAACCCTAAACTTCTAGCTAAATAAAACCACTATATCAATCCTATGTAAAATTATTGCTATTAAGTTATTTGATCAGCAAAATCCTATAATCTTTAATATACAAAATTACCTAAATTTCTAAGGTCAAGTGGATTGACTTCTGCCCTAGCTAATTCTGGTAAAATCCCTAAAGGTCTCCAACAATGCCAGACCATGTGATAACGGTACTTCATACGTTTAGATTAAACAAAATTTTTCAGGGTAAAACTTGTACATTTTTTCTTACCCATCAGTTTTAACATTTGTTTTGGGTGCTCAAAAGGAACTGTGACCGTCTCATTGAGACAGGTTTTAGAGTACCCACAACATATACTCATGTCCAATGAAAACGCACCACCTACAAAAATGACTATATCTTTTCAACGACACAACATTTTATTTTTGCAATTGCATTTTATTGTACTGTAGCAATTCCGTAAGTTACTGGTAGGTCTTTAAAACGGAATGCTCACTGATGGACCGTGCTGGAAGCATTTAATAAAACAACCGTCAAAACAGAAAGTCACACAACCAGCCATTGAGAGTGTTAGAATTTTCAAAATCATTATTATCGCATTTTTCTGTACATAGATTGCAAAGAATCTCAATATTTGTAGACTGGAATAGTAAACTTGCCTTGAAAGCGGATAAAACATCATGATGTGACGTCACTAGCGTCATTATGACCAGCGTGTAAACTCGAGTCATTCAAGGAATCCTTCTTTTTCTGATGCAAAATTACGACAAGGCCCTAGCAAGAAGATTTCTTGCTCATGTAGCGTGTCGTTAACATCGACGGAGTGTAGGTATCAACGTTTTTTAGATAAACGTCAATCTCTAAAAACTAGTATACAAAAACCTAAGAGTATATGTTTGGACCTTAATGTGAGATAATACTCGCACCAACAGATCGACACAAATTTTAGAAGATTTAAAACGTTAGTGTTACGAACAATGGCTGACGACGCGCTCAAAGTTGATGTTAATGATACAACGTCAGTTGTTTAGAAGATTTTTATGACGTTTTGCATGTGTGTGGGTTTGTACGATGGAAACCTAAGAGTATATGTTTGGACCTTAATGTGAGATAATACTCGCACCAACAGATCGACACAAATTTTAGAAGATTTAAAACGTTAGCGTTACGAACAATGGCTGACGATGCGCTCAAAGTTGATGTTAATGATACAACGTCAGTTGTTTAGAAGATTTTTATGACGTTTTGCATGTGTGTGGGTTTGTACGATGGAAATAAGCATTGTGTAGAACACCAGGACTGTAGAAATCGCAATTAAACATTTTACGTTGAATTTTGTCGGACCAGGCCATATCTAAGCTTACATAGTGACATTGTTCGCGTTGGTGTAGTGTTAGGTGTTGCGTCACAACTGTCAAAGTTGTGGCGAAATGACAGGGGATCTACTGGCAAACAGAAAACATTTAAACGATATCTTGGGGTATTTATGTATACGCCAAAAAGGCGATTAACGCAATTTGGAGGCTGACGTTACGTCATGTGATAACTGAGCCACTGCAATTTAATTTTTTGTGTGAAAACATTGCATTTGTCCTAAAAGTGATTATAAATAACACAATTTTGCACAGCTTTTGATAGGCCACGACAATGCGCATCTGTAGAGTGGTGCGTTTTCATTGGACATGAGTATATATTTTGGAAAAGAAATAAGAATTTTTTTTTTTTATACGCACCCTTAACTAAAGACCTGGTACTTACATTCATATGGGGATAAGGCCACATTTTTGCCTCCCCCCCCCCCCCCCCCCCCATCCCTGCACACAGTGTCCAAAACTCCTATGTGAGTTCAAAAAACTGGAGGAGCTCAGAATGGACCTGGAGACATTTGGATTACAGGAGCTTGGCCACAATATCTAAATATTGGCCAAATGTGCCAAAATATTCTTACATTGACTTCACTGAACCCCTGTCTGTCTGTCTGTCTGTCTGTCTGTCTGTCTGTCTGAGTGTCTGTCATGTCTTACTTCTTAAACAATTAATACTGATAAGAAACCTTGGGGCTTTAAAGCAGTTAACATATTACACTGTCATTTGGCATGTTTTGGCCCCTCTAAGCAGATTACAAACAGTGCTTATTAAATTGAACATAAATTCAGGAGATGTCGTTTAAAAGATTTCTTATCTAGAGCTCTGGCGGCCATCTTGTACAGTCGATTAGAACCATTTATGCAATTTTCATGGAAGGCATAATGGGGAACATTCATGTGGAATTATTTTATATTTGGACCAGTGGAGATATTGGTTAAAGAAAAAAGTTTATGGACAACACATCGATCACAATAACTCACCTTGAGCAAAAAAGGCTCAGGTGAGCTAAAAATTTAACCCAGCATGCAAAGTGTTAAGTCTGCATTCCTTCTAGTCTATACAGTTGATATTAAGTAACCTGACATAAGCTCATTATGAAATTAATGGAAAAGCTGCACTGCTCATTGAGAAAACTTAATAAGGCATAGTTGACTATACTAAAGCACAGTAGGATCATATTGAAGTTATAGATTTACAAAATTGTCTTAATGTTAAATGGATCGGAAATAATAGCATTTTACATGCGGGATAGTTTTTCATGCTTTTATTGTCGTAGACGTCCTTTTTTCAAAATTAATTTTTTCACAAAATTATTTCAGGAACTCTATCAGAGTGTCAAATGGTTTGAATCTGGGTCGTAGAGCAGACAATGCCATCATATATAACCCCTACCAAAATTGAATATAGTCACATTAGAATTGCTTTTCCACTCACATTTTGTATGCGTATCATTAAAACCCTTCAGAACTGGGATAAAATAATCCCATATTTTTGGTTCAAATGTGTACACAAATGCATTTGAGCCACGACACGAGAATTCCAACAATGTGGTATGTGCGACCAGCAAAGGCTAAGACCAGCCTGCAATTATGCACAGTCTGATCAGAGCCTTTGCTGGTCGCTTGAATATTCTATGAACTTTAACCTACTGACTGTACAGCATTTGGCGTTTCTAAGCTTAACAGGAGGCTGCACAGGCTGGTGTGAGTCTACACTTGTCAAAATGCCACATTGTTGGAAATCACATGACATGCAAAGCGCCAAGAAAAAAAGCATCTGAAAATGTCGTCTGCTGAAGTTGTCTGCTGCAAATAATTGCCTAACTTTACTGCCAATAAGTATAGAAGCAAACAGCGCGGACCCAGAACAGACTGCTCCTAAGGAGCAGTCTGATCTGGGTCCACACTGTTTGCCATAGAGGCTTCTTGAACATTTCAGCAGATGAGAAAAGCAGACGAGTTTTGTTGCGATTGGCGCTTTAAGGGTTTGATCCAACTTACTTTATCTTCAGCAGATTCTGCCCTTAGTTCAGCATCATTTCTTCTGTCTTCTAAATCTTTCATCTGAAAATATATTTATTACTATTATTCTCATGTGATTACAAATGGACAGCCTGGCCAAAACAGTGTAGACCCAGTTCAGACTGCTCTTAGGGTCTATACTGTTTTCCATTCCATCATTACTTTAGTCACAGCACACCAAGTTGTATATGAGGGAGCTAACTGTATCAAATTTTCTAAACCCATGTATCTCTTCATTACATCCCTTTGTCTGATATTGGAGATTTCAGGATTCAGGAGGTACATTACAGCGGCTCCTTAGTTACAACTTGCCTTGAGATTTAAACTTGTTCATCCTTGCAAACATAACAGGCCCTAATGAGATTTAACGCAATACAGTAAAACCTGTGTAAAACGGCCACTCTCAATAAGACCACAAATTGGTTTTCAACACCAATTATCGCTTAAGCCTGTTTCACTTCAATCGTATACCTCTCTACGACGACATATAACTTGGTTTCATGTGGCTGTCTTACTGTGTTGTACACAACAACGCAAGACTCCCAAGGGTTGCAAGGCTGCCGCAACGACACAAACAAAACTTTTGACATGTTCATTTTCCTTTCGTTTCTTGTGCGATCTAATGAGGATGCAAGACTGCCACATGACACGCAGGGCTGCTGCAAGGCTGCTGCAAGACATGCAAGGTGTTCGGACAGCTATCATAAGAGCTCACACTCATGAATTTCGACCGTGAATGTCGCAAGACTGCCGCACGATTATCATGCAATGACTTTCGCTTTATTGCATGGCTGTCGCAAGAATGCTACGAACCATAGGACTACCAATGAAGTACAGACAATTGAGGCATGACCACACTTTTGACATTCTTGCAAATCTGCAAGCCTATCTTGCCACAGCCCTGAAAGTGAACACAAGACAATCTTGCAAGCATCGTAGGGTTGCCTTACGTCTGACAAAAACCAAATAAGGTATGGAATTTTGTCTGCAATCTGATTCACCGCCTGACACCTGTGGAAAATTGAACAGCCAAACGATCAACGAATTAAAGTGAAACAGGCTTTAATACAGGTCAAAAGTATTGCAGAATGCTCCAATACACCTCCCCTAAAGATCATTTTGAATATGGTTATCCCCGCTCACATGCATTTTTGCACTTGTTTACCGTTAAAATCTTTGTTTCATCTCAAATTGGTGCATTGTCATCCAACAGAATATGACGTAATTTTAGAATGATGTCAAACTATTTCCGACAATATATGGCGGATATACTGTCACAAATTTCTAATGTTATCCAATCACACATCCCTCTACAACAGCAAGTGCATTTACCCTTTGTAGACTGAAAACCCCTAAAACAGTATTTTTTGCAAACAGTGAAGACCCAGCTGAAATACCATGTATACAGCATTTCATCAGGGTCTGCACTGTTTGCTAAGACATAATCTATCTAATCAGAGAAAGAAATACAATATTTTTTGGAAGTTATAATCTGAGACCCTTCAAAATATACAATGGACCATCCTGCATTGTATGTACAGTAAAACCTGTGTAAAAAGGCCACTCAAAAATAGACAAAACAAAGGTCTTAATGACAAATGGTAGCTTAATGTAGGTGGAAAGTATTGCAGAATGCTCCCCTTGGAGCATTCTGCAATACTTTTGACCTGCATTATAGAGCGATAACTGGTCTTGAAGACTAATTTTTGGTCTTTTTGAGAGTGGCCGTTTTACGCAGGTTTTACTGTAGCAACCGAATATGGAAAATTCCATTGGTCTGAAAAGGGTTAAAATACATTTTCACATTGCTTACAGAATTCTCTATGTTATCCATGTTAGACAAGACATCATGAAACACAATGGAACAACAATATTCAGCAATATCTTCGACAGTCAGCGAGACATCCCCTCACTAAAACTGATATTTAATTCCATATTCCCGAACTGTGCAGACAGACAGGCAGATATTTGACATGAAGGAAGCATTTTATAAGACACTAGAAATTCCATTCAACAGATGCAATGAAAGTAAGAGATAACAAGATTTCAGCTCCAGAAGAAAATCCTGGTTTCATCTGCTGATCTATCACACTTTGATGAGCCGCGACATGTGATTTCCAACAATATGGCATTTTGACATGAAAAGACTCCGACGAGCCTGTGCAGCCTCCTATTAAGCTTAGAAACACCAAATTGCGTTCAGTCAGTAGCTTAACAGTCATAGAATATTCAAGCGACTAGCAAAGGCTCTGATCAGTCTACGCTCATGCACAGGCTGTTCTGAGCCTTTGCTGGTGGCACATACCACATTGTTGGAAATCTTATGTCGCGGCTCACATATTCTCTTTGAAAACAGTGTAGATCCAGATCATCTGGCTACTGGCGAAGCTTTCTGCACTTTTTTTCATGCAGCTTCTGAATCCACTGTATTTATTGAAACCAAGCAGCAAAATGAACTACAGAAGTGCCATATTGATTTGTTCAGCAGGATGAAGGTTAAGATCTGGGGTTATTGCCATCTTCTTGTTGCCATCCTCTTGAGGGTGGCAGTCATAATTGACTAAGTTTGAAATCTGTATGTTAGCACTGGCTGAGTGGTGTAGTGATGAGAAATTTGCCCTCCCTCTCTGTGAAAATTACCTGTATGTATTGTCTCATTTTGTCGCGCATAAAATGACACAGCCATGCAGCTCATGGCCATCTCAGCGAGTCGCAGGGATGGCCATGAGGTGAGTGTGTCATCAAATA
Organism: Loripinus fragilis; assembly: GCA_964019695.1. NCBI lineage: Eukaryota > Metazoa > Mollusca > Bivalvia > Lucinida > Lucinidae > Loripinus > Loripinus fragilis. The sequence goes on along the minus strand of OZ026514.1, from coordinate 136,944,105 downwards.
GATCACCACTTTTGTTTGAAACAGCTGCTGAAGTTTCACTTTCAAATGGCTACTGTACATTCAGTCAGTAGACAACAACCCACTTTAAGATGGCAGGCATTTTTTTTTAAAAGCTTATACTTGTAGGATTTTTTTTTTGAAAAGCTTATACTTGTAGGATATTGTTGGTGATACCCCTTCATTTCTCCATGATGACTGGTACAGTGCCCATTGGAATCATCTCACTGAGACAATTCTAATGAGTATGCACAAAATGATGATTTGGTACATACCACAAAAGCAATCAATAAAAGGCTAAAATGTGCCCGGACCAGTCATAATTCAGCTACTTGTCTCAGTCCAAGAGCTCATCAGGAGTGAGCTACTTGCTCAGTGACATTATAGATTTCAATCTAGATTTCAATCCAGTTTAAAATATATCTAATCTCCCGCTAATGAAGTTCATCATTTATCCAGTGCACACTGATCTGTCACTTCTATATCTCTTCAAACTGATGAAACTAACAGCCTTAAGCCTGAACCAATCACTGAACCAATCAAGACTCAAAGAAGCAACTAAATGTTTTTTATTCAGATTCTTATCTGTGAATAAGATTTTTGTTCTTATGCACTTGAGGAAGTGATTCATATGCTGTGCCCCAACACCCAAAAAAGGGGTAAATTTTGCTGTATACAAGTATTTCAATGTATTTCAATGAATCAATGACAAAATTTGGCAGTTTGATATTTACTCAGCAAATTCACTCATTTATGTTAAACTTTTTCGCAAGTGAACAACAAAGGCTCTGATCAGACTGTGCACTTGCACAGTCTGATCAGAGCCATTGCTGTTCATCAAGGTGCGAATCTCAATTGGCCCCTTTTTCATGAAGAAGCTCAACTAATTTCGCCAGCAGGAATCAGCAAGATTACTAGATATGAGGTTGCAAAACCAAAGTAACAGGAAAAAACTGAAGTCATTCACTTCAGGATTCAGTGATGGTGCCAAACATCAGATTGTAACAATGATAATACACTTCCTACATAATGATTCAGAATATATAACATTTTAGCCATGCTGATGTTTCAAACACAGCTCAGGCATTGTGAGCAATCTGTAGTAAACCAGAAATGATTCAGACACTGTAAAGTGTACAGTAAAATTGTAAGCCAGTAATGATTCCGACACTGTACAGTGAACTGTAGTAAACCAGTAATGATTCAGACACTGTACAGTAAACTGTAGTAAGCCAGTGGTGCCCAGAAACTGTACAGTAAACTGTAGTAAACCAGTAATGATTCAATCACTGTACAGTAAATTGTAGTAAGTCAGTAATGATTCAATCACTGTACATCACTCTGTAGTAAGTCAGTAATGAGTCAGACACTGTACAGTGAACTGTAGTATTAGCCAGTAATGATTCAAACACTGTACAGTCAACAAAAGCAAGCCAGTAATGACTCAAACACTGCGCAGTAAAAATGTAGTAAGTCAGTAATGATTCAGTCACTGTACAGTAAATTGTAGTAAGTCAGTAATGATTCAATCACTGTACATCACTCTGTAGTAAGTCAGTAATGAGTCAGACACTGTACAGTGAACTGTAGTAAAGCAGTAATGATTCAGACACTGTACAGTAAACTGTAGTAAACCAGTAATGATTCAGACACAGTACAGTGAACTGTAGTATTAGCCAGTAATGATTCAGACACTGTACAGTGAACTGTAGTAAACCAGTAATGATTCAGACACTGTACAGTAAACTGTAGAAAACCAGTAATGATTCAGACACTGTACAGTGAACTGTAGTAAACCAGTAATGATTCAGACACTGTACAGTGAACTGTAGTAAGCCAGTAATGATTCAGAAACTGTACAGTGAACTGTAGTAAACCAGTAATGATTCAGACACTGTACAGTTAACTGTAGTAAACCAGGAATGATTCAGACAATGTACAGTGAACTGTAGTAAACCAGTAATGATTCAGATGCTGTTCAGTAAACTGTAGTACTGAACCAGTAATGATTCAGACACTGTACAGTGAACTGTAGTAAGCCAGTAATGATTCAGACAATGAAGAGTGAACTGTAGTAAGCCAGTAATGATTCAGACACTGTACAGTAATCTGTAGTAGACCAGTAATGATTCAGACACTGTACAGTAAACTGTAGTAAGTCAGTAATGATTCAGACACTTTACAGTGAACTGTAGTATTAGCCAGTAATGATTCAGACACTGTACAGCAAGCTGTAGTAAACCACTAATGATTCAGACACTGTACAGTGAACTGTAGTATTAGCCAGTAATGATTCAGACACTGTACGGCAAACTGTAGTAAGCCAGCAATGATTCAGACACTGTACAGTGAACTGTAGTAAGCAAGTAATGATTCAGGCAATTTAGAGTGAACTGTAGTAAGTCAGTAATGATTCAATCACTGTACAATAAATTGTAGTAAGTCAGTAATGATTCAATCACTGTACATCACTCTGAAGTAAGTCAGCAATGAGCTTGACACTGTACAGTGAACTGTAGTATTATCCAGTAATGATTCAGACACTGTACAGTTAACTGTAGTAAGCCAGTAATGATTCAGACACTGTACAGTGAACTGTAGTAAGCCAGTAATGATTCAGACAATGTACAGTGAACTGTAATAGACCAGTTATGATTCAGACACTGTACAGTAAACTGTAGTAAGTCAGTAATGATTCAGAAAATGTACAGTAAACTGTAGTAAGCTAGTAATGATTCAGACACTGTACAGTAAACTGCAGTATTAGCCAGTAATGATTCAGACACTGTAGAGTAAACTGTAGTAAGCCAGTAATGATTCAGACACTGTACAGTGAACTGTAGTATTAGCCAGTAATGAAGTAGACACTTTACAGTACGTAAACTGTAGTAAACCAGTAATGATTCAGACACTGTACAGTAAACTGCAGTAAACCAGTAATGATTCAGACACTGTACAGTGAACTGTAGTAAGCCAGTAATGGTTCAGACAATGTAGAGTGAACTGTAGCAAGCCAGTCATGATTCAGACACTGTACAGTACACTGTAGTAAGTCAGTAATGATTCAGACAATGTACAGTGAACTGTAGTAAGTCAGAAATGATTTAGACAATGAAGAGTGAACTGTAGTAGGCCAGTAATGATTCAGACACTGTACAGTAAACTGTAGTAGACCAGTGATGATTCAGACACTGTACAGTAAACTGTAGTAAGTCAGTAATGATTCAGACACTGTACAGTGATTTGTAGTAAGCCAGTAATGATTCAGACACTGTACAGTGAACTGTGGTTTTAGCCAGTAATGATTCAGACAATGAAGAGTGAACTGTAGTAAACCAGTAAAGATTCAGACACCGGAGAGTGAACTGTAGTAAGCCAGTAATGATTCAGCCACTGTACAGTGAACTGTAGTAAGCCAGTAATGATTCAGACACTGTATGGCAAACTGTAGTAAGCCAGTAATGATTCAGACACTGTACAGTAAACTGTATTAAGCCAGTAATGATTCAGACACTTTAGAGTGAACTGTAGTAAGCCAGTAATGATTCAGACACTTAAGAGTGAACTGTAGTAAACCAGTAATGATTCACACACTGTACAGTAAACTGTAGTAAGCCAGTAATGATTCAGACACTGTACAGTAAACTGTAGTAAGCCAGTAATGATTCAGACACTGTACAGTGAACTGTGGTAAGCCAGTAATGATTCAGACACAGTACAGCAAACTGTAATAAGCCAGTAATGATTCAGACACTGTACAGTGAACTGTAGTATTAGCCAGTAATGATTCAGACACTGTACGGCAAACTGTAGTAAGCCAGCAATGATTCAGACACTGTACAGCAAACTGTAATAAGCCAGTAATGATTCAGACACTGTACAGTGAACTGTGGTAAGCCAGTAATGATTCAGACACAGTACAGCAAACTGTAATAAGCCAGTAATGATTCAGACACTGTACAGTGAACTGTAGTATTAGCCAGTAATGATTCAGACACTGTACGGCAAACTGTAGTAAGCCAGTAATGATTCAGACACTGTACGGCAAACTGTAGTAAGCCAGCAATGATTCAGACACTGTACAGCAAACTGTAATAAGCCAGTAATGATTCAGACACTGTACAGTGAACTGTAGTAAGCCAGTAATGATTCAGACACTGTACGGCAAACTGTAGTAAGCCAGTAATGATTCAGACACTGTACAGTGAACTGTAGTAAGCCAGTAATGATTCAGACACTGACCAGTAAATTGTTATGCCAGTAATGATTAAAAAACATTGTACAGCAAGCTGTAGCAAGCCAGTCAGTTGTCTAAGTAAAAATGCAAACAACTGTACAGTATCCTGTATGACATTGTACAGTAAGCTGTAGCGAGTCAACAAGAAATCAGCTCATATCTCAAGTGGAATGGTTTATTATTGCATCAGAGTGTACCAAATATGCTGAGAAGTAGAGGTGACCAAATATTCAGGGATAAACAATATTAATCAACTTATACAAACATAGCATAATTTACAGGATAATACTGTAACAAAAGCCATTATTACTACAAGTCATAACCCAACTTGATAACAGAAGTATCCAATTTTCTTTTCTCTTTTTGCTCCATGAAAGCATGTGTAGAGGTACCTCTTTAGAAGTGTCTCACACTTTCTGTGTGAGACACTTCCAAAGAGGCACCTCTACACATGCTTATATAAAGAAATATCAGACCCTTTTTATGCTTACTAATCATGTGCAGATCCAGAGGGGGGGGGGGGGGGGGGGGGGGGTAGGGGTCCAGACTCCCCCCTGGAAAAAATCACAAGTTATATGGGTTTCTATAGAAATTAGCATTTGGACCCCCCCCCCCCCCCCACACACACACACAGAGAAAATGTTGGACCCCCTCTGGATCCTTGGGAAAGTATAGTTTTCTCTGCAATAAAACCATTGGACCCCCTCTGTAAACTGTAAAATAAGCTGAGGACTGAAGATCCAGGGGGAGGGGGGGGGAGTAGGGGTCCAGACTCCCCCCTGGAAAAAATCACAAGTTATATGGGTTTCTATAGAAATTAGCATTTGGACCCCCACCCCCCCACACACACACACACACACACACAGAAAATGTTGGACCCCCTCTGGATCCTTGGGAAAGTATAGTTTTCTCTGCAATAAAACCATTGGACCCCCTCTGTAAACTGTAAAATAAGCTGAGGACTAAAAAAAAAAAACTTCATCCAGGCTGTTCTCTGGCCATCGGGCCTGGACCCCCCTGACAGAAATCCTGTATCCGCGCATGCTAATGTCTCATTAACAGTTTGTGGGGTGTTCATTTCATGATTTGCTAAAATAATAAAGTTATTCTGACCCAACTTCTAGCACTACCTCTTTCATAATTATAGTAATGTGTATAAACAATGGTTCGTTATGGCTGTATCATCAGTCATTACTATTGATCAAGGCCACATTTTGTTATCTATCCTAGCAAAAAGAAATGTCAGTCATGCATATTGTATAAACTGATAAGTAATTTGATGTAAAGACTTCATTATGGTCAGCTCAGTGGATCAGATGATAGGCTTTATGCCATTCAAATGATATGTATATTTACACAGAATGTCATTGCCTTCCATATGGTTACATGGCATTTTTTTCTAATGGGAATTACGTGAGTTGACCAGGAAATGCCACAATCAGGGATCACAGACCAACTAATGGCATGATGGAACCATTAGAAAGTAAGTAAGAGTGCAAAGATCAGGAATTGATACAATCAAGTACCACACCTGACCCAGGATACAAATGGGAGAGTGACAAACTCACAGTTAGACACCACAAACGAGAGCCAAGAGGTCAGCCCTTTCAAGCAGGTGTCCACAAGGCACATATAAACAGATGTGCACATAGGTGGTATAGCAAAAACATAAAAGATCCACAAAAGAAGTTGCCTTGGAAAGGTTAGTAAAATATTTTACTGGAGGGCTTAAAGCTGCATAATCTGTAACTTTTGATTTTTTCATTTTAAAAATAATTTTTCTATTTTTCAAGAACACAGTAAAAATACTAAAATTCAGGTATACATTTTACCTTTTTCGTAATAATTAACAAATTATTAGTGCCAAAACAACAGCATTTATGTTAAAAATCAACTGTCTAGAATTATTGGAGGGACGCAAATAATTACAAATAAGAGAAAATACACCTGTTTTTATAAGATAATTCACTATTTCATGCAGTTTTCAGCTGTAGAAATTAGATTTATTGTAACAACATAACTTTATTCTACTTTTGCAAATGATTTAAAAAGAAAATATTTTTTTTCGAAAAAATGTTCATAATTACAGAGTATGCAGCTTTAAACGGGTTTCACGGCGCCAACCTCACCCTTAATTCAGATGTGGATCAAGACACATAAATATTTGGTTTAGAACACATTAGAAATTAGAGACATTAGGATATGCAAAGACACATACATAAAAGCAAGAATACAACCAAAGCAAAGCAGCCAGCATCTCTGCTCTTCAGTAACATGATTGCAAAACTAGAAAGTGAGTGAGTATGAGCAGGAAATACCACAATCACACACTGCAGACCAACCCATAGCACCGTGAAGAAGAGTCACGCCACAGAACACTAAAAGTCACATGACATCAGAAACACAATTAAAGTAAAGCAACCAGCTCTCTCTCTTCCTCGTCAAGATGATTGCAAACCTAGAAAGGACACTAAGTACTACATAACAAGACAAGGACCAAACACAAAAAAAACGCAAACAATGGGAGCAACAATAAACAATGAATCAACAACAACAGAACCATAGCCTTAGAATGGACAGCAGCCGACACCACTGGGGGACTCACAGTATAACAAAAACTAGGGCACAAAATCCATGCCCACATTTTTGTTCAATTATCCATGAATTTTACTATAATTCAATGATGAAACTAAGAGTAGCTAGTAAGTCTACATATAAATCATGCATGTGTAATTCATCTATAATGACAAGAATTTTTCAGCAATAAAAAATGTAGCTCTTGTGTTTTGAAAGTGGAAACCCAATCTTATACAGTAAAATCTGTCTTAAGCGGCCACTCAAAAAGAAGACAAAAATTGGGTTTCAAGACAGATTATCGCTTAATGCTGGTCAAAAGTATTGCAGAATGCTCCAAGGGGAGCATTCTGCAACACTTTCGACCTTCATTAAGCTACCATTTGTCATTAAGATCTTTGTTTTGTCTATTTTGAAGTGGCGGCTTCAGACAGGTTTAACTGTAACTGAATAGATATGCAGTAGGTTATTCAGCCTTTCATTCATCTTCTCTTTGTACTACAAATTGTAGCTTCCTCAATGTAATACGTCACATTATAGTGTTCTTGATCCCTCAGTGTGTAACTTGGCAGTATCATGATCCGTCCGTGTCTAAGTTGGCACTATCACTATATCTGGATCTTTTATCAAGATTCTAACTATCTCTGTCAGTGTCACAAGCTTCTTTAATGTATTCATCAGTTGCATAATGAAGTTTCCTATACTAAAAGAGTGTACTGGAAAATAACATTTTTACTATATCTCATCTATAACAGGTCAGGAACAGAACACTGAGTTAAGGTTCACACCAATAATTCTAGTAAATAATAAATTTTCCTTTTTTAAAGGAGGGCTTGCCTAGTTGAAAAAACAGCATGTGCACCTTGTTGGGAACACCTCCAAATTTGGTTATTGTTTACACTGCACTAAAACCACGTCATAGACGAACATTAACAATAGTTATTGAGTCGCTGGGTAAGATACTCTTTTGGAAAAAGAAAAACACAAACAGTTATCTAAAGCCGCACCTAGCACCGTACACTGAAGGACTTTAAAAACGCAAAAAAATGAAATTAATAAAATTTACTTATTTTCAATGTATCAATTTTTTGAGTTTTGGCAACAATGAACATCAACACGTCAGCAAAACATGTTTTTAATTTCATGCCAAAATAATAAATAATGTTAGGACAACAGTCTATCGAATAGCAATACCCTTAGATTCAAAAGTTGCAAATTGAAATTTGTCTAGGAATCAGACGTGATTTAAAGTAATTGTTTAAAAACATTTTTATCAAAAACCTGGATACAAATTACCCTCAAAGCCCTATTATTTGTCTGGAACTGATGATAGCCAGCCAGAACGGATATCGTCGATGCAAATGTCATTGATACACTTGACGTAAGATGCCGCCTCAACGTCAGGTCGTCATTTTTGGTTAACCAGACCTGCCTCAATATTTAACTGTCCCTGTAGCCTGATAACGATCTCTGAGGGGCTGTATAGTTGATCACCTTTCTCAAAGGCCTAGAACTTTTCAAATAGTCATTACATGTTTCCCATATAAACATATTCCTACTTTGTTGCTAGTCTATAGGCTGATGCTAAGTTCTGATAATCATACAACTCTACTGCAGACATTTACATTTATAGAGTAATGAACATAACCATTTGGAAAAGAAAGAAATATTATTACAATATTTTACGTGTATAAATGACCACTTTCATTATCAGGCTGGTAGCAATTCTATATAGATTACTGATGTCAATTACAATGGCCCACTTTGAATCGAAGTTTAGTTCTACTATAGTAACTAAAATTCAATTCGAACATCGATAGTCGCTACTATAATGACGTCATGAACCTACTAAAGATCAACGGTGGGTCAGAGCACCGTTGCTCTAGTAGCTTATCTGGTTCCCTCCTCTAGACCTATCTAGCAAGATGGGTTGAAGATCAATCAATAGCGTCAAAATGTTTTTATTTTACAAAATAAATCCTTGATGTGTTCTATTTGCGGTCCCTCTTATTCGTAATTGTTAATTGGAGTAGTCTGTGCAGTTTATGCACCCCCTTTTTTGTCTATGATGAAGAATTGAGGTGGGACATACAGGGCTATTAACTTTGTTTACTTGACAACTAATTAAAAGGGAGCAACTGTAGCCATTCAGGTGTAAATGTACGCACCCATTTATTGCGCAAGATCTGTAGTAGGAACTTTAGTTCGATTCGAAGTGGGCCAATATCATTCCAATTGTGCCAGATGGTTCATGTTTGGACAATCGTGGCATGATTAATAAAGTTATAAAACTAAATATGCAGTGTTTTTTTATACATGCTTATGTACAAGCTACATGTCATATTGACCCAGAAGTGTATGCAACACGCCATGATCCCCAAATATATCCTCACACCAAATTTAGGATTCCTACCTAAAATTATATACAGATATGCTCTGAGCTCGACCTTGCTAGAGCAGAAACCAGAGGTCTAGGTCACAGTGACCTGGAAACATTTGGTGACTCTCCAGGGTCCAAGATGTATCTACATACCAAATATAGAATGCTACCATAAATAAAATGGGCGATCTGCTGTGGGTGCATTTTTTCAAGAACTGACTCCTGAGATCAAGGTCACAGTTGGTGAAAACAGCGAGCGACATTCCATGACTACAACATATATCCACAAATTGAATTTGGGGGTTAATATGGCATATAATATGAGACATGCGCTTACAGGGTTCGCACAGACCTGGAATTGTCCTGGAATTTTGTCAAATTATCCTTGAAAATATGAATTAGTCTTTGAAAAATATAAAAAACAACTATTCCTTTCAGATTTATGGGATGCGCTAAAAACTGTATGAGAATCGCAAAAAAAAAACTGAATGAAAATTGCTAGATACACGTCGAAGAGCGAGGTGCAACTCGTATTCTATTCTATTCAATTTGTGCGGTAGTCCCAGTTTTTATCACCGGTGTCAGAATCAAAGAAATGGAGTGCGCCTATTCATTTTGCCGCTTCTGACTGAAAAAATGCACTTTAAAACGTTGTGTTATACAAAATTGGGAAGAAATTGAGTCCTTAAAAAATGAAAAAGTCCTGGAATAGTCCTGGAAAAGTCCTGGACTTCTGTTTACCCATTTCTGTACGAACCCTGTCTTTAGTTGCTGTCGGTGAGTTGTCTTGTCGTTGAACTGTTTTGTTCCCATAACCACGACCGTTATGCTAACAGTTTGTTTATATAAATAGACAAACAAGGTAGAGGGTATCACTATTCCGACAGAAATGCTTGCGGCGAGAGCGCCGCAAGCAAAAACTTTACTTTATCTCAAACACAGAAGGCAAAAGCTGGGGTTCAGCCTAATAAGTCTGGTAAATCAAGACTCAGCTATATCTCATTTATAGAAGAGAGTAAGAAAGGAGGCAAAAATCAGGAAATGATATAATCAAGTACCACAGGATACCACATGAGAAAAAAACAAAAATACAATAAACATCACCAACAAGAGCCAAGAGGTCAGTCCTTTCCCATCAGGTGACCACAAGGCAGAAATGAACAGACACTAAAGCATGAGAAACACAAGACACATAAAAACACAAATGATCCATAATAGAAGTACCGCCTTGGAACGGTCAGTAAAAATATTTTACTGGAGGGCTTAAACCGGTTTCACGGGGCCAACCTCACCCTTAGTTCATATGTGGATCAAGACACATAGATGTTTGGTTTGCATGAAAGACCCCTAGCTTATCAATGCATCATCTCCAAAAACATAAAAATCAAGATATAAAATGAAGATAAGGCAAAGATAAGGACTCAACAGTACATAAAACTGAATACCGGAGCAAAAGAAATCCAACAGGTAAACCCCGGTGGGCCTGACAACAGCCAAAGCATCAGGCCCCTACCATCTCAAATTTTGAAGTCCATCTGCGAGATGTTTGTTCAAAGAGCCAATAACTCCACAAATCAAGCAAGCCCGAAAATCTTATCAAGTTATGTCGAGCAATTCAGGTAAGATTGAGAATGCATTCAGCAACAATAATGAAGTGATGATATTGGCATTATTTTCTAAGTTTGCTTTGTAAGTGCCAACACGCTCTGATGGAAAGAAAACTTACAATGGCTTCAGATTAAAAGCAGCAGTAAATCTGATTTATAAAACATATTTTCTCAGATGATACAGACTGCCCTGTCCTGCCATTCAAGAAGTGCCATTACATGCTTTCAAGAAATCATATTTAGGTCCTCTATTTGAGCTTCAGATTCAATATAAAGATAGCACAAAATTAGTCCACAACCTTAAATTTTGCATTACGGTAAATCTTGTATTAGTTCGTACACTCGAATAGTTCGTACACCATAAATTATTCATGACCGATCAGCTCAAAATGTCATGTATTAGTTCGTACAGTGGTCACTTTTCATATTTGTAATTTTTAATAGTTCGTACACAACGTTTTTTTCCGTTCATTTGGTCAATCAGTGTGTCTGTATACGATGCCTTCGTTTTTCATCGAGCCCGTCAGTTAACAAACATATCAGCGGAACAGGAGCGTTTCGCCTGTCAGTGAGATCGTCAGTGTCGCTTATGCGCGTGCATCCAGCATTGATGCATGCCAAACTTTTATTCAATGCTAAACGCTAGGTTAAATGAACGTCGGACTGATGCAAATCGCGGAGATATTTTGTCCAGTCATGACAAAAATCAGATACATGTACACAACCACGCGCGCGTGCACACAGTGTCCTACGTGTCTGCGATCATTGAGCCTTTCTGGTCTTTCTGTGTCATAAATATGCCAAAGCGTCTTTTATTTTTGAATCACTGGATTCGAGCATGATGAAACCATATCGGCTGGTGTTTATCAAAAATGTTATCAGCGAAGGCTCAGGGGAGCCTGTGCTTTTGTGCAATCTCGTCGGGTAACTCAAAGTTTTGGAGTGGATGAAGAATCTAGACACCTACGTACTCCCACTAATTAGCTGTGCTTTAAATGTGCGTGCATCAATTTCATTTCTAAGATTCGCCAAAACGCGCACGCAATAAGCGTAATAAAATAACTATATACTGTTACATTGTATACCCGATGGAACTTTTTATCAAACAAAGACGACACTGATGACCTAGCGCGGCGTCCTCATGAAATTGTATTATGGGTCTTACACATTATCACGCGTACGCACAGACGCACAAACCAAGATGAAAAGTGATTTATGCATGCCTCTGCATCATGCTTTACATTGGGCTGTCTATTAAACGAGCCAGTTCATGAGATTATAGTACCTCTCGCACATGCAACCAGCGAAGGCTCAGACGAGCCTGCACATCCGCACAGTCTTGCCAGGGGCATAAATGCTCACATACAAGGAATGTAGATGAAGGTGCATTTCTAAAGTTAGGCTTATAGTCCCACTAACACCTCAACAATTGCTTGCTTTCGGAAAAGAAAAAAAATGGTCGAAAAAGCCTCTCGTTTACCGTCCGTGTATATTTAAAGGGGGAGTTCCAAATCTGCCCACGCATAGATTTAGATAATATTTTGTATGTTGAATACCTACGTTAAAACAACTACAAAAATGAAATTATTTCATTCCTCGAAGGCTGTTAGGCCACAGGGTGGCACGTTGATGTACACCTTCTTTGTACTAATATATGACCTATTAAATATCAGTCTCAAATTATTAACATTATTGACTGCTACATTCTTTGAATGGAATATGAAAGAAGACTTCCCAGGGTATACTTTACTACCATTAATGTATATGAATACATCTAGATAATGTTTTTCTGACCCATCAAAATTTGAATTATCCCCATATCGAACACTAAAACTAGTGTCTACTGGGGATTCTGTCCTAATATTTACCATGTTCCAGTTTTTGTCAACCCATAATATTTTCAGAAAAGTAGGTCAAATACTTCCTCTTTACGCATGTAAATTTTCATAAAATTTGGACACCGGTAAAAGTGTTATAATTTGCATGAAATGAGTTAAGTCAGTTTTGATTCATAAGTGATTTCAAATAAAATATTCCAGTAAGGTCTTGTAAACCGCAGTTTTACCACCAGTATTATTCTAAAAACTCATTGACTATCACTATTTAGTATCTTCATCCAAATTAGGTCCAAAATATTTTTGGTGTCAGAAGTTTTAGCTAATTCGATAGCTAAAAATGACATTTTTGTAAGCAGCACTTGATAAGTAGCACTTGGTCTAGAACTTAGTTGTAGGGGTGGATGTCCAGCAGGTATCATTTGTGAATTTAACTTCCACTGGTTTCCAAATTATTTTTGGACTGAAGCCATCAGGTGGTTATGCTCTTAATGTCTTTCAGCCATTGAAAAAATTCAAACAGATTAGGATTTATGCTAGGTAACCATCGTCTCCATCTACATTCTATGTTCCTGTTGCACATAGAATTGCCTCTATTTTATGTCCCTCCGAATCAAATATTGAGGGTAAATTGGTTCAGGACTATGTGCATACTTCTCATTAACTCTTATAAACTAAGTGAAACCAGGTCAAGTGTTTAAGAAATTGTGTTTGTTCTCAATATTTTGGTAGGTTCTTTTTTCCTTGTATTGGGTTAAACTCCCCCCCCCCCCCCCCTACATTTATAAAGAGTTGTATTTTCACATTCTGTTCCTTCTGGAATATTAAGTTTCAGCAGATAGTAGAAGGCCTCCAGTGCTAGGAGGCATGAGAGCTGCAGCGCTTTCCATTGAGTGTCATGCAGAATTTGAGTGAAACTGAGTCTTAAGGTTTATTACTTTATAGTTTATTTCTATAATGGAATGATCCGTTTTCCCACATTATTTAAATGGTATCCTTATTTTGCAGTCCCTCAATCACCCAATGTGTACATTTTTATGAATGGTTTACAGAATCTCATTTGAATTGCATTGTATCTTAATTGGTATTGATTGTGGTTATTTCTCCTGCATTAAGTTCTATCCGCTAAAACATTTCAAAAGCATATCCAAAAATACCTATCAAAAACTCAATTTAAAACTGCTCCAATAAATAGAAATGGAGTTGATGAAAATAAAAATGATACTTTTTAAGATTATAAATGGATTATCAAATATTAAGAAACAATTAGCGAATTTGTGAATGTATACATACTGAACATCTGGCATTAGACGAGGTAAAAAAGACTTTGTGCTGTTATTTACATCGTGGTTATAGAATCATGAATTTGATTCTCAAATGACCTCAAAATCATAATGCTGACATACTAAACAATTCTGTAAAACTGGGCAAAAATATTTATGATGAATTCAATAATATTTATTCATTTAACAAAAGTTTGACTCACCATTTAAACAAAATATATTTTCGGGCTTTAAATCTTGTGAACATTATCCTTATACATATAGTCAAATTATATATAGATGGGAAAGGTTGACAAGTACTGTAACACACCATAATTAAAACCCAAACATTGTTGATATAATTTGTACAGCTGAATTTGAGTAAATATTCTAAACGAAACATTATTTTAAACAATTTATGCGATAGATATGGTAATGTATGTACAGCACACATAAGCTAGAACTCACAGATTATTCTCATAATTATCATTTATAGACATTCTGATTTTGGATAGATGCAAATTGGGCTGATTTGGGGGGGGGGGGGGGGGGTACCCCTATAATCACATACTACGCAATACCAAATGTTGTAACCAACCAATAAAAATAAAATACTTATAAGCCAAACAGTCAATTTGCATAATATCATCAAGATCTATAACTGTGCAGATCAGAACTCTATGTAAATTGACCATACTGCTTGAAGTTTACATAAAATCTTGATTTTTACATTCTGCAAAATTTTGACCATTAAGATTGAAATTCTGAAAACTCCATTTTACCGGTTTTATTTTTTCTTGAGATTTTATGATTATAACAAACACATGTGTGGACACATTTGATATAAATTTCATAGGTTGACAAGAACAGCAACTAGGCAAATTTGGCAATTTAATTTGTTGAAAATATTTTCAAAATGTTAAATTTAGGGGTACCTTCACACAAAATTTGATGTGGACTTGTTTATTTTATACATTGAAATATATGTATGGTACATACATAATTATAAATTATTAGGCATCATGATGAGGTTAAATTTGGTTGAAAAATAAAAAAAATCTAGTCACCTAGGGTCACTTTTAACTAAGGTGTCCATTTTTTTTAATTTTAAAATTGAAAATTATTTAAATTTAACAACTGAAATAGATAAATGGGTAAATATCTCACAAATAGAACACACATGTCACATACAATCTTTCTAAAAAAAATATATAAAATTCTGTGCGTGGGCAGAACCCTATGAAAATTCCATATAGGGTGGAACTCCCCCTTTGCAACTTAGCTTTTTTTACCCAATTCCGCGAGAAACTTTTTGTATGCGAACAACAAAGGCGCAGATCAGCCAGCAGTTCTACCAATTATCTCTAGAAAGTATGATAGCTAAACCTGCTACATGCAAAAAACAAAATTCCTATCAGACATGCGTGCGCGGATCCAGACATTTCCAACGGGGAGGGGGGGGGGGGGGGGGGGGGGGGGGGGGTCGAATTGCTTCTTGAGGGAGGTTCGTACCAGTTGTTCTTCTAGGAAACAAATGGCAACTTATGATTTTCATGGGGAGGTCCGGACCCCCTGCCCCCTCTGTCTCCGCCCATATCAGAGTTTCAAACAGTTTAAATTCACATTTTATTTTATTTTTTATTTTTTGTTGGGCATGGTCAATTCACAAAACGTCTGCTAATTATATCAGCTGACGCCAAGGGCAAAGACAGCAGATCAAAGAGACCGCGCACATCAATTTCCGGCCACGTGTTGTTTTAAAGTTTGGGGTCGCACGTGATGATGGCCTTGACGCAAGAAAATGTACATTACACATTAAACAGTTGCCCAGGCGTTATGAACAAGTCGAACAAGGTTTATGCGCGGATCCAGGATTTTTGTCAGGCGAGGGGGGGGGGGGGGGGGTCGAGGCCCGACGGCCAGAAAACAGTCTGGACAATGTTTTTTAAAGTCATCAACTTATTTTACAGTTTACAGAGTGGATCCAATGGTTTTATTACAGAGGGGAGGAGGGGGTCCAACTTCTTCCAGGGGGTGGGGGTGTCCAAAGAAACCCATAGAACTTGTGATTTTCCAGTGCCAGGGGGGGGGGGGGTCCGGATCCCCTAACCCCCCTCTGGATCCGTACGTGGGGTCGCCTGACGCCACTATTTGCTTACAGAATCATGGTCTATCAAAATTTAAATGAAACTGAAAAATACCACCCAACGACGACTTAACGGAAAAAGCTATCTCCTGCTGGTCGAGATAGCAAGTGCGGATCCAGAGGGGGGGTCAGGGGGTCCGGCCCCCCCTGGAAAATCACAAGTCAATGTTGGACCCCCTCTGGAACCTTGAAAAATTATAGTTTTCTTCGAAATTAACCATTTGACTTCAGTAAAATAAGCTGAGGACTAAAAAAAAAACGTTGTCAGGGCTTTTTTTGTCAGATTGACCCGGACCACCCCTGACGAAAAATCCTGGATCCGCGCATGGAAAGCAAGGTGTACACGGGATAGCATGGTGTTCAAATAGCAGTGCAAAGACTAGCATGTGCATCCAACCCTGTTTCTGGCTGTAAAAGAGTCAGTCAGCCTCAAATCACGAAAGACAGATTTTCTCATGTAATGGCTTTTCCATGGTCAAGCGACTACGGGAATCTGGTTCTACAATGATTGCCATTATCATAATTTTAGAATGCTAACAGCCTAACACCGAGCTATATTGGGTCCAAGCTAACACGTAAGGGGGTGTGCGAACAAGCTGAGCATGTTATGTCGCCACAAGGAATTCGACGTATGATGAAGACTCGAACCAACCAACCTATGCAGAAATATAGGTGATCATACAAAGCCTTTAAATGGAGTAAGCATTCGCAAAAACGTAAGTTGTGGGTCTTTTTACAATATGAAGGCAGAGAATTGTACTACTCTGATTCATGAGAGTTCTGCGTTCCAGTTGTTCATATTTCATATTTAGAAGTCGCCATTTTCATTTTCAGTTTTCATTCCAAATCAATGAGTGTACGCGTACGTCTAACCTGTAGGACTGAATGTACGAACATGTATTGTCTTGTCTACTTCTATGCTGCATTTTCGAGGGTTATAAGAATCTACATCATGACCAAAAACGAAAGCTGCGATATACATTGCTCTGTAACGTTGTAGAGCTAGCCGTCGGTAGTGAACAGAAGTTGTATTTTCAAGTTTTTATGATTCCTCGGACCCAGTGGGTTCGAGTATGATTCCAATCAAGACAATCGTCATAGAACAAGTCCGACGTGACGCAGGCCTATGTAAAGTTGGCCTATAACCGGGTGATATCGCCGGGTATATCGCACATTGCATTTGAGTCGGTTGAAACGCCAATCCGGACTTTTATGTTTGGTTGTTTATTTTCAATCTTTCACCATGCTATTAAGAATGTTAGTTTAATTGAAAATACTGATCAGACATTCAGTCTGTAATCAGGCTAAAAGGATAAACAGAAATTCCTCCCTCTTTGGCAATTTTCGCATGTTTTTGGTC
Organism: Loripinus fragilis; assembly: GCA_964019695.1. Lineage (NCBI taxonomy): Eukaryota > Metazoa > Mollusca > Bivalvia > Lucinida > Lucinidae > Loripinus > Loripinus fragilis. The sequence continues at coordinate 136,926,707 of OZ026514.1, read as the reverse complement.
CCGTTTTTCGATCTTCAGAATTTCATTTTATTAGTTCGTACAGTCCCATTTCTCAGAAAAATAATTTTTATTAGTTCGTACACAGCGAAAAATTATTATTTTATACTGTACGAACTAATACAAGATTTACCGTACTAGAATTATTAGTGTTAACCTATAAGAGAGATATAGCAGAGTTTTAATTCATCAGAATATTATTAGAGTGATCCCCAGCTTTTGCATTCTGCTATAGATGAATTATAGTATGGTTTTTATACTCCTCAAAATAATTGAAGGACCATTACTATCAATTATAACATTGATGCATTTTGTATAAAATGTATTTTGAAAACCAATTAAACAATCTAGCCTAAATTTTTTGGACATCTTTGACACCTTTTTGCCAAGTGAAACAGCAAAAAGATAATGGTAGAAAATGTTACTAACAAGGATTTTTTGTCATTTTTAAAGCTTAACCTAAATGTATTGGAATGTCATTTTTGTGTGTTATCCATGGACCACAGAACTGCATGAAATGAATGAAAAGTGCTTTTAGATGCTGAAATCTCTGTTTTCACATGATTGTATTGTGTTTTAATCCAGTCGATACCATCCACCTCTTCCTGTGAGAGAAAATTGCCCCTTTTGGATGCGGCGTAATGGTCAGACTATGGATTCAGGCAACTGGTTTTGGCGTCTGTCTGGGACAATCTTTAAACAATTCGTCAGGACATCTTTCTAACACTCAACGGCATAGAATGACGATTGAAAATCTGATTCTTGATGGCCAAATACACACATTGTTTTCAAAAAACAAAATCATGTCAAAACTCCATTGTCAGAGATGAAAATGCTTGCTTCCCAGTATATTGGGACTGATTGAAGAACTTTTTGGCATGTAAGCTTAACTGTTCAAAACAAAGTTTAATTTGATGTCACTTTCATTCTACTCGAATGACCACAGAAGAATTTCTTTACCCCACCCACTACCTTTTGAAAGTGTGTTTTTGAGGGTACGTGCATTTGAGACACAGTTATGGCATAATTAGGCATGAGAATCATTAATAATGATTCTTGATTTATGGGCATAAAGAATAGAAAGATTTGGGCCAAGTTTTACAGAATTTAAATGTTTCAGCTAATTCTATTCACGTTCTGAAATCTTGGTCCTTTAATTATTTTGAGGAGTATACTTACTAGAATTATTAGAGAACCTGAACTTTTGCCTAATGCTATAGATGACATATTTAACAGAATTATTAGTGTGGACTTTAACTTTTGCCTAATGCTACATATGCCATTGACCAGAAAAATAGTGTGAACTTCACTTTTGCCTCTTGCTGTAGATGAGATATTTACCAGAATTATTAGCGTGAACCTTAACTTCTGCCTCCTGCTATAGATGAGAAATTTACAAGAATTATTAGTATGGACCTTAACTTTTGCCTCCCACTATAGATGAGATTTTAACCAGAATTATTAGTGGAGACCTTAACTTTTGCCTCCCGCTATAGATGAGATTTTAACCAGAATTATTAGTGTGGACCTTAACTTTTGCCTCTTGCTATAGATGAGATATTAACCAGACTTATTAGTGTGGATCTTAACTTTTGCCTCCAGTTTTAGATGAGATACTTATAACCAAAATAATTAGTGTGAACCTTAACTTTTGCCTCCAGTTTTAGATGAGATACTTATAACCAAAATAATTGGTGTGAACCTTAACTTTTGCCTCCAGTTTAGATGAGATACTTATAACCAAAATAATTAGTGTGAACCTTAACTTTTGCCTCCAGTTTAGATGAGATACTTATAACCAAAATAATTAGTGTGGACCTTAACTTTTGCCTCCTGCTATAGATGAGATATTTATCAGAATAATTAGTGTGGATTATAACTTTTGCCTAATGCTATAGATGAGATATTTACCAGAATTACTAGTGTGGACCTTAACTTTTGCCTCCTGCTATAGATGAGATATTTATCAGAATAATTAGTGTGGATTATAACTTTTGCCTAATGCTATAGATGAGATATTTACCAGAATTACTAGTGTGGACCTTAACTTTTGCCTCCTGCTATAGATGAGATATTTATCAGAATAATTAGTGTGGATTATAACTTTTGCCTAATGCTATAGATGAGATATTTACCAGAATTACTAGTGTGGACCTTAACTTTTGCCTCCTGCTATAGATGAGATATTTATCAGAATAATTAGTGTGGATTATAACTTTTGCCTAATGCTATAGATGAGATATTTACCAGAATTACTAGTGTGGACCTTAACTTTTGCCTCCTGCTATTGATGAGATATTTATCAGAATTATGTAGTGTGGACCTGAACTTTTACCTACGGTAATGCTATAGATCAGATATTTACCAGAATTATTAGTGTGGACCTTAACTTTTGCCTCCTGCTATAGATAACTTTTGCCTAATGCTATAGATGAGATATTTATCAGAATTATTAGCTTGGACCTTAACTTTTGCCTAATGGTATAGATGAGATATTTATCAGAATTATTAGTGGACCTTAACTTTTGCCTAATGCTATAGATGAGATATTTGTCAGAATTATTAGTTTGAACCTTAACTTTTGCCTAATGCTATAGATGAGATATTTATCAGAATTATTAGTTTGGACCTTAACTTTTGCCTAATGCTATGAGATATTTACCAGAATTATTAGCTTGGACCTTAACTTAACTCCTGCTGTAGATGATTTTTGTTTTCTTTACATCCCAGTCAACAGCTGTGGTCATGTCATGACGGTCGGTTCAGCTAAACAGACACTTTTTTCCTGGGCAAGCTTGACTTAGCAGTTAACCAGTACTTTGAGCACATACTTTCCTTTGTAACTGTGAATCAGCAGAATAGATGAGAATGGCCTTAGAAATTATTTCATGATCAATCTCCGTGAAAGTATGGGACCAGGCTGGGATTGAACTCTCTACCCCTGAATCTGCAGTCAGAAACATATCTGCAGTCAGACATGTTACAGACTGCGCTATGCGGCCCGGTCTGCTGTAGATGAGATATTTACCAGAAATATAAGTGTGGACTTTAACTTTTGCCTAATGCTATAGATGACATATTTACTGATCCTTAACTTTTGCCCTCTGTTGTAGATGAAATATAGTAAAGTTTTTATTTACCAGAATTATTAGTGTAATGGAATCAATGGAAGGCAAATATCCAGAGACCAGGGTAATCTAATACGGAGAGATAGAACTGTTCAAAACCCCATAAATCTATTTACTAGAAGCCCTGGTACAAGTATCTGGGGATCAATAGCAGGAGATTAATGGTCAGGAGGTGTATGGTCAATGCTGAATGCCTCTTTATGACACTTCAGTTGCAATTATGTATGTTCATCCTCCATCTTTGGTTAAATGAAGAAAAGCCTGTCAGATGGTAACCAATCAAGAAATATCTGCCTAGAGTATGGTAAATGTACAGGGCTCGAAAATAGCACTCGTCCTCTTCTTTTTACGAGTGCATTAGGCTGCAGAGGCAAGTGAAAAATTTGATATTTATAGTGAAAATTATTTTCCCCATTATATATGCTTATAATTTTTGTGATGCAGGGCAAGTGCCTACTTTAAGATATTTCGAGGCCTGATGTTCTAAAATTTCAACCATCAGTTGCCTGCCAAAAGGCATAGACAAACAGCCCAGAAGCAGTCTGGTCACAGTGTTTCTTCCCTGTTTGCTATTCTGACAAGTATTTTGTGACTTCCAGCCATATAAGTATCATTTTGCCAAGTTTGGTAAAAATCAAGCAAGTAGTTTAGGAGGAGGTGTAATTTAAAGCAATTGTGGATGACACACAACTGACAGCACAACGGACATCCAAGAATCACAAGAGTTTATCTTGAGCCTTTCAGCTCAGGTGAGCTCAAAATTAGCAGAAGACAACAAAAGCATAAAAAATTACCCAGCATGAAAGAGAACTAAAAACATTCTTCTCTTATTACTCCTCTCAGGTATAGGATTTGACTTTAAGACCTTAATTTGACTGAGATATGCTTGTAAGTAAAGAACCTGATCAGACTGTAGACAGATCTGCCCTGTTTGTCTGCGGGATTTTCTAACATTTTTGAAGTTGAAGAGTATTACTGTAATCATTGTTTATTTCAAAATTAAATTATAATTTTGCTTACTATTACAGAAATAATGTCCCAGACATCAGATAATCTATAAGAAATAACTTTAAAAAGATAAATACCAAAAATAATGGGTTTTAGATAAAATAATGGGTTTTAGATGCATCATTTATTGCATTTCTTTGTTTTATCTCCATGCACTGTAAAAATCAATCTATACAAAAGGAAATCAGACAAATATAGGTTGAGGTCACAAAAACATGTCACAATTCTGTCTGCACCCAAATATGGTAAGAATGGAGTCTCACAGAAAATTGCACATGCAGTACAGTCGAAAAGGTTTACCTGGTTATTAATATCATACGACACTGGCATTATATCAAGAATTACTGTAAGTTCAGAAATGTTCATGAGAATTTTATTTTCACAAATAGCGTTAAAGACAAATTTGCGACGTTACAATTCGCAATTAGGGCATATTTACCTACATTAACCAGTAAACGACTGAGTGATTTTGCGATTTTGCCAGGTTATATTTTTACCCCTCGAAGTTTCGCGAAAGTAAAACCCTCGCAAATAAAATCCTAATTTACAGTACTGGGAATATTTAGGGTAAATACAGCATACTTGCTTGGACACTGAGATTAAATCAATGTCCAGAACTGCAGCGCTACATGTACTTCAATTTAATATGGAGATTATCAATTGATATGACCATCTTGGAATCAATATAGTGTCATACAAGCCACTAGCGTTCCGAGAAAATCAACTTCCCAGTCATTATATCAGGCAGTGGTGGTATACCAGGATCTTGCACTTGCCACTTAATTGCCAATGCTTTATCTGACTATTTTTTTCAATTGGGCCATAATAATTCCTGTGACTCTTCAAATCATTATAAGCTGATTATCAGGCAGTGGTTGGATATGACAAGAACTTGCAATGATTCCATACTACTTCCTAATGTATTTTTGTTATTTTTTTTTTCAGTAGGGCCATAATAATTGCTGTGACTCTTCAAATCATATAGGAATATATATGGGCCTTGATGCAAGAAAAACTGTCTTCGGTGTTTCACTGTTTGCGAATAACAAAGGTGCTGATCAGTCTGTGAGGATGCACAGCCTAATCTGCACTTTTGTTTATTCACTTCTTGCAAATTATTATCTAAACTTGCTACAAGTAAAATTTAAATTTTCTAACTAGTCTCTGTAGCTGAAGAGACTGGTTTGAATCTCGCTTTGTCGGTAGCCCCATAGACAGGTTTTGTCACATCAAGGCCCATATAGCCTGGCTTAACATACTGACATTACCAAATAATATGGATTCAAAGACATAATTAAAAACTCTGTAGAACTTAACATTTTTCATAAGAGGACAGAATCATCAAGCTCTGCAGGACAATCATAAACATGTACACCCCAGTTCCAACTCAAATTGTTCCTACAGATTTATTGCAAACAAATTTGTTATTTCCTAAAACGAGAGCACTTAGCTTGCAAGAACTCTAATGGATTAATGCTAAAAAAAACGAATACAGGCAATCAACCTGTCAAATAGCAGGGCCACAGTCTGAGACTGGCATTAAAAGACTTCCTGCTGCCAGGAAGAGAAGAGATTGTTTTCCATTTTCAAAGTTCCGTGATCAAAGAAACTGCTTACAAAGCATAATAATGTGTCTTCTAACAAGGGACAAAGCCTATTATTTTTGCCCTATCATCTGTAAGCTGACCAGGCTAATCAATAAATTGTCTCTTATAGTCTAACACCAGTCTTATTAAAGTGTGAGACAGCAATCACATTGCTCTGGTTTTTAGGTCATATAACATAACCATAATAGATATAACAACAGAAACAATATCAAATATGAAACCTCAGTCTAATGATGCTATCCTCCCTAAGTGCTGAAAAAGGGTCTACTGATACTGAACTAAGCTAGTCCAGATAGAGATTTGTTATAACTTTATTCAGTAGTAAATTATCACCTGTTGTTACAACATATAGTAGCACATCATTTGCTTTTGTTGCAACTTTTACAAGATGCACACCATCCCTATTGGTAAAACTTGCATAAGATGTACATCATCTGTTTAGGTACAATTTGCATAAGATGCACATCATATGTACACAATCTGTTGTTGGTACAACTTGCATACGATGCACATCATCTGCTATTGGTAAACTTGCATAAGATGTACATCACCTGCTATTGGTACAACTTACATAAGATGCACACCACTGGATATTGGTACAACTTGCATAAGATGCACACCACTGGATATTGTTACAACTTGCATAAGATGTTCATCACCTGCTATTGGTACAACTTGAATAAGATGTACATCACCTGCTATTGGTACAACTTGAACCTGCTATTGGTACAACTTGAATAAGATGTACATCAACTGATATTGGTACAACTTGCATAAGATGTACATCACCTGCTATTGGTACAACTTGAATAAGATGTACATCACCTGCTATTGGTATAACTTGCATAAGATGTACTTCATCTGCTATTGGTATAACTTGAATAAGATGTTCATCACCTGCTATTGGTACAACTTGCATAAGATGCACATCACCTGCTATTGGTACAACTTACATAAGATGCACACCACTGGATATTGGTACAACCTGCATAAGATGCACACCACTGGATATTGGTACAACTTGCATAAGATGCACACCGCTGGATAATGGTACAACTTGCATAAGATGTTCATCATCTGCTTTGGTACAACTTGCATTAGATGTACATCACCTGATATTGGTAAAACTGGCATAAGATGTACATCATCTGCTATTGGTACAACTTGCATAAGATGCACACCACTGGATATTGGTACAACTTGCATAAGATGTTCATCACCTGATATTGGTACAACTTGTATAAGATGCACAGCACTGGATATTGGTACAACTTACATAAGATGTACATCATCTGCTATTGGTACAACTTGCATAAGATGCAAATCACCTGCTATTGGTACAACTTACATAAGATGCACACCACTGGATATTGGTACAACTTGCATAAGATGTTCATTACCTGATATTGGTACAACTTACATAAGATGCACAGCACTGGATATTGGTACAACTTGCATAAGATGCAAACCACTAGATATTGGTACAACTTGCATAAGATGTACACCACCTGCTACTGGTACAACTTGCATAAGATGTACATCACCTGCTATTGGTGCAACTTGCATAAGATCCACATCGCCTGATATTGGTACAACTTGCATAAGATGTACATCACCTGCAATTGTTCAACTTGCATAAGATGCACACCACCTGCTACTGGTACAACTTGCATAAGATGTACATCACCTGCTATCGGTGCAACTTGCATAAGATCCACATCGCCTGATATTGGTACAACTTGCATTAGATGTACATCACCTGCTATTGGTACAACTTGCATAAGATGCACATCACCTGCTATTGGTAAAACTAACATAAGCTGTACATCACTTGCTATCGGTGCAACTTGCATAAGATCCACAACACTGTATATTGGTACAACTTGCATAAGATGCACACCACTAGATATTGGTACAACTTGCATAAGATGCACACCACTGGATATTGGTACAACTTGCATCAGATGCACATCACCTGATATTGGTACAACTGGCATAAGATGCACACCACTGGATATTGGTACAACTTGCATAAGATGCACACCACTGGATATTGGAACAACTTGCATAAGATGCACACCACTGGATATTGGTACAACTTGCATAAGACGTACACCATCTGCTACTGGTATAACTTGCATAAGATGTACATCACCAGCTATCGGTGCAACTTGCATAAGATGTACATCATCTGATATTGGTACAACTTGCATAAGATGTACATCATCTGATATTGGTACAACTTGCATAAGATGTACATCACCTGATATTGGTAGAACTGGCATAAGATGTCCATCACCTGATATTGGTACAACTTGTATAAGATGTACATCATCTGCTATTGGTACAACTTGCATAAGATGCACACCACTGGATATTGGTACAACTTTCATAAGATGTACATCACCTGATATTGGTACAATTTGCATAAGATGCACATCAAATGTTATTGGTACAATTTGCATAAGATGTACATCATCTGATATTGGTACAATTTGCATAAAATGTACCTCATCTGCTATTGGTACAACTTGCATAAGATGTATATCACCTGCTATTGGTACAACTTACATAAGATGCACACCACTGGATATTGGTACAACTTGCATAAGATGTTCATCACCTGATATTGGTAAAACTTGCATAGGATGGTCATCACCTGATATTGGTACAACTTGCATAAGATGTACATCATCTGATATTGGTACAACTTGCATAAGATGTCAATCATCTGATATTGGTACAACTTGCATAAGAAGTACATCATCTGATATTGGTACAACTTGCATAAGATGCACATCATCTGATATTGGTACAACTTGCATAAGATGTACATCATCTGATATTGATACAACTTGCATAAATTGTACATCATCTGATATTGGTACAACTTGCATAATATGCACATCATCTGATATTGGTACAACTTGCATAAGATGTACATCATCTGATATTGGTACAACTTGCATAAGATGCACATCATCTGATATTGGTACAACTTGCATAAGATGTACATCATCTGATATTGATACAACTTGCATTAGATGTACATCAGCTGCTATTGGTACAACTTGCATAAGATGCACATTACCTGATATTGGTACAACTTGAATAAGATAAACATTACCATATATTGGTACAACTTGCATAAGATGCACATCATCTGATATTGGTACAACTTGCATAAGATGTACATCATCTGATATTGGTACAACTTGAATAAGATGCACACCATCTGATATTGGTACAACTTTCATAAGATGCACATTACCTGATATTGATACAACTTGCATAAGATGTACATCATCTGATATTGATACAACTTGCATAAGATGTACATCATCTGATATTGGTACAACTTGTATAAGATGTACATCATCTGATATTGGTACAACTTGCATAAGATGTACATTACCTGATATTGATACAACTTGCATAAGATGTACATCATCTGATATTGATACAACTTGCATAAGATGTACATCATCTGATATTGGTACAACTTGCATAAGATGTACATCATCTGATATTGGTACAACTTGTATAAGATGTACATCATCTGATATTGGTACAACTTGCATAAGATGTACATCATCTGATATTGGTACAACTTGCATAAGATGTACATCATCTGATATTGGTACAACTTGCATAAGATGTACATCATCTGATATTGGTACAACTTGCATAAGATGTACATAATCTGATATTGGTACAACTTGCATAAGATGCATATCACCTGCTATTGGTACAACTTGCATAAGATGTACATCATCTGATATTGGTACAACTTTCATAAATGAGATGTACATCATCTGATATTGATACAACTTGTATAAGATGTACATCATCTGATATTGGTTCAACTTGCATAAGATGCATATCACCTGCTATTGGTACAACTTGCATAAGATGTACATCATCTGATATTGGTACAACATTCATAAATGAGATGTACATCATCTGATATTGATACAACTTGCATAAGATGTACATAATCTGCTATTGGTACAACTTGCATAAGATGCACATCATCTGCTATTGGTACGACTTGCATAAGATGTACATCATCTGATATTGGTACAACTTGCATAAGATGCACATCATCTGATATTGGTACAACTTGCATAAGATGTACATCATCTGATATTGGTACAACTTGCATAAGATGTACATCACCTGATATTGGTACAACTTGTATAAGATGCACATCATCTGATTCTTGATGAACAGAAAAACAAAAAGTGTAAGAGGCTCGTCATGAAAAACCTGTGTTCCAACCAGGTCATACTCAAACAAGCATGCTCAGCTACAGAGACAAGCTAGAAAACTGAAATTTAGCTTGTAAGAAGCTTAGATATGACCGATTCCTATGTAGGGAATTATAACTAGCAATATCTGTAAAAAATAAAATAATTCTATGAAAAATCCTGTCTATTCAGCATTCTCAAACCCACATGCAATACAAATTATGAGTTGATCAGGACTTTTAGTTAAGAGTGTGTAAAAAAAAATGAATTTTCTTATTCCTCAACCAAAACATACGTTGTGGGTACTCAAAAGAACCGTCTCTATGAGACGGTTCTTTTGAGCACCCAAAACATATGATAAAATTGATGGGTAAGAAAATATTTACAATTTTTCACTGAAATTTTTTGTTTATCTAAACCTGTGGTTGATCGTATAATTTTATTCTGATGAATATTGTCATATGCCAACATATCTGTCTCAAGCCTAATTAACTTTATGTGAAAATAGTTCTGAAAAAAATAGTTCTGAAAACGTCCAAATATGGCTTAATTCTCTTCAGTGTGGAAATTACAACAAAGCGCTCCCTTGTGGTACCAAAATGTTCCTGTATTATTGATAGAACAGTCTGCTTGTTGTTAATAAATGCTATAAAATAGTGTCTTGAAAGACCAGGGTTTTGTAAATTATTCTCATTGTCTGCCATTGGACTTTTTTATGCTCTTGTTGAGTGTGTGTGTGTAATTGTGTTTAACCTCTCGCCAGCAATTAAACAGCTAAGAGACCTTTAGTTAAGAGTGCATAAAGAAACAAGAATGAATCAAATCTGATCAATAGGTTCTGAGATATGGTTCCGGGCGGACAAAAACTTAGGACGGACAGACGGAATGGATGGACAGACACAGTTGCACGGACAACGCCAAAACTACATCCCTCCGACTTCGTTGGGGGATAAAAATAATTTTCTTATTTCTCAACCAAAACATATGTTGAATAATTATCAATCTATATCATATATCTCAAGCATAACCTGAGTGGTATATCGATAGTTGGTGACACAACCACTCCACATCTGGGCATCCCACTCAAGCTAAATTCCTTACATTGGGAAATGTTCTAAAAGAGACAGTTCTTTTGAGCACCCAAAACAATGTTAAATACATCATACAGACTGAAATGTCTGTGAATCCAAATTCCTTATAAAAAAAATCTTGCATCGTATACAAAATACGGAAAATGTTCTACAATTTCAAACACTTTTCTCTCTCTGTTCTGAAGTTCAAAATGCTTGTCAGAATAGCAAACAGGGCAGACCCTGATCACTGCTTCTTCAGAAGCAGTCTGATCTGGGTCTGCACTGTTTGTCTAGGCAATTTTGGCAGATAACCAGAGTTTGAAACTTTAGATTATCTACCATACCGTCAGTTGAGAGCGAGAAATCAAATGGCTGAGGTTGCAGTTTTTGCTGTTGTTTGTCAGTGAGAAAAGTGTCAACTCAGCAGTCTACTAGATTTCTGTTCTAGATTCTTGTGTTTAATTCAATCCCATTATTGTTCTCAGGAATTTGATTAACAAATCAATAGAATCAGTTTAACTCTTTGCCTACTAGTGTCGTCTGCTGATAACCCTTGCAATCAGTTTGGAACCTGATCAGGCCTGACAAATTGTCGGGACTGATCTGGATCAAACTGTTTGACATTCTGAGGGTAATTCTGAAAGAATTTTTCAAAAAAGTTGATTTTGAAAATAATCACCAGAAGACAACTACAAAAGCATAAAAAATTTCACAGTAGGCATAGAGTTTACAAATCAATAGACAGCTAAAGGGAATAAAGCCCTTATATAGCATTTACTAATCAAAGAATGGTACAAAACCCTCAGGCGGCCAGTCACGACTTTTTTTTATCTTGTTCCTTGTATATCCAATAAAGACCTATATTTTATAGCCTAAAAGTGGTACCACTCATGATTACTTTATTACTTTAGTCTAAATTAGAGAATTATGAGCTTCAAAAGGAGTCTATTGAAGGGAGAGGATTACCTGTACATATGTGTACTACTGTTCGTACAGGAATTCAGTGAACAACGCTTTTTTGCGTTTATTTCGTTATGTGCGGACTGATCGCACAATGACCATCATAATTTAATACATCTATAAACCGCCTAATTGGTGATATTTTTTTCGTTACAAAATGTATTGTCAAATGGGCTGTGATATGATGGAATTTGTCCTCATTTGAGCATCTTTATTTTTTAATTTACCCTAAATGCACCTTTGTACGGATCACTGCCTTTAGTTTACTATCGATGAATAATTATACGGTTTTATAAGACGAAGTAACGTGTAAGGAGAAGGGACTCTTATCATATCAAAATCAAATGCAAATTATGGCCATAGTTTGAGCGCACAGAATTTTGTCAAACGAGAAAATATTGAGGCCTTTCCAGTGGGTACCCGTCCGCTTGTTCCTATGAAATGAATCTCTGTGTTCCCCTGTTCCTCAATTTAAAATCTTGATTTTCTGTGTTCCCAGCTCCTTCTCTGATCATCAGATTTTTAAAAAAAAAATCAAACTTGTTTTATTAAATAAATTGAACTTTCTATTTGTTTATTCCAAATACTGATTTGTTGACACCAGACAATGCAAAACATGCATTCTTGGCAACTATAAAAGATAAGATAAAATAATCACAGGGCTCACCCGTCAGGTGTGATATTCAAATGAAAAAAGACTCATTCAATAAAAATAATGCAGAGGTCGGAAAGAGAAACTAGTGATGGGGTGGGAATGTTTGATTTGATCCTTTACGTCAAATCAACAACCTTTCAGTTAAACAGGGACGGGTCTTCCTGGGTTGGACCAGTACTAAGCTAGGATAAATGTGTCTTGCTCAAGGATCACAACGCAGTGACACCGGTGAGGCTCGAACCCGCGGCCCCTCGGTCTCGAGTGAAGCACTCTACCAAAAGGGCCACTGTGCTCCCTAATGGGGTGGGAATGTGCTTGGAAATAGGTTGAACAATATATCAGCGGATGTCATATTTGTGTTTGGGGTCAATATGTTTTTGGGGTGGCTGAGAACTAAATGTTTATGCGAAGTGCATCAGAGGCTATAAATAATGCACCAGTCATTTGTAACCATTGCTTCACCAAAGCCTCTCAGCAGGATGGGGATATAATGTGCTGTGTTTTTACTTTTACGTTGTCTCCACAATGCGGAAGAAATGTAGGGGTTTGATAGACCTAAACAAACATTGCTGTGCAGTATAATAACAGACTGCGGGGGAGAAGTGTCATGGTTTTGCCAGCTAGCTGCCCCAACAGTATGGTGGTTACTATAGGGAACTGCAGACACAAAGTCAAAGGCCTCGACATTCCTCTGAGCTTGGGGTGGTCACAAATGACTGGTGCATAAAGACGAAAGAAATTATGTGCACCAGTCATTTGTAGCCACGCACAAGTCGGGCAAATGCGCTGTTAGTACAAGGTCATACCAGAGACAAGTAGCCAGAAAATCAAAGCCCCCGCCATTCCCCGGCTCTGTGGGCCGTACATGAAGTTACGAATGACTTGTGTATTAGACGATGTAGAGCGCAACCAAATAATGTGATTCCCGTTAATATATCTGATAAACAGCCTCCTCATTATATTTGTTTTTTAATATTATTATCTGTTGCACTTGAAATATTTGTCCTAAGGCTGTCGAGCAAGCAACACAGGCCACGACGCGAGAAAACCTGTCTTCTGGGTTTCCGACAAACCAGTCCCTTCTGCTAAAGGGGCTAGATAGAAAATTGAAATTATTTCGCACGAGGCAAGTCTAGGGATGATTCTTCTCAAAAAGCAGACAACAAAGTTGCTGATGAGACTGCGTGGATGCGCAGGCTGGTCTGGGCCTTTATTGTTACAAATCACCAGACTGGTTTCTCAGTCGTGGTCCAATTGTTATATGTGTCATTTAACCATGGCACATATAAGAAAACAAGATGCGAAATTTGATTATCGTGCAATATTTTTGTTTGTTTGTTTGATTTGATTCTTTACGTCCACTCAACAATCTTTCAGTTATGCGGGACGCTTCTTCCTGGGTTGAACCAGTACTAAGCTAGGATAAATGTGTCTTGCTCAAGGACCACAACGCAGTGACGCCGGTGAGGCTCGAACCCGCGGCCCTTCGGTCTCGAGTCAAGCACTCTACCACTGAGCCACTGCGCTCCCCTTATCGTGCAATATGAGAATTCAGACAGAATTGTAACTTGTGCAGTCTCTTCAAAGCATTTTCAGTGAATATATAAACATACCAAGAGTTACATGTATCCCGCTGGTGACCGTTTTCTGTATCATATACGAAAGTAAACATGGTATTCATTGAACTGTATAAACCACGTGTTACCCACATAAAATACACTGAGGGAAAATAAGGATTTTTCTAAATCGAAAATGACTAAGTTATTTTATTTCACAAGAGATTCCAGACTTATTTTCCTATCATAAATATTCAAAAATGCAATTGTATATTAGGCGGTGTTTTATTAAATGTATGTGCAAAATTCTGGTCCAAAATTTTATCATTAAAGACATTTTAAAAAAGAAAAACGATGTTCACTGAAATTCTGTACGGACTATAAATATATACTGCTCAAAAAAAGATAAGGGTCAAACAATTATTTATGAATTAATATTCCCCATTTAATACAATAGTAGCAAAATAACTTTTATAACAATTTCATCGGTCAAACATTGCTTTAGTTAAGATGTTTAAGCAAACAATTAACAACCAAAAGTGAATAAACCGCCATATCTGAAACACACATCCTTTTCATAGAGATGGGCGGGGTAATGTATTTTTGAAATTTATACCTGGGAAGCATTCTTACTCATTTTGGTCAGTTCTAATATCGTGTGTGGCCTCCATGAGCATCAATAACTTCAGTACAGCGTGTTCAAAAGCTAAGCACTAGTGTTTGTATGTCTTTATGAGGGATTTGTACCCACTCCTCTAGAAGAGCATTTGCAAGCTGCTGGGCTGTTTGTGGTTGTGCCAAACGTGCATTTATTCGTCTCTGGAGAGCGTCCCAGGCATGCTCAATTGAGTTGAGGTCAGGTGAGCGTGAAGGCCAATCCAAACGTTCGATACCCTCATCCTCAAGATAATCATTAACCACACGAGCTCTATGGGGACGTGCATTATCATCCATTAAAACAAAGTTATCACCGACTGCCCCTGCAAATGGTCGAACATAGACATCTAGAATTTCGTCTCTATAGCGTACGCCCGTCAGTGCCCCATTTTGGATGACATAGAGATCGGTGACTCCATCAAATGAAATGCCACCCCATACCATAACAGATGGACCACCCCATCGGTCATGTTCAGCAACACAACAGTTAACAAAACGTTTGTTCTTCCTTCGCTAGACACACTTGCGTCCATCACTATTATCAACGCAGAATCTTGACTCATAGGTGAAGAGGATTTTACTCAAACTACCCAACAGCACGTCTTCATACTGTGCTGCAAATTGAAGCCTTGCAGTTCTGTGATCACGTGTCAATGGCAGTCTCACGGCTGGTCTCCGAGCATGAATTTGGTTGTCATGAAGACGATTTCTGAATGTCTGTTCACAAATAGTGATACCAGTTGCATGAAGGAATTGCTGGTTTAGAGTTCTTGCCCCGTCAAACCTCTGACGTTGAGACATGGTGACAATATACCGGTCATCCACCGCTGACGTCTTTCTTAGATGGCCACTTTTTGTTCGTTCTTCAACACTCCCGGTGTCAAGAAAACGCTGCCATATTCTCTGAACAACAGATTGCGTGACGCCAAACTGAGCGGCTGCATAACGTTGGGTTGCTCCAGCCTGAAGCATACCTATAATTCTCTCCATGTCCCTAACAGACAAATGTCTTCGATTTGGTATTTTTGTGCACAAATGACTTCTGGTACCGCAAATAAGCAAAGCAAAGCGAAAATTGGCTCACAAATAAAGAAATGCAACTCTCCAAACAAGTGACTTCCACACAATAATTATTCGTAAAACTCGTGTAGGCAATATGAACACAGTTTACCAGTGCTATACGTGGGTTCATGCAAGAATAAACACAGTGGTCAGTTACCCCATGAATCGATGTATGTTAATATAGTTCAAACTTTAAAGAAAATCGTTTGACAAAAAAATGTTTTACGAAAATCTGTTTGACCCTTAACATATTTTGAGCAGTAATAAGTGATAACTAAATTCTCTGTACCAGGTGCCCATAATAGTCTGATGAGCCATGCATTGTGAAGTTTTTCAGTCATGTCTGGGTTCAACCAAGTAAATCGTCCCAATTAATACAACTGAAAAATTGTTGACTGGGACATAAAGCATCAACTCATAAGGACTTTGGAAGAAAAACTAATGTCTCTCAAAATGACTTTTGACACATTTAGGATCCCTGGAAAATTAATTGTGCTAAAAACTATTGATATGGCTGCAATCTAGCCACCTATAAACCTGTGTCCATATGTCCAATTTTGTCATTTAACTGTCCAGTCAAAGGCTGTCCATTTTTTGTTCTATCCTGTTCTGTCAATTTTCCAAGCTTGTATCT
Organism: Loripinus fragilis; assembly: GCA_964019695.1. Lineage (NCBI taxonomy): Eukaryota > Metazoa > Mollusca > Bivalvia > Lucinida > Lucinidae > Loripinus > Loripinus fragilis. The sequence continues at coordinate 136,910,120 of OZ026514.1, read as the reverse complement.
AAAGATGGATTATGAGAATTGAGCCCAGTGTCCAAAAGGTACAAGTTGGCATGTGCACCCATCAAAGACTGAAATCAGCCTGCGCAGATGCGCAGGCTGATCTGAGTCTTTGATGGGCGCTCTATGGGTAGCCAAGGGTCTAACATTTCTTCAGGCCGAAAACTAAGACACTTATCAGACTGTACAGATGTGCAGACTGATTTCAATCTTCACAGTACACACATGCAAACTTGTACCTTGTCCCGGTTACCGGCTCAATTCATCATCACAGTGATCAATCTAATCAATCAAGAAGTCAGTCTCAAATAATTGTTACAATTAATTCGTATTCATCTCAAGTAGGCAAGAGAACCGAGCGGTTTTCCGAAAAATACTATTAACAGGAGTTGACAACTAAGCATCTTAAGCCTGCATGCAAGCTTATGCAGTGTAATTCAGATCGACTGATTGCATCTTGTCAAAGCTCTTGAGAACATGCATTGCTTCTGTTTCTACTTCAGGAAGGCTCTGATCCGAGTACAAAGCTGCAGATTGATGCAAGTTTTCATTTTCAACCAAAGTTGTGTGTCTTCTTTCATATGGCACTGCTGTTTTATTGTGCAAATTATTGCTAAATGCCAGAACTTTCAATCAAGCACCATATAACCCTGTTTACATGTACTAGCTGTTACCAGAGTCTGCTTCCTATCTCTTTTAGAAACAAGAGCCTGTCGAACCGGAGTATGATTCCCGAATTGCTCATTGTCACAGAAACAAAGGGCTGGGGCTGAATATAGTGAAAAATAGTTAATCTGGTTTAAAGGTGGTATAATGAACAGTATCTGAGGCATAAAGCCTTTTATGAACTGTTACAGGAAATTCCCAGGGCATGTGTATAAATGAATATGTCTTAAAATCAGGAACAACAATGTTTATGTTTAGGGGTTGGGATCTTAACACTGCTTCTGTTATATAAAGCCTTTTATGAATTGGAGGGACAGGGGCCCCCACATACCTCTGAGGAATCACATCAAAGGACCACAACTAAAGGAAAATCAACCAACAATTATGCTTTAAGATAATGTATATCTACTTGAGATACTGAAGGTTCCACTGAAGTTTAGCTGGAATTCAACCAGAAGTTGCTGAGAACTTCTGGGGACAAGTTTAACAGGCAATATTAAAGGGCCATAATTCAAAAAAAAGTCATCATACCTTGATAACATGCTAGGGATATGCCCATCTTGATATTGAAGGCTTCCATGAAATTTTGTTGAATCCATTCAGAAACCACTGAGAATTTGTGAGGACAAGAATAACAGGATCAGTCAGCATAACTCCAGAAAAAGTCATTTGACCATAACATGCTGGTGATAATGCACAATCATTCTTCTCTTAAAACTGAAAATTTCCATAAAGTTTCTTTGAAACCTGGTCAGTAGTTGCTGAGAATTCCCACCGACAACGTTTAAAAATGTATACAATATTTTAACAAAGGGCCATAATTACTGCAAGAAAAATCATCCAATCACAACATATAGGTGATATGCCCATCTCATTTTAATTCTGATGCCAGAAGGTTCCCACAAAGTTTTGTTGAAATCTAGTCCGTAGTTGCTGAGTTATCCAATTTAAGATTTTATCAAAGGGCCATAACTCATCCAACCATAACACAATGGTGTTATACGCATTTACTCATGACAATGAAGGTTCCCATGAAGTTTTATTGCAATTCGAAGTATTCGAGAAGATAAAATTCATGGGATGGAAGGACAAATGGACAGACCGATGGACAAATCGGCAACTAATGAACAATCTGCTACATACACCCTGAACTTGGCAATGCAAGTCCCCTGTGAGCTTTACTCAGCTATTTGCCTGCCAATGTCATCTGCTAATAACTTGGCAGCTAGCTATGAGTTTGACTCTGGATCCTTTGTATTCAGGAAACCACTAAACGAGTACTTTTGCAAACAGTGAAGACCCAGATGAAATGCAGCATAATGCTGCATTTCATCAGGGTCTACACTGTTTGTAAAGGTAACAAATATCTTAACACAAAAGAATACATTTTTTTGAAAATTATAACCTGAAACCCCTAGATATGTACATTGGACTATCCCAAACTTATTGTATCAAACCAGAAGGAAGAATTCATTAGGATACAAAGGGTTAACAAGAACAAATAAACTTACCCAGAGATACAGTCCATAGGGTACCCTGTAGGTCTCTGTCTCTGAATCATCCGGGCTATCTTTATCCATATATAGGTTTTATCTATCACTATTTAACACTTTAATCACTTAATAAATTTTAAAAAAATTCTTTAAACTTTAGATTCCACAAAAATCCGACTTTGGTTAAATCCATGCAAAAATATGATAAAAGTTTAATTTTATTACATCACTGTAATTTAGCCAGAACAATTCAATCATTGTGACAAACCATTTCATTTATCATTCACGAATTCCCATATCTTCACAATTTAATTCAGAAAACTTCGAAAAATAGAATTACATAACGAAGATCGTACAAGAAACTAACATTTATCCTAGTGGTTGAGATTTTTCAACGAAAGTCAGCAAATAATTCTGTCGCATTTGAGAAGAATATTGTATTGATCTTGCAGCTATATCTAGTTTTCACCTCTATCACCATCAAAATATTTGCTTTAATTCCAACTTGTCTTCAAGTAAGCACTTTGTAACCATTATTTCATGTTAATTGTCCTTATCTTCACCATTCAAGACCTCCAAGGAAACACAGTCAGCAGAATCTATTCCTTATAGATTACTATCGGTATGAACAGAAGACAGAACCGAAATATAAATCCTTTAATATCCATATTTATGGATCAAGTATTAAAATCCCTCCCACGTTCTCCCCTCTTCATTGATGCTGATTTCAGAGCTGTGTAGCAAAGAAATAATACAATTATACTGCTCTTTCTCTTAGATGGAAGATTCCATTATCATGATATAGACTAATCCACCTAAATGACTAAAGAGAGCAATCTGAAAAAATCCTGGTGGTCATTTTTTCTGTTTAGGGACCTCTAAAAATATTTTTATCATATGATGTCGCGTCTGGGATTGAAATAACACCATGCCATAAAATTGATAAACCACTAGTGGTTTACAGATTTTCGGAAAACATTATGAAAGCACGCTTTTAACGACATGCATATGGCAAAACCCTAACGTTTTCACGCCAAAAATATGATTTCAAAATAATTTTAATGTTATGTGACAAATAGAATCTAACATTCGTACTCCTGTATTATTAAACTCTTGCAAAAAAGAGATAAAATGCTCGGCAAGCCTCACATTTTATTTCTTTTCCCCAACGCGTTTAATAAATTCAATAAAACATGACCACGCATGTAAGATCCTCTATATATCTTTTGTCGTAGTCATTTGAAGTAGCCTGGCATTGAGACATTTCCAATGATGACCACTACAAAAGAAATGTTCTCCAATAATATTTGTTTGAAACAAACAATTAAACAAACAAACAACAAACAAATGAAACAAACATAAAACAACATCCTTTCTTGATCTACATAATACTAATTAGATATTTGTTAACTCTTGCATGCTGGCTAATTTAATTGGCATGCTGTTTTCCCATCTGCTGATTTTTTTTTCAAAAATTATTATTTTCAAAAACTTTCAGGAACAAACAGTATGATGTTTTGTCAGGCCTGATCTGTGTCCAAACAGTTTGCCAAAGTTATCAGCAGGCGACACTGCCAAAAAGAGAATAAAAGAAAAATAAATAGATCCTAATCAGAATGCTCCCACAGTGTGATCATGTATGAGCCCAATCATTGCACATTCTGTTGCTGTTTGAGTAATTTGGTTATATTCCTACACTAGAAGATAAATTTGTTACATCCTAGCCTCAAGAGGAATGACATACCCCAAGACACAAGTTTAGATAAACAAAACTTTTCAGCTTAAAATTGTAAATATTTTCTTACCCATCAACTTTAACATATCTTTTGGGTGCTCAAAAGAACCGTCTCATTGAGACGGTTCTTTTGAGTACCCACAACATATGTTTTGCTTGAGAAATAAGAAAATTAAATTTTCGTCACACACTCTTAACTAAAGTCCTGCCCCAAGAACAGGGTAACTCCTATCCCCGATGAGCCCTATCATTGCACATTCTGTTGCTGTTTGAGTAATTTGGTTAAATTCCTACACTGTTACATTCTAGCCTCAAGAGGAATGACAATACCCCAAGATCAGGGTAACTCCTATCCCCCAAGTAGGAGATAATCTCAAGAACAGACACCTGCTATCAGCTGATCTTTGATGCCAATATAAGAACCAGAACTCTTTACCTGCTAGTGCCATCTGCTCTTAACCTTTGCAAACATTTGGATCCAGATCAGGACCAACAAAATGTCGGGCCTGATCTGGATCCAAACTATTTGAAGCTTTGATGGTATTCCAGAAAGATCTTTTTGTAAAAAGTTGAAAATGAAAAAAAAAACAGCAGATGACAAAAAAGTATGCAAAATTTCCCAGCATGCAAAAAGAGAAATATGTTATTGGGATCTATAAGCTGCGCAGCAGCAGTATACAGTTGGCTAAAAATTACAACTCACTAATCCAACAGGTAGCAGAGATTCTAGTGAATTGTAAATCCCTTATTCTGCTGAAAACTTAAAAAAATATTTTTTTATTACTTTTTATCACATGACTTGGTGTCTGAAATTTATGGAATGCCATGTATTAAAATCGATAAGGAGATATTCGCCTTGTAAACCAGGGGTTGTGCTGCCTGGTTCGATCCCCAGCTTCTCCAGTATGTCAAATGAAACTTTCAGTTGAAGCCACCACCCCCCTATAGGACCTTAGCTGTTGATGGGATGTTAGAAAAAAAATCGATTAACCACTAGTGGTTTACATATTCTTTATGTGGGCCTTGACGTGAGAAAACCAGTCTTTGGTGTTTATGAACAACAAAGGGGCAGACCAGCCTGGGCATCTGCGCAGTCTGATCAGTGCCTTTATTATTTGCTTTTTGGAAAGAATCATATATAAACTTAACCTGCATGCAAAATTTCAAGTTTCTAGCTTGTCTCTGTAGCTATGGAGACTCGTTTGAGTCTCGCTTTGTCGGAAACCCCGAAGACAGATTTTGTCACTACACGGTCCATGCAATGAGGTCCATAACAATGTTGAGTATAATGTTATGTATTTAATGACAAATACTCATGTTTTCATGCCAAGAATTAGATTTCTAAGTAGTTATAACTTCATATAAACAGAATCTAACATTGGTGCTCCTTCATTAAACTCTAACATTGTTTTCATGCGCAGATCCAGGAAGTTTTGTCAAAGGGGTCCAACTTTGACAACTTTTTTTCTTTGGTTGATTGGTTGATGAGGGGAGGGAGGATCCAAAAAGTGGACAATCATCGACCCACCAGCGAAACGCCTTTCACTGGCGGGCCTATGATGGCACAACATTGAATGCTGGCTTGGTAACTTTGTGATTTTTCAGGGGATCAGTAACCCTATATTTTTTGTTTTTTCAGGGGGCTGGTCTGGACACCCTGTACCCCCCCCCCCCCCCCCCCCTCTGAGTACGGGCATGGTTTTGGTAGTAAGGCAGATCTTTTGAGCACCCACGATATTGGTTTAGTTTTCATATCATCTTGTAATCTTGCAATTGTGTCCTAGAATTGCTAATCAATATAATCGCTGATTCAGCAACTATTTCTCAGGTGTTCTATGACGCCCAGGAGATATAAAAAGGACACAAACTTACAGCTAATCCACAGAAAACTCTCATAATTCAATAATTACATTGCCACTTGGTTTTATAGCACTTGAATGTTGTTTCACTAATTTTGAGGCATGCAAATCAGGCAGGCTCTGTTTAACTAAAAGAGCTTAAAGAAAGATTATCAGTTTCTTGAGGATCATATGGCTTAAGCTCAACTCTTTCCTCACTCAAAGGTGACTTTTGCAATCTACTAATAACCTTTGCAAACGGTCAGGACCGACAGAGCATTGGTCCCCATCTGGATCCAAACCATTTGACACTCTAAAAGTGTTCTTGAAAGAATTTTTTAAGACGTTAATTTGAAGAAAAAATCAGCAGACGTCAACAGAAACATGAAAAATTTTACAGCATGTAAAGAGTTAACTGCATAAAAAATATTTGATGCAAATATGAGCCCCAACATGTCATTTCGCGTAGACTCAGATGAGCCTGTGCAGCCTCCATTTAAGCTTAAACACTCAAAATGATGTTCAGTAAGAAGCCTAAGAGTAATAGAATATTCAAGCGACTAGCAAAGGCTCTGATCAGACTGCACATATGCGCAGTCTGGTCAGAGCCTTTGCTGGTTGCACATACTACATTGTTGGAAATCTCATGTTGCGGCTCATATAGTGATAAACTATATAGCTCTCTCACAATCATTGGCTAAAAAAGGCAAGAAAGATGTGACAAATGAGACCGGAGGCCGCTTGTTGAATCTGCCACAAATCTTCTATAAAATCAGCAGTCTGTTTCATTACCATGGTATTAACACTTTGCATGCTGGGTAATTTTTCATGCTTTTGTTGTCACCTCCGATTTTTCAAAATTAACTTTTTCAAATAGTTCTTTCATGAACACCATCAGAGTGTCAAACAGTTTGAATCCAGAATGTCGGTCCTGATCTGGGTCCAAACTGTTTGCAAAGGTTATCAGCAGACGACAGGACAAATATGTCATTGCTTGCAAGAAAAGAGTCAAGGTTAAAACAACAATTGATACTTTGAATCAATGCTTGCTGTATTGACTTAAAAATTCTTAAAGCTCTCAATGATATCTTAAACTTTATATTAATTAATTAATCAGGGGAGCGCAGTGGCTCAGTGGTAGAGTGCTTGACTCGAGACCGAAGGGCAGTGGGTTCGAGCCTCACCAGCGTCACTGCGTTGTGTCCTTGAGCAAGACACATTAATCCTAGCTTAGTACTGGTTTAACCAAGGAAAACACTGGTTTAACCAAGGAAAACCTGTCCCCATGTAACTGAAAGATTGTTGACTGGGGCGTAAAGAATCAAATCAAACAAAAAAGCAAATATTAATTAATTATTAAGTGATCGAATAACAAACTGTGAAGATCCTGATCAGCCAGCCAAAGCTGGCTGATCTGGATCTACACTGTTTGTATAACCCTAATCCTCACAATTTTCAATATTCAGAAGGACATGGCTTTGCCTAGTGGGAAGAAAGACACTGTAATAAGAGGTTGCTGACATTTAATAAGACCTTACATAAATAGAAACAGTTATATCACTAAATCTTTTAAGACTAATAAGCAGATTTTCTAGTATCCTAAAGGTATGAGACAATTATAGCAATTCCTACTATGCCTCTCTTGGAAAATCTTATAGTGTCTGAAAGTTGCCAAGGGAAACTGAAACTTTTGCAATGGTCAGCTGTTTCTAAACTAGTCACATTATTTGAGTTAGATTGGAGTGGGATCTACAAACAAAATTAGCAATCATAGCAACAAAAGGGAGAGGGGAGGGGTATCATGAAAGCAACCATTGTATCAGAACAGAGATTGTTTGCAACATTACCAAACATGGTATCAAACGTGGGGTTGGGGGTTGTCTGGCTCATTACCTAACATACATGGTATCAGAAATGAGATTGTCTGCAACATGACCGGATTGTCAGCAACATTACCAAACATGGTATGAGAAGTGGGGTTGTATACAACATTAGCAAACATGGTATCTGAAGTGGGATTGTCTACATCATTAGCAAACATGGCATCAGATGTGGGATTTCAGCAACATAAGCAGGGTTTATTCTAGGATTCAAAAACCAGGAGAGATTTTTATAGAATAGTGAGCATTTAACTTAAATTTTCATATTCTCTTCTTTGGCTATAAAAAAAAATTGAGGGAATCACCCTGCCTAGAATAAACCCTGCACTAGCAAGAATGGTATGAGTAGTGGGGTTGTCTACAACATTAGCAAACATGGTATCAGAAGTGGGATTGGATGGAATATTACCAAACATGGTATCAGAAGTAGGATTGGATGGAATATTACCAAACATGGTATCAGAAGTAGGATTGGATGGAATATTACCAAACATGGTATCAGAAGTGGGATAAGATGGAATATTACCAAACATGGTATCAGAAGTGGGACTGGATGGAATATTACCAAACATGGTATCAGAAGTGGGATTGGATGGAATATTACCAAATATGGTATCAGAAGTGAGATTGGATGGAATATTACCAAACATGGTATCAGAGGTGGGATTGGATGGAATATTACCAAACATGGTATCAGAAGTGAGATTGGATGGAATATTACCAAACATGGTATCAGAAGTGGGATTGGATGGAATATTACCAAACATGGTATAAGAAGTGAGATTGGATGGAATATTACCAAACATGGTAACAGAAGTGAGATTGGATGGAATATTACCAAACATGGTATCAGAGGGGGGATGGATTGAATATTACCAAACATGGTATCAGAAGTGGGATTGGGAAGAATATTACCAAACATGGTATCAGAAGTGAGATTGGATGGAATATTACCAAACATGGTATCAGAGGGGGGATGGATGGAATATTACCAAACATGGTATCAGAGGTGGGATTGGATGGAATATAACCAAACATGGTAGCAGAAGTGGGATTGGATAGAATATTACCAAACATGGTATCAGAAGTGGGATTGGATGGAATATTACCAAACATGGTATCAGAAGTGGGACTGGATGGAATATTACCAAACATGGTATCAGAAGTGGGACTGGATGGAATATTACCAAACATGGTATCAGAAGTGGGATAAGATGGAATATTACCAAACATGGTATCAGAGGTGGGATTGGATGGAATATTACCAAACATGGTAACAGAAGTGAGATTGGATGGAATATTACCAAACATGGTATCAGAGGGGGGATGGATTGAATATTACCAAACATGGTATCAGAAGTGGGATTGGGAAGAATATTACCAAACATGGTATCAGAAGTGAGATTGGATGGAATATTACCAAACATGGTATCAGAGGGGGGATGGATGGAATATTACCAAACATGGTATCAGAGGTGGGATTGGATGGAATATAACCAAACATGGTAGCAGAAGTGGGATTGGATAGAATATTGCCAAACATGGTATCAGAAGTGGGATTGAGTGGAATATTACCAAACATGGTATCAGAAGTCGGATTGGATGGAATATTACCAAACATGGTATCAGAAGTGGGATTGAGTGGAATATTACCAAACATGGTATCAGAAGTCGGATTGGATAGAATATTACCAAACATGGTATCAGAAGTGGGATTGAATGGAATATTACCAAACATGGTATCAGAAGTGGGATTGAGTGGAATATTACCAAACATGGTATCAGAAGTGAGATTGGGTGGAATATTAACAAACATGGTATCAGAGGTGAGATTGGATGGAATATTACCAAACATGGTATCAGAGGTGAGATTGGATGGAATATTACCAAACATGGTATCAGAAGTCGGATTGGATGGAATATTACCAAACATGGTATCAGAAGTGGGATTGAGTGGAATATTACCAAACATGGTATCAGAAGTGAGATTGGGTGGAATATTAACAAACATGGTATCAGAGGTGAGATTGGATGGAATATTACCAAACATGGTATAAGAAGTGGGATTGGATGGAATATTACCAAACAGGGTATCAGAGGTGGGATTGGATGGAATATTACCAAACATGGTATCAGAAGTGAGATTGGATGGAATATTACCAAACATGGTATCAGAAGTGGGATTGGATGGAATATTACCAAACATGGTATCAGAAGTGAGATTGGATGGAATATTACCAAACATGGTATCAGAGGTGGGATTGGATGGAATATTACCAAATATGGTATCTGAAGTGGGATTGGATGGAATATTACCAAACAGGGTATCAGAGGTGGGATTGGATGGAATATTACCAAATATGGTATCAGAAGTGGGATAAGATGGAATATTACCAAATATGGTATCAGAGGTGGGATTGGATGGAATATTACCAAATATGGTATCAGATGTGGGATTGGATGGAATATTACCAAACATGGTATCTGAAGTGGGATTGGATGGAATATTACCAAATATGGTATCAGAAGTGGGACTGGATGGAATATTACCAAATATGGTATCAGAGGTGGGATTGGATGGAATATTACCAAACATGGTATCTGAAGTGGGATTGGATGGAATATTACCAAACATGGTATCAGAAGTGGGATTAGATGGAATATTACCAAACATGGTATCAGAGGTGGGATTGGATGGAATATTACCAAACATGGTATCAGAAGTGGGATTAGATGGAATATTACCAAACATGGTATCAGAGGTGGGATTGGATGGAATATTACCAAACATGGTATCTGAAGTGGGATTGGATGGAATATTACCAAACATGGTATCAGAAGTGGGATTAGATGGAATATTACCAAACATGGTATCAGAGGTGAGATTGGATGGAACATTACCAAACATGGTATCAGAAGCGGGATTGGATGGAATATTACCAAACATGGTATCAGAGGTGGGATTGGATGGAATATTACCAAACAGGGTATCAGAAGTGAGATTGGATGGAATATTACCAAACATGGTATCAGAAGTGAGATTGGATGGAATATTACCAAACATGGTATCAGAGGTGAGATTGCATGGAACATTACCAAACATGGTATCAGAGGTGGGATTGGATGGAATATTACCAAACAGGGTATCAGAAGTGAGATTGGATGGAATATTACCAAACATGGTATCAGAGGTGAGATTGGATGGAACATTACCAAACATGGTATCAGAAGCGGGATTGGATGGAATATTACCAAACATGGTATAAGAAGTGGGACTGGATGGAATATTACCAAATATGGTATCAGAAGTGGGATTGGATGGAATATTACCAAGCATGGTATCAGAGGTGGGATTGGATGGAATATTACCAAACAGGGTATCAGAAGTGGGATTGGATGGAATATTACCAAACATGGTATCAGAGGTGAGATTGGATGGAATATTACCAAACTTGGTATCAGAAGTGGGACTGGATGGAATATTACCAAACATGGTATCAGAAGTGGGATTGGATGGAATATTACCAAACATGGTATCAGAAGTGGGATTGGATGGAATATTACCAAACATGGTATCAGAGGTGGGATTGGATGGAATATTACCAAACAGGGTATCAGAAGTGAGATTGGATGGAATATTACCAAACATGGTATCAGAAGTGGGATTGGATGGAATATTACCAAACATGGTATCAGAGGTGGGATTGGATGGAATATTACCAAACAGGGTATCAGAAGTGAGATTGGATGGAATATTACCAAACATGGTATCAGAAGTGAGATTGGATGGAATATTACCAAACATGGTATCAGAGGTGAGATTGGATGGAATATTACCAAACATGTTATCAGAAGTGGGACTGGATGGAATATTACCAAACATGGTATCAGAAGTGGGATTGGATGGAATATTACCAAACATGGTATCAGAGGTGGGATTGGATGGAATATTACCAAACATGGTATCAGAGGTGAGATTGGATGGAATATTACCAATCATGGTATCAGAAGTGGGACTGGATGGAATATTACCAAACATGGTATCAGAAGTGGGATTGGATGGAATATTACCAAACATGGTATCAGAAGTGGGATTGGATGGAATATTACCAAACATGGTATCAGAAGTGGGATAAGATGGAATATTACCAAACATGGTATCAGAAGTGGGATTGGATGGAATATTACCAAACATGGCATCAGAAGTGGGATTGGATGGAATATTACCAAACAGGGTATCAGAGGTGGGATTGGATGGAATATTACCAAACATGGCATCAGAAGTGGGATTGGATGGAATATTACCAAACATGGTATCAGAAGTATGATTGGGATGGAATATTACCAAACATGGTATCAGAAGTGGGATTGGATGGAATATTACCAAACAGGGTATCAGAGGTGGGATTGGATGGAATATTACCAAACATGGCATCAGAAGTGGGATTGGATGGAATATTACCAAACATGGTATCAGAAGTATGATTGGGATGGAATATTACCAAACATGGTATCAGAGGTGGGATTGGATGGAATATTACCAAACAGGGTATCAGAGGTGGGATTGGATGGAATATTACCAAACATGGCATCAGAAGTGGGATTGGATGGAATATTACCAAACATGGTATCAGAAGTATGATTGGGATGGAATATTACCAAACATGGTATCAGAAGTGGGATTGGATGGAATATTACCAAACATGGTATCAGAAGTGAGATTGGATGAAATATTACCAAACATGGTATCAGAGGTGGGATTGGATGGAATATTACCAAGCATGGTATCTGAAGTGGGATTGGATGAAATATTACCAAACATGGTATCAGAGGTGAGATTGGATGGAACATTACCAAACATGGTATCAGAAGCGGGATTGGATGGAATATTACCAAACATGGTATCAGAAGTGGGATTGGATGGAATATTACCAAGCATGGTATCAGAAGTGAGATTGGATGGAATATTACCAAACATGGTATCAGGAGTGGGCTTGGATGGAATATTACCAAACATGGTATCAGAAGTGAGATTGGAAGGAATATTACCAAACATAGTATCAGAAGTGGGCTTGGATGGAATATTACCAAACATGGTATCAGAAGTGGGATTGGATGGAATATTACCAAACATGGTATCAGAAGGGGGATTGGACGGAATATTACCAAACATGGTATCAGAAGTGGGATTGGATGGAATATTACCAAACAAGGTATCAGAAGTGGGATTGGATGGAATATTACCAAACATGGTATCAGAAGTGGGATTGGATGGAATATTACCAAACATGGTATCAGAAGTGCGATTGGATGGAATATTACCAAACATGGTATCAGAAGTAGGATTGGATGGAATATTACCAAACATGGTATCAGAAGTGAGACTGGATGGAATATTACCAAATATGGTATCAGAAGTGAGACTGGATGGAATATTACCAAACATGGTATCAGAAGTGGGATTGGATGGAATATTACCAAACAGGGTATCAGAAGTGGGACTGGATGGAATATTACCAAACATGGTATCAGAAGTGGGATTGGATGGAATATTACCAAACATGGTATAAGAAGTGGGATTGGATGGAATATTACCAAACAGGGTATCAGAGGTGGGATTGGATGGAATATTACCAAACATGGTATAAGAAGTGGGATTGGATGGAATATTACCAAACATGGTATCAGAAGTGGGATTGGATGGAATATTACCAAACAGGGTATCAGAGGTGGGATTGGATGGAATATTACCAAACATGGTATCAGAAGTGGGACTGGATGGAATATTACCAAACATGGTATAAGAAGTGGGATTGGATGGAATATTACCAAACATGGTATCAGAAGTTGGACTGGATGGAATATTACCAAACATGGTATCAGAAGTGGGATTGGATGGAATATTACCAAACATGGTATAAGAAGTGGGATTGGATGGAATATTACCAAACATGGTATCAGAAGTGGGATGGGATGGAATATTTCCAAACATGGCATTGGAAATTGGATTTCCTTCAGAGGGAAAGTTGAAAAAAAAAATCATCATAACTATCCAAAAACTGGGATTCAATCTGCATGAGAAAAACCCTCTATTTTTTCTTGACTTGTGTTGGTTCTGTGCCTTCTGAGTGTTGTGTTCTGTCATTGAGTCCTGTGTGACTAGCTTTATTGAAGATGACATGTAAATATTTGGTGTTTTCTTCCAGATCAAATCTGACATGAGCTTATTGGTTTGTCAGCTCTGTATAATAAACAATAAGGATTATGGTTACATATATCTAGTGAAAATAAGTTTTGTTAAGGAAAATATACCCCTTGGTCATATTTATAAATTGGTACATTTGGCAAAGAATGCAGATCCAGATATGTTAAAGAAAACTGTAATTCAATGGGATCTGTACTTGTTTCCTATGATGAAAAACAATTTTCACAGTCCAAAATATGGTATATGTACATTGTAATTTGAAAATTCCAACTGTACGACCCCTCAAAACACAATGGACCAAATTATTTTACCTATACAGTATACACTCAGATAATTATTTTAAGGACTTTTCAATGTTATGGCAGTCATGTTATAAATCCCTGCTCATTGATCTATGAAGTTTCCATGCAGACCTGCAATTTCACCATTAGCTGGTTTTTCAGTACGAAACCTGGCAATTTAGCTCAAATATTCAATGCCTTACCTGCTAGCTGCATGTGGGGTCAGCAGTAACTAGTGGCCACAGGGAGTGATGCTTTCCTTGAATAGCAAACAAGAAGTTTTGAAATGGTCTATCTGGTAAAAATGGAGAAAACATTAAAAAATTATCATTCTGTTGGCAAGAAGTTCTTTTTCTTTAGCACCTCACTCAAATGTACTTAATGTTACCAATTATGACAGAAACAAGCAGCTTTAATAATTCACAGGCCCTTAATATTGACAAACTCCCAGAAAAATCTTTAACACAGCATGGATTCTCTTGAACCACAAGAACCTCTATGACAGTGATTTATATATTATTCCAAGTTCATCCAGCTCTGGTTTATTGAACTGCCATATTCCTCAGCAAGAATAGTTATGGTAAATGTGCTAAAATTTCGAAAAGAAGTTGCATAGACAAACAGTGCAGACCCAGATCAGACTGCTTCTGAGGAAGCAGTCTGATCAGGGTCTTCGCTGTTTGCTTTTCAGACAAGCATTTTGTGACTTACAGCCCTGATAACCAGCATTTTATTTGCGAACAGAAAAAGAAATGTTCGAAATTTTAGAACATTTACCGTATAGGAAAAATTGCTCTAGTACTATCACTATAGGTGACAAATCAAGAGTTCTTATAGAATGGCTCATTATTTTATACCAGACAAAAAAAGAAACGCACCACTATGATTTTCCCATTAAGTTCTCCTTTTAATGCGAAAATGATTCTCTGATGACATTTAAACATCTAAAACTTGAGGGTGGCGTAGATGTCGAGTATCTGTACCATCCAGATGTAGGAACAAAACACATCAAGGTGAATGGTAAATGGGTTTTGGAAGCGTTTATTCAATGCTATTGTCTGCACCAAATTCCGAGTATGCTTTACTATTGCAGTGTGAAAACGATTTGTTCGTCGTAATGTGAGACAACCAGTGTGTTTATTCATACAAAAACCCATTTTCATCAGTTTAAATTGAATAAAACAATGGTGAAATCTTTACATGGTTTGTAAGGTTGATCTCCAGTATGGAATGGCGATCTGATAGGGTAGTCACAAGAAAGAGGCTAACTAGCTAAATAATCACATATGATGAAATTAAAGATAAACTTTGCAAAGACTAAGTGTCTGAGTACAATTTGGTCTACTGAGATGATCACATTTGCTTGAATTAATCCAGCAAGAGAGCATTATAAAAGAGCTTATTTTCTGTGACTTTACAATTTAAACCCCACTTGGTTCATGACCAATTTTCATTAAAACATTTTTGATGCCGTTTAATGCAGCAGTACTTAATATACCTTTGCACTGATAAAAGCGAAACTTACCCATCACTTGTGATCTTGACCCGAACAGTTCTACCTGGTGTGTTTCTTTTTTTGTCGGGTATATTCCCATCACCCTACAGTGATGTAAACTGTTTATTCATCAAGTGAATTAATTTGGAAAATCTATTACCAATTTCCCTTATTATGAATGAGACCACTCTAATACTCTATTAACTTTAAGGATTGCACAAGATTTCACTTTTAAGTTCATTTAAAGGAGATAATTTAAACAGGAAGTAAGGAAGATCTGCAACCATGCCAGCAGGCCACACACCATCTTGACCTGATATGTATGCCAACCAACTATAATCAAAATATCTCAAAGGTTATGAGAGTTAGTAAGCACACAAACTTTCCCCTTTAGAGTTTATTCAAGGGTGATAACTCAAACAGGAAGCAAGGTTGCATGCGACACACCATCTTGACCTGATAAATATCACAAGCTTTTGTCTATGGATGGACGGAAGGAAAGATTGATAGGCCAGGCTGATCGCTATATTCCCTAACCTTGTGGGTTGGTGGATGAAAAAAGGTAAACTTCTCCGGAAAATAAAACAATAAGGATCAACTATCAATATTTGTAAATTTCTATACCCTACAAAAGTTAAGAAGCATGACGGACAAAAAAAAACACCATGACATGCAACAAAGTATTAAATGCCCCACCAACTTTGATGTTACAGCTTTCCTCTGACATGGGTCAATATAGCTCATCTTGGGTGGCTATAAGCCCTTGTCCTGCTAAAGAACTTCTGATACAATAATCATTTTAAATATTCTACCTACCAGACTGCTGATTTTTGCAGCAGAGATCATGATTATAAAGCTTCAGTCTTAAGCTAGCTGATCTGCTAATTCTTCAAAAATAAAATAGTCGAATCTCGTAAATTCTAAGTCCTCTGGACCAGAGGTTTTATTTCGAATTACCAGTAGTTCCAATTATAGGGAAGTAGACATAAAAGTATATAACCCCCAAAAATGATTATTTTCTTCTTTTTTCATTAAAAACATAAGTTTTGGGCACGTAAAAGAAACGTCTCTAGGAGACGTTTCTTATACGCCCAAAACATATGTTATTATAGACAGTTATTAAAAAAGATCATGATCCAATAGGTCCTATTATCTGAATTCAGTGTGCCCCAAATTTATTTTGAATTAGCGAGTATTTCTAAAAATCAAAGCTCAAATTTTCAAGGTTTTACTGTATTTGCTGTATGACTGCCAGAATAATACTTCCCTTATATGAGCCGTGATATGAGATTTCCAACAATGTGGTATGTGCGACCAGCAAAGGCTCAGATCAGCCTGCACGTACGGGCAGACTGGTCAGAGCCTTTGCTAGTCGCTTGAAAATTCCATGACTGCTAAGCTACTGACAGAACAACATTTGGAATTCTAAGCTTAAAAGGAGGCTGCACAGGCACGTCTGAGACTACACTTGTCAAAATGCCATAATGTTGTAAATCACATGCCGAGGCTCATATAATACTCAAATGAAGTTCTGGCTGAGTACCTGCTTTCCAACTCTGCCACCTGTATCGGAATGTTAGGCACCACCAGAGATAACAATCAGGATATATATTTCCTTCTGCTACTGCAGAGCTAATCAATTATGACAAAAATCTGGAAAATCTATTTATCTGTTGCTAAAATTACCTCGCCATTATCTGGCTTATTGTTTATGAACACACAAGTATCAGCTATGGTTTCTTGGCCTGGGACTACTTTTTACCCCCCCCCCCCCCACAACAGAGCAATTGTTACCTGTATGGGGTAGTTAGTGGGTAGAGCTTAGATACTGACTGGATAAGATTGTGTACTGATCTAATCTGATCTAGCTGATAAGCTATCTACTACAGTGCTACCTAAATGTCACAAAATTGTGTGAATAGCAAAGGCTCAGGCAAGCCTATAATAGATTAGATGTCAATAAAAAAAATAGATAAATAAATATATATATATATATATGACCGACCGTCAGTTGTAGAAATCGAGCTAAAGCTGTCAGTATGTGAACCTTAGTCGCAAATGAAACTCATTTGAGCCGTGACATGTGATTTCCAACAATGTCGCATTTTGACAGGTGTGGACTCAAACGAGCCTGTGCAGCCTCCTTTTAAGCTTAGGAACTCCAAATGATGTTTGGTCGGTGGCTTGGCAGTCGTGGAGTGCTCAAGCGACTAGCAAAGGCTCTGATCAGGCTGCGCTTATGCGCAGGCTGATCTGAGGCTTTGCTGGTCGCACATACCGAATTGTTGGAAATCTCATGCACTGGCTCATTTGTCCTTGTATAGGAAATTATTCGGTGTAAATAACAATATACAATAATAATGCCTCTGACAAGTTAAATATTGGTCGATTATATTTGCCCAGGAGTGTAGTTTTGGTAGTGACTGTGGTTTACGTGACCAACCGTCAGTTGTAGCAATTGAGCTGAAGCTGTCGACACATGGACCATAGTCGCAATTGAAACTCATTGGGCCTGGCATGAGAAATTATTTGGTATCAATAAAGTTGAGGAATTTCATTTCAGATTATTAGAACTGTACTTTTGAAAATGGAATTTGTTCATGTTATCAAGCAGAATACTCCTGTTTGATAATGCATCATTGGACGCATTATTAATGCTGTACATATGTATATATATGAATTATGTTTTGCTTTCATTGCCTATGCATTTGTAATACCCATGTATGCTCTTCACTTGTGAAGGAAATAAAGATGGAGGTTTACATCTTGATGGCAATTTAGAAAGTAACAAGTATAAGCTTTTCATAAAAGCTTGCCGTCTTTCAGCACAAAGTGGTTGTTGTTGTGCAGTAGTCATTTGAAAGTGAAATCCAGTAGCTGTTTCAAAATGGTGATGATCTATCAAATTGACATAACCACCTCATCGCCAGGGAGGTTAGCTGGTAGTGTCATTTTTAGTGCCGTTACACCATGAGTCAATACACACAGGTATTTTCACAGAAAGGGCCATCTCATGCTACTCCACTTAGCCGATGCTACCGTACAGGTTGCAAACTTAGTCAATTATAATTGCCATCCACAAGAGGACAACAATAAAACAGAAGCTTATTTATCCAATCCCTAGAACTGTATGTTTGTCATGCTGATGCAGAAAAATGCACCTTTGTGTGGACTATTTTGTCACAGACTCCTCAGCCAACTCCCCAGGTAACGTATGATACCCGCCCGATTTCAGCTTGATTATTTTACAGTCCCTCAAAGAACGATAAATGGAGAGAAAACAAGATTATCAAGGTAGGGTGTCTTTTCACTTATTTGAAAGGTGAATGACAGATCTTGTCAGGCAAAAAAAATCCAACCAATGTCCTCAAAAAATATGCAGAGGCTTAAAATCTGCCTTTTTACATGAAGTTGAATGGGTTGATTAATTATCCACCGAACCCATATGTTGACTTGTCCATTTTTATATAAGCTAGCCCTCTGTGCACCAGACCTCAGTTAAGCATAATTCCAGAAGCCAGAAACTATCTTATTGTTATTATTGGCACGTGTCTTTATATTGCCAGTGCTACAAGTCTGTAAATAACTTATTATATAGAGGCACATGGAGGTAAAATGGACCATTTCCTAAATACACTTAGCCAGCATTAACCCATATAAGCCTGGGACATAGGTAAACAGCGCAGACCCAGATCAGACACCGCAAAATGTGGCGTCTGATCAGGGTCTCCACTGTTTGCTATATACAGAATGTTCTATCAAAATTTGAATAAAAATGAAAACTAGAGTGCAGAGTCGATTGGGCCCCATCGCAAATCCCCACGCTAAAGTTTTTTACTCCCCCAGCACCCCGAAGTCCCACCCCGCGGCATGACCTTGGCAACAGAATCAAAATTCTGTTCAATATGTTTTCTATCTTTTATTTGTGAGAACACACACAAAGCTGGTATAAAAATCTTTGATATTGACATGTTAATGATATTTGACCTTTTGACCTCACCCCAAGGTCACCAGTTTGACCCTAGGATAAAAATGTAACTTGCATTTTCTTCTGCTCGTCATCCCCGTCGATTTGATATGCTACATGACCATGTTTGAAAAAAAAAATGTTTGACCCCCTGGGTACCCCTAGTGCCCCAAAGTCCCACCCCTGGGGCATGACCCAGGCAACAGAATAAAAATCCCCTCTGATATGTTTTGTATCTTTCATTCGGAGAACACACAAAAAAAATTGGTATAAAAATCTTTGAAATTGACATGGTAACCGAAATTTAATGATATTTTACCTTTGACCTCACCCCAAGGTCACCAGTTTGACCCATGGATAAAACTTTTACTTGCATTCTGTTCTGCTCATCATCCCCGTCGATTTGATATACCACATGACCATGTTTGAAAAAAAAATTTTTTGACCCCCTGGGCACCCCCAGCGCCCCAAAGTCCCACCCCTGGCGCATGACCCTGGGGACAGAATGAAAATCCCGCCGGATATGTTTTGTATCTTTCATTTGTGAGAACACACGCAAAGTTTGGTATAAAAATCTTTGAAATTGACTTTGTAATTGAAATTAAATGATATTTGACCTTTTGACCCCTCCCCAGGCCCCAGGGGGCGGGGCTAAAAAAAAGTTTGACGTTGCAGGCCCCTTCATGTGAGTAACTCACACACCAAATTTGGTTGAATTTCGTCCAATGGTTTAGGAGGAGATAGCATAACGGACAGACGGACTGACCGACGGACAGACGGACGGAGGTAATTACAATACCCCCTTCGCTTTTTTAAAAAAGCATGAAGATAACCACCACCAAAGTGAAATGGACTGGTTCATATGATAAAGTGGGAAATTCCATTTGGCTTAATAAATGGGTTAAGTCTTTGCCTGCCAGTGTCTTCTACTGATAACAGGACCTACCAGTCAAGAGCGACAGTGACTTCATGTTTTGTTTACAAGGTTATCAGGGACTTATAATCAAAAGATCACTTGTGTATTAATCCTATCCAGGATAGGATTAATACACAAGTGATCTATTGATTCGCAATAACTCAAGTGAAGGGTACACTTTAGTGTTTTACATCGCATTTGTAAACATTGAAGCATTATGTCACTATCACTTTTGGTTGGCATGACAGTAGATCAGGCAAACAAAAAATGAACTGGACACACTTGCCCTAATAAATTGAAAACTACTTAAGAGCATATAACGGAAAAAGATTCACTATACGTGTGAATCTACCCAATAGTTAATTTAGCCAGTCTAGGGTTACAACAATACCAACTCTGATAGTATTTCTGGAAGATTTTTTGAAAAAGTTAATTTTGAAAGAAATATATGATGACAAAAAATCATGCGAAATTCCCTGCATGCCAAGAGATACGTTCATTTGTCCTACAATGATGTAAGGAATTATCTTACTTGACAGATGTAACTTCAGAAATTTTCAGTCATTGTTAGTTACCCATGTGAGGTATCTTGGCTTCTGCTTTCTTGTATTTTGTCACATTCCCAAATGTCTCCTGGTCCACATCAGAATTAAGGGTGAGGTTGGTGCCGTGAAATTGGTTTAAGCCCTCCAGTAAAACATTTTTACTGACCGTTCCAAGGCGGTACTTCTTTTGTGGATCAGTCTTGTGTTTGTCATGCTTTTCGCATCTGTTCATTGCTGCTTTGTGGTCACCTGCTAGGAAAGGGCTGACCTCTTGGCTCTTGTTTGTGGTGTTTAATTGTGTTTTTGTCACTTTCTCATGTGGTATTCTGGGTCATGTATGGAACTTGATTGTATCGATTCCTGGTCTTTGCCACCTTTCTTACTTTCATTACAAGCACACACTTGAGGAAAAGCATTGCACTTTTCTCAGCCAAATAATTCTTCAATAAAAATCCAGTGTGTAATTGTGAAGGAAAATAATAATGAAATTTTTTCATGGTAAAAAATATTAGAGCAAGGCATCCCCAGGGAATGATGGCTATAGAAAGAAACGTTTAACCCATACAATGCTGAATGCTGTATATTTTAAAGTGCTTATATATACACTCCTCCCCAATTTTAATGCAATTGCAAAATTTCAGTAATTAGCATGTGTGTATACAAGCAGAGTGGATCCTGACTAGCTTCCCCAGCCAACTGCATTCTGGATCTACACTGTTTCAAAACAGGATACATCTAGACTTAGCACAGAAGGGTTAATCTTATTCAGTCTGCCAGTTCTTACTAAATTAATCCCAACAGTTGTAACAACTGTTAATTCCTGTAAGGACCTAAATAACCATAAACCCTCTCTATCCTGGCAATGCCACACAATGAGAGATCGTGAATCTTAATAATTTAAACAACTTTGTAAATGAGGATGAATTGTTTTAACAGTTGAGAGGAAACTTTCTCCCAATCTGGCTAAAAGCCAGTCACATTGAAGAAATTGTTTAAATGAATGCTTTCCAAATAAAATTTATACTTGGAATTTCCAAGACTTTACAGCTGCCTTCATAGCTGAAATATTTTAGACTTCTCAGGCAAAAAAGAACCATTTAGGCTAGCATAGCGCTAAATAAGTAGAATTTTGGCACATATTTTCACTTTTTGTGATATCTCAAAAGTTTGTCCTTCCAAAATCCGTTGATAAAAGTGAGGGCTGTTAAACTTCACCTAAACCATGCTCAAATCCTTTAGAGTTTTGTAAGGTTTATCTCCAGTATGGAATGTTTATCAAGGGGCTGACTAGTCACACAACAGGGGCTACCAAGCGCCACATAACCACAAATGATTAAATAGCAGATCAAATTGACAAAATATGAGTGTCGGAATACCATGAGGTCTACTGAGACGCTACCCATCTTATGAGCAATCTTCCAAGTGAGCATAAAAAAGAGGCAAATTTTGTGTGACTTTACAATTGACTCTCATCTCGTTTATGGCCAATTTTCTTGATCACAGTCTCGACCCCTGGTTGCAAAAAATGTGCAATGCAACTGTCATTGACATGCCTTTAACCCTTACTCCATAATAACGCCTTAATATCACATATTTAACTAGAGGACCTGAAGGTCCTGAGGCGCTCACCTGATCTCCTTAATAATTGTAAAACAGGTCAAGGTCAGCTACAGCTTATAATGAAACATATTTTGTTTTACCATATATGGGGGTTGCAGCCATTTTGGTCCAATAACCTAAACAATCTAACAGCCCAGTGATTTCTGAGAAAAGATGTTTAGCTAGGAATGTAGTGGTCCAAATGAGTGGCCTTGGATTAAAGGTCACAGGTCAGCTTGACATTTGGTACTTATATAAAACCATTGTCTCATTAGGTTAAATATTTCTCACAGGTATTATAATTTCTGCTAAAACAGTTATAGAAAAATGAACATTTTAAGATTTTCCCATTAGAAATGCATAAGGAATCAAATTTGACCTTGCCATAAAGTAGGTCAAGGTCAACCTAGATCCATCATTTGTGCAAACCTGGTAGGGACCACATCCTCAATGCTACATAGTAAGTCCCAAGGCCATTGGCGTTTTGGTTCCAGAGAAGAAGATATTTAAATAGTTTTTACCATATATGGGCTTGGTGGCCATCTTAGTCATGTGACCATAACAATTTATACAAATTCTGGCTAACCAATGATAAGGAGTGGTCATATGAATTTTGATTTCTATTGACCTAGTGGTTTCTGAGTAATATGTTGATGAGACTCCAATATGAGCGACCTTGGCTGAAAGGTCAAAGGTCAACCTTGACCTTTGAAACTTATATATAGCCATTGTCTCATTAGTTTTAACATATCAAGTAAGAATAATGACTTTGGCTTCAACAGTATTCAAAAAATCAACTTTTCAAAAAATTTCCCATTTAAATGCATTAGGATGCAAATTTGACCTTGACGTTAAGTAGGTCAAGGTCAACCTAGGATCATTATTTGAACAAACTTGGTAGGCCCAATACCCCCAATGCTACATACCAAGTCCCAAGGTCATCAACCTCCTGGTTCTGGAGAAGAAGATTTTTAAATGGTTTTTACCATATATGGGCATGGCGGCCATCTTGGTCATGTGACCTAAATGTTTTGAATAAATTTTGGCTATCTTATCATAAGGAGTCTTCACATGAAATTTGAGTTCAATTGGGCCAATGGTTTGTGAGAAAACTAAGTTTTAATATATTGATTAGACCACAATATGAGCGACCTTGGCTGATAGGTCAAAGGTCAACCTTGACCTTTGAAACTTATTTATAGCCATTGTCTCATTAGTTTTAACATATCAAGTAAGAATAATGATTTGGCTTTAACAGTATTCAAAAAATCAACTTTTCAAAAAATTTCCCATTTAAATGCATTAGGAAGCAAATTTGACCTTGAGGTTAAGTAGGTCAAGGTCATTCTAGGATCATTATTTGAACAAACTTGTTAGGCCCAACACCCCCAATGCTACATACCAAGTCCCAAGGTCATCGGCCTTCTGGTTCTGGAGAAGAAGATTTTTAAAGGGTTTTTACCATATATGGGCGTGGCGGCCATCTTGGTCATGTGACCAGGACCAATTGAACACACTTTCGTTCCTGTATCCTTAGAAGTCTCCATATGAAATTTGAGTTCAATTGGCCCAGTGGTTTCAGAGGAGAAGATGTTTGAAAATGTTGACGGATGGACGACAGACTACGGACGGACGGACGGACAACGGAGTGACTGGTATACTATTAGCTCACCCATGAGCCTTCGGCTCAGGTGAGCTAAAAATATTATGGAAAAGAGCAAATGCTCCATTTTCCTTAATATTTTCAAAAGTATTCAAAACTTAATTAAAATTTTTCTTGAATTTTTTCAATGTTGTCTAAAAATAGAAAATGATGTCATGATCTAAAAATAGCCTATGGAGTAAATGGTTATATAGCCTAAGTAAACAAAATTGTCCTATTGTCAATTGTCTTTCTGAAAGTTGATATGTAGTACTGTTGCATTTCTTATTTTGTTTGATATAGAGGTTATAACAGAAAACCTTAAAAAACGTATTTTCTGATTAATCATGGGAATAAATTTCAAAATATATTACCCACTTGGGGATAATAACTGATCTGATATAGTCAACAGGTTTGAAATAAACTGTAGTTGAGTCTCTCCAGTAATTACAGTACAAATTAATGTCTAAAAATATCATCCCAGGTGATCCCCAGGTGATTTAAGAAATATTGCTAAATATTTAATTAGTAGGCATGTCTTCATCTTTCTGCATGGTGTTCAACAATTGTTCAGACATATCAAAGTGGTCAGCGATCAAATCAGGTAACAACTGCCCCACTTCAATCTTTATGATAGCATTGTGGCTGGGACCGGGCCGGGTAGCGCAGTCAGTAACATGTCTGGCAACAGATGTGAGTCTGACTGCAGATCCAGGGGTCGCGAGTTCAATCCCGGCCCTGTCCCACTTTCGTGGAGATTGATCATGAAATGATTTATGAAATATGGTCATTCTCCTCCCTTCAGCTGAATCATTCAAGAAGGGTTGTTGTCAGTTATAAGCGATAATATGTGCACGAAGTACTGGTTAACTGCCTGCTCAAGCTTTCCCAGGAAAAAGTGTGGTTAGGTGAACTGACCGTTCCGCCTTGACCTTAGCTGTTGACTTGGGACGTAAAGCAACAAAACAAACAAACAAACAAACATTTTGGCTGGACCAAAATTGAACTCAATCCATGAAAGTATGATTATCAATCAGAATCGTTTTGAATGTTTAAATTATAGAATGTGCTAAGCAGCCAAATGCTTAAAACACCTCTATTGCTTGGGACAAAAGATAAGATTCCAAGATATGCCAGAGTCCAAATTAAGTGCATTAATAGTACTACAGTTTGGCACTATATTCTGGAGCCAATTCTTGCGCTAGATCTGCAAGAGCCATCAAACATCTTAAGAACTTACCTGGTTTTTATGCACAGGTATAAGTACAAGTAGAATCATTACACCTTGTCCTGCTGCAGCCAAAATAATCATACAGTAAAACCTGTCTTAAGTGGCCACTCAAAAAAGAAACCAAAAATTTTGTTTTCAAGACCGATTATTGCTTAATGCAGGTCCAAAGTATTGCAGAATGCTCCAAGAGAGCATTCTGCAATACTTTCTACCTTCATTAAGCTACCATTTGTCTTTGAGACCTTAGTTTTGTCTATTTTTGAGTGGCCATTTTAGACAGGTTTTACTGTACTTCTTCAAAAAGTGTAGATCCAGATCAGCCAACTTCTGAAGAAACTGACAAATCAGGATCTGCACACTCTATTGCTAAGTTTGTGATTTTAAAGCAATCTATTCAAATAAACAATCTGATTGGCTGATATTCAGAAATGGGAGTGGCATCTGAGGTCAGTCACCAGGGAGAGGATTATTGATTGATTTGATTCTTTACGTCCCATCAACAATCTTTCAGTTATAAAGGGACGGGTCTTCCTGGGTTGAACCAGTACTAAGCTAGGATTAATGTTCTTGCTCAAGGACACAACGCAGTGGCGTCGGTGAGGCTCGAACCTGTGGCCCTTCGGTCTCGAGTCAAGCATTCTACCACTGAGCCACTGCGCTCCCAGGGAGAGGATTAACTCTTTCCTTGCTACTGTCCTGCCAGCCAAGAGTGACAGTGATGTCATGTTTGTTTAAAAAGTTATCATGGACTTATAATCAATAGATCACTTGTGTTTTAATCCTATCCTGCAGATAAGATTAATACACAAGTGATCTACCGATTCGTGTTAGCTCATATGGAGTGACTAAGTTGATGCTTTACTTAACAATTGCCTACAAAATATTACATCACTGTCACTCTTGGTTGGCACGACAGTAGCAGCTGATGATAACCTTTACAAACAGTTTGGACAGAACATCATTGTCCTGATCTGGATCAAAACAGTTTGTCAATCTGATAATGTTCCTGTAAGAATGTTTTTTAAAAAGTTAATTTTGAAACAATCAGCAAACGACAAAGAAACTTGCAAAATTACCCAGCATACAAAGTGTTAATCTGACATTCCACAAACAAGTTAGAGTTCCCACGCCCTTTACTCTGACACTGGAATTCCTTCCAGGTAACATGGATATCATATTATGTAAACAACTATCCATTTTTTGCTCTTGTTTTCTATGATGGATTAAGCAGATGATCTATAATAATAGGTGATGAAAGATGGAATATGCTTATACCCATGTAACTTGATCTGCATTTTTTCTCTCATATTTTTGGCTTTTGTTAACCAAAAAAAAATGAAACTGTTATGTAGCTCTAAAGGGCAGATACACATACTTTGGAAACATGTGCGGATCCAGAGGGGGACAGGGGGTCCCTTCCCCCCCCTCCACCCAACCTGAAAAATCACAAAAATATAGGGTTTCTTAGCAATTCTGGTCCAGATGCCCTGAAAAATCATGAAGCTACAGAGCCAGCATTCAATGTTGGGCCATCATTATCAGTTCTGATATCATCTCAATGCTTTTTAGCATTTAACCTATTGACTATCATTAGTTTCTATTATCACTATAGTATCAATTGACCTCTGACAACATTACTTTTATAATTTAACCCGCTGACTACTGACATCATTACTTTTATCATTTAACTCACTTACCTCTGACACCATTACTTTTATTATTTTACCCACTGACTACTGACCATTAACACACTGCCTACTGACATCATTACTTATATCATTTAACCCACTGACTACTGACCATTAACACACTGCCTACTGACATCATTACTTTTATCATTTAACCCACTGACTATACTGACCATTAACACACTGCCTACTGACATCATTACTTATATCATTTAGCCCACTGACTACTGACACCTTTACTTTTATTATTTTACCCACTGACTACTGACCATTAACACACTGCCTACTGACATCATTACTTATATCATTTAACCGACTGACTACTGACATCATTACTTTTATTATTTAACCCACTGACTACTGACCATTAACACACTGCCTACTGACATCATTACTTATATCATTTAACCCACTTACCTCTGACACCTTTACTTTTATTATTTTACCCACTGACTACCTACCATTAACACACTGCCTACTGACATCATTACTTTTATCATTTAATCCACTGACTACTGACATTATTACTTTATCATTAACACACTGCCTACTGACATCATTACTTTTATCATTTAGCCCACTGGCTACTGACCATTAACACACTGCCTACTAACATCATTACTTTATCATTAACACACTGCCTAATGACATCATTACTTTTATCATTTAACCCACTGTGTCCATTAACACACTGCCTACTGACATAATTACTTTATCATTTAACCCACTGACTACTGACTATTAACACACTGCCTACTGACATTATTACTTTATCATTAACACACTGCCTACTTACATCATTACTTTTATCATTTAACCCACTGACTACTGACCATTAATACACTGCCTACTGACATCATTACTTATATCATTTAAGCCACTTACCTCTGAAACCATTACTTTTATAATTTAACCCACTGACTCCTGACACCCACTGACTACTGACATCATTACTTTTATCATTTAACCCACTTACATCTGACACCATTACTTTTATTATTTTACCCACTGACTACTGACCATTAACACACTGCCCACTGACATCATTACTTTTATCATTTAACCAACTGACTACTGACATTTTTTCTTTATCATTAACACACTGCCTACTGACACCATTACTTTTATTGTTTTACCCACTGACTACTGACCTTTAACACACTGACTAATGACATCATTACTTATATCATTTTACCCACTTACCTCTGACACCGTTACTTTTATTATTTTACCCACTGACTTCTGACATCATTACTTTTATCATTTAACCCACTGACTACTGACCATTATTACTTTTTTATCATTTGATCATTTACAAGAATAATTTGTACCATGATAGTTAAGGGGTTAATAAAACAAAACTTAAGTGAGATTGACACTGGCCCCGAGGTTATAAAACTTTGTTCAAGCTCAACTCAGCTGAGCAGGAAATTTATCCAGCTCATAAATGTTAAAATGCCAACAATCATTGGCATTTTAACATTTATAAGCACAATAAATACAACATCTGAGAGACTTAAAGCAAGAAACATCTTTATTTGACGGTATCTTTAGTTTTTATTAGCAGTTGAAATTTCGTGCTCAGTTGAGTTGAGCATGAAAAAAGTTTTATAATCTGGGGCCCTGGTTTCTTAGTGCAAACTAGTCACTAGAAGGAAATGTACTTAATGTGTGTGAAACAAAACAACAACAAAAACAATCTGGGTGGTATGTTAACTTAATTAACAAGACAAGAATTAAGAAAAATTCTCCCAACTGTAGTAAATAATGTGAGTCAGCAAGTAAGATATTTAGAGATTATCACACAGAGTTTTGGTTATCGCCCAAAGTAACAAACCGAGGCTTTATGCTGATGGCTTTTACCAAAAACCTTTGTTATAATATGTGACTCGCCATGACATTTTGTGCCCAAATGCGGTAAAACGTGACGTCGGGAAAACGCGCTGCAAAAGTGACGTAATTTATGCAACTGCACTTTGTTGCGCAATTTGTACGTCGTTTGAAGCCCAAGAGGCGTATTTCTTCGCAAAGAAATATTTAATTATGGATTAGAAGATTTATACATGTACATACGATTTTTTAAATCATGGAGTTGGAGGAATTACAGATGAGATGACTATTTACAAGCATGTATTAAAAAAAAACACCGTTTCTCCGACACTTTCTGTTTCGGCCGTAGTGCATTTTTATTCTATTTCTACGGTGCATATTAAAGACCAGAAAACCCCCAAATGATTATGACCAGGAAATACCACAATCATACACTGCAGACCAAAAACAGGCCTGATATTATAGTGCATTTTATAAAACAACGGAATCAATTCCATTTCGAACACAAATTGTATGCGCAAAAATGTGTGTCCGTTTCAGTACCTTTTGTCCCCAATGTCGTCGTACAGCACGTGAGCGGTTTTGTTGCCTGTTGTGTTGAGGCGCACACTACAAGTGGAAAGTTCCATCCTACTTATGGGGGATGTGGCATACGATGCTCGTTTCAGTGTATGCAGTAAGTGTAATACTTTGAGGTACAGTCACAGGACATAATTATTCGCCGTATTACAACGTCGCCGTTTAAATCAATGTATTTCCAGATTTTTTGGCAAATTTTTGTCGCAAAACAATAGAAGCTACAACCGCGAAAAAAGTACCAAATGAAAGAAAATTGATTTACGCAATATACAATTTTATTGTAGCTTCTTGGTGTCTGTTGTTTTCGTATTGTAGCCATTTAAATGCGACGACAAATTATAATGGTATTTTGGCGACGTTAACTTTAGCGTCAATGGGAATCGTGAAATCATACTAAAAATGTATGTTCGCTTTAAACGGGACCTACTTGAGAACCAAAATTATAATTTATATTATTTTAATATTTTATTGTATATTGCTATTTTATATTTGACTTCCATCCCCGTAAATTTGTTTAAAAAATGCACCCATTAACATTGCCATGGTAATTTTCACAAACATTCTGGAAATGCACTGTTTAAACTGCGACGGCACGAAGTGGCGAATATGTATGAACACAAACATCAACATCAATATCAATATTTGGGTTAGTAGTCTGATGCGCTGACTGCTCCGTGTGTGCTAATACAAGTCTGATATGCTGACTGTTCCGTGTATGCTACATGTTACAAGTGTATTGTATCAGCGTGACAAATGCAAGACTGCTTAATCGGTGATGTGCGTATTACTATATGCTGTAAGATGAAGTCACGAGCTTTTGCCATGAGCGCATTTTTGCACGAAATTTAGAAATTCTTTCTTATTACATGTAGCTACGTATATTCAGGGGCGACTTTCGGGCTTTCCGTTTTGTTCGATGCGTGTGTTAGAGCCACTTGAAAACTGTGCCAGCTTATCACTTATCGCATTTGCCAACCGCAAATACTCAGATGAGCCTGTTCTAAAGCGCAACCAGAGCATGTAGACCAAGGCTCAAGCCAAACACTACACTTCTTCAGTAGCCCAACTATATAGCTATATATCCACAAAACGCTTTGAGGTGTGACTGTTACGGGTAAATGTATTGAATGAATCGAGGGTCATTCCTTAGAAGTCGTGGTTGAAGCACCTATGCACATAACGATTTTAACGCATACGCGCCAAGTACTGGCATTTTATAAGTTGTATAAAATCATGTTCTGTAGCGTTTAAGCCAGGTACACCCCATTTTTATCCGCGCCTTATCTGATCTACTTCAATAATTCCGAAGTTTAGAGTTGGATCCATTTCGATCTGATCTGTGTTTAATTAATTGTAACTTCGGTGTGTACATGGGCGCAAGCTGATTGTAGTTAATTATGGTTATAGCTGATAAATATGCAACCAAAATTATTCGGATAGGTACATGTACACATGTATTCCTGGCAAGTAGATCTAAATGTACCTCGACATATAAGATGCGAATTCATAGGCTACACTGTTTATAACTTCCGCGACTGTAATTTGAATATTTTAGCATGTGATCCTATCAAATATAAGTGGACAACATTCACACAAGAAAGAGCCGCTTCTAATGAGTACCCATTGCAAACATTTTCTTTGAGAAATAAGAAAATAGCGCTTTGGGTATCCATTGCTCTTGACCCGGTTTTAAACATTTTTGTATTGCAAAGATATATTAGCAAGTGACAGCCAAATAAATATGAAGATAGGGAAGTGGTGGGGACTGGTACATCCGCATGAATCTCTTTTGTCCGATTCATCTAGCGAAAGGAGGACATAATTTCGTCACGTTTTGATATCGAACCCTCAACAAAACATTTGGCTTGATATATTTTGTGGGAGCTCATCCACTCTTTTCTCTGCTTTTGTTTTAAGCTGCACATCATGTTACATGCTTGAAAATACATTGTATATGTACATAATAGAATTTGATTACACCGATTATACGAGATGTCTCGCCGTTTCAATTATGACTGTCTTTAAAATTCAAAACTCTGTTTCAGTGGAAGGTAAGCACAATCGGCGAAAAGATTAATCAGCATTTGCGCATGTTAAGACCGAGACAGAGTAAACTCAGTAGTTTGCTTTGGTTTTTTAAGGGAACATTGAAGTGAAGCAATGCATCTGTATTGTTACGAGAGATCTAACACAATTTTTGAACAGAAAAGACACGGCTAAACTACTAATTTATCGGTGCCCGACTTTTACGAATTGAATATCGCGTGATGGGTTCCGGGATCAGTTCTTGACTTGGTGACTACCGAATGCGACACACCACTGAGAGTGCAAACTGACCTTAGTATTGTATAAATATAGCAAGAAGTGAGTGAAGCTCACATACCCCCGGCGGTAGCCATCAGAGGTTGTAACACTTTCAGAGAAAAGACAAAATTGTCAAAGATTTCATAATCCTAAATATAGTAGTTTCTGAGAAAACTTTGATAAAAAATGTCCATATGTGTTATATAAGAGTGACAGAAGGAAAATTGAAAATTTGAAAAAAGAAGGCAAAATGAGGATTAGCACCTTAGTTTTCATTTACACAATACACTTCTCCTACCTGAAAGTACACAAATAATTTCATAATCCTAAATCAAGTAGTTGCTGAGAAAACTCTGACAAAAAACGTCCATATGTGTTATATAAAAACGTCCATATGTGTTATATAGGAGTGACAGAAGGAAAAATTGATAAAGAAGCCAAAATGAGCTTTATCATCTTTATTTTCATTTACACAATACACTTAGCCTACTTGAAGGTGTACACTAAATATGAAATCACTGGCTCCAATAGGAGCCGAGAGATCTGCGACAGAAATTTTCATTGGAGAGAAAGAAAAATGAATAAATAAAGAGACTGATAAGCAATATGTGGCTGTTCTTTTGTTACACAATACAACTAATCACTATCAAGCTTTGTACCAAATTATAGAATCCTAACTTAAGTAGTTGCTGAGAAATCTTTGACAGAAAAAATGTCTATATGTATTATATAAGAGTGAAAGAAGGAAAAAATGAAAATTTGAAAAAAGAAGGCAAAATGAGGATTAGCATCTAAATTTCCATTTACACAGTACACTTTGCCTTCCTGAAGGTGTACACAAAATTTGAAAACAATGGCTCCAATAGGAGCTGAGAAATCTGTGACAGAAATTTCCATTGGAGAGAAAGAAAAATGAACAAATAAAGGGACTGATAAGCAATTTGTGGCTGTTCTTTTGTTACACAATACAACTCATCACTATCAAGCTTTGTACCAAATTTCAGAATCCTAACCCTAGTAGTTGCTGAGAAATCTTTGACGAAAATTTTTTCCATTGGAGAGAAAGAAAAATGAACAAATAAAGGGACTGATAAGCAATATGTGGCTGTTCTTTTGTTACACAATACAACTCATCACTATCAAGCCTTGTACCAAATTTCAGAATCCTAACCCAAGTAGTTGCTGAGAAATCTTTGACGAAAAAAAAAGTTTACAGACAAACAAACAAACAAACAGACAAACATAATTACAGAAAAGGCAAAAACTATATACCCCCTATATACTTCGTACCGGGGGTATAACTACTACTACTGGCATCACTGCTGCTGATGCTACGTTCCCTCCTCTTTCTACAAATGAATTAGCAAAGGTTATATTGAAAAAGAAAAGAAAAAACGAGTAGATTGATTAAACCACGATGCGCGGAATCACATGGGCGGATCCAGAGGGGGTCTGACCCCTTGGAAAATCACAAGTTAAATGGGTTTCTATTGGCAAAAAGCAATTGGACCCCCCTGTAAAAAGTTGGACCCCCTGGAAAATATTCCACCCCCACTGGAACCTTGGCAAATAATAGTTTTCTTTGAAAGTAACCACTGGACTACTGTAAAATAAGTTGAGGACTAAACAAAATAAAATATAAAAAAAAACGTTGTCAGAGCTCTTTTTTATATGCCAGATGGACCCTCGACCCCCCCCCCCCCCCCCCCCCCCCCCCGCCTGACGAAAATTGGATCCTCGCATGAATCATATCTGATCGCCTGTTTTAAACAAGCTAACGATCAACTTTCTGATTTGCATAAATACCCATTTTTATCATTAAAAAAACGCATTCAAACATTTCACACTGCAGCAAAATTATTATCTGAATTTAATTTCAAAATTTTCGAACCCAGGTAAATGCTCAATCTAATACATTTATATTTCTAAAGAAATAATGTTGACTATTTATCCGCTCACGTTATGAGCCCAAGATGTTCTAATGGAGAATTTCTGAAGTGAAATGAACTTTCCCAAAAGAATAATCAGTTCGTTTCGAACATCCTGAAATAAGCTCGCCAAGTTATGTATCAGAAAATTAACGTTGACGTCGCAAACACTTTATATACAATTCCATGGCGTAGGGACCTATGAACTATTGCCTATTTCTCAGAAATCGCTAAAGATATCGAACTGAAATTTCACATGTACACTCCAGGGATATATAGGTATCAGAAAATATCAATATCTCAATTTCGACCAGGTACCTCATTTGGACCCAAAATCTCATGGCTGGTCACATATGTTTATCACAAATTCTAATTCACTGTTTAAACATACAAAATTGCAAGTAAAACAGAATACTTTGATGTATCCTGTGTTCAACAAGAGGGGACATGGCGAAATTGGCCAATTGCTAAAGCTAGAGTGGGCCATCTTAAACATTATGTGAATGGTGAAATATTGGGCAGTGTTTTATTTTCATCTGAAATCAAATGAAAATGGCCCCCTTTAAAATTTCACTGACTTGCCCAGCAGGCAGATAACTATTTGGCTGGAAAAAACTTATTGCATATGCAGATTATGGGTCATCACGGCAAAAATTATGTCCCAAATATGTTATAACGCTATATATCTCATAAGTGACCAGCAAAGGCTCAGACAAGCCTGCATACATTCCAAGTCTTGCCAGAACCTACACCACTAACATGCAAAAAGTATACTTTTTGCATGTTAGTGGTGTAGGTTCTGGCAAAACATATAGAGGTAGATGAAGGCTCAGAATAAATTTTAAACATCTTTGTTTTAACCCATTTCAGCCAAATGAACTTGCCTACCGTAGGCAAGTCCATTTGGCTGAAATGGGTTCAAAAGTACCCTTATTGGTACTCGGGTAGGACAAGCACATTTTCAATTTTAGGGGTGCTGGGTGGTATTTTACATGTGTTTCCAAATTAAAATGGAACATTCTGTAAGCAAACTGTGGAGATCCTGTGTCCGCACTGTTTACCGATGTCCCACAAAAAGGATGGTTAACAGAGTTCTAACTAGGATTTTGAAAATAGGAGTAAAAATGCTGTCTACCAGAAAAGTTTTGAGTTTTACCTTTAGTTACTTCTCTGTTGTGAACTAAGAAAAAGTTGGAGTCAGAATAAAAAAGCTGGAGTAAAATGATCCAAATTTGGAGTTATTGAGAACTTTAGTGACTCTAGACTTCCTGCTACAGCAAAAATTTAACCATCTAAGTTCGGGAGGGTGAAGTTAATACAAAGTAATTATTGTATTAACTGCATGATAAGACTATTTCCACCTGTACTCACTCATTACGCTGTTTCAGCAACTAATCTGTAAATGTCAGATAAATGGATTAGTGATGATGCTTCACTGGCTGGAAAATAGTTTAAACTCTGCCAAGAATGTCTTCTTATTACCTGTACCAAGTTTAGACTGGCCCTGGTCACACCGGATAGGCGGCAATCGTAAACGCTCTTAACAATCGACGAACGCGGATCAAAAATCGCTATAAACAGTGTTTTTGGTTGCCATTTGTCGCCAGTCTGGCGACAAATGGCAATCGAAAACTCTGTTTCTAACAATTTTTTATCAACGTTCGTCGATAGTTTTAACGTTTTTGATTGCTGCCTATCCGGTGTGCTGGTAACTGCAGCTTCTCAAAAAGACATTTTTCTTCTGTGGGTGTGCAAGGGCGTAGACAAGACTATTAGATAAAAAGGCACATCAAAGGGAGACTATTCAAATTTGATAATGTCCCTTTTCATAATGGTGACTGCTCTTAAAAAAAAAATTTATTCCCAGAGTTGCTCTTAACCTATATAAGCCTAGCCTCCTTTTTTATAGGACATTGGCAAACAGTGCAGAACCAGATCCGATGTCGCATAACACGGCATCTGATCAGGTCCCTCACTATTTGCTTATAGAATGTACTTTTATAATTTGAATAACATTGTAAATTACTACTCAACAACCCATAAATATTAGAAATGGATTCCCCCATTAATTTTGTCAAGTAACGCTTATGTTGATACTACATGTCATTTGCATACATGCATATGCCTGACTACGCCACTGGTGTATTTCAACCAAAGATGTAGAAAAAACAAGACTATATTTTATTTCTTGCCCTTTATCACACAAGAAAACATCAAAACTGAGCAGCAACATGAGATTTCCAACAATGTGCGGCCAGCAAAGTCTCAGATCAGCATGCGCATACACGCAGTCTGATCAGAGCATTTGCTAGTCGCTTGAATATTCTATGACTGTTAAGCTACTGACCTAACAGCATTTGGGCTTTCTAAGCTTTATATGAGGCTGCACAGGCTTGTACGAGTTGTCTACACTTGTCAAAATGCCACATTGTTGGAAATCACATGTCGCGGCTCAAAATTACTCTGGCCGGGTATCATATCATACCTTTCCGATGGGAGATAAGACACATTTGCTGGAAAATGAGGGCTGATACTCTTCAGGTTTAGATAAGCAAAATTTTCGAGTGTAAAATTGTAAATATTTTCTTACCTGTCAGTTTTAACATGTGTTTTGGTCGCTCAAAAGTACAGTTTCATTGAGACGGTTCTTTTGAGTACCCACAACATATTTTTTGGTTGAGAAATAAGACAATTATTTTTGGGGTACGCACTCTTAACTTAACCTGATCATTTAGATATTTCAACCTAAAATACAAAATTGACAATTCCATATACATTTTGAATACAAGTTTGTTTGTTTGTTTGATTTGATTCTTTACGTCCCATCAACAATCTTTCAGTTAAACAGGGATGGGTCTTCCTGGATTGAACCATTACTAAGCTAGGATAACTGTGTCTTGCTCAAGGACCACAACGCAGTGACCCCGGTGAGGATCCATACATAGTGTATCAATATGTATCATCGTATGGAATAATCCATCAGAATGAAAAAGGACAACTGTTGTTGTTAAAACATTGGTGCCCAACTCTGTCACAACGATTTTCGGATTTTCGCTGATAGGTCGTCGCGAAACAATTCGGAAAACGGAAAGACAGAGAAAAGACGTAAGTAATTTATTTAACCGTTTTATGATTTATAAAGGTCAAACATGTGCTTTAATTATTTGAAAACTGCCAGATGTATTTGCCACTTCAGGTTTCTAAGTTGTTTATCGTTTCTAACTGAAAATAGCAACACAATCATAATCACTGTATTTGCACAGAATTGTCACGGTTTGGACAGCGATCAGAGTTTTGGTGTCACGGTCTGTTTAAGACAATGTCACAGCTTTGTTGAGACGGGTAAAATGCCAAGTAAATGCATTTTTTCACTACATAAGCTTTATATTGCTTGTTAACTCATAGTTTTTAGTTCAATAACTCAATATTATGAGTAAATAAATATTATTGCATAAAAAGCTGTTTCGCATGAAATAACAAAAGTAACGTCCTAATTAGCATAAACTAATGCATCAAACAAGGAAGGTCATATGCCGTTGATGATCTTTTTTGGTTATTTTTGGAATTTTTGGAATTTCAATTATCATGTGGTTTCTGGGCCATCACAAAAATGACGTCATCAAAAGAAACGTGCATAGAGGTGAACATAATTAAGAATTAGTCTGAAACTTCATCTACCTCCATGCAACACGTTCGCTATACCTATAGCAGTGGCTGTTCAGCATGTGAATCTCATGATTTGAAAATTTGAAAACCCTTTTCTAAGAATATATTTGTCATTAATTCATATAATTCATCTTGAATTGTATGATTGGTCAGTATTCAAGCACAATAACAACTTCAACTCAAACCTTTCATGGGTGGGTTGGTACCTGAAGGTTGTCTTTAGCTGGGCCCATTCTGGCTTAGCTATTGATTTTCCTTATCTCAAATTGTCAGTGAATTGTGTGTCCTTATATTTATTTCAAATTGTCAGTGAATTGTGTGTCCTTATATTTTATTTTCCATATCAGTATGATATTTTGATTTTTTTAAATATTGTATTGCAAAAGTTAGGAAGCCTCCATACCAGATGAACGATTTGTTTGTGAAGATTTGGATAGTACAATAGCCGCCCTCTCCCAATTGTCTTAGCTGCTGTTAGTTTTAAGGTGGTTATTCTGTTATTGTTTATCCATTGTATGATGTTGCTCCCATTTGACGGGTTTGTGTTTGTAACTTGTTTTGTAGTGTAGTTCTTGGTGTCAGTCAATTTTAGCAATTATACAGCAAGTGATAGCTGGCAGCTGCTTTAGTTTAATTGTATTGTGGCTGTCTGTGTCCTTTTCTCATGGTCCACTGAGTGGTCTGCCTTCAGTGATTGTGACGTTTCCTAGATATACTCAGTTGTTTCTGTTTGCCTTCTACAAAGTACTAGTCAAGCTGTCAGTTTAAAGGTGGACCAAACAGTGTTCATTTTAATGCTGTTTTCATAAGATTACAAGGAAAACCAATATCAGGCAGTTTTTAAAAATGTCTTAAATACACCGTGACAGTTCCATTTGAATAGTTTTCAAAACCATGACATTGTATCAACCAAACTGTGACATTACATTTTTTTGTTTTGTTTTTTATGCGATTATACAACAGATATGCACAAGATATTTACAGGCTTTCAAGTGCCCTTCAACCAAAAAGTAGGGAAAAAGTAGGGATACAAATTTGGAAAAAAAGTAGTGAAAAAGTAGGGATTATCAGTGTAAAAAAGTAGGGATAGTAGGGCTATTCAAGTACAAATATCCTCACAATGAGTAGTTAGAAATAAGAAAATTCACAGTAAATAAGCAGGAGAATAGCTGTGACAATAGTACTAGCTAAACAGAGAGACTTTTTAAGTAAAAAATGAAAATTTGTGTTTTTTAGCAGCCTCTCCCTTGAAAAAAATATAATAGTTAATTTAAAATTCCGAGCGAGCGAAACGAGCAAGGAAAAAATTCTGGATTTTTATGCGTAAATGACATTTTACAGTGAAAAATTAGGGATAGTAGGGCATTTTCAAGAAAAAGTAGGGAAAAGTAGGAGCAAATTAAAAAAGTCGGGAAAAGTAGGAAAAGTAGGGCCCTCTTGAAAGCCTGTAACTATATAACTATTTTATGAATATATAGAATCATGCTTCCAGGTTAAATCATTGGTATTTTACTAATCCTACTTATGAAAACGCCTAGGAAACCTTATTGCCAATAAACACAATGGTATTGTAATTGCTGAGTAAATAGCTATGAATATTATTGGTGTGCTGTCCGTTAACACTTTTAAAACGATATCGACAATAAGGGATAAAAAGAAATGACTTACCATAATTATTTTGACCTTATGCGTGTCCTGGCATATTTTCGCTTAAAGTCTGTGAGGTTATCTTAAAAGTTTCGTCACAGTTGTAAGTGAAAATATGTGACGGATCAGCGAAAATGTGACCGAGTTGGGCACCAGTGTAAAAACCATTCTGAAAATCTCAGAAGAATCTGTCCCTTCACAATGCATTAGCGTTTGGAATGTTGAGCAATAAAGATCAAAGAGACTCCCCAGTCTATCAACTCTGCAGATTGCAGCAAGGCTAATAGGCTGAAAACCTTTAGGATCATTTGGCTTTTATGGCCTTCACTATCAATAAGCAAGTACATTACATTTCCTGGCTTGACAAGTTTCCAAATTTTGATGGCTTTTATACTATTTCTGACAGTCATTAACCCTTGAACTCCCTCCCATATCCAGACCCCTAGATAAGAGTGCGTACTGAAAAATTATTTTTCTAATTTCTCAACCAATACATATGTTGTGGGTAATCAAAAGAACCGGTTCTTTTGAGCACCCAAACACATGTTTAAATTGATGGGTAAGGAAATAAATGCAAGTTTAGGTGCACAAACGATCCTTATCTGGACCTATGCATATCTCTAGATGTAAGCAGGCATTAGTTATTAATAAAGAGCTAATCAGAAAGGGTGTGACAAGTCATGTACATGGCCATAGTATAGGTGTCATCATTGCTTCAGAATATCAAGAACACTTTAATGCAGTGCAAAAGCAACCATGTAATGTAAACTGATGCCAAACAGTGACACCAAGCTTAAGGGACAAACAACCTGGTGATGCCAAGGGATATCCAAACAAACCCATGATACCAAAAAGTATTTCCAATGCAAAAAACAAGCTTGTGATGCCAAACATGGATGTTGAGTGACAAAGCAAGCTTGTGATGCCAAACAATGATGATGAGTGACAAAGCAAGCTTGTGATGCCAAACAGTGATGTTGAGTGACAAAGCAAGCTTGTGAT
Source organism: Loripinus fragilis (assembly GCA_964019695.1). Classification (NCBI taxonomy): domain Eukaryota; kingdom Metazoa; phylum Mollusca; class Bivalvia; order Lucinida; family Lucinidae; genus Loripinus; species Loripinus fragilis. The sequence goes on along the minus strand of OZ026514.1, from coordinate 136,869,986 downwards.
GCCAAACAGTGATGTTGAGTGACAAAGCAAGCTTGTGATGCCAAACAGTGATGTTCAGTGACAAAGCAAGCTTGTGATGCCAAACAATGATGTTGAGTGACAAAGCAAGCTTGTGATGCCAAACAATGATGATGAGTGACAAATCAAGCTTGTGATGCCAAACAGTGATGTTGAGTGACAAAGCAAGCTTGCTATGCCAAACACTGATATAAAAGGACAAAGCAAGCTTGTAATACCAAACACTGATGTTGAGTGACAAAGCAAGCTTGTGATGCCAAACAGTGATGTTGAGTGACAAAGCAAGCTTGTGATGCCAAACAATGATGTTGAGTGACAAAGCAAGCTTGTGATGCCAAACAGTGATGCTGCGTGACAAAGCAAGCTTGAGATGCCAAACAATGATGTTGAGTGACAAAGCAAGCTTGTGATGCCAAACAGTGATGTTGAGTGACAAAGCAAGCTTGTGATGCCAAACAGTGATGCTGCATGACAAAGCAAGCTTGTGATGCCAAACACTGATACTAAAGGACAAAGCCAGCTTGTGATGCCAAACAGTGATGTTGAGTGACAAAGCAAGCTTGTGATGCCAAACAGTGATGATGAGTGACAAAGCAAGCTTGTGATGCCAAACAGTGATGTTGAGTGACAAAGCAAGCTTGTGATGCCAAACAGTGATGTTGAGAGACAAAGCAAGCTTGTGATGCCAAACAGTGATGTTGAGTGACAAAGCAAGCTTGTGATGCCAAACAGTGATGTTGAGTGACAAAGCAAGCTTGTGATGCCAAACAGTGATGTTGAGTGACAAAGCAAGCTTGTGATGCCAAACATGGATGCTGAGTGACAAAGCAAGCTTGTGATGCCAAACAATGATGATGATTTGTTTGTTTGATTTAATTCTTTACGTCCACTCAACAATCTTTCAGTTATGCGGGACGATTCTTCCTGGGTTTAACCAGTACTAAGCTAGGATAAATGTGTCTTGCTCAAGGACCACAACGCAGTGACGCCGGTGAGGCTCGAACCCGCTACCCTTCGGTCTCGAGTCAAGCACTCTACCACTGAGCCACTGCGCTCCCTACAATGATGATGAGTGACAAATCAAGCTTGTGATGCCAAACAGTGATGTTGAGTGACAAAGCAAGCTTGTGATGCCAAACAGTGATGTTGAGTGACAATGCAAGCTTGTGATGCCAAACAGTGATGTTGAGTGACAATGCAAGCTTGTGATGCCAAACAGTGATGTTGAGTGACAAAGCAAGCTTGTGATGCCAAACAGTGATGTTGAGTGACAAAGCAAGCTTGTGATGCCAAACAGTGATGTTGAGTGACAATGCAAGCTTGTGATGCCAAACAGTGATGTTGAGTGACAAAGCAAGCTTGTGATGCCAAACAGTGATGTTGAGTGACAAATCAAGCTTGTGAAACTTAACAATGATGATGAGTGACAAAGCAAGCTTGTGATGCCAAACAGTGATGCTGAGTGACAAAGCAAGCTTGTGATGCCAAACAGTGATGTTGAGTGACAAAGCAAGCTTGTGATGCCAAACAGTGATGTTGAGTGACAAAGCAAGCATGTGATGCCAAATAATGATGATGAGTGACAAAGCAAGCTTGTGATGCCAAACAGTGATGTTGAGTGACAAAGCAAGCTTGTGATGCCAAACAATGGTGCTGAGTAACAAAGCAAGCTTGTGATGCCAAACAGTGATGTTGAGTGACAAAGCAAGCTTGTGATGCCAAACAGTGATGTTGAGTGCCAAAGCAAGCTTGTGATGCCAAACAGTGATGTTGAGTGCCAAAGCAAGCTTGTGATGCCAAACAATGATGATGAGTGACAAAGCAAGCTTGTGATGCCAAACAAAGATGTTCAGTGACAAAGCAAGCTTGTGATGCCAAACAGTGATGTTGAGTGACAAAGCAAGCTTGTGATGCCAAACAATGATGTTGAGTGACAAAGCAAGCTTGTGATGCCAAACAGTGATGTTGAGTGACAAAGCAAGCTTGTGATGCCAAACAGTGATTTTGAGTGACAAAACTAGCTTGTGATGCCAAACAGTGATGATGAGTGACAAAGCAAGCTTGTGATGCCAAACAATGATGTTGAGAGACAAAGCAAGCATGTGATGCCAAACAATGATGATGAGTGACAAAGAAAGCTTGTGATGCCAAACAGTGATGTTGAGTGACAAAGCAAGCTTGTGATGCCAAACAGTGATGTTGGGTGACAAAGCAAGCTTGTGATGCCAAACAGTGATGTTGAGTGACAAAGCAAGCTTGTGATGTCAAACAGTGATGTTGAGTGACAAAGCAAGCTTGTGATGCCAAACATGGATGCTGAGTGACAAAGCAAGCTTGTGATGCCAAACAATGATGTTGAGTGACAAAGCAAGCTTGTGATGCCAAACAGTGATGTTGAGTGACAAAGCAAGCTTGTGATGCCAAACAGTGATTTTGAGTGACAAAACTAGCTTGTGATGCCAAACAGTGATGATGAGTGACAAAGCAAGCTTGAGATGCCAAACAATGATGTTGAGTGACAAAGCAAGCTTGTGATGCCAAACATGGATGCTGAGTGACAAAGCAAGCTTGTGATGCCAAACATGGATGCTCAGTGACAAAGCAAGCTTGTGATGCCAAACAATGATGATGAGTGACAAAGCAAGCTTGTGATGCCAAACAGTGATGTTGAGTGACAAAGCAAGCTTGTGATGCCAAACAGTGATGTTGAGTGACAAAGCAAGCTTGTGATGCCGAACAGTGATGTTGAGTGACAAAGCAAGCTTGTGATGCCAAACAGTGATGTTGAGTGACAAAGCAAGCTTGTGATGCCAAACATGGATGCTGAGTGACATAAAGCTTGAAATGCCAAACAATGATGTTGAGTGACAAATCAAGCTTGTGATGCCAAACAGTGATGTTGAGTGACAAAGCAAGCTTGTGATGCCAAACAGTGATGTTGAGTGACAAAGCAAGCGTGTGATGCCAAACAGTGATGTTGAGTGACAAAGCAAGCTTGTAATGCCAAACAGTGATGTTGAGTGACAAAGCAAGCTTGTGATGCCAAACATGGATGCTGAGTGACAAAGCAAGCTTGTGATGCCAAACATGGATGCTCAGTGACAAAGCAAGCTTGTGATGCCAAACAATGATGATGAGTGACAAAGCAAGCTTGTGATGCCAAACAGTGATGTTGAGTGACAAAGCAAGCTTGTGATGCCAAACAGTGATGTTGAGTGACAAAGCAAGCTTGTGATGCCAAACAGTGATGTTGAGTGACAAAGCAAGCTTGTGATGCCAAACAGTGATGTTGAGTGACAAAGCAAGCTTGTGATGCCAAACATGGATGCTGAGTGACATAAAGCTTGAAATGCCAAACAATGATGTTGAGTGACAAATCAAGCTTGTGATGCCAAACAGTGATGTTGAGTGACAAAGCAAGCTTGTGATGCCAAACAGTGATGTTGAGTGACAAAGCAAGCGTGTGATGCCAAACAGTGATGTTGAGTGACAAAGCAAGCTTGTAATGCCAAACAGTGATGTTGAGTGACAAAGCAAGCTTGTGATGCCAAACATGGATGCTGAGTGACAAAGCAAGCTTGTGATGCCAAACAATGATGTTGAGTGACAAATCAAGCTTGTGATGCCAAACAGTGATGTTGAGTGACAAAGCAAGCTTGTGATGCCAAACAGTGATGTTGAGAGACAAAGCAAGCTTGTGATGCCAAACAATGATGATGAGTGACAAAGCAAGTTTGTGATGCCAAACAATGATGTTGAGTGACAAAGCAAGCTTGTGATGCCAATCAGTGATGTTGAGTGACAAAGCAAGCTTGTGTTGCCAAACAATGATGTTGAGTGACAAAGCAAGCTTGTGATGCCAAACATTGATGTTGAGTGACAAAGCAAGCTTGTGATGCCAAACAGTGATGTTGAGTGACAAAGCAAGCTTGTGATGCCAAACAGTGATGTTGAGTGACAAATCAAGCTTGTGATGCCAAACAATGATGCTGAGTGACAAAACAAGCTTGTGATGCCAAACAGTGATGATGAGTGACAAAGCAAGCTTGTGATGCCAAACAGTGATGATGAGTGACAAAGCAAACTAGTGATGCCAAACAGTGATGATGAGTGACAAAACAAGCTTGTGATGCCAAACAGTGATGTTGAGAGACAAAGCAAGCTTGTGATGCCAAACAATGATGATGAGTGACAAAGCAAGTTTGTGATGCCAAATAATGATGTTCAGTGACAAAGCAAGCTTGTGATGCCAATCAGTGATGTTGAGTGACAAAGCAAGCTTGTGATGCCAAACAATGATGTTGAGTGACAAAGCAAGCTTGTGATGCCAAACATTGATGTTGAGTGACAAAGCAAGCTTGTGATGCCAAACAGTGATGTTGAGTGACAAAGCAAGCTTGTGATGCCAAACAGTAATGTTGAGTGACAAATCAAGCTTGTGATGCCAAACAATGATGCTGAGTGACAAAACAAGCTTGTGATGCCAAACAGTGATGATGAGTGACAAAGCAAGCTTGTGATGCCAAACAGTGATGATGAGTGACAAAACAAGCTTGTGATGCCAAACAATGATGTTGAGTGACAAATCAAGCTTGTGATGCCAAACAATGATGTTGAGTGACAAAGCAAGCTTGTGATGCCAAACAATGATGTTGAGTGACAAAGCAAGCTTGTGATGCCAAACAGTGATGTTGAGTGACAAAGCAAGCATGTGATGCCAAATAATGATGATGAGTGACAAAGCAAGCTTGTGATGCCAAACAGTGATGTTGAATGACAAAGCAAGCTTGTGATGCCAAACAATGATGTTCAGTGACAAATCAAGCATGTGATGCCAAACAATGATGTTGAGTGACAAATCAAACCTGTGATGCAAAACAGTGATGTTGAGTGACAAAGCAAGCTTGTGATGCCAAACAATGATGTTCAGTGACAAATCAAGCATGTGATGCCAAACAATGATGTTGAGTGACAAAGCAAGCTTGTGATGCCAAAAATGGATGCCGAGTGACAAAGCAAGCATGTGATGCCAAACAATGATGATGAGTGACAAAGCAAGCTTGTGATGCCAAACATGGATGCTGAGTGACAAAGCAAGCTTGCTTCGCCAAACACTGATACCAAAGGACAAAGCAAGCTTATAATACCAAACAGTGATACCAAAGGACAAAGAAAGCTTGTACTGCCAAGCAGTGATACCAAAGGACAAAGCAAGCTTGTAATGCCAAGCAGGGATACCAAAGGACAAATTAAGCTTGTCATGCCAAACAGTGTTACCAAAGGACATAGCAAGCTTGTGATACCAAACAGTGATACCAAAAGACCAAGCAATCTTGTGATGCCAAACACTGATACCAAAGGACAAAGAAAGCTTGTAATGCCAAACAGTGTTATAAAAGGACAAAGTAAGCTTGTAATGCCAAACATTGATACCAATGGGCAAAGCAAGCTTGTGATACCAAACAGAGATACATAGGACAAAAGCAGTCTTGTGATGCATGATGCCAAAGGGGAAAAGCAATGTTGTGATACCAGTGATACCATGGAACAAAGCAAGCTTGTGATACCAAACAGTGAAACAAAGGGACAAAGCAAGCTTGTGATACCAAACACTAATACCAAGGGACAAAACAAGCTTGTGGTACCAAACACTGATACCAAGGGACAAAGCAAGCTTGTGATACCAAACAGTGAAACCAAGGGACAAAGCAAGCTTGTGATACCAAACACTAATACCAAGGGACAAAGCAAGCTTGTGGTACCAAACGCTGATACCAAGGGACAAAGCAAGCTTGTGATACCAAACACTGATACCAAGGGACAAAGCAAGCTTGTGATACTAAACACTAATACCAAGGGACAAAGCAAGCTTGTGGTACCAAACACTGATACCAAGGGACAAAGCAAGCTTGTGATACTAAACACTAATACCAAGGACAAAGCAAGCTTGTGGTACCAAACACTGATACCAAGGGACAAAGCAAGCTTGTGATACCAAACACTGATACCAAGGGACAAAGCAAGCTTGTGATACTAAACACTAATACCAAGGGACAAAGCAAGCTTGTGATACTAAAAGCTGATACCAAGGGACAAAGCAAGCTTGTGATACCAAACACTGATACCAAGGGACAAAGCAAGCTTGTGATACCAAACACTGATACCAAGGGACAAAGCAAGCTTGTGATACCAAACACTGATACCAAGGGACAAAGCAAGCTTGTGATACCAAACACTGATACCAAAGGACAAGAAAGCTTGGGCTGTAAATAATGGTTCAGAGGGACTAAGAAAGTTTCTTATACCTCACCTTCACTGCCAAGCAAGTCTGGAACTTTTGCAAAAGTACATCTGGCTTGCTTGCTTCATTGTTTTATAGCCCATACAACACTGTTCAGGCCATATGGGCATTATCAGTCAGGTTTGAGCTCTTAAGCATGACTGTGCAGTATATACAGAGTTGGTTTTTCAGTAAATACTCAGTTTTCAGACTCTCTGCCCTGTGCTGAGGGTTCAGAAGTATAAATAAAGTGTCCTTCTTTGACTCACATATCAAATCAATGTTATCATATTATGATAATATAGGGTAAAATTTCAAATACATGTAGAAGTATTTTTTCAATTCACAAAAAACATAATTCTATACAGTGCAAAAGCTACTAACAATATCCATATTTTTCATATCCATACTTCATGTTTGGATTGAAAACCAAATCTTTTCACGTGTGAATGAAACTTAAAATGCTCCGCATATGGAATTGACCCCGAATTCAACATTTCTAATTAGTAATATTTTTATTGGCTGTATTTCTGAGTCTTAAGGGATGGACAGATTTTTTTCACATAGGGTCCCAGACAGGGTATTTGCGAGTCCATGAATCAATATCCTGTATCAAGTAAAACCTGTTTAAAATGGCCACTAAAAAATATACAAAACAAAGGTCTTAATGATAAATGGTAGCTTAATGAAGGTTGGAAAGTATTGCAGAATGCTCTCTTGGAGCATTCTGCAATACTTTTGACCTGCATTAAGCAATAATTGGTCTTGAAAGCCAATTTTGGTCTTCTTTTTGAGAGGCCGTTTAAGACAGGTTTTACTGTATCAGGGAAAAACCATGATAGAGAATACAAAACCAGTGACTCATTTACAATTTGGGGCATATGGTTCCTGGGACTCACTGTTTCCCATATGGGTCTAACTGCAAACTAAAGAGTCCAGAAAACTTTTACATGACAAGTTTGCAATACCATTGCATCCTGGAACTGGCTGAAATAAAAACTTTGCATCCCAGAGAGAAATTACTAGTTATGCCCAGGCCGCCGGATTAGCCACGGATACGATCCGCCATCATTCATGGCAATCCGTATTGGTCCGTAGCTTTCCGTATTGCATCCGTAATCATATATAGTAGTACTTAATCATACGTATATAGTGCATCCGTATCGGACTACAAAAATTGGCATTTCCTGGTTCATCCATGAGATTTAATCCGTAGTTGAACCGGCGAGGTGATCCGTGAATGTGTGACCTGGGCATAAAAGATGCAAGATGCGCAGGTAAAAAAATCACTGCAAAACAGTTTTTAGACAACTTACCTCAACACCAACAACATTGTTCACCCTACTAGCTTGTTGAGGAAAACTTTGTGCTGAGACATCAAGATCTTTGTAGTTCTTCTTCCAGTCCACATCCCTCTCTGCCATTATGAGGCTCTGTAGACTGGTTCACTGTATCCGAATCACTACCTTCATCTACCAGTGATGATGAGGCTCGGTAGACTGGTTCACTGTCACTGTATCCCGGTCACTACCTTCATCTACCTGTCTGGAAATGGCCTGTGTTGGAATCCAGCCATTATGCTGAACCTGCAGCGAGAAAAATGCTACACATACTTAGCGGTGATGGACATTTAAAAGTAGCTGCACAATCATAGGCGTAGCTTGGACCCTGAAATAGTTACACACAACAAATGGAGACTAGTGAAAAGAGCAATGATTCTTGTCACTTGCATCCCTTGACGAAATGGGGTCTTCTCTTAAAGGAAAGAATTTGCTCCCAAAGGGAGCGAATTCTTTCCTTTAACCCTTTACTCCACACAAGGGCCTTTCGACGCCTTTGAAATGTAAGATTTTTTACAATATTATGAAAAATAATATTTTTCCATTTTTCCATAATATTTTCGAAACTATTATAGGAATGAAATTTTATTTTTTGGTTTTTATCGATGTGTAAACTCCGACGAATCACTCACAAACTGAATAAAGCCCTTCAAACTCCGGAAAATCACTCACAAATTGAATAAAGCCCGAAGGTCTTTATGTTAAATTTGTGAGAGATTCGTCGTAGTTTACATATCGATAAAAAACAAAAAAATAAATTTCATTCCTTATAATTCCAACTTTGGAACATAACAGCACATTTGTAAAGGGTTGTTGACAACATTTCAAATTTAAAAGCCCACTGAAGGATAATAGTTTGTAACCACTGTCTAGGAAAGATGGGACAGCCATCTTGAAAATTATGTCAGTTCTAAACTTTGTTATGCTAAATAATGATTAAAATTGCACTCTATTTGGAGCGGGTATATGAGTATGAGCTCACAACAACTCCATTTAGTTTGGAATTGTTTCTTTAGCTTGCTGGGCTCATTGAAGAGCATTTAGATTATGGCCCTTCCACGGAATGACATGTTTTAAAAAGCACAAGTTTACCTTCACAAGTCCCTGCCTAAAATCCCCACATTAGAAGGCCCTTAGCGTTAACCTAAAAAGTTTGTTTTGACGCTCTTAAACTGTATTGAAATATTTCGTTGTTGATGCAGTCATTGTTTTGATGCCGATTCTCTTCGATGACGTGACTGTTTGTGTTAAGTGACGTCACATAACCATGTCATCGGGTACATTTCTTAGAGTTCCTCCTGTTGCTTTGAAGATGCACCTTCATACGGTGTACGGGTTTTCAAATGAGCTTTCAACAAGTTTAACTATATTTAAACTGGTGAATGTTTTATCTTGGACACAACGATAGGGTACCCTACTTGTCACTTGTGTTCGAAGTTTTATGTACAGATCGTTATCAGAACTGTAGAATCAAGGCAGATATTTAAAAATATTCATACGCATGGGTTTTTATTGAAGTGTAAAAACCATTTCATTTTAACAACGGACCAATCAAAATCATCAAAAAAACGATAAAAATATTGAGTTGGAATTATTGAAATGTAAAATATATTTTTTGGAAAATATTTGAAAATTTGAATTATTTATAGAAGTGATGCAATGTTTTAAATATAGCATATGGGGTGAAGGGTTAAGAGCAGTCCATTATTGAATGGAAACACTATTTCAACGTTAGGTGATTTTGCTTGCATATCTGCGATTTTCATTATGCACGTGTGTAACTGCATAATGGGAATTACCCCTGTGACAATGGTATAGATGGGCGCCTATGACATCGGTATAGATGGGCAAATCTATGCACATGGTGGACAGCAGTGACAAGCCAATTATAACTTCATAACTTTTTATTGTAGAAAACACATACTTTTGGCAGGAAATGTGGTCCTCGGTATGAATGTTTTTGGCATTATTTTTCAGCTATACAATGCAGTCCCTTTATAATGCAATGTTTGGGGTCCATAGGAATCGACCGTGTTATAAGTGAATTGTGTTATAATGGGACAATTTTACAAAGGAATTATATGAAAACACCCATTTTATGTTCATTTTCCTAGCTATAATTTCTTTGTCAAGTTCCATGATGGTAAAAACTTTAGGGGCCACAACATGAACATGTTATAACAAGGTGTGTTATAAAGGGACTGCACAGAGCACAGACACCTCATAGCATCAAGAACACAACCAAAGTAAAGCTTATGCAATAGTGAACTGGAAAGTATCATAGACAGTTACAATAATTAATATAAAGCAAAGCATAAATGAAGAAAAAACGTTACAAACTAAAAGAAAATATATTTCTGAAAAATGGCTACTGTAGGAAAAAATTAAATAGGTGACATTTTATGTTGAACAACACATAATCCCCAGTATGGCTTGAAACAGGGATTCCTACAGAAAGGCTTGTAACAGGGATTGGCAGGCGCTCTACTGCTGCACTTCTATCTTACAAGAATGCCATCAATGACAAACAGTTTGGAACCAGTTCAGGCCTCATCTAGGTCCAATCTGTCTGCAATAAGGCTAGCAGACAAGGAGTCAAGTAAGTAGGTGAGTATATCTTACTTTGATTTTTGAAAAACACAATATCCAGAAAAAATATCCACATATAATTGTATCTGATTTCCCAGTGAATAAAATTGGTCAGAATTCAGAGCGCTGGCAAAATGCAATTTCCATTTGGATTTAGTGAAACATGGCAAATGGAAATTGGCTATTAATGGAACAATCAATAGACATTATGTTATATCATTGTTTGAGGTACAACTTGCAAAACTGGCCCTTGCACCATGATTTAGAAGTTTCAGAGTAGCCTGTGCATCTGTAAGCCCTTATCCTGCCAATATCTTTTTGCTCTGAATTTTTTCTGCTTAATATGCCTGCTGCATATACTCAAGTTCACTTCAGGCCAGACCGGCCACATAGTACCGTCGGTAACATATCTGGCTGCAGAAACGTGTCTGACTGCAGATCCAGGGGTCCAGAGTTTGATCCCGGCCCGGTCCAAATTACGTGGAGATTGATCATGAAATAATTTCTATGGTCAGTCTCCTCCCTTCTGTTGATTCAAGACGGGTTGTTGCCAGTTATAGACGAAAGTAAGTGCCCAAAGTACTGGTTAATTGCTAAGTCAAGCTCTCACATGAAAAATGTGGCTAGGTGAGCTGACCATCCTGACATGACCATAGCTGTTGACTGGGACACATGTCATAAAATCATAACTTATGCTTTAGTAGCACACTCATAAGTCTCTGAACACATTTCGGACACAAAAAATCCCACTGGCTTGTCAGAAATTGTCTGGTACTTAGCTAGTCTTAGAATTTAAAGGCTCCAAATAAGCCAGAATGGAGTGATTACTCCAAATGAAAAAATAAATCACCATGAAAATTAATAGTTGTAAAAAACTTGCTCATAGAAAGGATCATGGTAAACCAAATAGTGTTACAGATCAGAGACAGACTGTGCTGATATACAGGCTGGTCTGGGTCATTTAGAATTCAATACAACAAGAGAAGTATGGTAAATGATCCAAAATTCCAAAACACTAGTTGTCTGTCAAATAGGCCTTAGACAAGCAGCGCAGACCCAGATATTCCCTGTTTGCTGTTTTGACAAGTATTTTGTGAATCCAGCCCTGATAACCAACATTTTATTAGAGAAGAGAAAAGTGTTAGAAAATTTTAGATCAGTTTCTGTAACTAATATAATAAAGTGACTTAAAAATATAGCAGTGTGCTGCTGCTTAACCCTTTACTCCATAGGCTATTTTTAGATCATGACATCATTTTCTATTTTTAGACAACACTGGAAAATATTCAAGAAAATTTAGGTAAACTTTTGAATACTTTGAATATATTATGGAAAATGGAGCATTTGCTCCAAAAGACCAAATCCTCGATTTTCCATAATATTTCCAAATACATAGTATTTCAAAGGCGTCAAAAGGCGTTATCATGGAGTAAAGAGTAATTATTACAATGATGTTTAAAAAGAAAATCATTAAGGTATTTAGCCTTACAGACAAAATAGCCAAGACAGGGCCGCATAGCGCAGTCAGTAACGTGTTTGGCAACGGATGTGAGTCTGACTGCAGATCCAGGGGTCACGAGTTCGATCCCGCCCCGGTCCCATTTTTTCGTGGAGATTGATCATTAAATAATTTCTACAGTCATTCTCCCCCCTTCCGCTGAATCATTCAAGAAGGGTTGTTGTCAGTTTCAAGCGAAAGTATGTGCAGGAAGTACTGGTTATTCTGCTTGTTCAAGCTTGCCCAGGAAAAAGTGAGGTTAGGTGAACTGACCGTCCTACCATGAGGCCTATGACCATAGCTGTTGACTTAGGACTTAGAGCAACAAAACAGTCAAAAATTTACTCTTACAGACATAATAGCTAAGAAGCAAACTAAACAAGCATGATAAAAATCTCCATTCCACCTACCTTTGCTCACAGACTCTATTAGCCTCAATAATCTATTTATAATAAATCTTAAGGCTAGTTAGAGAAAATATTATGAATCATAGGAAACACTTCACCTGAACACGTTCCAAGACATATCTAACAGTTGAACTGGTGCTGACCAGTGCTCCAACATAGGTCCAGTTAAGCAAAATTTTTGAGCATTTAATCGTTATTATTTTCTTACCCATCAATTATAAACATGTGTTTTGGGTGTTCAAAAGAACTGTCTCATTGAGACGGTTCTTTTGAGTACCCACAACATATATTTTGGATGAGAAATAAGGAAAATAGTTTTCAATTACACACTTATTCTGGAGACCTGACTCTTTGAGTGCAAGAATCAAAACATGAAATGAATGTGCGAAAAAAATAGTCCTAAAGGAGCTGCCAGATCAGGGACTATTTGTTTGTTTTATCAAAAAAAATTAATCATTGTAAACTGGAATGGATTAATCCATTTAAATATAATTCAGCATTTTAGAGAATTTAAGGTGTACATTGTGTATGCTGTAAAAATCTTCAAATTGGACAAAGGCCCTATAGCCCTTGCCTTTCCAGTCTAGGAGATTTTTATCTATATTTTCTCTATATAAACCTATATAAATGTTGGCCCTCAGGCAGGGGCCATATTTGGGCCAACAGCTATAATTTGAACAAACTTAGTTGAGGTCTACTTGGTGATGCTTCAGACGGTGACCATAATTATTTAAAGGCTCTAGGCCTTGTGGTTTCAAACAAAAAGATTTCTTAAGTTTTTTTCCAGCCCATTTGAACTTGTTACCTATGCAATAGACTGGTATCATTTGAACAACTTTCATATCTAACAGGATCATATACAGATCATCCTGCCAAGTTTGGTAAAAATCCAGGTACCGGTAGCTGCATCATCCCTCAACAATAAAGAATCAAACGATTCGGCCACGGTGTCCTTTGAAGCATTATTGTTGAGTGAAGATGCACTTTGGACAATGCACATCCAATTATTACAAAAGCTCATTTTGAGCCTAAGCCTCAGATGTCTGGTGAGCTAAAATTCTAAACAAAATATTCATACCATATAAGGATTCCCTATCAACTCTTTTTCATTTTGAGCCCCGAGAGATCCCTTAAAACCTTGGTAACCAACTTTCACCCAGTAACTCATTTACCCACAAGTGGTAACTTTTTCAGTTTGCTGATAACCTTTAAAAATAGTTTTGACCAAGATTTGGCCAAAGTCAAGATATCTTTTGAATAGTAGTTAATTTTAATAGAAAAATATCCCAAAATAAAATGCAAAATTACTGTAAAAATTCTATTAGAGGCACAGGCGTTTATTAGACGGAGATGAGGGTGGGGCCTTTATTCGAGGCTACAAGTGCAAGAAATGTCATTTAAATATCCTTTAGCCTCAATTTATCCGTAAGAGTTGCCATAGTGTGGCGGAGTTAGTAGAACTGACACGGTAAACGTTGTTTCGGCTCTAGGTATTGATAAAACTTTAATATGCTATCTCCAGAGCAAAAAGAATGGCTTTAACATGGTACGGGGTTCAGATTTTCTAGCGTTGGTCGGTATTTCCCCCCCAAAATGAAAGTAGGATCAAAAACAATGTACCTTAGTGGGACTTTCGTTGGAGGCAGAGGACTAGAAGATCGCTGCTAATAACAAAATTGATACTTTTCTGCATAAGGTAGGACCAACTTTATTTCAATATTAGTGGGTTGGTGTTTATTAGAGGCTTATTTTTTTTTTAATTTGCTTGAAAAATCGGCATTTCTGGCATCCAAACTGGGGGATGGGCCTCTATTAGAGCATGGGCCTCTAATAGAATTTTTACGGTACCCATCATGCAAAGAATTAAGGAGAAAGTTTTAAAGACACATGCAGTAGTGATCAATTAGGGCCAGAAACTGAACATTATGGTCTTGGAATGTGGCAAAGTTCCAAACCCACTCAGAGAGAATACTGTTGGGACTTATCTTTAATAATGGTAAGTACATGCAAGGCCACAGTGGGTGACAGCAAGCCTGTGAGCAAAAAAGGCTCATAATATGCCACCTAATCTGAATCTACAGTAAAACCTGTGTAAAACGGCTATTCTCAAAAGATCACAAATTGGTTTTCAAGACCAATTATTGCTTAATGCAGGTCAAAAGTATTGCAGAAAGCTCTAAGAGGAGCATTCTGCAATACTTTCAACCTTCATTAAGCTACCATTTGTCATTAAGAATAAGATCTTTATTTTGTCTATTTTTGAGTGGCTGTTTTACAAGTTTTACTGTATATGTTCTGCCTTTCGGATCTATAAAAGGCATGACCTCAATAGATCGGCACAATTTCAAATCAAGAAAAAAGATGTCTTTGGGTTTTGTAACCAGGCCCCCAGGTTATATAACTTTTTTTCATACTCAACTCAATTGAACATGAAATTTATTATGCTCATATTTACCAGAATTAGCATGATATATACAGTATCTGAATGTTTAAAAGCTTGAAAAATCTCAATTTTTCAGCATCTTAGTTTTATGATCAGTGCAGTTGAAATTCATGCTCAATTGATTTGAGCATGAAAAAAGTTTTGTTACCTCAATAGCCAGGTTAGAATGAGCCAATGACATTGCAGGTGCAGTCAACAGACGTACTCTGTAACAATATTCCATAAACTAAATGAAACATGGTGGTAACATGACAAGGCTTAAATGTTTCATAATCAGTTGACAGAGAGGGGAAAGGGAATATCATCATCATAATCGGATTTTTGATTAACGTGCAGGTGCAGGGGCATCATCCACATCAGTGGGCCCCTTTCCAGGTAACTGGCTAGCTGCACGCATAGCAGATCTCACACCTGATCTCCAGGTGCTCCTTTCTTGAGGGTCAACTGTGGTGAGCTTCCACTCACGGCAGTCTTTCTCTGTCAGTTTCTTCCATGTTTGTTTGGGCCTCCCTGCCCCCCGCTTGCCATCGATCTGCATATCATATGCTGTTCTGATTGCACCACTCGAACGCTCCACATGCCCAAACCAGCAAAGCCTTCTCTCTCTCAAAATGAACTACTGAAAAAATCAACACAAATATTCACAGGAAACAACCTTTTTGGGCTTTTGTGTTGTTTTGACAAAACACTTGTATACATATGATATTGGTCACTTTAAGTCACGCACACATAAACTTCTCATGATATGGTACATGTATAAGTTACACTATGTACAGTAAAACCTGTCTTAAGCGGCCACTCAAAAGAAGTCCCCAAAATATGTTTACAAGACCGATAATCCCTTAACGCAGGTCAAAGTATTACAGAATGCTCCTGTGTTAATTTCCACATGCATCAAGGGGCCCCAGTTAAACTTTCCATGATCCCAAAAAATTACTGTACAAAATTAGCCTTAATTCGCACTCGCTTCGACTTGGCAGCCATTTTGAGCACACTTCGATTAAAACCAGGCAGTTGACTGTGTTCTTTAAGCCACTCTGAATTAAAACCGAACTGCGAACGGTGAAACTCCCCAAGAGAGCCAAACATACTTCCAGTGGATCTTGTACTGAAAAATTGGGGAGTTTATGGACGGCAAAGTGATAAAAGACGGTACGCACCGATATTATTCGCATTGTGTATTCGGAATTTCTCTTGCGTTTTGTTACGCTACCGATCAAGTTCTAATTGCTTTTTTGGATAATTAATTTGGACAAATACGCTGACTAATTGAGGTACTGAGGGCACTTACTTTGTTCGAAGTTCAAATCAAGGGCCATGCTGAATGTGCTGAAAAAAATCAAGACATGTGAAAGTGTGAACAACTATTTAATGATATTTATGCTTGGACTACAGATTGGTGAGAAATGTTGATGAGGTGTTAATAACAAATAAAGATAATTGTGGATCAACAATGGATTCATTTCATGGTAAGAAGATTACTTAATAATCTTTAATTGTTGTTTTAACAAGCCGGACAGTATTTTTAATAGCGCATGTCCTGACTGAATGGTGATTTATTTCTACACACAGGTAATTGTGCGTGACCGCGTTCATTGACTGATAGAGGCCACGTCGTATCTGCGTGTTGCAACATGGGTGCGGACATGAGTGAGATTTCAGCGCGGGAATAGTGAGGGTTTAGCGCAGGAATTGGGAGGCTTAGCGCGGGATTGGCGTGGGGGTTAATCTTTTTCGTGCTACGCGTCGCATCACCACAGAACATGCCTGATAGTAAGATTGCGACGACTGTACTGTCTTTGGGTGGTTTTGAGACACGTCAGCAGAAAAAAGTTTGGCGTAAATTAGAATCCCCAGCATGAAAATATATGCGTACAAAACCAAAAATTGGCGTAAAAATACGCCTGATGCAGCGTTTCCGAGAACTCTGTGGACCACTCTAACCATCTCCCTAAAGAGTTAACCCAACAGCAAGGCTGTTAGGAATGGCACTGTCACTACTAGGGCTGGCACGATTAAGCGATCTTAATCGTTCGATATACAATAGAAAAACAATTATTTATATGTGAATTCAAAAATCGGTTACTTTCAATGGATGTTCTGGTCGTTTATTCAATTAAAACTAAAGTGTAATTTTCTCGTGTGATGTTTTGTTTAGACCGGAAGTGCCTTGTCATAAACAGTAGGTGAGTATAAAATGCTGCAACAAAGTAATAAAAACGTACTCTACAAATGATTGTTAGAAAAATCATACTTGCACTTCTCTGGTTTAAATTATAAAATATTCGCCAGATATACAATCTAGTATGCAAGTTTTTTTTCTCCGCAGTAAATTCAAGTCTAGAAGCAGCAGGTCTTATTTTACACAAAGATGTTTGTGTCATGCATACTTGACTTTCTTTCTTTGAAGTCACATAACATGACAACAACAATGGCCAACCTAGGGCTTAATTGCCACTTTGCCAATAAGCAAATCAATTTTCTACCAACAGAGTGGATGAAGACTTGTCTTGAGCAAAGGTTGAAGCCTACTGTCTTTTGAATATATAACATGCACTACTAATGGTTGCGTAGCGAAATGATGGGGAAACCAATGTCATTGACCATGCAAAAGTTGTCAAAACATCTGAGACCTTCTTTCAAGTTTGAGCGATTAAACTGTTATTAATTAATTATCGATTAACATTTTGGTGTTGATTAGCCAGCCCTAGTCACTACAGGGCTGCATACTGGGGTATTAAGACTGACCGCTTATTTAGTGTATTACTTTACCATCTCAAAGCTCTGTTCTACTAACAAACAAAAATAGATTACAATATCCGTTACAAGGCAAGTCAAGGACTAGTCCCTGTTACCAGCCTATTCAGGTAGGGAATGGAATGGCCAATGGGACTTCCTGTAAAAATTATATTCAAACTTACCTTGAGTTCTGTCCAACTTAAACTATCAAATCATATACAGGTCAACCTCGTTATCTCAAAGTCTGAGGGAATGGAGAAAATACTTCGAGTTATCCGAAGTTCGACATAGCCAAAATGTGACGTCACCAAAATACAGTATACATGTTGAATTTTGTTGAACCAGATTTCCTACGATATACATTTGCAAAACTGGATTGAAATAAAGACAAAAGAAAAACTCTTTTGAGTTGTTTTATTTCCATTTTAATTACATAATAAAATAAAATAAGCAAACATCAAACAAAACAAGTTGATATCTCCATGTACGAGAGCATATAGATAGCTTAAAACGGAGATCATTGCAGCACACATCACTGAAAAAAAACGTCAATTTTGTCGGAGCAGAACCACAGATATTCTAGCTGAATCAGATTAGGCTGCACTCTTGCAGTCTAATCAGAGTCTGCACATGAAGAAATATTACCCGCTTTAAATATCGAAATATCCCGCAGCAATCTAAAGACTGTTGAAAACATCTCTCATCAAATGTCGCCGATGAACAATATTAAGTCGTTAAAATTTGAAAGGGACCGCTAATTTTCTGATGCTCCAATTGAACACACCTGAATGGTCACGTCAAGGTCAATCGGGTCAATTATCTACACAAACAGCTGATGGCCGCCTCAACACACACTATAACTAATTGGCGATTACTTGCAACAATGGATTAATTGGGCTGAAATTAAGGCTATTGTTCGATCAATCTGGTAAATTACTTTGTTTGTCATTCGGACCGTTTCACTTTTTGACCACTTCGATACAAGCAGTGGTAAACAAATGGAAAATTGACTTTAGGGAATGAAAAATCGCTTCGAAATAGCCGAGTTTTCATGATAACCGAGTTTGACATAAGCAAGGTCGAATTACAATGCAATATAGGGGGAAAATTCGGGAATGGACGATCACTTCGACATAGGCCGTGTATTCGAGATAGGCAAGTTTGACATAACGAGGTTGACCTGTATATTAAAGATATATTTAAATTGATATGCCGACTTCAAATATTTTTAGCTAAACCATAAAACCGCTGTTTCTCTCCGTTTTGGCATTCGTTGCTGATTTCAAAATGCAAATGGCAGCATCCGTGTTGGTTCACCCTTCTGCACATTCAGGTTTTGCAGACAATACTATTTGTACAACTGTCTTAAATTTACATAAATGCAATACTGAAAAGAATATATTTCGCGAAATTTAAAATCCGCTATTTGCGTGAACAAAACATTAGATCAGGTCAAAAAAATGTTTATAATACTACTTTTACTAATTAAAATAGCTTCATTTTTTAAAAGAGTATAGCTACCATAAACTGCTAAAACATTTTATCTGATTTCAAAAAATCAAGTGAGGATTTTGTGAAATGCGTTAATTAGTTAACCCTAATTGCGTTTAGCCGTTTATCAGACCCCTAAAAATGAAAACAACAATTGCGGCCTACTTGTCAAACAGCACCACAGGCGGGAGCCAACGCAGAAGACCAAATTTTCAAAAATGGATTTATTTTCAGAAAACAAGCGTGGCATCATTTAATAGACACCTTTTTACATCATAATCAGGTGAAAACGGCAGGCTTTTCCTTCATTTATGCATGTTTAAATAGTTTTTAAATCTTTTTTTAAAAAATTTAGCCACCCCTATTGATGGCCGTGGTATTGAGTTTTCACGAAGTAAACAAACTGCTACATCATGATCTACTGAGGGCTTGTTGTTGTTGTTATTGGCCATGGTTAGTTAACGACCTGAATTTTTGTGAAAGCAGCATATGAATTATCTAAGGCATGCTTGAATGAACTGCTCAGACACAAAAACTTCCCGTACTATGCTGAAAAAAATGACGGCGTTGAGCAATCTGGTGCAACAGTTGACACATGTTTTAGGGTATTCAACAAAAAAGCTGATGGCTCATGTGGAAAAAAGCTGAAATTTGTAATAAATTTATATCACACAACATCAGTGATAGTGGTTAATGGGAGCAGAACCGACATTTTCCTATCCGAAATCCATAATGAACTTTGCTCTCAAATGGCAGCCCGCTGCAAAGATCTGGACATCATGAACATGAACATAGCATCTACTATAAACAGAGATTCAGCAAATAATAATAAACATTCGTCAAATGAACCAATATCAAATAAACAAATTACCCAAGATAGTTTAAATAAAGAAATTTCTACTCAATCATTTGCTAGCCAAGAAACAATTAACATTGAAGATGACTGAGGATAAGATAAATGATAACAGTGAACAGGATGTCTGTGAAATCTGCCCAGCATGCTTGAACCAGGCATATGGTAAAGTAGTGCAATGCGGAGAGTGCGGTGACTGGTACCACTTTGACTGTTTGCGCATCAGTGATATAACAATACAAACTTTAGGTGATGATGACTATGTATGTCGTATGTGTACTGACAATCTCTTACATATAGACACAGGGACTGGAACAAATGACATGAGTGTAGGGGCTATGAATGAAAGTATCGGCAATCCACCACACGTGCCTGGAAACCCGGATGTGTCAATGACTGGTTTAGAGGATGAATCTGAAAATATTGAGAAACCATTAAAAGTTTTTGCTACGCCTGATCAAATAAAAAAAAAGGATCTTCTTGATAAATGTAAACCTAAAAAGTCTTCAAAAGTGAATAAAATGAAAAAAGAAGAGGTAGTTGATAAATCATACATCATTGATCTTGAAAATCAGATAAAAATGTTGAAATCAACCATAGATCTGTATCAGAAAACAACCAAAAATGACCAACCTTCATCACAATCTTCTGCTCAAACAGGGACACACTCGGGAGAGCCAAAGGTGGAAAGGGAAACAGACTCCTGCAGACACAGATGTTGTAACGATATATATGAAAAACTACAGGAAAACCGACTACGAATGTTAGAGACTCAGATGATGCAAAATATGTTCATCCAGAATGCCATGCATATACAGGCAATTACTCAAACAAGACCCCATTACTCTATGCCAGAGGTTCATTTCCCGTCACCGAATGCAAATGTAGCCCAACAGTTTATGGCACCTTTTCAACAACCACCTTGTCCAGCGTATAGACCATATCCTGTGCACTACCAGACCCAGATGAATATGTACCATCAGACTCCACTACCATCACAGAGAGTGCCTCATCCGTATCCGCCTCTTCCTAATGGATACATCCATGCCTCTGCAGGGCAGCACATGCCGGGAGCTATGCCATATCCAACTGTCAACGGGTTTGGAACAGGAATAGTGCCTACCATCCCACCACCACCCCCTGTACTTCCTGCTCAGCCACAAGTGTACCATCAGCAGCCACCATTATTTCAAACTACAGCGTCCACAACAAACACTGGTATGCAGTCACAACAACCCAATGGACCATGGACGGCCACGCATGTACCAAGAGGAACAAATGAAAACAGGTCTTTCCAGTCAGGACAGCCCAAGAAAAATGCCAATAAGCTGCCTCAACCCCCCAGAGCTGGAAAATATCTAGGGAAAAAGAATGAATGGCAACACGGTTCACGGGACGAGGCCAGTATGAAGTACGCTATGAGCCAAGCCCACATAGTCAAGAATCCGATACATGTTATCGACCTGGAGGAGCAGGACCTATCCAGTACAGGAACGCCTACCAAAATAGATGCAGCGCATGTGGTCAATAAAGCAACTGAGACCAACAACCCACGGAAAAGACAGTTAAAGCCAATTGATAGTAATGACATGGAGGATATCATAGAAGAGAAAAGGATTCATATGAGCACCCAAAAAGATAATAGTCTGAAGGTGACAGAAGAAATTGACCAGCACGCACAGAGAACCGACACCACTACCCAGAGCTGCAGTGAAAGCAATGTAAACTCAGGTTCAGAAGTAAACTCATCAAATATTTCTAAATCTAGTAACACTGATACAGAATCTTTTTTGTCTGTCCCCCCAATCAAGCACAACCCGAACGAAATTCTACGAGAAATAAGCCTAGACGAGATAAGGGATTAAGTCTGGTATCCTGCAACATAGAAGGTGTTAAGACAAATATGGTATACTTCCAAAAATTATGCAAAAACTTTGATATAGTATGTATTCAAGAGCATTGGCTGTGGGAATTTCAAAACCATGAAATATCAAAATTTGTGTATGACAAAGACTTTACGATTCGATGTTCAGATTATTCAGACCCCATATCAGGTGTTCGTCTTCCAAGAGGGAAAGGAGGTGTATGTATTTTATGGCCTACAGCGCGGTCCAGTAAAGTAAAAAAGTTGGATGAAGGAAATGAACGGATCGTGGCAATTGAAATAACTTGTAACGGTCAAGAGAAGCTTTGCCTCATAAATACCTATATGCCAACAAATAACAGCTCAGTAAACTCACATATGGAGTATAGTGAATGTCTAGACACTCTTCATAGTTTGATCATTAGGTACAGACAATCGCATTAAATCATCATATGTGGAGACTTCAACGGGACCCTGCTTAGAGCCAGACCATACAACAAACATGACCGTCTACTACAGGCATTCGTGGAAGAACATTGTGTTTATCATGTACATACCAATTTAGAAACATTCTTTCATCATTCCGGTCTAGGAAGCTCTCAAATTGACTATATTATGGCAACAGAAAAGAACCTTATTAGCATGTATTACATCAGTGACAAGGAACCAGAAAATACATCCAGTCATGTTAAAATTTCATGCCGCATAAACACCACTCCACCGGAAGCAGGCAAAGGTACAGGAAATAAAAGCACAAAAAGCCGGAAAAAACTTCAGTGGAATGGAATTGATAAGGATCTTTATAAGTTGATTATTCAAAAAGAATTGCAAAGCAACGAGGGTATGAATGAAGGAAGCGTTGGCCTGAAATTGGAGGAATTAGCAAATTTGTTTCACAAAGCCACCGCGTCTGCTGTACCGCATAAACTGATAAAACTTAAAGGTCCAAGCTGGAGGGCATCTCCTACTGTGAAAAACTTACTAGTGATATGTAAACAGAAATACAAACTTTGGACTGATAGTAACAAGTTAGATGAAAATTTAAGAAAAGATAATATTCTTGCAAAACGAAACCTAAGAAAACAACTACGGAAAGAAAAATTTGATGATAGGAAAAACTTTTATGAGGATTTAATGAGCAACCCAACTACCGAAAAATTTTATCAGTTGATACAAAGAAACAGAACTAGTGGAGTGAAACAAACAAGTAGCCTGATGGTAAGCGGAAAGGAGATATACTCATCAGACGGACAAAGAGACGCCTTTGCAAAATACTATGAAGATCTATCAGTACCCAAAGACAATGGCTATGACGCAGCCTTCTTGGAACTGTGCAATGTTCGGCATGAACTCATAAATCAACTGTGCAAAGACAGCTCTGACACTACAAACCCAGTAACCCCAGAGGAAGTATCAAAAGCCATCTCTCAGCTCAACACAAAAAAGCGCCGGATGAATCAGGTCTTACCGCAGAACACCTCAAATATGCAGGACCAGCCGCAGCTACATATATCTCTACACTATTTAATCAAATACTGTCAGAAAAGAAGGTTCCGGAAATATTTAAGACAGGAATTCTAACTCCAGTTTTGAAGAAATCCAAAGACTCTACTTGCTTAGATAACTATAGGGGAATAACTGTTACTCCGATTCTAGGAAAGCTATTTGAGACAATTTTGTTACCACGCCTTTCAAAAAACTTTGAACAGTCATCTATGCAGTTTGGATTTACCAAAGGATTGTCACCATTAATGTCGGCATTGATAGTTTCCGAAGCAAGAGCTGAGGCCAAATTAACCCCTAATGCACCATTATATTTAATGACACTAGATAGCCAGAAGGCATTTGATGTAGTCAGTCACACCATACTACTAGACAAACTGTATGAAGCAGGTGTACAACCAGCGTTATGGACAATTGTGAAAGACATGTATTCAGGGTTAACATCAAAAGTCAAATGGATAGGAGAGCTCAGTGACAGTTTTAAAATAAGGCAAGGTGTCAGACAAGGAGGGATATTATCCACTTTATTTTACAAAATATATCTCAACCCATGCCTAATGGAACTTGAACATAATCGCCTTGGATTGTGTATTGGTACGAGCTATTGTGGATGTCCAGCATGTGCGGACGATGTAGCGCTGCTGACAAGGTGTAAAAATGAACTACAGCTTATGGCCAACGTGTTTAACAGAAACTGTAAACAAGACAGGGTCACTATACACCCATCGAAATCTAATGTAGTATTGCTGAAAAATCATAAGTCGGTAACAAAGAAAAACGTTAAAGTGGAACTGAATGGAAATAACATTTCGCTATCCGAAAATACAACTCATTTGGGACTTCTTCGTGCTGAAGTAAACGAAAACATTATAAACATTGATGACCGCATAAGATTGGCAAGAAGAACTTTATACTCTTTAATAAGTACTGGTGTTCATGGATCAAATGGATTAAACCCGAAATGTTCATATAAAATTTATCAGTGTTATGTTTTGCCAAGACTCTTATTCGGCCTAGAAGTATTACCATTAACTCAGACCCAGATTAATATATTATCTAAGTTTCATATCAGCAACCTTCGTAGATTTCAGTCATTACCCATTAGAACTGCTACATGTGCTGTCTACTTGCTCATAGGTGCGCTCCCATTGGAAGCTGAACTCCATAAGCGACAATTAGGTTTGCTGTATAATATTTTGACTTGTACCAACAAAACTATCAGAGAACTTTCATCCAGACAAATTGCTTTTAATTTGGACAATAATCAAAGTTATTTTAGCAAAGTGCAGGACATTTTAAATATATATGACCTACCAAATCTTCAGTGTCTTAGTGAAGGTCTTACCTCAAAAGAAATCTGGAAACTTCAAGTTAAAAGAGCTATAAATAAACATTGGTCTGAATTACTACAGAAGGAAGCATTAGAAAAATCCACATTGAAATATATGAACATTGACTCGGTCGAAATCGGTCGGACTCATTCTGCATGGTCTTCACTGGAATCTACTGTATCAGACGTCAGAAAGGGTATTACAAAGTCTAGGATGATCACAGGTACCTATATGCTACAGTCAAATGTATACAAATTCAGCAACGCGACTGAAAGTTCTATCTGCAAATGCTGTGCTACTGACAGTGAGGATATTGTACACATGCTGCTAGACTGCCCCGCCTTGTTCGCGCAGAGAAAACAGTATTTTGGTGATCTTAGATCCTTAATTGTTAACTGTGTGGGAATAAAGCAATGGGAATCGACATTTAATACTAAGGAAAATATAGTAAGACTGATCCTAGATTGTTCAAGCTTTGCATGTTTAAATGGGAGAAAGGAGTTCGTAACAATTGTGAAGGCAACTACTGAGATGTGTCATAGACTCCATATTACCCGGCTGCATAAGTTGAATCGCTGAGGAATTAGTTTGAATACGCCACGACAGTGATCCACAACGTCTTTTATAAAAGTGTATATAACTTTTAACCAGTGTTGTAAATATTGAGGAACCACACGCCCTCACAGTGCATGAACATTTTAAAAAAAAGTAGAACTTTTTATCAATATTACTCAAGAAGATTACAGACGGAAGTCTGGTGTTCCTTATTGGAAGTTAATACTTATACAAGAAAGAAAGAAAGCCAATATACTGGAATAATCAGTTTTCGCCAACGTAAGCAGATATGGCTTTGAGGATAGCAAAACAAAATAAAACCTGACCAGAAAATGATTTCATCATATAATTTCAACCTTTTATAATAATGTGTGATATCTTAGACCATCAAAATATGTTATTTAATTTGCAAAAACCTTGATTTGTTTGTGCACCCGTTTTTCCGCCATTTTGAAAATAGTAATCTAATTTCGACAACTCTTGTTGACCTGAAAAAAGAGGCCTAAAAAAGGATTGGATAGACAAAAAATCAATAGATGTTATGAGACGAACCATTTTTTTCATTCCATGAATATAAATTATTGTGAATCTTCTATCAATTCATTTATTGTAATCAAAAATATGTCAGTCATATTTTTTTTCTATATTCAATCCAATTTCAGATTGATTTGAACCCCAAGGTTCATTGGGGTGCTACCACACAGACAGTAAATGAAAAAGTAGACATAAAAACTTTCTTTTATGTACTTAAGGGCTACATCAAGCCATTGCAGGCAAAAGATTGACATAATTTAACAAAAAATCATTTTTAGATATATGGTCCGTACAGCTGCTTATTAGCCATACCTTTGTTTCTGAGTCTTAACATTAATAAGAACCCCCTTATGATAAAATTAATGATTTTCCCCACTTGGGACCCCAATACATCACTGAGTTTGCTTACCTCCATCGTGAGGGTGTCAAAGCAAATGAAGATAAAGGAAGCGATGTATTCAATAAATAAAACATATCAGGATCATAATTTAAAGATTGGGGTTAAAAAGAATTAGTGAAAATGGCGGGAAAACATTGATGCAGATATGTGACCATTATTTTACCACTCAGATATGCATTTTCTTACTGCTAAAACAACTTAACAGACAGCTTTTCTTTTGCCCTTGGAAATCCCCTTTTCAGAATGAGCCTGTGTTGTCACACAAGTGAAAAAACGGTAGGAATGGTTAATTGGCGAAATTACATTCTTGGCGAAATTAGCTTACTCCACTATACTGGTCACGATAACACTACAGCTACTAGCATAAACAAATCCTGCCCATTTCATGGAGTAAAATTCATAAAAAACCGATCTGGTTCATATTAACGGCAGAGCAGACTAAATTACCTCCAGAATTCAGTAAATATTCTTTTTTTTTTCCTTTTTTACTTTTACCGGAAGTCGAAATATATGTGCGCACCGGTAAGAGTCGACTAAACAACGAAATATACCTAACGTATCATAACACGAATTTTGGCCCCATACCCTGGATCTATCCTCGGGATCTATCTATACGTCCATCTGTCTGTTTTTCCATCCGTCTGTCTGACTATCTGCCTGCCTATCCGCCCGCCCGTCCATCTGTCTACCTGTCCACCCTCCCACCCACCCGAATGGCTGTCTGGCTGTCTGTCTGTCTGTCTGTCTGGCTGTCTGTCTGTCGGTAGGTCTGTCTGTCTGCCTGTCCGTCCATATGTCAGTACGTCCATCTGTTTGTCTGATATATTGTAATTGGTCCCATATGCATATTTCCACCCATGGTTCAATCCATCCACTCTGTCTGTTTGTCTGTCTGTATGTCCGTCCGTCTGATTGATATATTGCAATCGGTCTCATCCATCAATCAATATCGTAAACTTCTTCTAGCAGTTTCTAAATACTATCGTATACACTCAAAGTTGATTGTAAAATACAATGTTGGTTTGAAAACTCTTGTATAACAGGGCATATCAGAGCCAGTATACTATGATGATATAGTTTATAAACTCATAAGAATTGTTGTAAAAACGCCTTTTCTTGATCAATATAAAGCGATAATCAAACATTGTAAAATAAAAAAAATAGTCGGATATAGCATAGATATTATGCGACAGAGCACATACCTGCTAGATCTAGCTAACACAATCACAGTTTATATACACTGAACCGAAATTCTAAGTAGCCACTTTTGAATTTCTTTTTTTTTCTGACTTAGCCCTGGTGATATTTAAATTAATTTTTGCCCAGTATGTACATTGTAATGGACTAAAGTTAAGCGGTGTTTTTGAAGATTATTCTATGACATCACGATTTTTGGGTTCAAAAGTGCAAAAATCAACTTTTGAAGAAGTGTTTTGAGTACAGTTTTTATCGAATTCAAGTACATGTGATTGCAAACCTGCCTAGTCGACTTGCAAAACACACACCAAATACTTGACATTTTGCTTATGACAGATTTTTTTTTAATTTTTAAAAATTGATAATTTTCCAAATTTTCCGAAATTTTCCGAAATCACCAGCTGCACATACTAAAATTATTGTATGTGTTTTATTCTATGTTAATATTTTTGTCAAAAGACACCATGCCACTTGATGAGCCCATTTTCTAACGATATTTTTTTACTTATTTGGTATCCACTACCGATTTTAACGTGAAATTTTAAAGGTAATTTAAATGGCATTTGTCAAAGATTTCTTTTAATTTTTAAACAGAACAGTGCGCCAATTCATAATGAAGAACCCCTGAAAATTGCACTTCTGTGCCGCAGATAATAAAGCGTTCAGAGCAATGCAAAGTGAGTATGCAGACTGCATGGTGAAGCTAAAAATCCTTTGATTAAGTTGTTGACCGTGGCTGTCTTCATGTTAACGTAGAAGAGAAATGGAGTGTTCAATTGCCAAAACACTTTTTATTCTTTTCATCTTATATCACAGCTGTTATAAACATCTTCAAGCTAATTAAAATATGAATGGATAACGTACCTGATGAATAGTTTATATCACACTAAAAAGTGTGACTTTTTGAAATGATGGTACCATTACTCGGACATCGTCTGTGCAAGATCTACCAATCATTTTGAAATGACATAATTTGCAGAGTCTTGACAAAGCCTTGGAACTTTTTATAGAATTTAAATTTTGTGAGAGCGATTTTTACTTTCTGAACGGGAGCAAAAATTGAATGGTGGCTACTTATAACTTCCGTTCAATGTAGTTATGGTCCACTTTTTAATTACAGGACCGTTGGTTAAGTCTCTGACTAAATGACGACCCTGACTGAAAACTGTAATCGGTAGATTGGTGTCTTTGGTTGGGATCCCAAATTGCACGCCGGTGGGTCGGACTTCAGACTCTATGACGGTTCCGACTTAAAACTTATCTATTGATGAGAAGGTAGGGGCTTGATGCTTTTGCTGTTGTCAGGTCCACCTGGGTTTACCTGTTGTTTTTATTTTGCTCCGGGATTCAGTTTTATTTACTGTTGAGTCCTTATCTTTGCTTTATCTCCTTTTTATATCTTGATTTATATGTTCTAGGAGATGATGCATTGATTAGTTAGGGGTCTTTCATGCAAACATCTCTGTGTTTTGATCCACATCTGAACTAAGGGTGATGTTGTTGCACCGTTAAACCAGTTTAAGCCCTCTAGTACAGGGCCGTCGTTGGCTTTTTGAAAGTGGTAGGAGAGCACGAGAGGGGGTACGTCCCCCTCTCGATAGGGGGGTTTTGGGGATCTCCCCATTGAAAATTTTGTAATTAAAGATGACTAAAGAAGCGATTCTGTTGCACTTTGAGACCATTTTTGCTTGTGAAACTCAGCTTATTTTACAGACATTATAGCCATATTTCAAATGCCTACCACACACGTTTTCGACTGCACCCCTCCCCCTACCACCACCACCAAAATATCAGGTCTCATCAAACTTAACTGATTCTTCTAAAAGTATCAGTTAATTCTGATACAGATATCCCCGCTATAGTTTTTTTTAATTTCATTTTTCTTTTTATCTTATTTTTTATCTATTGTTTTGTGTTATTTTTTCTTCTTCTTTATATCTGTTTATTATATTTACGTA
Source organism: Loripinus fragilis (assembly GCA_964019695.1). Classification (NCBI taxonomy): domain Eukaryota; kingdom Metazoa; phylum Mollusca; class Bivalvia; order Lucinida; family Lucinidae; genus Loripinus; species Loripinus fragilis. Next base: position 136,840,986 of record OZ026514.1, on the reverse strand, counting down.
CATCTAACCGTATATACATTTAAACCAGGGCACAGCATTCTCAGGCCTTTAGATAAAAGTGCGTAGTAAAAATATTTTTTCATATTTCTTAACCTAAAACATTTGTCATGGGTACTCAAAATACCGCCTCATTGAGGCGTTTTTTTGTGAGAACTCAAAACAAATGTTAAAATTTCAACCAAACGATAAGAATTGGGTACACAAAAGAATCGTCTTCATGGAACGGTTCTTTTGTGCACCCATTACGAATGTTCAAACTGATGGATGAGTAAATATTCACAATTTCACGCTGAACTATTTCTACCTATCTGCATGATTCTGTTGAATAGTTGTGCGCCAAGAGAAGTCTAAAATCAGGCTGTGCCTTTAAGCTGTCTGAATGTCAGTCTTCGCTGGGCGGATGATGAGGGTATTCTGCCTATAGAGTACACAGTGTAAACCCTTCAGACTGTGCGGATGTGCATGGTGGTCTGAGTTTTAAATGGATACAGGTGTAGTTCTATGCTATGCTATGTCATTATTTAGTTTATGTTTAGTTTAGAAACTACACAAATGTAATTAAACACGCACCTTCGTCGTTCGTTTCTTGCAGTGAACTCGTTCGCGATTGCTTTCAAGTCGATAGTGTCTTTTCCTTCTTTGTGTACATGTAAGGTAATAAGATTGTTCATTCTCGCCTGAGTCTATTACTCCTTAAATAAGTTTTCAATCTGCACAAATAGTAAGTGAGTATGATCAGGAAATACCACAATCACACACCGCAGACAACCCTGTGGCACCGCGAGGAAGAGCCGCTCAAGCATCACGAGACAGCAGGAAGACAAATAAAGCAAAGCAATCAGCTCTCTCTTCCCCATCAAGATGATTGCAATAGAAAAAAAGCTGAAAATGCTCTTTGAAAATGCTCTGGTGGCATTTGCTGCTGGAATCACCAACAGTATAATGACGAAAGTCACAATTTCAGAATAGATCGCTCACATTGCTGGTTTGAGCTCACGTAGGTAACCAAATATGTGTGATATTTTGATTGTGCCACTGCCTTCATTTTTCTAGCTAGTCTCTGTAGCTGAGTAAACTGGTTTGAGTCTAGCTTTCTTGGACAAACCGAAGACAGGTTTTGTCACGTCGCTGCCCATTTATAATTACTGTCTTTAACACACATTTCTTAACCGTGTTTGTTAAACCACTGTCTTTCACACCCTGAGGCAGACGAAATATTGACCAGCACACGGTTAATCATTTAAAATTATAAATCTTTGACCATTTCAAAATCGGTCATTAAAAGGGGTCTAGAAGGAAACGTGAGAAAATGGCCCTGCAAAAAACATACTTGGCCAAAAACGTGGTCAGGCTAAAACCATTTCGGGCAGACGACGGCCTTGCAATAAAATATTTTTACTGACCGTTCCAAGGCGGTGCTTCTTTTGTGGATCATTTATGTTATTTCTGTCTTGTTTTGTTATACTTTCATGCACATCTGTCTGTTGATGCCTTGTGGTCACCTGCTGGGAAAGGACTGACCTCTTGGCTCTCGTTTGTGGTGTCTAATTGTGACGTTGTCACTTTCCCATTGGTATGCTGGGTCAGGTGTGGTGCTTGATTTGTCGATTCCTGTTCTTTGCCCTCTTTCTTACTTTAAGTCCGAACCGTCATAGAGTCTAAAGTCCGACCCACCGGCATGGAATTTTAGAGGAAAGTAAAGTTTCCAACCGTGATTGGGTTGACCACCAAGCATGCAGTAAGAGCATATACTATACAAAGAGCATTACTTGGCAGGGCAGTAATCAAGCGTTATAAAATAGTGGGCTATATATAAAATGGATGTTATGCGACAGTCTGCATGCTTGGTTATAAACACAATCACAATTTGTATCTATGGTAGAGGGTCAGGCCTCAGACTCAAAAAGGACACTGACCTAACTTTCATCAGCGGTTAGGTCCGTATTCTTTGTCTTTGGCTGGATACGCAACGACTCAACTAGTGGTTTTCTTGAGCTATTCTGTATGTCTGTGAATTAAGAAACCTTATTTTTTGCTTCATCAAAGATAATTTTATTAATTGTTACCCTGTTATGAATCATTGGATATGTTTAGAAGCATCCATGCGACCTAAACGATGAGTGTTAGTTTTAACGACAGACAGCAGGATCTAAAGGGAAGATTAGGTCTGTATATTTTAGAACACTTCTCCCTGCTCCTGGCACTACTGTCTATAGTGGGGTTACTGTTGTTTTCGCATCATTGTTTGTTGTTGCTCTCAATGTGTGTGGGATTTTGCGATATGAGCCGCAACATGAGATTTCCAACAATGTGGTTTGTGTGACAAACAAAGGCTTGGACCAGCCTGCACATACAGGCAGTCTGATCAGAGCCTTTGCTAGTCGCTTGAATATTCTACGGCTGTTAACCGATCAGCATTTGGAATTTCTAAGCTTAAAAGGAGGCTGCACAGGCCTGTCTGAGTCTAAACTTGTCAAAATACCACATTGTTGGAAATCACATGTCGAGGCTCATTTAGTTCTTTATATCCTTTTTAATTATTTGGCAATCATCTCGCTGAGGAATAGAGAGCTGGTTGCTTTACTTAAATTGTATTCATTCCTTTTTGTGTATGTCTTTGTTTGTATGTGTTCTACTGCCTCTTCCTCATGGTGTCATGGATTCGTATGTGATCGATGATTGTGGCGTTTCATGGTCCTACTCGATTGCCTTTAAAAAACGAAGTTGAAAGACTCTTACTGCCGTTGGAACACGACAATGGACAAACCGATTCACGAGTGCACTCACAACTCTTGTCAGCAGCTCATCACAAAGTCACATGGTCCATCCTGATATATCCCACTGAACTTCAGTTAAATAAGGCGAATTCCTCTGATAATGAAGCTCCGTTTTTGGACTTGAACTTGTCAATAACAAATGGCATAGTTTCTTCTAAAATTTATGATAAACAGGATGATTTTAATTTTGAAATAGTAAATTTCCCATTTCTTGATGGAGATGTTCCTCGCTCTCCTTCCTATGGTGTATATATTTCCCAGCTTATTCGTTTTGCTAGAGTGTGCTCTAATGTTCATGACTTCAACAATAGAAACTTATTTTTAACTGCTAAATTATTAAAACAAGGTTATAGATATCATAAAATTCGAAAAGCATTTTCTAAATTCTACCACAGACACTCAGAGTTAATTGTTAAATACAACATTGGGTTAAAAACTCTTCTGCAACAAGGCCTATCAGAACCTATATTTTATGGTGATTGAGTCTATAAATTCAAACGAATTGTTGGAAAACCTAATTTTAGTGATCAATTCAAAAAGATAGTAAAACGTTATATAAGGGTTGGATATAATTTGATATCATGCGACAGTCTGCATGCATAGTTTTAAACCCAATCACAGTTTATAGCTATGGTTTCCTCTTTAATTGCACGATGGTGGGTGAGGCCTCAGACTCTATGACGGCTCTGACGTAAAGCTTTAATCGGTGGGTTGGGGCCTGATGCTTATCTGTAGCTGGACCCACCGTGGCTCAACTTGAGGTTTTCTTTAGCTCTGACTATCTGTGAGTCATGAGCCCTTTTCTTTGTTTCATCATGGAGTGTTAATTTGATTAGAGTGTTTTCCATGGTGATACATTGCATAAGTTAGATGGCCTCCATGCGAGCTGAACATTTCTTGTACTTCAACAACAGCAGAATCTAGGGCGAAGATTTGGTACCAGTAAAATCCATTTAAGCCCCCCGGTGGCTTAGGCTGCTGTCCTTTCTAAGGCCGTGGTTCTGTTGTTGTTGACTTTTTGTTCATTGTTACTCTCATTGTGGGAGTCTGTAATTGTTCTATGTTTTGTTGTACGTTACTTTATGTCCATTCTAGTATTGCAATCATCTTGATGGGGAAGAGAGAGCTGATTGCTTTGCTTAATTTGTCTTCCTGGTGACTCATGATGGTTGAGCGGCTGTTCCTTGCGGTGCCACGGGGTTGTCTGCAGTTTGTGATTGTGGTATTTCCTGATCATACTCACTTACTATTTTTTATTCAAATTTTCAAACTGCAATGGAAAGCAACGCCTACTTGTGTGTAAAGGGAAAGGTCACTGTGTACGTAACGTGTCACTGCTCCGAAAATAGCTATTTTTGGCATGTCATAGATCACAAATATCAAGCTACGTGTTGGGTAGCATTGTGCACAGTTTTAACAAAAACATATTAAAATAACAAAACCTAACATCCGCTGCATCATGTATCCATATAAATTGCTTCTTTCCTGCGTCTGTGTAGAATGACAGCTTACAGTAATCATACGTGATAATAAAGCTGACCCTATTTGCCTGTCCACAAAAAAACAGACAACATTTTTAAATGTTGTAACTGTCTTAGAAATCAAATAAGGAACAATATTTCATGTGAACTGTCAGATGGTAGATGATTCATACGCAATATCAAGGTCTTTTTTCTCCCTGAAATTCAAAAGTATACAGTGCAATTTGTCTTGATCGGTGTCTTAAGGGGTATAAGATCAAAGCGGTATTTATTTCAAAGCCTTTTCAAACTCCAGATAAAATGAACTTATTATGTTGCAAAATTGAAACCAGTCACTCTTTGCATGCTGGATAAGTTTCATATTTTTGTCATATTTGTCATGTAGAATTTAGTATCAAGACTATTTTAGGAACATTGCCAGTCAGACCATTACAGATGTTTGGTCGTGTCTGATCTGGTTTCGAACTGTTTGCAAGCCCAAATTTTTTGTGTCACTTTCAGGACAAATTGATCTGTAAAATTTGTATGCAAGGGTAATGAGCTCCAGCAGGGCAAAGTTAAATCTATTTGCGGACAAGAGATTATGTCACCGAGACAGTTCGAAATATTTGTCTGGAGGTCACAATGTTCAGGAGTAGATCTAATACAAAAAGAATAATGCAGGTTTATGAAAACAACATTGGGTTAAAAACTCTTCTGCAACAAGGCATATCAGAACCTATTTTTATGGAGATTTAGTTTATAAATTCAATCGAATTGTTGGAAAATCTAATTTAAGTTATCAATCCAAAAAAATTATCAAACGTTATATAAAGGCTGGATATAACTTGGATGTCATGCGACAGTCTGCATGACTGGTTTTAAACCCAATCACGGTTTATAGATATGGTTTCCTCTTTAATTGTAGCTGGACCCACCGTGGCTCAACTTGAGGTTTTCTTTAGCTCTGACTCTCTGTGAGTCGTGAGCCCTTTTCTTTGTTTCATCAAATTGTGTGAATTTGATTTGAGTGTTTCTCCATGATGATACATTGCAATAGTTAGAAGGCTGATTAATATTGATTTTATTTAGACACTCAATACTGGGCCAGAACAACCGATATGCAGAACTATGCATACAGTATAAAAAGCTTGAATAACTTCCAAAATGCTCTGTCCACAGATTTCAAACTTTGTGCACATTAAAGGACTTGTATTTTGCATTTTATCGAAAGTAAGCATAAATTCCAGAACATAAGCAAAAATTTCATTCGTCCTCTTTACAGGAAAAATATCACATTTTCGGCATAACCTCCGACCCAGTATAAACGGACTGGTCACTGACGGAAATACAAAGTTATGTTGTCGAGGCTTTGTTTTAGCACTTTTCAAAGCACTACAGCCTATAAAATTGATTCTAAACATACCCGAGGTTATACGAAGTTATTCAGGGTATGCAAAATTGAAATATACAAGTAATAGTAAATATCATCTTTTCAGGTTGATTTCTGACGATTTTCGGCTAAAAGTGCCGAAAACGACTGAAACAGTACCTTGGTTTCTTGCTGATGTTCATATAGACAGATATACTTTCAATTAATTGAACAATACATTCTTAAAGATAGTATATTGAACCATTGCTTTTTAAAGAAAAATCACAGATATGCAGAGAAATAATGGAGATGTGATTATTTAATCTACAACATACGTTAGTTTTGAAAGCTCAACCTCGACAACGTGTTTCCAATATATACATTTACCTGTATGTCAGGGTCGGGTCTGAAAGCCCCTGCCGAGCCGAGCTGCCGACCCACATAGTTTATTTTTTAATATCATCATCTGTGGAGATTTTTCAAAAATAAATATTATCTAAAATCATCACTTAGACTAAAAGCAATAAGTGGAACATTAAAAATAATAGTTTACAGTTATAATTTGGATTTAATTGCCATTTCATTAAGGTTAATCAAAATGTCTATAAATAGACCCTTATGTGGCCTTTAGGAAAATGTTGATTTTCGTGAAATTAACGCATTTTAAGTAAGATTCTTTTAAACTTTTCCTTCAATTATCTTTTATTTTCAGAATGTTTGCCAAACTCGCTTGTAGACCTCTCAAATTTCCAATAGAAATCAACTGAAACCTTGATTCACTCAGCTGTGGCTTTCAGACCCCCTGCGAGCTTTAAAATGAAAATTATTGTTATTTACTATTATTATTATTGTTCCACTTATCGATTTTAGTATATTTGATGATATTAAATAAAAATTATTCATAAAAAATCTTCACCGAGGATGAATTTGAAAAATAAACTATGTAGGTCGGCACTCGGCAGCTCGGCTCGGCAGGGGCTTTCAGACCTGACCGTATGTCAGTTACCAGTCTGTGTATATTAGGTCCGTGGCATAACTCTGGTGCTGTAGCGACTATCACTCAACCAACAAAAAATTGTTAAGCAGATACACAGCTGGATTTATAAGTGATAATAATGCGCGATGAATATTTTCAGAAGTAAAATAATGACCAAAATATTACCTTTATTGACAGATTCAAGTCACGTGGTTACTGATGGACGTTGTTTACATCGTCGGCTATGTTTTTCAATTTTATTTGTGATGCTAGCGAACTGAAAAACTTATATTTGCAGTGTGATACTTGTTTTTGTAAATATCTTGGATCGGACTAAGTCTCATATCAGATAAGGACGTTTATTTACGAGTATTTTGCATATTTTCTATGAACAAAGAAGCTAATATTTATAAATAGCCTACGCACAACCAGTCCAACAAACCCGCCCTGAAGGCCTAGACTTAATATTTTCTGTGATCACTAACGGTATTGGTGAATACGGTCCTGACCAAAAATTCGTCACGCTTGAACGGACACGAATTGCTGGTTACCGGCATTCTTATTATAATTCTCACTGTGTATGAGCGGAAATGTCTACAGATGGGAAGTTGTTTGATATCGAGGACTCTTTGAAGCAGAAACATTTAGATCTTGTGAAGCAGATGTCCTATCATGAACTAAAACGGTTTTCAGTCGGAAAACAGTTCAAACAAAGTAAGTAAGGTTGCAAAGATCAGGAATCGATACAATCAAGTACCACACCTGACCCAGGATACCAATGGGAAAGTGACAAACTCACAGTAGACACCACAAACGAGAGCCAAGAGGTCAGCCCTTTCCCAGCAGGTGACCACAAAACACATATAAACAGACGCGCACAAAGACATAACAAACACAAGACAGAACAAAAACATAAAAGATCCACAAAAGAAGTACCGCCTTGGAACGGTCAGTAAAATATTTTACTGGAGGGCTTAAACCAGTTTAACGGCGCCAACCTCACCCTTAATTCAGATGTGGATCAAGACACATAGATATTTGGTTTGCATGAAAGACCCCTAACTTATCAATGCATCATCTCCTAACATATAAATCAAGATATAACAAGGAGATAAAGCAAGGATAAGGACTCAACAGTAAATTAAACTGAATACCGGAGCAAAAGAAATCCAACAGGTAAACCCCGGTGGGCCCGACAAACAGCCAAAGCATCAGGCCCCTACCATCTCATCAATAGATAAGTCTTTAAGTCGGAACCATCATAGAGTCTGAAGTCCGACCCACCCACCCTCCTTAGTGAAATGACTACACTACTGCCTGACCACAGCGTTTCACGTCTGACAGAAACAGTTCAGTGTATATCGAATGCCGTCAGTCGAGAGGCAAAATCACATCTGAGCAAAAAATCCAAGAACCAGACAATTTAAACACTGCAAAGCCTTTGTTATCTGAACCTGTCATATTAGACTTAGACAACACAATGCAACCTGATACGGAAATAACACAAACCCAGATATGTGGATCTCATGTTTCAGATGAAAACGACAGTGATGCTGAAGATGATAGCCACAGAACTTAAGTATCTGTAAAACAAAAGAATGTTAAGATGACAGCATCACTAAGTTAAAACAAGTAATAAACTCTGAAAATAAGCCATCTCCATCTACTGGCCAAGATACAGATGAACTTAAATCCTTAAAAAAGAACAACAATAAATGTTGCAATTCATGCAAAGTAAAATCAGGCCAAAAGAAAAAGTATGACATGATCCAGTGTTCAGCCTGTATGAATTGGTACCACGAAATGTGTGTTGGGATATCCAAAAATGATCCTATAGGTCTCTGGTTCTGCCTAGCATGTAGAACTCTTCCACAAACACTGACGACAGGCATAAATTCACTGAAAGCAGATGTTGATAACCTGAAACAGTCTACTCAGTCTATTCTATCTGCAGTGAAAAGCCTATCTACAAGCTTAGAAAGCAGTGTTGGTAATCTCAATGATCGTTTGACAGCACTACAGAGGCAAATCAATGCAAAAGACTTATGTATCACAGAAGAACTTGAAAATCTTTCAAATACCACAAACAGTATCAAAACATCATATGATCAGAAGTCGTGTCAAATTCTAAACAAAACAACTGCTGTCTTTGAGAAAGTGAAAGAACAATCTGACAAAATAAAAACAATATCTGACAGTACAAAATATACAAAACAACCTGATATAGAAAGAAACGAACCAAAACAACAATCAGAATCGACCAGACAGAAAAATATACCAAATAAACTGAATCACAAACGACCAAACTCAAATAATAAACAAGGTGTGACCAAGAAGCTGACATCAAACAGTGAAACTAAAGCAGAACGGTTTCGGAAACCAAAAAGCCTTAAACATTTAAGCATTGACTCTGAACCTATTGATTTGACTCATGATACAAAAAAGAGCATTAAAGAATCAACATTATTAGTAGGGAGTTTTATATTTAAAACAATAAAAAACAAGGACTTAAAATCAAATGCTACTGTGCGTTCCTTCCCTGGTGCAACTACTGAAACATTAAAAACCAAACTCCAACAATATGACTTAGACATCTGTAAAGCTATAATTTTACATGTAGGTGGAAATGATGCAGATAATGGTGTTGATCTGGATGATTTCCAAGACAATTATATTGATTTGTTGGACTATTTAGCATCTGATGATCGCCAGCTCATTGTCTCTGGCTTGCTTCCGAGAGGAACTGTAGATCTTGAACCTTACAACAAGAAACTAAAATTGTTATGTGATGAAAATGACATCAAATTCATTGATCACTATCATAGTTTTTTGCTGGCGTCTGGAGAATTGCCTGAAACATACTTCCGCACTGACAAAATACATTTGAATCATGGAGGTATTCGCAAATTACTTCAAAACATTGAAAAGCATTGTAAGGCTACAGTTTCATCAAGGGCAACATCCCCAATACATAGACGACGTAGCATGCCTGTTGCTGGTACAGGATATCACTTCTCATCTAGGTATTGCCATATATGTTCAATGAGAAATCATAATACTCAATATTGCTGGTTTAATGCCCGACATTCTGGAATATCACACCGTTCTGTACATTAGGATGAAGCAGGGCATATACAATATAACCTTAAAGAGACCCCAAAATTACCCAATGAACAAGAAAACTGCACCACATATATGCATAGTCGTGAAACATTGGCAGAAATGCCTAACAGTGTTGACATTTCTGCCAAAGGTTCCGATATAGGCTTGTTAAATGTCAACAGTGTTCCTGTTAACCAATACCACAATGAAACAGTAAACATTTGCTCAGAGATACATCCTAGAAACCGTATCTTACAGTTCTCTTCGAAAGGATTACATCTCTGCAATTTGAATATTAGGCATATAATCCCCAAACTTGATGAACTTCGCCTAACTATGGCAATAAATAATGGCCCTGATATATTTGGTCTATGTGAGACATTCCTAGATGGCAATGTCTCAGATGGACAAGTTTATATCAATGGGTTTGATTTCTTAAGGAAAGATAGATCAGACACTCAAAATAAATCTGGTGGTGGCCTCATATTATATTATAAAGAATCATTAAAATGTAAGCGTCGGTTAGAACTAGAAATATCACATATTGAAACATTGTGGTGTGAATTTACTCTACCCAACACTAAGCCATTTCTTGTTTGTACATTATATCGCCCTCCAAGTGCTCAATCTGAATGGATAAACCTATTTGAAGAAGAACTTTCGATTGCACAATCCACTGGTCTTGAAATTATATTGATGGGCGATTTTAACATTGACTGTACCTCCTGTATAAATAAAAAATGGCAGAATCTGGTACAATTATTTGATCTCTCTCAGCTTGTGTCTGAACCAACATGTATTACAGAAACAACATCTACATTAATTGATCATATATATACCACTCACCAGGAAAATATAACAGAATGTTTTGTAGCTCATTATGCTATCAGTGATCATTTTCCTGTCTGTATAACAAGAAAAGTAAACCAAAAAATATCCAAAAAAGACCATACAACAACAACTTTTCGATGTTTCAAACATTTTGATGAATCTGCCTTTTTAAACGATCTTCAAATATCACTTAGCTCATTCTCTGCCAATTCTACAGATATAGACATTGACTTTTCAAGATGGCATAATATCATAATAGAGCAGTTAGACAGTCACGCTCCTGTAAAATCTAAAAGAGTTAAGCATAAGCGCTTGCCTGCTTGGTTTACACCTGAAATTTCACTAATGCAAACTTTAAGGGACAGCAGCAAGCGACAAAAACAATGGTCAGACTACAAACGGTACAGAAATAAAACGGCAACTTTAATAAGGTCAGCAAAACGAAAATATTTCTCAGACTCCATTAATAATTCTACAAATCCTAAATTCATTTGGCAACATTTACGATCCATTGATAACAAAAAACATCCTCAAATACACTTCCAGATGAATTGATTATAGACGATAAAAATATAACAAAATCAGAAAATATTGCAATTGAGTTAAATAAATATTTTACATCTATATCAGATATTCTCAACAAAAATTCTGACAAAACACCTGATATTGATATTGATAAGCTGCAGCATTTCACAAACAGTAAATTACCAGGAGACACTTTCTTTCATATCCCCCTAATTACTCGTGGCCAAGTAATATCGTTCATAAACAGACTGGATTCTACAAAAGCAACTGGCATTGATGGTCTGGGCCCAAAAATCATTAAATTAGCAGCTGATATCTTATCTCCATCAATAACACTGCTCATAAACAGAAGTATTATAAGAGGGCAATTTCCATCACAGCTGAAATGTGCTAAAGTTTTCCCTATATTTAAAGGTGGTACCAAAACTGACCCTTCAAACTATCGACCAATTTCAATATTACCCACAGTTTCAAAAATATTTGAAAAACATATTAACCATCATTTAATGGGATATTTAAACAAATACATGTTGATACATGAAAGTCAATCAGGATTTCGACAAAAAACATAGCTGCCAAACTGCACTGATCAAACTAATAGACCAGTGGAAAGAATGCATTGATAAAGGCGATATTGTAGGCACGCTCTTTATAGATAAGTTAGGGGTCTTTCATGCAAACCAAATATCTATGTGTCTCTATGATGGTTCCGACTTAAAGACTTGTCTATTGATGAGATGGTAGGGGCCTGATGCTTTGGCTGTTTGTCGGGCCCACCGGGGTTTACCTGTTGGATTTCTTTTGCTCCGGTATTCAGTTTAATTTACTGTTGAGTCCTTATCCTTGCTTTATCTCCTTGTTATATCTTGATTTATATGTTTTAGGAGATGATGCATTGATAAGTTAGGGGTCTTTCATGCAAACCAAATATCTATGTGTCTTGATCCACATCTGAATTAAGGGTGAGGTTGGCGCCGTTAAACCGGTTTAAGCCCTCCAGTAAAATATTTTACTGACCGTTCCAAGGCGGTACTTCTTTTGTGGATCTTTTATGTTTTTGTTCTGTCTTGTGTTTGCTATGTTTTGTGCGCGTCTGTTTATATGTGCTTTTTGGTCACCTGCTGGGAAAGGGCTGACCTCTTGGCTCTCGTTTGTGGTGTCTTCTGTGAGTTTGTCACTTTCCCATTGGTATCCTGGGTCAGGTGTGGTACTTGATTGTATCGATTCCTGATCTTTGCACCATTACTTACTTTGATCCACATCTGAATTAAGGGTGAGGTTGGCGCCGTTAAACCGGTTTAAGCCCTCCAGTAAAATATTTTACTGACCGTTCCAAGGCGGTACTTCTTTTGTGGATCTTTTATGTTTTTGTTCTGTCATTTGTTTGCTATGTTTTGTGCGCGTCTGTTTATATGTGCTTCGTGGTCACCTGCTGGGAAAGGGCTGACCTCTTGGCTCTCGTTTGTGGTGTCTTCTGTGAGTTTGTCACTTTCCCATTGGTATCCTGGGTCAGGTGTGGTACTTGATTGTATCGATTCCTGATCTTTGCAACCTTACTTACTTTCATAAAGCTTTTGATGTAGTAGATCACAACATACTATTAAGAAAATTACAAATATATAAATTCAGTCCAAATGCCATTCGATGGTTCCAATCATACTTGGAATATCGCCAGCAAGCTTTAGTAACTGATAATGGTTTATCAGAATATGCACAAGTACGTTCAGGAGTCCCTCAAGGCTCAATACTTGGCCCTACTTTATTTTTACTATTTATAAATGATCTGCCACTGTCCCTTCAATACTGTTCATCTGACTTCTATGCAGATGATGCAACTTTTCATACGCATGATAAAGATATACATACTATCGAAAACAGAATACAATCCGATTTCAATGCCTCTAAGCTGTGGAGTACCTCAAACAAAATGCACATCCATTATCAAAAAACATCCTGTATGACAATAGGCACTAGGCAAAGGTTAGATGGCACAGATCATTTAAATATCAAAGCTGATAACATAAACATAAGGTCCCTATCCAATCAAAAACTGTTGGGACTTTATATTGATGAAAATTTAAACTGGAATACTCATATAGACAATCTTTGTAAGGCTGTTTCCTCCAAAATATCTCTGCTACGACGACTGGCTGAGTATGTTCCCTTGCAAGTTCAAAAACAATTTTATCAAGGATACATCCTTCCATCACTTGATTACGGTTCTATCACTTGGGGATCAACATCTACTGCCAATATAGAAAGATTATCAAAATTGCAGAAAAGAGCAGCGCGGATAATACTCAAAGCATATAATACTTCAGTTAAATAAGGCGAATTCTTCTGATACTGAAGCTCCGTTGTTTGACTTGAACTTGTCAATAACAAATGGCATAGTTTCTTCTAAAATTTATGATAAACGGGATGATTTTAATTTTGAAATAGTAAATTTCCCATTTCTTGATGGAGATGTTCCTCGCTCTCCTTCCTATGGTGTATATATTTCTCAGCTTATTCGTTTTGCTAGAGTATGTTCTAATGTTGATGACTTCAACAACAGAAACTTATTTTTAACTGCTAAATTATTAAAACAAGGTTATAGATATCATAAAATTCGAAAAGCATTTTCTAAATTCTACCACAGACACTCAGAGTTAATTGTTAAATACAACATTGGGTTAAAAACTCTTCTGAAACGAGGCATATCAGAACCTATATTTTATGGTGATTTAGTCTATAAATTCAAACGAATTGTTGGAAAACCTAATTTTAGTGATCAATTCAAAAAGATAGTTAAACGTTATATAAGGGTTGGATATAACTTGGATATCATGCGACAATCTGCATGCCTAGTTGTAAACCCAATCACGGTTTATAGCTATGGTTTCCTCTTTAATTGCACGACGGTGGGTCGGGCCTCAGACTCTATGACGGCTCTGACGTAAAGCTTTAATTGGTGGGTTGGTGCCTGATGCTTATCTGTAGCTGGACCCACCGTGGCTCAACTTGAGGTTTTCTTTAGCTCTGACTATCTGTGAGTCATGAGCCCTTTTCTTTGTTTCATCATGGTGTAGTAATTTGATTAGAGTGTTTTTCCATGATGATACATTGCATTAGTTAGATGGCCTCCATGCGAGCTGAACATTTTTGTACTTCAACAACAGCAGAATCTAGGGCGAAGATTTGGTACCAGTAAAATGCATTTAAGCCCCCCGGTGGCTTAGGCTGCTGTCCGTTCTAAGGCGGTGGTTCTGTTGTTGTTGACTTTCTGTTTATTGTTACCCCCATTGTGGGAGTCTGTAATTATTCTATGTTTTGTTGTACGTTACTTTATGTCCATTTTAGTATTGCAATCATCTTGATGGGGAAGAGAGAGCTGATTGCTTTGCTTAATTTGTCTTCCTGGTGTCTCGTGATGGTTGAGCGGCTCTTCCTCACGGTGCCACGGGGTTGTCTGCAGTTTGTGATTGTGGTATTTCCTGATCATACTCATTTACTATTTTCGATACTCCATCTGTCTTAATGTTTCAGGAGCTTGACTGGCTTTCTGTTAGAAGCAGAATAAAATATAATAAAGCTGTCGTTATTTATAAGGCATTAAACAATATGACACCTGACTACATAACCAAATTGCTTATACCGATGTCCCAGACACACTCATTAAATCTAAGATCAGGACAAAATGGTACTTTATATACACCTTTAGCACGTACTTCGCTGTATAGTGGTGCATTTTCTTGTTCAGCTCCCAAACTCTGGAACTCCTTTCCTCAAGAAGTAAGAAACTCAACATCACTAAGTGCTTTTAAAAGAAACGTGAGAACGATTTGCTAAATACAGCAGGAAATTGTGATTTTAAAGTTGTTAACTAAGTTTTATTACATTTGTACAATTGGTCATTCCCCCACACGCATTGGTTCTCCCATTTACTGCATATTAACTAAGCAAGCATGTGATAGATTCCTGTATTTTAGCTGATCCTCTTGTGTGCATGATGGATGTTATTACAACTTTTATAGCTTGGAATATCATGCCATTATATTAGAACATGGTACTTCAACATTTTAAAGAGAACACCAATGTGTTTTTTTTATCATGCTGTATTACTATTGGTTTAACTGTTTTATATGCCCAGGTACATGTATTTTAAATGTATGTGTGATATAACATGATATAACCACTTCTTTTAATGTAAATCTCTGTATGTATGTTTTATGTGTAAAATAGTTGTTTTACAGAGGGCCATAAGGTAGACTAGCTTTCAAAGCTAAATATGATACCCTCTATAAATTTTGTATAAATAAAAAAATAAAATAAAATAGCTACACTGTTTTTGTGCACTCGTCGATTGCAACAAGCATGGGAATCCGGCTGACTGCGCTGTTCGAGTACAGTGGTTATCTAGCGTGCATACGAGCACACAGCAGTATTTTGAGATGGTTATTACCTCTGCAAGAAACTACATATCAATATTTACAAACTTTGTTCGTGATGGGGTAAACTGCTTTCACATTGTCCGTCTATCTACCCGTTTCCTGTACAGTAAGCACAGGTAAAAGCATGCTTTGCAATCAGATATTCACCATGCTGTGCAATTTGACTCCATGGACATTCGTTTTACATGGATAGCTGTCTAGTCTGCCTTACTGATAATAGCTTTAAACCTCAGACGTTTCTAACCCCATTATTTATGTTAGGGGTAGTGATTTGAACGGTTTCAGTTATATTAAGCAGTTTGGGAAATATTTCCGAAATTTCGCGTTTTTTTTCTTTTCGGTATTTTGGTGAACTCATGTGCATTGTCTTGCGCAGGCGCAATACTAAAGATAGACTGGTTCTCTCCCTTTAATAGCTTGTCAGCATATTAAGACAGGTAACTACTAAACGCCATTGCGTCTATTTATAGGCATATACACTGACGTAGTAATGGAAAAATACGTAGTATTGGAAAATACCTGTGGCGTCTTGAGTCCATCTGCGGTATTGAATAAAAAGTGCATTTGCGATTTTTAAACAACTGCTCCAAGCTAGCATCCCATCACGAGCCACTATCGGCCCGCCGACGAACCGTCACCTGCGGATGGTTGTTCGTTGGCGGGCCGATAGTGGCCCAATTGTACGTGCGGATTGGATTTTTTTATAAAGTTTATTTTGTTCTATTATCAGGAATATGGCAACTAAAAAATTACAAGATCTATAGGTTCCTATAGAAATAAGCATCCCCAACCCAACACTGGATGCGTGGATCCAGAGGGGGTTAGGTGGTCCGGACCCTACCCCCCCCCCCATCCCCCTAAAAAATCACATGTTCTATGGGTTTCTATAGAAATAAGCATCCCCCATCCCCCTAAAAAATCACATGTTCTATGGGTTTCTATGGAAATAAGCATCCCCCGCCACCCGAAAATAAACAAAAATACAGTTACCCCGCATCTAGTCAGACGCAACGCGGCCCGGTACAACTATTTTCTGGAATTTCAAATGTTCACAGGGGAAACACTTATGAGACTTTCAGTTTGCACCTACAAAACTCATTCCGTGACGGGGAAGTGGGCAATTACTTATTTCTAACCGATGTGCGGATCCAGAGGGGGATAGGTGGTCCGGACCCCCCAACCCCACCAAAAAAAAATAATAAATAAATAAATAAAAATAAATAATAATCACAAGTTCTTTAAGTTTCGTTGGAAATAAGCATTTGCCCCCCCCCCAATCCCCGAAAAAAAAAACCAAAAAAAAAAAAAAAAAAAAACAGTAGTCAGACATGTTACCGACTGCGCCGGCCGGTAAACCTTCTGAGACTTTCAGAAAACTCAATCCGTGACAGGGAAGTGGGCAATTACTTATTTCTTACCCATGCCCGAATCCAGAGAGGGATAGGTGGTCCGGACTCCCCCCCTCCCCCCGAAAAATCACAAGTTATATAGGTTTCTATAGAAATAAGGATTTGCACCCCCCCAACCCCCCCCCAAAAAAAGAAATAAATAAATAAATAATAATAAAAAGTTGCACCCCCACCCCCCCCCCCCCCCCCCCCCCCCCCCCCCCCGATAAATGTTTCGACCCTTTTGAACCGAAAAAAAATATAGTTGCAAAAAAAAAACCCAACAAAAAACACCCTTATCAGAGTTTTTTCTGTTATTTGAGTCTGGACGCCCCCGGCCCCTGTTTCTATCTGCGAGGAGAGGGTGGAGGGGGGGGGTACTATAATATTTTCATTCATACGTGGGCTCGCACCATTTTGGGGTTCAAAATTTTGAATTTCAATACCTTTGAGGGTTTTCAGAAAAATGTATAGTTTTTGGGGTATGAAGATTTTGTGGATATCTTTTGGGGTCATCACAAAACACCAAAAAGTTAACCCCAAAAATGGTCCGGGCCTACGTATGTTTGAAAATATCAGAGTACCCCCCCCCCCCCTTTCTCACCCAGGTGCGAGTATGCTTGGAATTCGTGAACAATATCAGCGGACGTCATATTTTGTGTTTGGGGTCACTACACAGATAGCAAAGATACGTTGGGCCCACAATGGTAGTTGGTGGAAATGTGGGCGACCTTGTACCAACGCAACAATGTCGACCATTCTCTAATTATTAAACACCACTATATTATTACAAAATCCTCTGTGCCTGTATTCTGAATAATGTGTTTGGTGTTAAAAGAAGTTTATGTTTCCGGAGCACAGCATTGCGAAGGAGATTTGTTTGATTTGATCCTTACGTCCCATCAACAATCTTTCAGTTATGTAGAGATGGGTCTTCCTGGGTTGAACCGGTACTAAGCTATGATTAATGTGTCTTGCTCAAGGACACAACGCAGTGACGCCTGTGAGGCTCGAACCCGCGGCCCCTCTGTCTCATGTTCATTAAATAAGCCAGGTTACGAGGAAAACTATCCATGCGCGGATCCAGAGGGGGCCGGGGCTCCGGGCCCAGCAAAATCACAAACCTATAGGATTTATTTAGCAATACTCGTCTGGATCCACTTGAAAATCTCAAAGGCAAGTCAGAATTCAATGTTGGGCCATTAATTCGGCCGCTTGCGAAACGCCATTGAAATTGGCCGATGGTGATACACCTTGAAAGGTATTTGGATTCTCACCATAAAAAAGTTGTTAAAGATAAATTGGACTCCCTCTAACAACACTTCCTGGGTCCGTGCATGCCTGTGTCGGGGATTTCCGATCGGATGGGGGCTACTCTGACATTTCGTAGCCTATGTGGACTCGGACCTTTTTTAAGGAGGGGGTCTATCTTTTAATTTCAATAATTTTAGGGGGTTCAGATTGAATAAATATTTTATGGGATCTATGATAAAATTGTGGATATTTTAGGGGAGGGGGCGGGATGGTCATCATTCACAGTTAGGGAGCGTGGCGAAAAAGGAACGCATGTGCGCGACCCCCGTAATTTGACTTTAAAGCATGTATAATATCATGCGCGGATCCAGGAATTTTTGACAGGGGGGGGAGTCCAGACTGAGACGTTTTTTAGTCCTCAGCTTATTTTACAGAGGGGGGGGGGCAATGGTTTTATTGCAGAGAAAACTATACTTTCTCAAGGATCCAGAGGGGGTCCAACATTTTCAGAGAGAGGAGAGGAGCGCATCATTCTTTTAGTATTAGCACGCATCACTATCATTGCATTTCGTTGGCACTCCCTTATAAAAAAAGTCTACATCTTTGATCGAGGTTCTGTAATTTCGAGTAACAGTTTCTACACATAAGGCCTAAATGAAATATATGTGTGGTTCCTGTTTCATGCCAAGAAAATTTAGGGTAGGTAGGTAGGGAAATTATTAAATTTTGTTATAACATTTAACAAAGAAAATAGTGACAGAAATTGAAAAAGTGCCCATTTTTTTCTCCAAAGACCATTTTATTGTTTAGGGTATATAGGGTTAAAAAAAATTAGGGTAGATAGGCAACAGGAACCACACATATATTTCATTTAAGCCTAACGCCACTCTCTACATTAATGCCCCCATATTTGGCGAGCAATGCTTTGGCGTTGATGTCTGATCTTTTTGTGGATTCGATCCTTCGGACCTCTTGTGCGCTCTTTCCACAGACCATGCAGACACGCTCTGCAGGGTGCAGATTTTTGTTTTACGGGAGTTCTATACATTTCTATCCAGGGGTGTGGAAATAGTAAAATTTTCTACTTGTTCAGGGACAAGTAAATAGCCATAATGTACTTGTCCAACGAAAATTTTACTTGTCCGATAGTACAGATTAGCTTATACCTTTCTGTGCTTAAACAATTTACACTTTTGAAAACAGTATGAAACCATGCAGATATCAACTCTCTTGAAAACAGCGTAGATCCAGATCAGCTGGCTTCTTCAGGATCCACACTGTTTTCAATGAAACATGTGAACTCATAATAATTAATCAAAATATGAAATACAAAATTTTATTAACTTTATACAAGTTTTGCACTTGTCCAAGGACAAGTAAATTGAAATTTTCAACTTGTCCTGAATGAAATGGGACCAGGTCGCACAAGTCGGGCATGGTATTTCCACAGCCCTGTTTCCATCCAATGCTGTAGCCACGATGATCCACGGATGTATTAGTTTGTCTTCCTGGTGTCTCTTGATGGTTGTGTGTCTCTTCCTTGCAGTGCCATGGGGTTGTCTGCTGTTTGTGATTGTGGTATTTCCTGATCATGCTCACATACTATTTTTAGGTAGTGAATACCCTTTAAACCTTCTTTACATGAACCACAAGACTGGTGACCTTGAAACATGGTTTGCATCATTGGATAGTAAGTGAGTATGAGCCACTTTCTGTGCCTTTTATATAGTAAAAAATTTAATTGAATTTGGGTCACACTGACTTCATATAATACCTGGCCTATTTATGAACTTTTTCAACACCTTTGCTTGTTAACAGACGCTCTTTCTGGAGCATGCGCAGGTTCTCTACTTGAAAAAATATCATATGCGGAAGAAAAAAAATTAGGTGTGTGGGTTTCGATCATTGGACCCTTACCTCGTTAAACTAAAGCGCTACCACTTGCGCTGTTTGGGCAGGTATCGTTAATCGTTTACATCAAAATCTAATGACATTGAAAAAATTATTAAAATCGAAATTACCAATAACAGCAATATTTGAAAGGCTTTGTATCGAAAAGAAAGTGCGGCAAATCTTCTCAGTTTTCAGTACATGTTCATTTCTCATTTTGATGTGCGAAATTGACCCAGGATGTAAACAGATGCTCTTTCTGGAGCATGCGCAGTCGGATGAGTGGGATTCTCTACTTGTAAAAAATTACTAGTTACCAAACGTCATATGCGTAGCGGAAGTGGAGCTTTATCAACGTGGGGAACCAATCTATACTAAAGAGTCAGTATTTGATAAAATGCTTCCGGTCGATGACAATGAACTCACGTGTTCTTCACGAATGTAAATATCGATTGGTTTCGTTTTGTCACGGGCGTTAACAATAATTGAGTTACTGTGCAGGGAACCTGTCAAATGTAAACAAAGCAGTCGCGTGTTTCATAACTCCTCGTTACATAAACACAACTAAAAGGAATAAATTGACAAATTCAATTCTAGCCACATGAACGTTATTTCTGCGGACTGTGTCGTCGAATCAAAAGCTGAAAGGTACGTTTTTTGGCTTAAAAAGCTTTTAGCTTTCCATATATTCTGTACTTAATTCTTTCTTTTTCTTTCTTTCTCTATATATTGCCTGACGCCCGGCAGGCTAACTAGATCTATCTTCAAATGCTAATCATAACTGCTAATTGAGCGCGGTAGCTCAGTGATTAGGCACTTGCTTCTGGTACTAGAGGTCTCAGGTTCGGTCCCCGCTCACAGCGAGGAAAATTTCGGTGTCCGAACATGCTTTCTCTAGTGGACACTAGATAAGTGCATCGTCCTTCGGATTGGGACGTTAACTGGATGTCCCCTGTGCAGGGAAAGTCATAAAGAACCATACGGTAATTTAGATATGGTTACTTGTAGGCTTTCATCCTGCAACCCGGAGTGTACAAAGTACACCTGCCGATAGTATTCGAAAGAGGGTCTGGCAGTATAAAGAGAATTAAAGAAAAGAAAGAAATTTTAACTTTTAAGTGAAATATACGTAACCCCAGTACAGGCTAGTAGTCTAGGCTGCTGTCCGTTCTAGGGTGGTGATTCTGACGTATCCATTGTTTGTTGACCAGTGCTGTACGTCTAGTTAAGGCTCACACAAAATATGTCCAAAATATTGAAAATCCACTTTTGTAGCAGCAAATAATGATTTGTTTACAAAAAAAATGTCCAAAAACACATGTGTTGACACAGTGACATCATAGATTTATGCAAGAATTTTAATGAAGGTGTTATATGACTCACAGACGCAACACGTCATATGAAAATTATATACTTATTATACGTATCTCACAGACAATAAGGATACCTTTATCAAACAATGAAGATTCAAACCACTGTTTGCTAAGATAAAACTCATGAATCTTCAGATACTTAATACAAAGCTGCACCAATACGGCATTCGCGGACATGTGTTGAACTGGGTCCGAGCTTTCCTTGGGAGTAGATCCCAGATGGTTGTGATTGATGGGGAGGAATCAGAATTTTTATCGGTTACATCCGTTGTCTCCGAGGGCTCTGTCCTGGGACCGATTCTCTTCCTGATCTATATAAATGATCTGCCCGATGAGGTCTGCTCCCAGGTATGACTGTTTGTTGATGATACAGCCCTGTATCTCACTTTGGAAAGTGAGGATGATAGTTCAACTCTCCAAGACGATCTCAACATCTTATCTGCGTGGGAGACCAGGTGGGATATGGGATTCAACCCCTCAAAATGCCAGGTAGTACATATGACAGGATCCAAGAAACCTGTAAAAAGAGATACATACTGCATGGACAGGTCTTGGAGTTTGTCACAAGTGCGAGCTATCTTGGGGTGGATATCTCTGGTTCCCTTTCCTGGAATCCACACGTCGACCGGATACCTGGAAATGCCAACCGTACACTTGGCTTTGTATGACGGAATATTAAACCAAGATGTCAAAGGTACGCAAAACCGCTTATAACACCCTAGTCAGGCCACAGCTCTAATACGCTTCAGCTGTGTGGGACCCTCACACTAAAGTGAGGACTTCCTAAATTGAACAAGTCCAGCGAAGATCTGCTCGCTGGACAGCCAGCAACTATGATTTGCAAGCAAGTGCAACTCAGATTGTCCAAGATTTAAGATGGTGTACTTTGGCGTACCCCTTTCAGACTATATACAGTACAGTAACAGAATCTCAAGGTACTGTCATTCCATGACCTTCAGGCAGGTCTCTACCTCACGTGATTTTTACAAATATTCATTCTTCCCCCCTCGCAATAGTACAAGGGAACACCCTCCCACAACCCATTGCAGGCTTTCAAGACCGCATTCTGCAAGCTGTAACACTCCCACCCATAGATCCCTACTTGTTTGTTTTTATCTGATTTTAGCTATTCTTAACTATTTTAACCTATCATCTGTTTTTATCCTCACTATCATGCTTTTAGACTTCTTTCTATAATCTGATCTTTTTCTGTCATATACAAACTTACGCTGTGCTAACCTGCCTAGAGTGTCCGTGTGGGCATGAGGCAGTACCTAGAGATAGATAGATAGATAGATAGATAGATAGATAGATAGATAGATAGATAGATAGATAGATAGATAGATAGATAGATACAGGGTGGATAGCCACGTGGTTTTTGCTTGGATACACTGGATGGATTTTCGAATACACCGTACGGACATTCTGATCAAATGTAAGTAGATTTCTCTATGTGTTCTCATCTATACCCAGAAAGTTAAACACCATTTTCCAGCCCACATTTTTCCCGATCAAAACGCTACCAGGATATCCTCTTAAACTTCTTACTTTGAGAACAAACTCTGTCACAAAGAAAATAATTGTTGTCCGTACAGCTTATTTCTATAAATCAGGCCCGATCTTCGCCGCTAAAAATATTGTGACAGAGTCTGTACTCAAAATAAGAAGCTTTATGAGGATATCCTGGCATCGTTAGATCAGGAAAAATGTGGGCTGGAAAAGGGTGTATAAATCTATGGGTAAAGATGAAAAAACAAGGAGAAATCTCTACTTACTTTTGCTTAAAACATCGTTGTTCAAAGAAGTCGGCTATTTTCCGTACAGTGTATCCTAACAGAATTTAATTTAACGTTATTAACATGAATCACCAGTAAATTGATTACTATTACGAAAGTAATAGCCCTGGACACTTGGAATTCGTGCTGTCAAACTCTTTTCTAAACAATAGGTTTGAAATTGAAGTTTCTTTTCAGTTGAAAGGCGATGCCAGGCTCAACAACTAAAGTTTCCCCTGGATCAAAGGGAAAGAAAAAGAAGCGGGTTCTGATAGTTGGAGCAGGGGCTGCCGGAACAGCTGCAGCATACAGTCTAGGGAAGCACCCGGATATCTTTGAAGTGCAGCTTTGGGAAAAGGCTTCAGGTAGTAGTAGTACCAAGATAATGACATAGGGCCAGTCAGTGACGTATATCTAATATAGGTCTCTGGGCCAGTTAAAGAGGCGAAGTCTGCAACTATGAACACTTTTCGAAAAAAAAATCTTTTCTTTTTAAATCATTTGTAAAAGCAGAATTCATGTAAGTTTTCACAATAAATCTGTTCACTATAGCTGAAAATTGCATGGAAAAGTGAATTATCTTATAAAAACAGGTGTTTTTTTCTCTTGTTGGTAATTATTTGCGTCCCTCCAATAATTATAGACAGTCAAGTTTTAACATAAATGCTGTTGTTTTGTTACTGATAATTTGTAAAGATTTACGAAATTGGTAAAATGTAGACCTGAATTTAAGTTTTTTACTGTGTTCTTGAAAAAATAGAAACATTATTTCAAAAATTAAAAGATCAAAAAATACAGACTATGCAGCTTTAAGGAAAAAGGGCAAAATTGCGATTATTGTCATTTATAAGTTAAAACGTGTGTTTTGTGTGCTAAAAAGAGACAAATCTTTTGAGTACTCACAACATATATGTTTTCGTTGAGAAATAAGAAAATTATTTTTTTGTTGCACACTCTAATCTAAAGGCCTGTAAAAGTATGACAATATCATTGCTGCAGAAGAGAGAGAGAGAGAGAAAGAGAGAGAGGATTGACTCCTCGCTTATTTTTGCGCTGACTTATATATCTAAAGGCCTATGTCAGGATTTGCTATTGTGCCATCTCCTGTCATATTCATTTTTATTACATTTCATCTTATTTGAGTTTGCCTGATGCCAAAGCACATGCGGATATGCATACAAAAGACTAGGTTCTGGAAAATGCTTCCAGCAGATTACAATAGTTAACTCTTAACTAGCTAGTGACAACTGTGATCTGCTGGTACATGTAAACTTTTCAAACAATTTTGACCCACAACTGGCCAAACAAAGCATCAGAATTTTCGGAAAGGGGGTTCAAATATATAATGGGGTGGGGTTCGCTTTGCTGATTTTATCTTTTTTTTCTTAAATATCCCGTGAAAATGAAATAATTTGGTCTCATTGAGACCAAATTATTTCATTTTCATAGGATATTTAAAACAGGGGGCAGGGAGAGTGATTCATTCCTTGAACCCCCTCTGGATCCGCTACTGAGACCTGATATGGAACCGAAATGTTTGACACTCTAATGATATTCGTGAAATAACTTTTTTTAAAGAGTTAACATAATAAAAACAGCGCGAGAAAAAAACTTGCAAAATTACCTAGAAGTAAAGAGTTAACATGTATTTGATATTTACTGTCTTTTCAGTACCTGGAGGTGTGGCAGCCACCAGCGACATTGAACAAAGAGGAACCTACGTAAACTATGGCGTACAAGGTGGGACTCCAACCTACAGAAATACAGTTAATCTTATAAGCGAGTATGGCTTTGAAACACACCCAGTTCACATGATGATTTCTTTTGGGAAAGGTAAGATTATTTCTTTCGTACTGCATTATAATAATAATTATCTGATAATAACAATTATATTTTATTTTTATTTTTTCTTAACCGTTTTAAAAGCACATGCTTAAACTAATGGGTAAGAAAATCGTCACAATTGACAAATAAGCCATTAGGGCACGAGGTTATAAAACTTTTTCTATGCTCAACTCAGCTGCGCACGAAATTTATCCTGCTTATAAATTTTAAAATGCCAACAATTGTTGGCATTTCAACATTTATTAGCATGATAATTACAACTTCTGAGAGACTTGAAGCAAGAAACTTCCTCAATTATTGGTATTTTAGGTTTTTTTGAGCAGTTGAAATTTCGTGCTCAGTTGAGTTGACAGAGCTCTCACTAGGATTTAGAAAACAGACGTCACAGAGCCCTCTGCCAAAAAGTGGGAATCCCACCATACAAAAGAATATTGCCATCTTCAAAAATAGGAGTCCTGGGCAGCATAAAAATGGGAGTTCAGGACTACAAATCAGCAGTTAGTGAGAGCTCTGGTTGAGCATGAAATTTTTTATAACCTCGGAGCCTGCCCTCTCATCCTCAGCAAGATGATTGCAAAACTAAAATGTCATTATAAGTACTGCATTACAAACCATGAAAAAACACAAAACCCTACATCAATATTTTCCATGAATACGTTAAGTGTCCAATAGCTAGATCATGGCCGATGTTTTGTTGGGTGTGACCTGGATCTCAATAGTTTGCAACAGACATGAAAGTTCGCACTAACATATCAAATAAATTGCTGATAACATGCTAAAATGTGGTTTTATTTTTCCTCCAGGACCAACGGCATGGACCAATTATTCTGAAACAGAACTGATAGAAAAACTAAAGAAAGAAATTAAAAGATTTGAGGGGACTTTGAAGACCATCAACAGATTTGAGTTTATATTTATATTCTTGCCAATATCAAAAGTGTTGCGCTGGTTCGGATATTCTGATGAATTCATGAACCAGATGGTTTTTCCTCTCACTGCTCTTTTCTTTGGTACTGGTAACCAGACTCCTAATGTTTCATCAGCGATCATGGCTAGAGTCTTCCTGGATGAAGACTTACGATTGTTTGACTATGATTCAAAGAGACTGTTGAGTCAGACTCCTGAAATGTTTGCCTTTCCTAACTTAGAACTCATGTACGAGACCATATTGAAAAACAGTGGTACTAAATTTTGTCGTGGCAGAGGTGTTGTTAAAGTAAAGCGTGAAGATGGACATGTTTATGTAACAGATACATTAGGAAAAGAAGAAACTTTTAATGATATATTATTTGCCTGTGATGCAGAAACTGCCCTTAAGGTGTTAGATAATCCATCTTTCATGGAGAGGCGGACACTAGGAAATGTTCGTTACTTTAATGACTACATCATTACACATGAAGATGAAGAGTACATGAACAAACATTATGAACTCCACAAAGACCTTGATCAATACCTTGTCAGAACAGATCCTGAAGATCCATCCAAGATAGAAATGTCATTCGATCTATCCAATTATCAGCCACAATTGAAGAAAATTCGTGATGAGCAACAGCATGTGTTTCAGACCATATATCTGAATGATGAAGAATCAGAATTCTGGACACTTGATGAAGTCAAAAAGGAGAAGATAATGTTGGGTCATTGGTGGAGACAGTTCTCTCATACCTGGCGACATTTTGCCTTCACTGTGCCACAGATGAGATACATTCAAGGGAACAAGAACACTTATTACTGTGGCTCATATACCCTCGTCAATACTCATGAATGTGCTGTCATGTCTGGCCTTGCGGCAGCGTATCGTCTTGGTTCACCATATCCGTTTGATCATGACGATTTAGCGCGCAAACAGTTCAACCACTACCTCATGATGATCCATGGAAAACCGCGCAGATATGGCTGTAACTGTGACTCAATCAAGTCTGTGTTTCTGGCTATCTTCATGCGACTGTTTCTTGTGTTCTCACTAGTCACAAAACTATTTGTGGACTGTTGCTCGCCTAGGCGTACTAGGTTAGTGGGTATGTCATACATTAGATGTCCAATTAAATTATTCATTGTCAATCTAACAAATTTATCCTCTCAAAAACTCCTGTTTTCCAAGATGAAGCAAAATTTTGGCCTTTCAATGACACCATCTTTAAAATGCAAATTTTTGTCTATTTTCTCCCTTTAAGTAAGCAAGGGTGCAAAGATCAGGAATCGATACAATCAAGTACCACACCTGACCCAGGATACCAAATGAATTAAATCAATTTGTTACGTTTATTCATACTCAGGCTCTGTGTGTCATGAGGTATATTTAGCTTAGAATATTCTTCAATGACCATAACAAATCAAACCCAGTCTCCTTTATTCTGTTGGTATTGATTGTTCACTTTTACAAATGGTACTTATCACATATTAAAAAGTCCCCATCCCAACAAACACCCATGCTGACGTATCCAGTAGGGTTACTTCTCAATTTCAGTCCGAGTCTTCAGAAGCTAAGATTTGTGATAGATTATAGAGCTATTTTTAAAGGCTCGGTGGTTTTAATGTTTTATGCTTTAGCAAAGAAAGACTAGTTTGGGTTCATATGTAATATGGATCCTTATAGAAGCTCTTGGATTGACTCCTATAAGTAAGGAATATGATCAGAAAGTGCTACAATTACTCGCCAGTATACTATAGAATCCCACTCAAAAGGTCCTGTTCATTTTAACTAGCAAAAACTGTTTGGGTTCCCATTTTAACTGATATATACACACGTTTGAATTGTCGGATTCCATTGTAACTTTCTTTGAAACAGTCAAAAGTAAGATAGAGGTATAAATCATTTAATTAGCACAAGATATTTTGGAATTTCATCATATTGCAAAATCTATATCCAGATCTATATTTAAGCCCAAAAGCAAGTGAGTATAATCAGGAAATGCCACAATTTCACCACACACCTCAGTGACCAACGACATGCTTACGTTTGTGCATGCGAGTAGAGAATTCTCTGGTGAGACTGAGCGGATGTACAGGTTACTCTGAGCCTTAGCTGCTGGCTGATGTGATGAGCATCCTTTATAGGATATTTCAGAAGCTCTGTGACGAACTGCACATACTCCATGGCGTTGCTAGATAGATAAGTAAAATCTGTCTTCAGCGGCCACTCAATAAGAAGACCAATAATTGGTTATCACGACGGATTATCGCTTAATGCAGGTCAAAAGTATTGCAGAATGCTCCAAGAACAGCAACTCAAAAAGAAGACCAATAATTGGTTATCACGATCGATTATTGCTGAATGCAGGTCAAAAGTATTGCAGAATGCTCTTGGAGCATTCTGCAATACTTTAGACCTTCATTAAGCTACTATTTGTATTCAAGACCTTTGTTTTGTCTATTTTTGAGTGGCCGCTTAAGACAGGTTTTACTGTAGATATATTAACCATATATTCTTTCTTTTTTTTCCAGGAGAACCGACCTCAGGTGGTCTATGGATGAAGAAGGATCATTGTAGCCCCTTGATTAATTCTAACAGTAAAATGGAGTAATGGGTACTACATGTGTTGAAGAAAAAGACATAAAATTCCCATATGAAATATGGGTTATCAGCATAATATGAACATTGGTGCATTCCAAACTGCTTTGTTTTCCGTTGTTTTAATTATGATCGATATCTTTTGAAGCAATAGATAACATAGCTTAAATATTTAAATTGTGGTCCAAACAAGTGTCAAAATGCAGATTTAAGGAATTAGAAAATAATATGCACTTTATTTACACTTTCTCACCACGCTTGCGTCAAAAGGGCTGTTCAGCAAATTTTATGGCGCTGTTTTTGGATAAAAGGGAAAATAAAGGCATATCGGCATAAGGATAATGGTTTGATTCTAAATGAAGGTAAAGCTATAGGCCCTGAAAAATGTTGCTTGAGATTGAGCTGCCACTTACTGAAGTCTGTTGGTTTCTTCTTGGTTAAATCATGAATAAAGTTAGTGACGTCCCTGAATGGTAATCATGGTGGTTTATATGGGCCAGCAGTGAGATTTTGGTATTTATCGCAAATGCACATAAACCTCCTTTGAACGCTCATGGTGACTAAACCGATGCATCTAGATGTCTGAATTCTAGTGTTATACTTGTGTGTGAGAGTAGCGAATGATCTGGGGAGACTGCGCACGTATGCAAAAATGCGACTGAACATTTGGTGCTCGCCTATGGAATAAGTACCAAAATATCAGATGCTGACTCATTTAAATTACCAACTTAAATATACATGCGCGGATCCAGAGGGGGAAAGGGCGTCCAGACCCCCCTCCCCTGAAAAATCAAAACAATATAGTTTTTTTTAGCAATACACGTTTGGATCCCCTAAAATTCACAAAGTTACTAAGCCAGCATTCAAAGTTTGGCCATCATCGGCAAGCCGGCGGGCCGATGATGGATCAGCGAATGAATATATTCTTATAGATTGAAAGTTAGACTATAGCTATATAGCCACTTAGCTACAAAAATCTGTGGTTTTATAATAAGATGTTTTCTTTAAGCAAACACTATTTAATGTAATAAAAATAATAAAAACATCGCTGCTGTTTTTCTTTCAGAGAACATCCAGTTTTCAATATTTTTTTTGGTTGTTAATAAAACTAACCGAAGATGCTTTATTTGCTCACCTGCGCCGAGCTTATAGTATACGAGTCACTCCAGCGTCCGTCCGTCCACAATTTCAAACATATTCTCCTCTGAAAACCACTGGGCCAATCAAACTCAAATTTCATATGGAGACTCATTAGGACACGGGAGTATGGTTTTGGTCACATGACCAAGATGGCCGCCACGCCCATATATGGTAAAAGCCCTTTTAAAAATCGTCTTCTCCAGAACCAGAAGGCGGATGACCTTGAGACTTAGTATGCTTTCTATAAATGCATTTAAATGAGAATTTTTTTGAAAAGTTGATTTTTTGGAAAACTGTTGAAGCCTTTGTCATTGTTCGAAGTTGATATGTTTTACCTAATGAGACAATGGCTATAAATAAGTTTCAAAGGTCAAGGTTGACCTTTGACCTGACCTTTCAGCTAAGTCGCTCATGTGAAGACTCCTTATGATAAGTTAGCCAAAGTTTATACAAACTATTTTGGTCACATGACCTTGATGGCCATGGTAAACACCCTTTAAAAATCTTCTTCTCCAGAACCAGAAGGCCAATGACCTTGGGACCTGGTATGTAGCATTGGGGATGTGGGGCCTACCAAGTTTGTTTAAATGATGATCCTAAGTTGACTTTGATCTACTTAACGTCAAGGTCAAATTTGCTTCTTAATGCATTTAAATGGGATTTTTTTGAAAAGTTGATTTTTTGAATAGTGTTGATGCCAAAGTCATTATTCTCACTTGATATGTTATACCTAATGAGGGAGCGCAGTGGCTCAGTGGTAGAGTGGTTGACTCGAGACCGAGGGGCCGCGGGTTCGAGCCTCACCGGCGTCACTGCGTTGTGTCCTTGAGGAAGCACATTAATCCTAGGTTAGTACTGGTTCAACCTAGGGAGACCTGTCCCTTTATAACTGAAACATTGTTGATGGGACGTAAAGAATCAAATCAAACAAAACAAACATTTACCTAATGAGACAAAGGCTATAAATCAGTTTTAAAGGTCAAGGTTGACCTTTAACTTTTCAGCCAAGGTCGCTCATATTAGAGTCCTATCAACACAATTAAACATACACTGAACCGAAGTTATAAGTAGTCACCATACAATTTTTGCTCCTGTTCAGAAAGTAAAAACCGCTCTCACAAAATTAAAATTCTATAAGAAGATCCAAGGCTTTGTTGATGTTACGATACAGAATGGCTGGAATAACAGAATCAGCGATGGTTGCGTATACGCACAAATACGCAGAGGTTTAGGTATGCACCTGGTCACCTATTCGAACCATGATACGGTACTTTTTCTATTGATAGTCCCAATAATAGGGCGGTTTGTCTGAGATGGAATTCATTGTATCTATATTTATCAACGCTTACACGATTTCCTTATTCTTCTTGAATATCTCGGAAATCTTGTGCGTTTTTCAATATATAAAGGATGGAATTTCCCATTCTTGTTAGGGGACATTTTAAACATACCGTTGAAAGGTTCGAGATAGAGACGCTATTCATTATTATAAAAGGTACGTGAAGTTATATATATTGTTACTGTATTGATATTGTACATGACAGGGCGATGGCGATTCGTGTAATGGCATTGAATCGCGATGTCTCTAGCATGTCACATTGTATTGAAATAATAAGTCACTCGTTTTCTATTTTTGTCGTCTGTTGAATCGGCCAGCATTTTGTGTACGAGTTCTTTCGGGTGTTATCAATAACGTCCCGTTTTTTCGGTGAAAGTAGCGATTGTTACGCACTTGCGTATGAAGTTACGCACATGCGTATTGCCTAAAAATCTGCTGGGACCATTCTTGCGGCTATAGTAAAAGCTGTCCGGATGGACTCGTCGGGTTATTTCGGACAAAAGTAGCCACAGGCCATGTCGGGCCTGCACCTAAAACTATAATGGCATGCTGAAAGATTTACCTGGGACCGATAGGTGAAAAACAATTTTAGCAGCTAGATTTTTAATTGTTGTGATTTGTACGGCGTTGTTGGAATGACGATTTAACTGCCAGTGATAATCGACTTTCTGTAGCGACCTGTATGTGTCACCTCGAGTTATATCTGACGCATATGAGAATAAGGGTTAGGTGCATACACTACAACACACTTACATAAATAAGGTGATAGCTGACATGTATGTTTAGAGATTAGGTAGGTGTAATGTTACACCAAAGTAAATGTAAAATATTTTTTTGTTACACCAAAGTAAATGTAAGATATTTTCGTTACACCAAAGTAAATGTAAAATATTTTGTGTTACACCAAAATAAATGTAAGAAAGCATTGTACGGTTTTACACACATAAAACAGCAGAATGTAATCTCTCAATATTGATGTAAATATTTTTTGCCGAGAGGTCATAATTAGTTGTTTACAAACATGTACAAAATTAGTGCGTGGGCAGGGTGATGTCCGACGTAAACGTCCAAACGTTACGTCGGCACCACACTGTTCAACCTTTTTCCTGGAATTTTAAGAGAATTGGTATCAGTATTTGTAAACCTCGAAACTATCTAGATAAAGTGACCTTGAAGGGAAAAAGGGCCACGGGATCTTGATGTTTCGGCTGCGATAGCGTCTCAACCAGGGTGACGTTACGACAGTGTATAGAAGAGTTTGTTACGTATGGGTTTGTTCGTTTGGCATAAGAGGTATTGTTTAGCGCTGACATAGGCCAGTCACTAAAAAATACTTCTCTATTATATAAGTTTAAGTGTGGATATTTAGAAGAACCGATCCATCCTAACCGCATGGGAGCCGTTAGCCATACACCCACAGGTGAGGGCTAATCGCGCGTTTATGGGGTTAGGATGTAATTGAAAAGAGTAAGACCACTGAAATTATTTCTATTTTTGTGAACTTCGAACGAACAACCCCATTATTGACGCAAAAGAGTGATTCTGAGATTCTAAATATAGATTGTTTTTTGCAGAATCGTCTCTTGTGTCCCCTCCTACGTTGGAGGCTGAATGTTGGTGAGCCGTTGATTATCACCTGAGGGCACATATTAGCTGTCCCCCTCAGGCCACGACCAGCGTGGATCAAGGCCAATCGTTTCCACGTAGTACAATCGAATGGGAAGCCAACCGGCTTGAATGGTTATATGTGAATCTGACACCCCAACGTGGGGATATGATCAGGAAGACCTATTCATATTAATGCTGACGTCTTGAACGACGATCAGCAGTACGCGTAACAAATTTACGTGAATCCAGTGACAATCAAAGTACAGGTTCGATCACCTCAGCGCCGATGGTCTGAAGTAGACACACGTGCAGCTTAGAAGACATAGTGTTCGCGAGACGCGTATAATCTCGAGATTTCTCGTCAATACGAGAACTGAAATATTAAAGGGCCCAATTGTTTTTTTTTATGAGAACTTCAGCTATATGTTAATCATATTCTATACGTCTCTTATTTCTGACTAGTTGACGTACATCTAGAACAGGACAGTCCAAGATTGGTTCTAATTGAAACGATCTTGGAGTGGCAACTTGCTCTAGTATAGGATGGTCAATTAGCCAGAAATAACAGCGTAGGTGGTGTCATTGTATATTAATGTGTTGTTGATGTTTTCTTAGTACATAAAGTACTGAAAAGTTTTTGCTAGTTGTGTGCATTATTTTTCCCTGGTAGCATCGTCATCGCAAAAAGGCATTTTCCAATAAGATTTCCCCTCTTCCTTCCTGACCGGCTTTATGTCGTAACAATGGTGTCAGAAGTGGGATTTTTGAGGTTTTATTGGCAAATTTCTCTGCTGTGACGTTGCTACGGGCGCACACTAGTAGGTTTTCTTTACAAGAAA
Source organism: Loripinus fragilis (assembly GCA_964019695.1). NCBI lineage: Eukaryota > Metazoa > Mollusca > Bivalvia > Lucinida > Lucinidae > Loripinus > Loripinus fragilis. The sequence continues at coordinate 136,807,548 of OZ026514.1, read as the reverse complement.
GGTTGTGAGTGTCAACACACAGTACTGATTGCATGCGTTCCCCTGTGATGAAGTGCGACACATGTAAATTAGTCATCACATAACATTCTGAGGGGACCCATACTTTCTTGTTCTGTGGATTGCCATTAGGGTATAAAACCCAAGGAAAATTTGTCAGAGTTTAATTATTAGACTTGTCCACCTTTACTTTACCCATATGATTGTGTATTGGCTTATGCCCTGTATTCCTATTAATTAAGGATACTGATGTGGAAAATTTCATATCGTTTGAGGGTACTAATAATTTAAATCACCTCAGTGACGTCATAGTGTGTGACGCCACTCAACTGATTTCTATTATTAGAAGAAGTCCATAGAAAGATTATTTTAGTCAATTATTATGTCTTGCTATGACAAGTGACTGTTGACTTGACTGTAACGCGTTTATATTAATATCGCCTAGGTATACATTTCTTGACGTAAATGCGAGAAAATGAATGAAGTTTTTTAGTCAAATACGTTCAGTGAAGGCCTATTTAAAGTTGATATATATCCTAGGCACCTTTCCGTGGTGATCTCTTATACGTTGTACTTTACGTTACTCATATGTAACGTCTTTAAATCCCTAGTAAAATTATTAGTTTACCAGCGCGAACGTTGGTTAGCCCATACCTATTTTAAAGGGACAAAGCGAACCCTTATTTATTTTCAACAGTATAGTTGACTTATACCATTCCCAACATTAGGCTAAAATGGATAAACATATTTCATTAGCACGGGAATTAGGATATGAAGGGCAAGAACTAAGGGATTATCTTAAGAGGCAACAAGATTTAGAAAGGGAGGAAAGGTTGGCCCAAAGGGAATATGAAAAAGAGAAAAAGGAGGCCGAGCAAAAAGATAAAGAAAGGGAGCAAAAAGAGAAAGATAGGGAGCAAAAAGATAAGGATCGGGAATTGGAAAAGTTAAGGATTGAGGCGGAAAAATTGAAAATTGAGGCCGCCCGCAAGGATAAGGAAATGGAAATGGAAAAAGAAATTGCGCTAAAAAAAATTGAGGCCGAAGTGGAACTAAAAAAAATCGAGGCCGAGACCACTTCACATCCCTGGGGGCCCAAAGAGAAAAGTTCAAATCCTAGGAGTCCCAAGCTTCCATACTTTGACGAACATACGGATAAGATGGATAGCTATTTAACTAGGTTCGAAAGTTATGCGTTGTCAAATAAATGGGACATGTCCATGTGGGCATCAAACTTAAGTGCCTTATTAAAGGGACGCGCTTTGGAAGTCTTCGTTAGGCTTTCCAGAGATGACCAGTCGGATTATGGTCAGATTAAGGAGGCTCTGCTTACTAATTTCGACCTCACCGAACGATCTTTTCGTAAGAAATTTAGGGATTGTAGGCCCGTGAAAGCCGAAACTTTCAGACAATTTAGCGGTAGGCTAGCGAGCTACCTTGATAAATGGCTAGGTTTGGCTAAGGTCGAAAAGACCTACGAGGCCGTTTGTGATTTTTTGGCCCGAGACCAGTTCCTTGACTGTTGCAGTCATGAGCTCTATTTGTATCTCAAACCTAAGCCGTTTAAAGTCCTGGGTGAGTTAGCCCATGAGGTGGATTTGTTCGCCGATGCAAAAGGGGTGTTCCCTTGTGTATTACTAAGGGGCGGCAAGAGAGTAAAGTTGTAGGTCAAGCCCAGCCTAAGGTAGAGCCCAAGCAAGATCAACGGCCTGTGGTTAAGTGTAAGATTTGTGGGAAGCCCCACCCCACCTATAAATGTTGGAATAACCCTGATAATAAGAGGGTAGCATCAAGTGCAGAATTTAATTCCCAGTATAGGGGAGGTAATTCAAATTGGGGTCAGGATAGGAATCGTGGTCGAGTTGACCACTGTGACAATCATTATGATTGTGACAATAATTACAGGACCGACCATCAGGTCAATTTTTGTAAAATTGAAAGTTCGGATGTAGGAAAAGGTCAGGCTAAGTTGGAAGTTTTACCCCATAAGGATAGTAAGGGCACTTGTCATTTCCCACGGTCAAGGTTTCTGACAGCGATTGGTACGGTAAATGATAAGGAGGTCAGGGTCTTGAGAGACACAGGTTGTACGGGGGTAGTCGTTAGGAGAAGTTTAGTTTCTGATGGTCAGATGTTAAATAAGCAGTCTGGTGTGACTCTTATTAACAATTATAAACAGAGATGTCCTATGGCCCGTATAAATATTGATTGTCCATTTTTAGAGGTATTACGGATGCTTTGTGCATTGATGACCCAGCACATGACTTAGTCATTGGAAATATTGAGGGGTCCAAGTTTCCGGAAATGACCCATTTTTCATCAGGGGTAGTTAAGAATAAGCAGTCAAGGAAAGATAGGAGAAAGAATAGAAAGGTCAAGGTCGCAGATAAGTTTATAAGGCAGCACAGGCAAGAATTATGTATGATGCAAGCGTCAGATGCTAAGTTAGCAGATATTAGGAGAAGAGTAGAGTCTGGTAGTGTGACTAAGAGTCGCAGTTTCTATAGTGGTGAAACTAAATTCATTCGTAAGAATGGTTTAATCTATAGACATTTTAAGAAAAATGCAAATGTTTCACTTCAGTTAGTAGTTCCTTCTAGTTTAACGCATAGCGTTATGAATTTAGCCCATGAATCACAAAAAGTGTTAAATCATAGAGGCAGAAAGGAAACTATAGCTAAGGTCTTAGATGAATTTTATTGGCCCGGTGTTTGTAGGGAGGTAACTCAATTTTGTAGATCTTGTGCCATTTGTCAAAGGACAACTCACAATATAAAGGTCGCAATGACTCATTGTTGTAGTGTACCCCAGAGAAACATATCCTCTAAGGAGGCAGTAGTTAGCCGTACAAGACGGACTGAAAGCCAGACAGAACGACGACGTTCATATGGTAGTGGTAGACGTTGCCCAATACCATATTATTGGCGCAATATGACTGGAACTGAAAGCAGTAGTCAGTGTTAGCATTAAAGGTGTGCGATAATGGAATGACCCAATTGTCTCGGATTGTTGACCTATATTTTAGCTATGATAGCATAGTATTAGTCACAGAGGTGTACTATGGACGTGAGGAGTCACGGAATTTATTTTTAGTCATGACGGATGACGGTAGACTGTTGACGTGAGCAAGTCACGATAATAAATGCTTGCAACAGAGGTTGGCTTCAGCGTGAAAAGTCACGTTAATTTATTTGAGCAAAGATTGTATTATGGAGGAAGTTATTAATAGGTATACTTGGCATAAATAAATATGTAACATGTGGATCTTTGCAAAAGGTATTGGCCATTAAGCCTTATATATTAAATGTCATAAGACATAAAACTTCATAGAAAGTTAAAGGGGTACAACCCCATACTTATGTGTTGAGCATTAAAGCTTCAACAGTACAGGTCTATAATTGTGGCAATCCGAGGACAAGACAATGTGGGGGCAGACTATCTTTCCAGGTAGTCCGCCATTTAAGTCGTAGGTGTATATATGTTGTATTATATATTTATTCTGTATTATTCCTTCTTTTCTGCATCGTGTATCGTAAGAAAAAGTCATTCCTTTTTCTCCCAAAAGGAAGGGCCTTTGTTACGATACAGAATGGCTGGAATAACAGAATCAGCGATGGTTGCGTATACGCACAAATACGCAGAGGTTTAGGTATGCACCTGGTCACCTATTCGAACCATGATACGGTACTTTTTCTATTGATAGTCCCAATAAAGGGCGGTTTGTCTGAGATGGAATTCATTGTATCTATATTTATCAACGCTTACACGATTTCCTTATTCTTCTTGAATATCTCGGAAATCTTGTGCGTTTTTCAATATATAAAGGATGGAATTTCCCATTCTTGTTAGGGGACATTTTAAACATACCGTTGAAAGGTTCGAGATAGAGACGCTATTCATTATTATAAAAGGTACGTGAAGTTATATATATTGTTACTGTATTGATATTGTGCATGACAGGGCGATGGCGATTCGTGTAATGGCATTGAATCGCGATGTCTCTAGCATGTCACATTGTATTGAAATAATAAGTCACTCATTTTCTATTTTTGTCGTCTGTTGAATCGGCCAGCATTCTGTGTACGAGTTCTTTCGGGTGTTACCAATAACGTCCCGTTTTTTCGGTGAAAGTAGCGATTGTTACGCACTTGCGTATGAAGTTACGCACATGCGTATTGCCTAAAAATCTGCTGGGACCATTTTTGCGGCTATAGTAAAAGCTGTCCGGATGGACTCGTCAGGTTATTTCGGACAAAAGTAGCCACAGGCCATGTCGGGCCTGCACCTAAAACTATAATGGCATGCTGAAAGATTTACCTGGGACCGATAGGTGAAAAACAATTTTAGCAGCTAGATTTTAAATTGTTGTGATTTGTACGGCGTTGTTGGAATGACGATTTAACTGACAGTGATAATCGACTTTCTGTAGCGACCTGTATGTGTCACCTCGAGTTATATCTGACGCATATGAGAATAAGGGTTAGGTGCATACACTACAACACACTTACATAAATAAGGTGATAGCTGACATGTATGTTTAGAGATTAGGTAGGTGTAATGTTACACCAAAGTAAATGTAAAATATTTTTTTGTTACACCAAAGTAAATGTAAGATATTTTCGTTACACCAAAGTAAAAGTAAAATATTTTGTGTTACACCAAAATAAATGTAAGAAAGCATTGTACGGTTTTACACACATAAAACAGCAGAATGTAATCTCTCAATATTGATGTAAATATTTTTTGCCGAGAGGTCATAATTAGTTGTTTACAACTGATACGTTATACATGTACGAAATTAGTGCGTGGGCAGGGTGATGTCCGACGTAAACGTCCAAACGTTACGTCGGCACCACACTGTTCAACCTTTTTCCTGGAATTTTAAGAGAATTGGTATCAGTATTTGTAAACCTCGAAACTATCTAGATAAAGTGACCTTGAAGGGAAAAAGGGCCACAGGATCTTGATGTTTCGGCTGCGATAGCGTCTCAACCAGGGTGACGTTACGACAGTGTATAGAAGAGTTTGTTACGTATGGGTTTGTTCGTTTGGCATAAGAGGTATTGTTTAGCGCTGACATAGGCCAGTCACTAAAAAATACTTCTCTATTATATAAGTTTAAGTGTGGATATTTAGAAGAACCGATCCATCCTAACCGCATGGGAGCCGTTAGCCATACACCCACAGGTGAGGGCTAATCGCGCGTTTATGGGGTTAGGATGTAATTTAAAAGAGTAAGACCACTGAAATTATTTCTATTTTTGTGAACTTCGAACGAACAACCCCATTATTGACGCAAAAGAGTGATTCTGAGATTCTAAATATAGATTGTTTTTTGCAGAATCGTCTCTTGTGTCCCCTCCTACGCTGGAGGCTGAATGTTGGTGAGCCGTTGATTATCACCTGAGGGCACATATTAGCTGTCCCCCTCAGGCCACGACCAGCGTGGATCAAGGCCAATCGTTTCCACGTAGTACAATCGAATGGGAAGCCAACCGGCTTGAATGGTTATATGTGAATCTGACACCCCAACGTGGGGATATGATCAGGAAGACCTATTCATATTAATGCTGACGTCTTGAACGACGATCAGCAGTACGCGTAACAAATTAACGTGAATCCAGTGACGATCAAAGTACAGGTTCGATCACCTCAGCGCCGATGGTCTGAAGTAGACACACGTGCAGCTTAGAAGACATAGTGTTTGCGAGAGGCGTATAATCTCGAGATTTCTCGTCAATACGAGAACTGAAATATTAAAGGGCCCAATTGTTTTTTTTTATGAGAACTTAAGCTATATGTTAATCATATTCTATACGTCTCTTATTTCTGACTAGTTGACGTACATCTAGAACAGGACAGTCCAAGATTGGTTCTAATTGAAACGATCTTGGAGTGGCAACTTGCTCTAGTATAGGATGGTCAATTAGCCAGAAACAACAGCGTAGGTGGTGTCATTGTATATTAATGTGTTGTTGATGTTTTCTTAGTACACAAAGTACTGAAAAGTTTTTGCTAGTTGTGTGCATTATTTTTCCCTGGTAGCATCGTCATCGCATAAAGGAATTTTCCAATAAGATTTCCCCTCTTCCTTCCTGACCGGCTTTATGTCGTAACAGTTGAGACTCTGCAAATTATGTCATTTCAAAATGTCAGGTAGACCTGGCACAGACAAGGTCCGAGTAAAGGTACCATCATTTCAAAAAGTCACACTTTTTAGTGAGATATAAACTATTCATCAGATACGTTATCCATTTATATTTTAATTAGTTTGAAGATGTTTATAACAGCTGTGATACAGACTTGGGGTCAATTACTTTGAAAAAGTAATTAATTACTTACAATTACATTGGAAATTGTTCAATTAAATTACAATTACAATTACATGGCTTTAGAGCAAAGTAATTAATTACATACAATTACTTTGCCAAATGTAATTAATTACATTACAATTACATTTCACTGCCACATATAGATAGCTTTATCAGAATATATGAAATGAGTTAAAACTCCTTAAAAAGTCTGAGTAACCTTGGCACTCTAAATTCAATATATGTCTATAAGTTGATTTTATTTTCAGGACTTCTTGTATTATTGTCAAATGATGCAACTCAAAAGAAATGAATCCACATTGGCCTGAGAAAAGTCTGACAATTGTGGAAGATAAACCATGGAAATGGTTTTGTAAGACTAGCTTAAATGCCAGAGAATAACAGTTACTGTTCTCAAAAAGTATTGATAAGAATTCTGTGTGGCCCTATGAGACATGAAATTTGGCAAAAAAGTACAGAAAGGAATATCAAATAGTGATTAACTGGAATATTACTTGTACGTGAGTCTTTGCAAGGAAGAGGTTGCTATTTCGGTCCCCACTGGAACATCTATTTTTATTTAGTTTTTCTTTTTTGTTATTATATCAACAATGATAGGTCCCAGGTTCACTGAATGAGTGAAATCCAATTTAATTTTCTGAATCACATTTTATTATTATTATCAGGCCTCCAGATAAGAGTGCGTATTAAAAAAACCTATTTTCTTTATATCTCATCCAAAACATATGTTTTGGGTACTCGAAAGAACTGTCTCAATGAGATGGTTCTTTTGAGCACCCAAAACACATGTTTAGATTGATGGGTAAGAAAATAATCACAATTTAACGCTTATAAAATGTCTTTATCTGGATCTAAGTATTATTATTAATATAGATATTGAAGATAGCTAATAAGGAGTTTAAGGATTAAAAATAATGTAGATTGTGTCATGCACCTTAGCATATAATTGTGTTGATCCCAGGTGTGAAAATTTAACAAATTGCCTTCAAGGAGTCATTTCACTAACCAATACTATTGTCTGAGTGAATACTATTGTTGAGATTTTCACACCTTGTTTTTGTATTGTTTTGGTAACTTAATTATTAAAGGTTGGTTGTCAGAAAGTCTTATCTCTTATAATCAGATGAGCAAAGAATATACAATTTGCTTAAAAAAGGGTGCTTTGAAAATAGTAGAGGTAACATACAGTCTGTGTCTGTCGTAAAATTGTTATATGCTATCTTATGTCTATACTAGCATGACTAGTTCCAATTCTCATTTGTTTCATGTTGCATTCAACGTTTTATATTTTGAGTACAGCAAATGATACATGCATTTACAAAGACCAAGAACTATTTAGCAGCATTTTAAATAGCAATGATATTCTAAGATAACTGAAGTTCATAACTGATCTGAAAAGTAAGTAGAAAGTAATTGAAAGTAATTGTTAATTACTGCCATTTTTGACCATGTAATTAATTACTTTCAATTACTGTAATTAAAGAAATGTCTTAATTACAATTACATGCAATTACTTAAGAAAATGTAATTAAGTTACAATTAATTACAATTACAATTTTAATTACCCCAACTCTGCTGTGATTTAAGATGAAAAGAATCAAAGGCTGTTTTGACAATTGAACACTCCATTTCTCTTCTACGTTAACATGAAGACAGCCACGGTCACCTACTTAATCAAAGGATTTTTAACTTAACCATGCAGTTTGCATACACACTTTACATTGCTCTGTATGCTTTATTATCTGCGGCACAGTAGTGCAATTTTCAGGGGTTCTTTATAATGAATTGGCGTCACTGTTCTGCTTGAAAATTAAAAGAAATCTTTAACAAATGCCATTTAAATGGCCTTTAAAGTTTCATGTTAAAAGCGGAAGTGGATACCAAATTAGTAAAAAATGTCATTAAAAAAATTGGCTCATCAAGTTGCATGGTGTTTTGTCAAACATATTAACGTAAAATAAAACACATACAATGATTTTTGTATGTGCAGCTGATGATTTCCGAAAATTTCGGAAAATTATCAATTTTTAAAAATTCATAAAAAATCTGTCATAAGCAAAATGTCAAGTGTTTGATGTTTTTCAAGTCGACTAGGCAGGTTTGCAAACACCTGTACCTACAATTGATAAAAATTGCACTCAAAACGCTTATTTTCTTCAAAAATTTGAATTTTGCATTTTTGAACCTAAAAATCGTGAAGTGATAGAAAACTCTTCCAAAACACCGCTTAACGTTAGTTCATTACAATACACATACTTGGGCAAAATTTCATTTCAATATCACTAGGGCTTAGTCAGAAAAAAAAGAAATTAAAAAGTGGCTATTTAGAACTTCGGTTCAGTGTAGTTTCCTCAGAAAACACTAGACCAACAGAACTCAAATTTTATATGAAGACTCCTTATGATAGGTTAGCCAAAATTTATACCAATTGTACTTGTCACAATACCAAGATGGCCACCACGCCCATATATGGTAAAAACCCTTTGAAAATCTTCTCCTCTGGAACCAGGAGGCCAATGGCCTTCTGACTTGGTATGTAGCATTGGAAATGTGGGCCCTACCAGATTTGTACAAATAATGAATCTAGGTTGACCTTGACCTACTTTATGGCAAAGGGAAAAATCCCATTTTCTATAACTGTTTAGGCTGAAATCATAAAACCTTTTGGACAACGACATGTCGCTATAAACATTTACAACATATGTAAAGAGCATATTGGGTCTAGGGGGGGGGGAGCATCTAAAATAAAAAGAAAGACACCAGTTTCATCTTTCCAATAATAAACGTCGCAATTTTTAAGGTGTATTTCGTACGCATGCGCAGAAGGAATACGGTAAGGTTTTGTAAAACGTTATATAAGGGTTGGATATAACTTGGATATCATGCGACAGTCTGCATGCCTAGTTTTAAACCCAATCACGGTTTATAGCTATGGTTTCCTCTTTAATTGTACGACGGTGAGTCAGGCCTCAGACTCTATGACGGCTCTGACGTAAAGCTTAAATCGGTGGGTTAGTGCCTGATGCTTATCCGTAGCTGGACCCACCGTGGCTCAACTTGAGGTTTTCGTTAGCTCTGACTATCTGTGAGTCATGAGCCCTTTTCTTTGTTTCATCATGGTGTGTTAATTTGATTAGAGTGTTTCCCCATGATGATACATTGCATTAGTTAGATGGCCTCCATGCGAGCTGAACATTTCTTGTACTTCAACAACAGCAGAATCTATGGCGAAGATTTGGTACCAGTAAAATGCATTAACCCCCCCCCCCCTCACGGTGGCTTATGCTGCTGTCCGTTCTAAGGCGGTGGTTCTATTGTTGTTGACTTTTTGTTTATTGTTACTCCCATTGTGGGAGTCTGTAATTGTTCTATGTTTTGTTGTACGTTACTATATGTCCATTCTAGTATTGCAATCATCTTGATGGCGAAGAGAGAGCTGGTTGCTTTACTTAATTTGTCTTCCTGGTGTCTCGTGATGGTGGCTCTTCCTCGCGGTGCCACGGGGTTGTCTGCGGATTGTGATTGTGGTATTTCCTGATCATACTCACTATTTTGGAAATGGAGAGCACTTATATCCATAACATTTTAGCACTTTTATTTTTTTTTAAATTCGCAATGCATTTACTCAAAATCTGGTCTAAACGGCACCCAGTATAAAGGCGTTAAATGAGGGATGGCAGTAGAAAGTGCACGTTTACACGGTATTGTAAATGATGAATCGCTTTGAAACGTATTTTGTTTCCTACTATGCATATTTTACTGCCAAACTACACCAATTTTAAAAACATTATGGCGATTTGAAAATTTGGTGTTTGTAATCATGTCAACTAGGGAAAATGTACGTCTTATCGCTAGAACTTCTTATAAGTAATGGTTCAAGCATTCAGTTTAGTGGTAATTAAAATTTAAACACGGGGCAAATTTGTAAGCCAGGCAAATTGTTTGCCATGAAAAATTACGAGAAGTTCAGACCCTAGAGTATGGTCTCATTTCTAAATATTCAGGGCTGAAATAAATTTGTTTATATTGTCAGTGTCCGTACACATTTGTATGACCAAAATCATAGCGATTTACGAAGATGATATCTCATACAATACAGAGTTGAAAGGATACTGTGTAACATAGGCCTACTGTTTCCTGGATAAAATTCACATTTTTACCATTTTTGCATGCATGCAGTTACAAAAATTTTAAAAGGTGTTGCATTCAGAAATATAGGATATATATTCTGAAAGGTTGAACTAACATTTAAAGTATAAAACAATGGTCTTCTCAAAAGTTGAATCAAAACTTTGAGAGTACTGATGGGGACGGCTGTATTTAAGCGTGCAAGTCTTCAAATAGGGAGATTTTTAGTTTGATACCTTTTGTACAACCTGCGACTTCGCTAACAAGAGTGGTTAACTAAAACCTTACGACAAAAAAGCCAAACAAGGACCAAGAAAAAAATGGAAGAAACAATAAACAATTAATCAACATCAAAACCACTTACTTAGAACTGGCAGCATCAGAATTTGAAACCACTTGGTTCCTAATGTAAATTGTCATTTCTTATTTGTATCTACATCACGCGGAATTAAATATGAATTGATGTACTGCCATATAACGGACACGTTAAACAGTTTTACTATAGACTATTATGGTTATGCATACTTATCTACGATATAAGAGTATAGGTACTTAATTGCTGAAGGAACAGGTCTTACTCTCATACTTAAGTATCACCGTCCATTTGCATGTACATATGGTCAAATTAAGATACTATTCTTTCTCAGCTTTTGACTTTAGCAGAATCAAGAGTAAAGATCTGTCCAGTAAAATTAATTGAGGCACCAAGTGGTTTCTGCTGCTGTCAGTTCTGAGACAGTGTTTCAGTGTTGACATAATGCCGGGATCATATCCACGCTTAGGGATGTCTGTTACAACGCAAGGTGGTTCTGGACGACAGTGCGTTACGGGTCCCGGACGAAATATTTCTAAATATAGGTTTGTGTTATTGAATATGTATCGTTTTCGGGAGACTTAAGACACAATAAAACGCAAGTATCTTATTTTGTCTTTGTATATTTGTCCACGACACTTATCTAAACTTAATCAATCCTGTAGAGCATGGCTACTGTATCCAGTTAACGTGTATATTATACATTTTTATTCTTGAAACTGTATTTTACTACTACACATGTCCTCATATCCTTATTTAGTACTTTCACTTTTATTTTCTTTGAACATTTTATGACTTGATGTGATAAGACATTGCATTGTCCATCGCATAGACCAGAAAGATTTTTCTTATAACTCTGTTTACTTTAGACGAACGCGTTTTTAAAACCAAAAACGAATGTACTGCAGTCATTTTTCCATATTACAGATGTGTAACGACTGCAAATATTTTGTTACAGGTTATTGTCGACAGCGTAGCAGGTGGAGACGACAGTGATGGATTTATTAAATATATCTTACACTGAAGAATTTTCTGTTTTGACCAAGGGTGAAATGTCATTTACCCTGTATGCAATTACGAAAATGGCTGATACTAGGATTATGTACTGTTATTTCGAGCCCTGCACAACTTGACATCGTGGCCTTGTGCTTAGCGTGTCAGACTTTGGAACCAGAGGACCAGGGTCGATTCAAGGGTGGGCACTTATAAAAAATTGTTCTTTTTTTCTTTTTCTTCTTTCCTCTTATAATGCAAAATTACTTCATACAAGAAATATGGAATTATATAAATGACAAAAATTACACTCCTAAACGTTTTATATTGAATTTTTATCGAAATTTGTGGGGTTGGGGATAACTTTGGCCCTCCTGAAAGATAATTAGTTTGGTAACCCCAATTTTTTTTTCTTTTTTCTAAAATGTCAACTGATAGTCCATGAAATAAAAACAATAAATACGATTTTTAATGTCAGATTTTTTATATATAATTTACTCTAAAACGAAATTCTTTTATGGGGGAATAAATAAAATATGCCATGCAGTATCTTGACATGGCTTGGGAAACACATACATTTTCACATTTTCTGGAAAGCTTGAGGTCATGAGCCAAAATTAAAATAAAGAAGCTGGATGGCGATTACAAATATTTTAGCTTAATATTCAGGACTTGGATTTTTTCAGAAAATTTGTAAAATGCTGAAAACTTGCATGTGAGATTATGAAAAATTGATGTGGTGACATATCCCTTTTATTTCATAAATTGATAGTCCATACATAAAACAAACTATATGTCAACAATTAAAAAGATTTTAATGTGGGAAGTATTACCTGGAATCGCCCTTAATCAGCTCCAGGTCTGACAAAGTGTAAGTCACATATCATACATGGTCGAATGAAATAACGTTTTAGGCTCACCAAAGCTGAAAGCTCCAATGTAAGCGAAGAGTATACAAATGACTCCAGCCTCCATCAGTCTGTCTGTTCGGCAAAATTTTCAAACACCTCCTTTGAAACCACAATGCCAATCGATTTTCATATGGAGACTCCTAATGATGGAGGGACAAAAGTTATTTGAATGATCTTCAAATACATTTAAGCCCCCACCTCCGTTGTTTAGACTTCTGTACGTTCTGAGGTGGTGACTCTCTTGTTGAATGTACTTCTCATTATGGGGGTTCTGTGTTTGTCTTTGTTTTGGTTAGCATTACTTTGCGCCATTCCTAATTTTGCATTCATCTTGAAGAGGAAGAGAGAACTGGTAGCTTTGCTTTTATTGTCTTATGGATATCTTGTTACTGTAAATGTTCAGTGGCTCTTCCTCAAGATGTAGTGTTTATGATTGTACTATTTCCTGATCATACTCACTAACTTCTTGGTCTTGTGACCAAGATGCCGCCATGCAAGGTAAAAAAACCCTTTTAAACATTCTCTGGAACCAGAAGACTAAAATGCCGCCAATCCCATATATGGTATTGACCTTTAAATTCTTCTGATTACCTGGGGCTTGGTATGCACATTCGATGGGAGGTCGCACAATGCTGAACTACTTCTTCAGGCGTTGAATCGGCTTCAGAGCAGTGTTTACATCTAATCAAGTGTTCATGAAAGAAAGAAAAAAGTCGTCTCACATCTGTTACAGAAAAATTGACGTCGTCTATTGCCTGTTACACAGTCGTCTCTAACCAGTAACATTAGAAAAATGAAATTTTGAGGTTTTCAGTTTTCTTTTTTAGAAGGACATGATAAAATTGACTGAAAAATCATGTGAGAACTACTGTCTGACCATTAATGCTCATTTCATGATGGGAACACAAGTAATTAATCACAAGTTACATATTTATGAAGTTTCTTTTCCAGACCAGAGTTTTACAAGTTAACTACAACTATCTATGGTGTTTGTACTTCTAATGTCGAACTTACAAACACTAATATGACAGAAATTATTTAAAACAGCCAAACACACTATGTTATCATTTTCTGCGACGTCTGTGTATGTTGACCCTTTCCACTGTCGTCCAAAACCCTAAATTTGTAATCTAAAACCCGTTACCTGTCGTCCAGCACAGGTAAGCAGTCGACATGAGCCCGTAACGAATTGTCGTCCAGAACCACCTTGCGTTGTAACTGACATCCCTAAGCGTGATATCTCCTGTAATATTTGAAGTAGGAAAGCCAAAATTCAAGAATTCATGCATCTTGGGGTTACGGAGCGTCGCGTACCCTACCTTAACATATGCCCTTAGATCTAGAAAAATCGTGTCGCGAGCATAAACCCTATATTATTTGATATAGGAATCCCAAATTTGGTTTGTGGACACATCCTTGGGGTCACGGAGTGTTGAATATCATTCAGTGTCACTGTTACCTTGCTTTCTGGCCTCAGTTTTAGAAAAAAAAATATCGTAAAAATGGCTTGTCCAGTGTTGTCAAATAACGTTCCATAAATATGTTGCATGCTAGATCCATTATCATAACATATCTTGTTCACTATAGACTATAAATGGCCATGCATAAGCCTGGTACTTAAAATCAAGCCACATAAAAAGAGTAGACCTATACGCGATGGAAGCACGTTTAAAATGGTAAACAATTACAGCTCTGACGTTTATATCTCAGAGCATCGAACCATTGTAAATGGACAGGTTCGAGAAGTTCAAAATTGAAGCATGCAGTGTGCATGAATACATATTATGATCAGGTTAAACGTCTGCGAGTTTTTAAACGATAGCAAGAACACAATTAAGCTCTGGCTCTTCTTTAGTGAGATGATTTCAAAACCGGAAAGGACACTTACACAACAGAAAAAAGACCAAACACAAAAGTCCCGCAAACAATGGGAGTGTGTGTGTGGCTGGGGGGTGCTTTAGTATATTTTACTGGCCAAATTTTTGCAGTAAATTCAGCTGTTGTTTAGCTCGAGTGGAGGCTTCCTAACTTATGCAATGCATCACAACAAATTAACAAGCATAATATGATGTAACACAAGAAAAGGGCTCATGACTCACAGATAAACAGAACTAAAGTTGAGCCACCAGCCAAATAAAAGAGTCTGAATGATATGCTCTGTTCTTGAAAGTTTTTTGGCGGCTTGACCGCCGATTCTGATATCACTTTAGACCTAATTTTTGGTAAATTATTCACCAATCAGAAGTATTCTTAAATTGTAATTTTCATCACACTAGTTTGAAGAAGATTCTCTCATTGGTTAATACTCAGACTGCCCATACGATCTTATTAAAGATGCAACTAAACTTGAAAACCTACGTGTAAATGGCAGAGAATCGGTCTGTGCACTTGTTATAAATACAAATGTAGTTCCCGACCTTAATCACCTTCGCTGTACATAATTTGTAAATTGATTTATTATCACTCTTTGCGTGCATTGAATAATTGCACATAGTAAAGAAGTGCATTATAGAATACTCACTTAATTCTAAAGGACATTAACAGCGCAATTGAAAGCAAATATTTGTAAATTTTCCAAGTCCCATACCAAATATCAGACTTCATAACCTCCATCAGCAGTATAGTCAGGAGCTTGGACCAACTTGTAACTGCCACATATCACGGTTTCTAAGTATCCCAGATCAAGTGTTGGGAAATCAATGACAGAGGCTTCAATCTTTTTTCCATTGTGCTTTGCACCACCTTCTCATAATTGGTTAAATTTTAAGGTGTTCTCAAGTTTTAATTTAGCTTGCATTCGTTCAGCAATGATCTTGTCTCTGGCGTCACATTCTGGATTCGGTAAATATATTGGACCCCTGACACCATTCAAGCAAGCTGTGACGATCCGAAAAAGATCACTTAAACAGGCTTTTAACTTGAGTTGGTCCTTAAATATCCACCAATGTTTAAAGAGGCCCGGCCCGTGACAGCCATGATAACCTTCTACTACCTAGCATGGCTAGTGATGAGATGGTAGGGGCCTGATGCTTTGGCTGTTGTTAGGCACACGGGGGGTTACTTGTTGGATTTCTTTGCTCCGGTATTCAGTTTTATGTACTGTTGAGTCCTTATCTTTGCTTTATCTCCTTATTATATATTGATTTATATGTTCTAGGAAATGATGCATGGATAAGTTAGGGGTCTTTCATGCAAACCAAACATCTATATGCCTTGATCAACATCTGAACTAAGGGTGAGGTTGGCGCGCAGTGAAACCGGTTAAAGCCCTCCAGTAAAACATTTTACTGACCGTTCCAAGGCGGTACTTCTTTTTTGGATCATTTGTGGTAGTTATGTATTGTGTTTGTCGTGCTTTCGCGTCTGTTCATTGCTGCCTTGTGGTCACCTGAAGGGAAAGGACTGACCTCTTGGCTCTTGTTTGTGGTGTTTATTGTGATTTTGTTACTTGCCCATTTGGTATCCTGGGACAGATGTGGTACTTGATTGTACCGATACCTGATCCTTGCTGTCTTTTTCCTTTCTTACAAATGTAGTCGACAGTGGCAGCGGCAGAGTCTTGTTGGGACTTTCCGGGCATCATGTGAGATGGCATTTATGGTACATAGCCAGAGGACTTTAGCATCTCCAACACACACATCACTAAAGCCTCTATCTACGATTAAATTATCAACCTCTCCCAACCCTGTTTTGAGCTTGGGGACTTTTGCATTTTACAAAGAAATGCAGGAGAGAAATCATTTGTTAAAATTGTTTAAAATTCTGCATATGCATTTCAGTTTAAATGCAGAAAAGCATGGTTTTCAAAGTTGAGTACGGTAAGGAAGAACAGGGGTGCTCTAAGTACCCCTATCTGATACCAATATTTGTTCAGAAAAGCAACTGTATTCATCAATGATATCTTCTGTAAATATGAAGAAAGTGTCAACATTGATTTCAGTTTTAAGCTTGGGTGCTTCTGGCACATTTTATGCTTTTGTGTTAGGAAATGAGATCTAATGTATATGAAGAAAATGTAAATCTTTGTCTTATACCTGCTTAATGGCTAAAAAGGTAGTACTTTAGAATAATAAGCATTGTGATATGTGTAAATATTTCTAGTTTGAATTATTACATGCCTTTAGTAGTTATCTGATAGTTATGAAAAATACATCAGTTTGAGCAGTTGTTGAATTAGACAAAATACACATGCAGAAAGGGTTTCAGTATATTTGCACATTACTTAGATGTGATATGTTCGAAACTTTACTAATGTATACAAGTTGCATCAAACTATTCAACAATATGCATTTACAAATCTAAGCATTGCGTAGGAAATAATGGATATCCCTGCCTTACATCTATTTTAGAAGAACAACGTCTCGTAATTTATCATATACAGTTATACTTTCGCTATCATTTGTTTGCTAGAAAAAAGTTGTATGAAAATTCCACCAAATCCTCTTTAGATTTGGAAAGCTCTAGGATTAATGATTATAGCGTATGGATCGACTACTGAGCAAATGTTAAAGCAAATGGCAGAACATCTTTAATTATCTAATAATTCAACAAATATGTTTTCATAGTCCATATTTATTGAGTTATGAATATGCAACGTTTAAAGAAAATCCATGACTGGGGCACATAGTAATAATTTTGTAAGTACCCCTTTCAGAAAAACATTATGTAGGCTAAAATATGCACGGTTGTTGAAAATCGGTATTTTGGCTTAAGATCAGGAATGAACATTTTCTATTTACGCACAGTGCACAGGCAGCAGACCAGTTAAACTCAAAACAATATCTAAAGGAATATAATCTGAGGGGTATGCCATTTTCGTTTCCTATAATTTTATAGTATGAAATTGGCCAGCTAATTATTTACATGTCAATATGTGTAAAAATGTCCATACAAACATCGATGAAAAACGGTGCTTTGTCTGATTCATTTCAGTGTAAGCCAGAGATGGTATTCTTTAAAGTGATTTTCTTAATTCAAATGACGTATTTAGAAATACTTTATGAGCGAGGAAAACTATTTAAATTTCAAAAACGGCTGTATTACTTGCAAACGAATACCATAGTGACCAGAAGAACTGTTACAACAATTTTGCTATGTAATTGTTCACGCAAAAACGACAGTTTGAACTGAATGCCAGAGAAAGTGGCACCAAGGAGGATTCCAACCAGAATCTTGCCCTCTCTATTTCGTAGAAATTAAAGCAATTTCATAGAGTTTTGCAGTTATTAATCACCTTTATATATACACGTTCATTCGACACACGAAGAAACAGTTTGAAAGCAGACGGAAACATCCTTAGTCCATATATATAGTTTTCTGTTTTTGAAGACACTGTTTCATTTTATATTACAGTGTATCTTGGAGGCGGCTTGTGTATCTGGACAGCTGAAATTTTACAAATGCATAGCCAAGAAGCAGACCTGTTTATAAAAGTAATTATAATGCACACACACACACACACACACACACACACACACACACACACACACACACACACACACACACACACACACACACACACACACACACGAGTCTCTAAATCTGAGCGATTCTTTCATTTCTAAACAGCAGATTAATATAATTTGCAGTAATGTCAGAAAGTTTGTGATACCTCCCATTATCTTCTAGGCGATATTATCATCAGATTTGATTGTAAATTGTATAGGCTATGGTAGATATTAGAAAGGGTACTAATTGTGTTCCTCTTGTTGCAGGTTCGTTTGTATTATGTTCTTGAGAGATCTTGAGACATCATGTTGTCTTTTATAGCTAATGCTTTTGAAGCGTTCCTCTCTACGTCCAGATATGTAGATGTGTTCCTTACTTTGAACAAATGGTAAGACATATATATCCCACTTACTTACAGTTAGATTAATGAAATAATCTGATATTGAAGCATGTACTTGTCTTTAACAAATGACATAGTTCCAGCTTGAGTTTAAATTTGAAATAGTTATTTCCATTGTACCGCGTTCCCTTTCTTAATGAATGGTTCCAGCACCATAAGGACTATAAGTACTTTGCGCTGTAGTTGATCTTTGGGATATGCTGTTCTAAGAGGGTCTAGATGGGGTATAATGATTAGTGAATAATGGCCTTTTTTATAATGAATAGTGAATAATGAGCCAAAAAATAATGAATAGTGAATACTGAGGGCCTAAAAATAATGAATAAACCTATTATTTTTAATGAATAGAAGAAAAGAAAAAAATGAATAGTGAATAATCAGATTTTAATGAATAATGAATAATGCTAAAAAAATCCCCCCAAAAAAATTTCAATGCATAAATTTGTTAAAGCCTATACATGTACTTATAAAATATTGTTCTTTAAAATTGCTCCCACCCTTTGTAATTGATTGATTATCATAAGGTAATTCTACAATTTATAAAACCCAGTCAACTAAGGGACATAATTTAGCGAAAAATCCATACAAAATGGCATCTGAAATAGAGATTGAAACAGAAAAGTCCAAAAAACTCAAGAAAAAGACCCAGGAAGTAATCACGTGGTTCCTGTTATGCTCACATTCTATGATTCTGATCTCAAAACTGTGAAAGAAAGAAGTAGGTCTAGATTCCAGAGTATTGCATAAATTCCAAAGAAAACGAAAATATAATGAGTTTTCACAGTATTATTATTCTCTTTTTGGGAATAAAGGAGCAGGCCCATTCACTAGGGGTTCCAGGTTTTTAACTCAAGATATTCAGATTACAAATCTACAACGTAAAAGGCAAAAATTATATGATACAAACACAGGTTCAGTGAAACTTGGAAAGAGCTTCATTGATAGGAACTTGTTGGGAATTAAATTGTGAGATACTGTGGAATGTGGGTCATTTTGGTCCTGGGTTGATTTGTCTTGGGTTGTTTCATCCAAATTTAGGGGGTGGGTCTTTCGGACTTGGTAGGTGGGTCGTTTCGGCCAATTTTCAGAGTGAATCATTTCGGTCTTTGGTTGTTTTGGCCTAAGTCTGAAAGTGATAATGTATGCATTATTATATGTGTATGAATGGACAGATGGGCAGGTGTTAAGTTTTGTGAAAAAATCAGGCTGAAATGTAAAAAGGGCCCTTTCATGACTCAGGCTGAAAAAACCCTTGTCAAAATGCCCCGGGCCGGGCCAAAACAACCTGTTAACATTACAGTGTGACTCCGAGAAATCAAGAGAATTTATAGAGAAAATAACTCAAAAACATAGATTTCGGAACAATTCAACAACATTTTCTGAGACAATTCCACAACAACATTTTTTAGATTTAGAATTAAAGATCATCAAAGTGTCTGTGAATTAAATTGTCTCATAAAAATGATGAGGTGTCTGTTGGTTGGTTGGTTGGTTTTGTTGCTTTACGTCCCAAGTCAACTGCTATGGTCATTGCGGGACGGTCAGTTCACCTAACCACACTTTTTCCTGGGCAGGCTTGAACAAGCGGTTAACCAGTAATTCGTGCACATACTTTCGCTTGTAACTGACAACAACCCTTCTTGAATGAATCAGCGGAAGGGAGGAGAATGACCGTAGAAATCATTTCATGATCAATCTCCACGAAAGTATGGGATCGAACTCGCGACCCCTGGATCTGCAGTCAGACACGCATCTGTAGCCAGACACGTTACCGACTGCGCTACGCCGCCCGGCATGAGGTGTCTGTGAGTTGACTCAAAATTTATCAGTGCATTGTCTCATAAAGTGTTGGTGAGTGGACTCATAAACTATCGATACATTGTCTCAAAAAATGTGTCTATCTTATCTATCTGTACTCAATCCGTTTTTGTTCAGCTGCAAAAAATGTCTTTTTTTCAGTGGGTGGGTTGGGGGGGTGTGTGGGGGGCAAGCATACAAGTGGGACCTACTTTTTTTTTTATTTGCTCCTACTTTTTCTTAAAAATGCCCTACTACCCCTCCTTTTTTACTCTAAAATGTCATTTACGCGTAAAAATCCAGAATTATTTCCTCGCTCGCTCGGATTTATACTTAACTAATGATATTTTTCAAGGAGTACGCTGCAAAACATCATTTTTTAATTTTAACCCAAAAGGGCTCTCTGTTAAGCTTTTACTTTTGTCACAGCTATTATCCTGCTTATTTAGTGTGGAATTTACTACTATCCCTACTTTTTTACACCAATAATCCCTACTTTTTCGCTACTTTTACCAAATTTTTATCGCTACTTTTTCCCTACTTTTTTGTTGAAGGGCACTTGAAAGCCTGGGGGCTAAAAAGTAGGGGAGTCATATGCATTTCCAAGTGGCTAGTTGGGGGGTCGCCATTAACTTTGGCTTCCCAGCAGGTGGGTCATGTTTTAATTGTCCCAATAAAATCATTAAAAATTTTCCTCGCTCGCTCGGTTTTTATAAATTAAACTCTTATCAGGCCACTTAATTTCTCAGTTTTCAAAAGTGATTCTGTTTTGGTGGTTTTATTGTTACAACTTTAATCATGCTAATTTTGATAGAAAATTGATTAATCAGGCTTTCAGATAGGCCCCTTCTTTTCCTTGTGTTCCTACATTTCCCTTCTTTTTCTTGAAAAATGTCCTACTATCATTGCTTTTTCACTCTTAAATGTCATTTTTCGCTATAAAGATACAGAAGTTTTTCCTCGGTCGCTTCGCTCACTCAAATCTTAAAACATATAAACTATATTTTTAAGCATTATTTTGACCAATGCCGCGTCCGTAGAAATATTGGTATTTTTAAGTTTATTTTAATGAATGATTTTAATGAATAATTGGTCTTATTTTAATGAATAACCCAATATTTTAATGAGATGAATAATGGGCTAAATTTTTAATGAATAGTGAATACCAGACCCCCCCCCCCCATCCACACCCTCTTCTAAAGATATTGGTGAATATTCGAAACGTAAATAAAATAATTGTTCCCAATTTCCATGATTTCCATCCTTATTCAGTTATTCACAGTTCCGAGTTATTTGTGCATACTCTAATTAGATACCGTGTCAGTAGCCTTCTCATCTAAAGTCTACTTAATTTGCATTCTAGTTTCCCTCCATAAATACGTATAGACGGATGGCTGAGAATGGGTTTGCTCCCCCCCCTAGGGAATTTTGCAGACATATCATATCTTGTAGAGAATTGAAAGCCGAGCCTTTTAAGAGATGTTTGCACTCTGTGCTCCGTGGCATTAGTCTGTAAGAGCCTGTAACATACGTTACTTAATCAAACTAAGAAAAAGTAAATTGAAAGTTTGGGCTACAAATTAAAGACATTGAAATATTTATTTTTAAAAATCATTCATATAGTCTGCGTACTGGATATCTTAACTACGTATGACAGCCATTTGAACAAAATTGCGGCTTCCTAAGGTGTCATATGCGTTACATAAATCAGATAACCCATTAAAATTTGCAAGTGTGGCTAACATCATTTACATTCACTATCTCTCTGTGTGTTTTGCAAAATATTTTTAACCATGTCTGACTAGCTTATGCAATTGGCTAACAGAAAAATTAAAGTTTGCTTCCCTAGCTTAAATATTTTTTTCTGAAATAAGCAATTAAACAACCCTACACCTACCCAGTTTTAAGGTGAAATGTTTGGTATTAAAACTAAAGTAAAAATAGTTAAAAAATATTTGCAGCTGATGAATGTGTTTCATTGTTTGGGATTTATTTGCTTATATGAAAAGACTCATAAATCTGCAAATTTGTTGCAAAATTTTTAATATCAGAGGCTGTAACATATGTTACCTGATGTAATAAATGGGCAAGCTCATTGTCTTTACGTAAGATATGCCTAAAAATGTTTTAATCTCCTCGAGGGAATTTTGCAGACATATTCCTTCTTATAGTACAACTCAAGCTGCGTCGAATAAGGGATGTTTGCACTCTCTATCTTGGGGCGTTAGTCTGAAACAGCGTGTTACATGCGTTACTATATCAAAAAAAGGAAATTTAGTTTGAAAGTTTGAGCTAAAATTGTGAAAAAACTCGCAGCTGTTGGATATCTTACATTGTTTAGGGATTTTAAACTGGCTCCTATGATAAAGATTTATAGATCTTCTAGTTGTCATCAAGTTTTAAAGATCAGAGAGCGTTACATATGTTAGCGTGATAAGTAAAACCATCAAACAGTATTTTGACATCAAGCTGAGTAAGGGCCTGCTCCATCCTAATCCCCTTTGGAATTCTGCAGACAAAGTACATCTTATGTAACCATTCAAGGTGCATTTAATAAGAAATGTTTGCACTTTGTAAGTCGGGGCGTTAGCCTGTAACAGCTTGTTACATATGTTACTATATCAATTTGAGAATAAGAAATTTGAATGTTTGAGCTACCAAAAGAAGACATTAAAATTATCTAATAAATTGACATTCTTATAGTCTTTATACTGGATGTCTTTACTACATATGGAAGCTGTTTAACATTAATACGGCTAACTGTGGTGTTATGTGCGTTACATGAACCTAATTATAATTTAGAAGCTATAATTGTGACTATCGTCATGTAGTTAAACAACTACTATGACTTGATTTCAAACTGTTTTATTAGATTTTACAAACATATACTCAATTGATGAATAGGAAAAACCAAGTTTGCTTTTCTATCTTAAATATATTGTCTTTTAGGAGCTAATACACAGCCCTACTCCCAGTTTTACAGAGAAGCGAATTTTGTTATTACCGTTTAAGTAAAACACATGAAAGCGATTACAGCGTGTGGATATTTTTCATTTTCTTAGTCTGTCTTGCTCATATATCTACAAGATGTCATTAAGTTAAAGATCAGGACACTTAATGTCTTTAGTGCCAAAACACTAGGAATTATATTCATTTCTGATTATCAAGCCCATGGACTGGTGTTACAGATGTTATCAATGACCTTTTGGACACAATTCCTAATACTGTGCATATAATGCTAAATATAAAGCCACAAATAGAAAAGATAGTTTTACATTTTTACAAGAAAATACAATAAATGAAATGATCCCAACTATTTCTCATCGATTTAACACTCATGTTAAACGTTTGTTGTTGTCTGCTTCTGTGGTAATCATTATTACCGGGTATCACACGCCTCCTTGCAGCTAGTAGAATCATCACACAATATTTCAATCATTTACTAATATAAAACTTTACCACCAGTCCACTCAAAATTGATGAGCCATTATCAACTTTCCAATTTTGCCATTTATGGCTTGGAACATTCGGAAACTGATATGAATTCCTAATAGTTGACTCTTTGAGTATGTGTTTCAAGTGATACTCTGCAAGTAGGAGAAAGACTAAAGCTTTACACGGAGGAAAACTATGCCATTAAGAGCAATAAGAACCTGGACTGATGTATCTTGATATTTCTGTGATAAAGAATCATATCTCAGCTGGTTAACTTTTATAAATGTTGCCTTTCCATACACGCAACCCACATATTTTCATCTAATAATGTCTCTGCACTTATTATCTTTCCCCAAGCATTCAAAAACTTATTTGAAGTCTTAGTACTTCTGAAGTGCTGAAACCCAGGTAACTCTTTCTCTTCAGATAAACGAACTAGATGTATCACAGCAGGTAAAGCAATGAAATGCAGGATGAAAAGAGCGCAAATAAGACCCTTTCAATTCAATGATTCACTAAGTTTCTAAGATAAGAGCGCTTATTAAAGGATGTAACATATATAACTTGTCATAATAAATAAGCAAGGACATTGTCGTGACATCCTTTTTTGATTACACAGTCAGAGGCAAGTGTTTTCAATGGATCATGAAATGAGGCACCTTATCAACTTTTTTACTCTGTATAAATCTTCCATAGAGCATAATATAGAACTACTGGTTATCCCATTCTACCTATAGTCCACTTTCCTTCTTTTGAATGCAACAGCTAATGATATGGCTGCAAAAACTGAGAAATCATAGGTTTTACATTATTTTAAGACATGCTTCAATTTACTGACATCAAAAAACAACCAACTGCAAACATAATTGATGGCAATGTCCAGCTTCATATTCTTTCTCTTATACCGGATAACTTTCAAGGTGTAACAGAAATTGTTTCAGACGGTCTGCCAAAACCATCAAAAGTCAACATTGTAACTAAAGAAAACTTATAAAGTTCTTTTGGGCGCAGCAAAATACTAATGATCTAAGACCTGAGGAATTAAGAACCAAAAGACTGGATAGGTTCCATGGCAAATGATGCAAAAAAGCAGCCTATTAAATTTCTGTTTGACCAATGTCAGAAATCTTAAAGTATTCTTAGAAGTACACGGAAGAGACATAGATTTTGCAAAATCAGAGCAAAGTTATCATTTGACTAGCACGGATGCAGAGGCAGCTGCAGTTAGATTGCTCTTGCCACTTCACAGGAAGAGATATATACCAGAGTCATACTCCATTGTATGCATATATGTGAAATGGCATTAAACCCATATTTAATCAGGTGTTTGATCCCATGACACTGACATGCTGTTTCTGCTTTTTGAAGAATGCTAAGGATTCAAGTTTGGCTGAGTCAAGTTGTTTGACGCTGGCACTGGCCACACATACAAAGAAAATTAAGTCTTTTGATGGCTAAAGAGGAGGATCACACGAAATGCTTATAAGTGATGTTTGTCACAATTACCAATTTTAAAAAGTAATCTTAATTAATGTAACACATATAACACCATAGGAAGCTGTATATTTGTTAAAAAATCTTTTCTTATGTATCAAAGTTATTCAGCATGCAAACTACATGAATAATTCAAATAAATAGATAGTTTTATGTCTTCTTTCTGTTTGTCAGACTTTCATTTCATTTATTCTTAAATTGATATGGTAACATACATATCATACCATTACAGGCTAAACCCCTAGTTAATAGAGTGCAAACATCTCTTATTTGATGCAGCTTGAATTGTTCTTTAAGGTAGGATATGTCTGCACAATTGCCAAAGGGGTGGAGAGGAACAGGGTTGTACTCAGTTTGCAGTCCTAATACAATGCCATGATTCTACTGGTTGTGATGAAATGGGTGATTATTTTGCAATAGAAGCAGACACAATGATAGACATTGTGAGGGTGACATGAATAAAGATTGTTTTTGAATAGTTTTATTTAATAAGAATATCTATTAAATTGTGTCATTTAAATGAGAACTATTATTTTCTATCTATATGTCTATATATTTTAATATTATAGGCATTAGGAAATATGTGATAACAAAGGTTATATATAACATAGGTAACACAATTCCAAGGGCTTGTTATCAGCAATGACTGTAATTACTAAGACTGAGGCACCAGAGGCTAGAGATTAATAGGAAAACATGTGAAAACCCGTATTTTTCTGAAATATCATCTCTTACTTCCAAGAAAATTTCCTAGCTCATTCATTATGCCATGTAACATACGTTACATACTTTAAGAAGCGCTCTGATCCTGATGTAAAACTTGCAAATGTATGATTCTTTAATGCATTAGCAAGACAGATGTATTTGAGATAGAAAAGCAAACTTTGTTTTTTCTATTAGTCAAATGAGTACTTTAGTAAACTAAGATTAAAAACACTTGTAAAAATGCACAAATCGTCTGTAAAATGAATGATGTTAGTCACGATTTCAACTTTCAAAGGGAAATTTAATCTATGTAACGCATATAACACCATTGAAGGCTGTAATTTTGTTTAAAATGCTGCTTTTATGTAGCTTAGGCATCCAGATTGCAAACTACATGAGAAATTTGAATAATTAGATGGTTTAATGTCTTCTTTCTGTAGCTCAAACTTTCATTTTGATTTTTTCCTTCGTTTGTTACAGTAACATATGTAACAGGCTGTCAGAGACTAACGCCCCGGAGCACAGAGTGCAAACATCTCTTAAAAGATGCGGCTTGAAATTTTCTTCAAGATAGGATATGTCTGCAAAATTCCCTATGGGGGGGGAGCAGGACCTTTTTTAGCTCGAAGTCTAGTAAGACTGGTTTTCTTCCTATGTTTTTAAAGTATTTTATTCGCTTCAGTGCCTTTTGGGAAAACCAATATGCTATACTTAGTAGTCACATGTTTGTTCATCCCATTGTAGGTCAATCCATTAAAACTGGCAAATCAAACGGCCTTATACCTTGTACATGCAAGTTGAGCAATAAAACACAAATTGATGCACTAGGCAGACGACAAGCAACACCATCTCGAAACACCCTCGCCCCCTCTCAAAATATAGTCTGCTGAACTGGGCAAAAGTAGATCTAGGTCAGGTTGTAAAAATAGAAAATTACTCAGCCAGGTATTGGAAAAATAATATACCCAATACACAGGTATACTTACGTCAGGTAGAAACGAAAATAAATGGACCAAGTCACAAGAAAAAAGGTTTAATCCGTATGCTAGCAAATAATATCGCCGACCAGACTGCGCATATGCTCAGTTTGATCGAAGCATTATTTGTTCGCTGACCTGAATCTAAATGCATTACAGCCATACTTACCGAGTCCCAAATATCCGATTTCTTGTCTAAATTGCTGGAGTACATTATTCCTGGGCACATACCTTGAATATGACGTGACTCGAGCGAACAATGATGTGTATTAGCCTAATTTATTTGAATTTCTGCTTAGATTTTGTTGTGCCACGTAGATTTCCAAAGAAGCATAATAAAAGCTGAATCGACGGTAGCAATAGTACACACTGCAGTTTAATATAGTATGAGACGGATGGTGCTTAAAGCTTTAAGTTTAATTCCAATTATGATGGAGAATTCAGAAATGTTATTGAATTTTATAAGGAGGCGCTTCTTTGCAGGTAAGTTGTATAATAGGTGGTATCATTTACGTACTCGGCTACTATTCGCTGGTTCGAGCCTCAGCGGTAGACTGGTTCTCTCCCTTTAATAGCTTGTCAGCATATTAAGACAGGTAACTACTAGCCTCCATTGCGCCTACGTATCGCATACACACTAACGTCATGAGTGACGTGTATTGGGAAATACCCTTGACATAAGTGCATTTTTTAAACAAGCCGTTTTGTCAAGTTTAATTTGTTCTGGGAGCTTATATTTTTTTCTTTTACTTAATTATCAAATTAAAATAACTGAAAAAATACTGAAGTTTGTGTTGAAAAATCTTTTCCAGAGCATGCGCAGTCGGATGAGTATGATTCTCTACAGCGGAACAATTGTGTTGTATCCTTGAGCCAGACACTTTAGCGTAACTGCTTAGACTGGTTCTCTCTCTTTATAACTTGTCAGCCTATTAAGACAGGTAACTACTAACCGCTATTGCGCCTACGTATAGCATACACACTGACGTCATGAGTGACGTGGTATTGGAAAATACCCTTGACATAAAGTGCATTTTTTAAACAAGCCGTTTTATTAAGTTTATTTTGTTCTGGGAGTTATATATTATTTTCTTTTACTTAATTATCAAATTATAGCAACTGAAAAACAAACAAACTGAAGTTTGTGTTGAAAAATCTTTTCTGGAGCATGCGCAGTCGCATGAGTAGGATTCTCTACTCGTAAATATAGACGTTACCAGTCGTTATATGCGTAACGGAAGTAGAGCTTTATCAACGAGGGGAACCAATCTACGTAACTGCTTAGAAATGGTTCACCCAAGGAAACGAAAACAAAAATGACTTGAAGTATCGACTCAAACAAGTATTAGCTTTTCAAAAAAGCTGGCGGTCGCTTAGCCCTATCATTGTATGTATTCTTGCCCACTGCATGCTTCCATTTTGAACTTCTAGAGCTTGTCCATGTAGATTAATTCTAAGCTCTGGTTATTAACATCTGAACTGTGATTTGTTACCATTTAACACATGCTTCCAGTGAGTTGTTGCTTGATCTTTTGAAAGCACCCGGCTTAATCATGGTATGTTATGGTAATGTATCTAGCATACGACACATTTATGGAAAATCATTTGACAACACTAGACAGCACATTTTTCTTAAAACTAATGCCAGAAAATCAAGGTCACAGTGGTCGCCTAACTGTATATGTACAGACTCCGTGACCCCAAGATGTGTTCACAAATAAAATTTGGGATTCCTAGGATGTATGCTCATGACACGATTTTTCTAGATCTGATGGCAGTGGTAAAGGTGCGTGACGCTCCATGACCCTAAATGCATTAAGACACGAATTTTGGCATTCCTACCTAAAATAATATAGGAGATATACTCCGCATATGATATGAACACTCAAACACTTAGGACACTAAGGACAGGCAGTTTTATTACTATATGCCTCCCTTTGGGGGCATAAAACCTGTTTGTCATAACCGTCATAAGACAGTGACCGAATTCATAGTAATTCTATGTGATCAGATGTGGGTGACAACCACAGAAATACGTTTACTGATGTGAAGTTCGCTTGCACTCTTTGCCAATCAAGGACTTTTGACTTTGGGACGTTTAACTTTCGCCAGCTTTTTTGAAAAGCTAATACTTAATGCGTTTATATAAGCGCCTGGGCAAATTGACGTCTTCTATAGGTAGCCCTACAGATTTCACGGACAGTTTACTTCGCGCTGTAGGTCAACCCACGATATTTGGTACCCCACTCGTTGTTCGGCAGCTAATGAAATATAGCCTGAGCACGGCATAAAGCTTCGGTCAAAACCTGAATTTGATGTGTTTTGAATGATGTTTATATAAGCGGCCGGCCACGGCCGACCGCAATTATCGCAGACTGGATAAGGATATTTTAACATTGTCCAAACACTGGCATGCGTAAAAGTTTCGTTTGGCGGACAAGGTTATGCCGAGCATCAGTCAGGCGGGTAATGGTCAGTGAATATAAATGCTCATAAATCTTAAACCACATGGTATATTTCGATCAAATTTTGCATAATTATTTCTTAATATTCATTTTAACATTGTTCAGACACATGTATGCAAAACGGTGACGACGCCCTTTGCCTAGCATCATTTAGGCCCGTCGAGGTATTTTAGTGAAAATGCTCATAACTTCGAACGGCATGTTATATATGTATTTTGATCAAAGTTTTCATACTTATCCTTAACACTGGTATAATATATTTTTTTTGAATCTTGAACAATAGCCGAGAATCTGACGCTGTGTAAAGTGGTGTTTTTGTTTTAACTCTGGGTGTCAGCTGATCAGAACCGATTGAAAAATCTTACCAGATGACTTTATAATGAACCTTTGCGTGATGTGTTTTTGAATTGGGACCAATGGCTCGAGAGAATATGGCATTTTAAGATATTTCTTATCCACAGTTCTGGCAGCCAACTTGTTTGCCGGAGCAAAATCATTTAGGCAATTTTGTTAGAGGGCATTATGGGGAACATTTCTGCGAAATTATTTTGCATTTGTACCAGTGTTGTTTGATGTAACCTTTGTTTCGCATTTCATTTCATTTTGTAGAAATACCGACCCTACAAGTCTCTTTAGCTGAAATTTACTCATATACCATGATTTTAAACTCAAATATGATATTTTGGACCCCTACACTAGAATATCTTAAAATTCTTTCACTCCAAAATTCAAACTATCCCTTTCTCAACTAGTCAAAGCAAGAAAGAAAACTAATACGAATCTCAGGCGAAATGTATGAGAACCGCAACTACAACATATCCCCAATGATGCTCTCGCTTTCTTCTGTCTCGGCACAGTCAGATCAGTAAAAACTGATTAAACTTTAAAATATTGTTTCTAAGATATACGTTCACCACGGGTCGTGCACATTACGACCAGTTGATTTTATAGTTTATTGTTGCTCTCATTGTGTGTGGGAGTTTTATGTTTGTTCCTTGTTATGCTATACAGTACTTAGTATAAATTCTAGTTTTGCACTCATTCCGCTAGATTGCTTTACAGTGAGCCACTTTAGTTACGCACCATTTTTTCAGGGCCTACATTTTTTGACAAAAATGCTGGGATCAAACATTCTCTATGATAATTTATTTATTGACATTTTATCTGTTTGATAACATCGAAAAAAAATTATTGGAATCACTCATGCGAATCATTCTGCCACGCAAAGGCAATTTTGACAAATTTTGAAAAATGCACGTGCAAGCGGAACGTCTATATTTTCTTTTTTTGTTTTGTGCTAGGCCTAATCCATGGCGATCGTTGTGACAGAAAAACACCAAAAACAATTTATTTATTCAAGTAAAACCCCTTTTTTCGGTCGTTGAATTTAGTAACACCGTTACTTTTTGAAGAAATGCTCGTTTTAACGTCATATTAACGTCAGTTACAATAATCAAACTGGGTTTTCTTTGCAAATTATTTTGTAATGAGTCACTTGTGGACATAGAAGTATCAAAACACTTAAACATCTTATCACTGACACGTCTTATAGCCTTGGTAGTAGTGACGTCATCACTAACGTCAATACCATGACACCAATAAATCTATTAATTTTTTTACGAAAATAAACGGCGGATACATGGTTGTTTTAAATGAAATCATAAAAGAAGCGTTTGGATAACTAGTTTTCTCAGAATCATACGAAATTTTAACTAACTTAAAAAATGTACTAAAAACAACTTTTTTCAAACCTTGGTCAGCTGGGAACCAAAATAGTAAAACATTAAAAAAAAACTATGAAGTTAACAATCACATACCATTCTTAGATATTGCCAAGAATAAATTGGCTCTTATATCTGGCATTGCAGAAATTCGACCCTGAAAAAAGTGCATTGTGATCTGAGTTTCATTCGAGATAATGTAATGTGAAATGGTGATTTGAGGGTAGTGCACTTTAAAATCCATTTCCTCCTTCGTTTCTGATCTGATCACAATGAAATTTCAATGGCTAATGCAAATATAGATGCGCTTTACTTTGGCAGGCTCCGAATAAAAATATCACATATCTTTTCCGAGAAATTTTACTTTTT
Organism: Loripinus fragilis; assembly: GCA_964019695.1. Classification (NCBI taxonomy): domain Eukaryota; kingdom Metazoa; phylum Mollusca; class Bivalvia; order Lucinida; family Lucinidae; genus Loripinus; species Loripinus fragilis. The sequence goes on along the minus strand of OZ026514.1, from coordinate 136,776,063 downwards.
ATAAGTGGTGCGTAACTAAAGTGGCTCACTGTATTTTACCTGTCTTCTTGCTGTCATGCGACTGTTAGTGTTCCGTGTCTCTTCCTCACGGTGGTCTGCAGTATGTGATTGTGGTATTTCACTTTTAAATCTGAAACTGCGCTTACAAATATATTCTATGCTAAAAAATAGTTGACGCCACAACAATTATAATGTGCATGCTATTTCATGAGCACCACAAATAATCACATATACGACTGTGAATGTTTTCACATGCCATGGCAAAGTCTGATAATTTCAAAAAGACCGTAGCTGAATTTCACAACCGACCATTGACACAAAACATCTCAAACCACATTGTCCACCATGTTAAAAACGGGATACTTCTAATTCAGTTAGCGTCTTTGCATGCTAGGTAATTTTGCATGCTTTTTTGAAGTCTGCTCAGTTTCTCTAAATTAGTATTTCAAAACATAATCCAGAATACCACCAGAATGTCAAATAGTTACTAAGTTCATGTTGTCGGTCTGATCTGGTTCTAAACTGAAGCCAAGGACACAACTCGCCACCTGCGCGGAAAAAGTTAATCTCGTCCGATACGTTGGCAAGATAGATGCATGTATGAAATGGTACAAAATCTTGAGCTCACGAGAAAAAAAAGGCATTCGAGGTCGTCATTTCTAAAACAGTGAATTCAGCATCCAAACTATGTACAGCTGCTCGGTACATGTACATGTAGGATATTCCACATATTCTATATACATCCGCTGAGGTACATGTACATGTAGGATATTCCACATAAGAGAGAAATCATCGGTGCAGCAGTCAATGTTTAATGGAAGAATCTCATATTTTAATGTGTCCTAGACAGTAAGGGTAAAATTTATAAGGACAACGGGAACGACTTTCTTTGCCGCCATAAATCGGAGACTCTAAAGCATGTGAAATTACGAGCAAATGTTATTGTATCAACAAGCGTAGACAACGGATGGACTCTGCAATTCAGCGTCCGGCAACTTTAAACTGCAGAGCTTAGTGGCTCAGTGGTAGAGTGCTTGACTCGAGACCGAAGGGCCGCGGGTTCGAGACTCACCGACGTCACTGCGTTGTGGTCCTTGAGCAAGACGCATCTATCCTAGCTTAGTACTGTGTCAACCCAGGAAGACTCATCCCTATATAATTGAAAGATGGTTGATGGGACGTAAAGAATCAAATCAAACAAACAAAATCAAAGCAGACGAATAGACCGTACCGACGTACATGTACATGTTGTATGTAAAGTTATCCTGCGTATTCTGAGAAAATCCCCCAATATCTTAACCAGAGCATGAAATATAGCGATTGTGTTTTTGTGGTCAATAATTCCTGTTACCCCAAAATGTCTTGTTTACTCGGAGGTTGTTATATGTAACCCAGGGCAGAATATTGGTCTTATATTATGATGTTTTCTTATAGCTCAAAGCACATGAAATAGTGGCTGAAATATTTTTAATTCCCAGAAACATGTCATTTGCAGTTTTGTGGTCATCACTCTTAATTCACATTAGGTTCAGTGACGATATATACAGCAGAGTATTCTATAAATACAGCCTTTTCATAATGCACTAAAGCATATGAGACAAATATCTGCGTATAAGTTTGCTTGGTAAAAATTAAAAAGTTGACCGCAAATGCACAATACACTGCACCCATAAAGTCAGTGTAAGGTGTACGCGTAAGGTGTCAGCCTGTGGGTAAAAATGTCTATTATCAACACCCAAAGTTTACTTAAAAGCTTTGATTTATTATATTGACCAAACCGGTATACTATACAACACTTCGAACAGCAAAACTTTTATAATCATGCGGCCAAGGTTGTCCAATGTTTTACAGCTGTGTTAGTTAACAGATTAAAATATGTGTGAGGTTCCCTGTTATTAGCAGCGATGGTTGTGTTAGTTTTCAGAATAAGATGCTTTGTGACAAGCAGGAAAAAATCACAAAATTACTTACATTTAAGATATTGTTTGGTGAGTTTCCGTCTATAGATTAGTCCATTATGCCAATTAAACCCAGTCACTATTTTCAAATTACTTACAATGTAAGTTGCATGGAAGCAAACATTGCAGTTCCTATTGAGAGGTCGCCTTCTATGGCATCTCATATGGGTCTACATTGTTTTTAATGCATCATTTGTGTAACAAAAGGTTTAAAATATTTGATATTTCACATTTCGTTGCAAATAAAAGCAATTCACAGGGAGGAAATTATATCTGTAATTACTAGTAGCAATTTCTAACCTATAGCTCCTTAAGTCTAAATCTATACTGGGTTTTCCAATCAAACCCCTGTTTATTAACACTTTTAGGTCCAGAAACCCCTAACCTGGTACTTTGGCAGACAGTGAAGACCCAGATGAAATGCTACTCAATGCGGCATTTCACCAGGGTTAGACAAATCAGTCTTCAGAGAAAGAAATACGCTATTTTCCGGATATTATTACCTGAGAGCCCTCATTATATATAATTGAGTATCCTGACTTTACTGTATCAAACTTTATGGAAAATTCCATTGGTCATAATGGGGTTGAACAGGATAGGGCTTTACATTCGGCAAGGGATAATAAGTTACTCAAATGTTTGCTCGAATTTGTAGAGTTAAACATGACTGTAACCATCTAAGCACTTTCTTAATGTAGTCTTCAGCATGCTACAATATGAAAATGACATACAAATTTCAATTTATTCCTCATTCCACAGGCACTCCACAGTATAGGGTTAATGGACAGCATACGTATGGACAGCCAGCTTACCAGCACGAAGCCTACGGTGAACCAGGCTATCACCACCAGGCGTACGGGCAGCCACCTCCTTATGGACATCCACCACCACAATATGCTCAGCCACCGCCATATAGTCAGCAACATCCAGGTGCGTATACTAAATTACGATCTATCGAGGGTTTAATGCATGTCTTACTATAAAATTTGCCTTGCAGATTTACTAAATGCCTTGTAGTTTTGCCAAACGTCTTGGAAGTTTACTAAAGAGCTACGCATATTAGAGGGGCATATTAGGCCAAAAAATAAAAGTTGATTTTCGCACATGTCTTCTATTTGTTTGATTAATGTAAAAGGGTGGTCATATTCTGTTGCCACAGTAATGGTAAAATTGACAACTGGATTATTACCATTTGGAACATTTAATCACAGTTCCGTTTGTACTGAATTGCGCTGCCTTGATATAGCATACCATTATAACTGACCTTGTTGTTTCAATAAATTTCAATCCGTTGTAGTTTTACCGATGTAGATATATGGTCTTCTTTACTATATATAAAATGACCTTGTAAAAATATACCCACTTGCTTTTTTATACCATCGGAAGCCATTCGAAAAACAGTGTAAACACGTAAAAACTGAGCATCGCTACGTAAAAATCCTGCTATTGTTCTATGCGAACAAAAAAGGTACAGGCCAGCCTTTCTTATTAGCTCTCTGGATAGTATGATGGCTAAACCGGCTACCTTATAAATTTTACGATGTTTGATAGTCTCTGTAGCTTAGCAGACTGTTTTGAGCATGAACCGTGGTCGCCAACATTGAAGAAAGCGAGAAGAGGCCCAAACCCTGGTAGCCCAAAATATTCAATCAGAACTATTCAATGAATCTGAAGAAATGATGAGCCTGTGGTTGGGGCGCGTGGGAAGAAACATTGGTTGAAACTCTAGCCGCAACTTTTCATAAGAAACTGCAGCATTTTGCAGAATGCTTGCGAGGTGCATCAGAGATGACATTCATTGAGTTTCAATCAGCGATTCCAAATGTTATAAAATAAAAAAAATGACAGAAACTTTGACACTCAAGAATTTTCAGTCATTAAGTTGCGCCGAAAATATTATACGAACTATGTGCATGTTTAGCACGAATGTTGTTTTGAGCCTTTTGTTAGATATGACTTTTAAACCTTAAAGCGCCAAGAAAAAATTCATCTGAAAATGTCGTCTGCTGAAGTCGTCTGCTGCAAAAAGTTGCCTAACATAACTGACAAATTAAGTATAGAAGCAAACAGCGTGGACCCAGAAAAGACTGCTCATATAGGAGCAGTCTGATCTGGGTCCACATTGTTTGCCATAGAGGCTTCTTAATCATTTCAGCAGACGAGAAAAGCAGACGACTTTTGTTGCAAGTTAAGTGCTTTTTTTACCAGGTATGCCAAATACAGCACAGCCAAGTGCGCCACCGGAACCTGACTGGGTTGATCGACCAGAGGGTATACCTGGTTGTCCCCCAGGTCTAGAGTATCTTCTACACGTAGATCAATTACTAGTTAAACAACAAGTAGAAATATTTGAAGGTAAGACTTTCATGAGGGTCTGGATGGGGGTCTGGTATTCACTATTCATTAAAAATTTAGCCCATTATTCATCTCATTAAAATTTTGGGTTATTCATTAAAATAAGACCAATTATTCATTAAAAGAAAGAAAGGTGGCAAAGAAATCTGATTATTCACCACTATTCATTAATTTTTTCTTCAATTCATTAACAAATAGGATTATTCATTAATTTTTAGGCCCTCATTATTCACTATTCATTATTTTTTGGGCTCATTATTCACTATTCATTATAAAAAAGGCCATTATTCACTTATCATTATACCCAATCCAGACCCTCTTTCATGGAAGTTCGTTATATCAAGGTCTAGAAGAAGTCATCTTGAATGTTGGCGCTACAAGTAACTTTATATCCGTTATGTCATATGTTAGTGCACTAATCAGCAATGCTGATAGTGATCCAACATGCCAGATTGTACATTTGACCTCTTGGCTCTCGTTTGTGAGTTATCACTTTCCCATTGGTGTCCTTGGTCAGGTGTGGTGCTTGATTGTATCGATTCCTGATCTTTGCCCTCTTTCTTTCTTTGACTCATGTTGTTTTATTTTTTGAACTCAGATTGAACAATATCTAAGAAATTGATAAAACTAACTAGTGCATGGGCGGATCCAGAGGGCGGGGGGGGGGGGGAGGGACAGGAGGTCGGGACCTCCTCCCCTCCCCCCCCCCCCCCCTTAAAATAGAAAAAATATAGGGTTTCTTTTCAATTCTAGTCCGGATCCCTTGAAATTACAAAACACCAAGGCAGCATTTGATTTTGGGCCATCATCGGCCCGCCAGCGAAGCGCCATTGATGATGGCCCATTTATAGTGGTATTTTGGATCCTCTTTCCCCTCATCAACTAAAATGACAAAAAAATCAAATTTGCACCCCCTCTGACAAAACTTTCTGGATCCGCACATGTAGTGAAAATGTATGAACCAGGAAACGATACAATATCAGGCCATTGACTACTTATTTTAGCAAGAGGAAAAAACACGAGGACATAATAGAATAGCAGTATCAACATAATAATCCGAAAGTTAGAGATACCTTATATTCTTTAACTTTAAGGATATATAAATTATAAATTATAAGTGATAAAAATATTTGTTTTAACTGTGAGTTTGTCACTGTCCCATTGATACCCTTGGTCAGTTGTGGTATTTGATTGTATCGATTCCTGATCTTTGCGTCCTTACTTACTTGCGAATTTAGATATATATAGCTCAAGTGTATAAGGTAGAAGAGTGGACATAGATTAATTCGTTTTCTTCTCTTTGTTGACAGTACTAACAGGCTGGGAGACCAAGAATAGATATAAAATTACCAACAGCATGGATCAGCAAGTCTACTTTGCATCAGAAGGTATGTTCCAAATTATCTAAATAGAAAAATATTTGTACACAGTACAACAATTCACTAACTCAGATTCTACAAAATCTCGGAGTAATCGCTCAAGTTGGGAAGGAATTTGTACATATTTTACATCAGTCCAATGACTCTGGTTTTTATAAATCTCGAAGTAATTGCTCAAATTGTAGTAATTTTGAGATGAAATGGGTTCCAAAGACAGGGCATATATCTATATCTGAGACCATTTCCTTCTTGGCTATACTTCAGTCTCAGTGAAATACTTATATCAAGTACTATTTGCACGAGTTTGTATTTTGATGAGAAATAAGAATTATTTTGGGCAATGTATTTTTACAGACCAATTTCCTTCTGATAATTCCAATTAAACGGACATTTAATGGTTCAGCAGCTCCAATAATCTGCAGAGAGATATGGGTGTCCAAATGGTTTGGATTCTGGATTTCTGTTATCAATAATAATAATAGCTATGTGTGAATAGTTTAAAATATGGAGAAAGAAGAAATCACATAGTACCTATAATGTTATCCCCTAAATCTACCGTCTGCATAAACACCATAACCTTTTATTTTCATGTACTGTAAATTCGGATATTTTCGCGAGGGTTTATTTTCGCGAAACTTCGCATATGCGAAGTTTCGTGAAAATAAAATCCTCTCGAAATGGCCAAATTATTCTGTCATTTACTGATGAAGGTAAATCATGTCATAATCGCGAATTTTTACGTCGCAAATATGTATTTTAACGCTATTCGCGAAAATAAAATTCTCGCGAAAATTTCCGAATTTACAGTTTGTCTCCAATTGCTCATAGAAAGAGATGGTCTATTTCAGAATCTGATTCGTTTTCAAGACAATGTTGTAAGTCACAGAGAGGATTTGTTATGCATATAACAGACAATGCAAACCAGGTAAGATCCAGACAAGAAAGGGAGTTTCCCCGCACTTTCATTTAATGCTCTTATTATTCCAATCCTCAGGGAAAGGACTGACCTCTTGGCTCTCTTTTGGGGTGTCTAACTGTGAGTTTGTCACTTTCCCATTGATATCTTGGGTCAGGTGTGGTGCTTGAATGTATCGATTCCTGATCTTTGCACCCTTACTTACTTTAAGTAAATATAGTTTAATTTGGTTTGATTTTCCCTTGTCATGATATATTGCATAAGTAAGGAAGACTCCACGCGAAAATCTAGGGCGAAGATTTTGCCAGTAAAATTAATTGTAGTCCCCAGGTGGATTCGACTGCTGTCCGTCCAAAGGTGGCGATTCTGTTATTTTTGATTCGTTGTTCATTGTTGCTGAGGGTTTTGTATTGGGTCCTTGTTAAATATATAACTTGGCAATGCATTATTCAGTGGCATGTCTAGTTTTGCAATCATCTCCACGAGGAAGAAAGAGCTTGCAGGTTTACTTTCATAATTATTGTGTTCTTATTGTCATATGGCTGTAAGTGTTCTGTCTCTCTTCCTCACGGTGTCGTGGGTTGGTCTGTGGTCTGAGATTGTGTCATATGACCTCATATCCTGGTCGTACTCACTTGCTGTTTACAATGTTTTATTTATACTAACAATGGCATTCGGGAATGTCCGACACAATTCGAGAATCGAATCATGGCTCGGGTGTATGTAAGAACCATTAAGCGTAGTACCATGTACCAAAAAGCTCCTTTTTGTTAGCCGGAACTGGCGTATGGAAAATTAGGTCTGTAGCATGTCAGTTCAGCTCTTTTAAAATCAATTCTGATTATCCAAAAAGTTTAATCAGCAGAATAAATTAAGCTTATCGTTGGTTCGTTTACAAAACCTCGTATGTGCACTTTTTTTTGCCAAACCCTGTTTTTAGCATGGCGCCAATAACGACAGTCTGGCGCACCAGGTCACAAAACCTTGTATGCAATAGCCAATGGAAAGCTGTTGTTTTGTGACGTTCCAAAAGCTCGTACCTCAATTAGCCAAACCTACCTGTTCTAAAACGTAAATTTGATAAGACAAAAAAGCAAGTAAGCTAGATTGGTTCCCCTCGTTGATAAAACTCCTCTTCCGCTACGCATATAACGACTGGTAACGCCTACCTACTCATCCGAATGCGCATGCTCCAGAAAAGATTTTTCAACACAAACTTCAGTATTTTTTCAGTTGCTATAATTTGATAATTAAGTAAAAGAAAAAAATATAAAAATTCCTAGAATAAAATAAACTTAATAAAACGGCTTGTTTAAAAATACACTGTAATGTCAAGGGTATTTTCCAATATCACGTCACTCATGACGTCAGTGTGTATGCTATACGTAGGCGCAATGGCGACTGGTAGTTACCTGTCTTAATATGCTGACAAGCTATTAAAGGGTGGGAACCAGTCTAGCAAGTAAGCTTTATCTGGTTTATTACTGTGAGGGTTCCAAAGGGTGTCTATGGATACTTGTTTCTCAGATTATTTATGAAAATACTACAGATACTAGAATTTGTAAACAATGTAGTATTTTACGAGATTTTGTCCCTATAAATAGAACTATCCATACAAGTAACGTGGATACACCAAATTCAGCTTACGCGCGCGTCTCAAAACGAACAGAATTACCCTTGATTACTTTTTATCAATTTATTAAAACACAACTAGTCTTAATTGAGTTTCGAAAACTGGCAAATGCAGTATCTGGTTACAAAATCTCGTATATTTTTTTTTAAAAAGTATCACAATATCATAGAAACATACAACTCTGCCAATATCCAGAAAGTGTTTTGTCTCTCCTGTAAAGTTTACTCAAGTGCATGTACGGGGTTTTGTAAACGAACCAAAGTTAAGTTGTTGTTTTTTTTCAATAAAATATTGCTATATCAAAAAAAACATAAACTTCATTTAAGCCGTTTGATTTGCTGTAATAACACTTGTTATTGTGTTAACATGGTTTCCGTGACGTCAGCGTCACATTACATAACGTCAGCGTCATATTATCACCCGCGTTTTTAAAGTAGATCCTCGATGTTAATCAGTGTTCTGATTCCATGGGATTTCGCGGAATTGGCCGAGGCAGTTCCGATTGTAAGAATGGGTGTTTTAGGCTGGTACTCCTCAGCAGAATTCTTCGAGAGAAAGAGACAAATAAAGAGCTAACATTAGAGCCACTGAACTGACTTAAAATGATCAAATAATCTAACGTATGGCGTAAACATTTTCGTGAAAGAGTTGTATAAGCTAGATAAACTATGGTAAGAGTTGTAAGCCAATTTCACCTCAGCAAGAGCTTATGCAAGAGGGTATACACATGTAGTTAGAGATGTAAGATGGTATTCCTGTCCAAAACATGCAAGTATAACCAGGAAAAGCCACAAACACAGGCCACATACAAACTCGTGGCACCAAGCGGTCTATATATTAGTCTATATATTAGAAAATATGCAAAAGCAAACACATATTTTAAGCAATAATACATTAATGTAAAGCAAACAGCTGTTTCTCCTCCGTTGAGATAGATGATCGTCAAACTAGGATGTCTGCAAAACTAGATTACAAAAGGAAGTGAGTATCATCAGGAAATACCACTCTCACATACTGCAGGCCACCCCAAGGCACCGTAGAACACTAACAGTCACAAGACATCAGAAAGACAATTACAGTAAAGCAACCTTCTCTCTCTTCCTCGTCAAGATGAGTGCAAAATTAGAAAGACACTAAGTACTGCATAACAAAACAAGGACCGCACACAGACACCCCAACAAACAATGGGAGCAACTATAAATACTGACTCAACAATAGAACCACCGCCTTGGAACGGACAGCAGCCCAAGCCATTGGGGGCTTCAATGCATTTTACTGATACCAAATATTCGCACTAGATCCGCCTAAACCACTAGTTGAAGCACAGGTTTGACTGTAAAAGGGCAAAGGCTCGCTTTCTTCCCATACATATTAAACGCATTTACAACACTTCATTCTTGATCAAATCCAATAGTGATTTCATGAAAATCTGACATTCCTTTCTTTAGAGTACATTTGCTTAACGAAGGATAAACGAATGCAATATAGGCCCATGTGATTAGAATCGAAGCAAAAGTCGAACAAGTTATATGCAAGCTCCGTTTTTGGACTTGAACTTGTCAATAACAAATGGCATAGTTTCTTCTAAAATTTATGATAAACGGGATGATTTTAATTTTGAAATAGTAAATTTTCCATTTCTTGATGGAGATGTTCCTCGCTCTCCTTCCTATGGTGTATATATTTCTCAGCTTATTCGTTTTGCTAGAGTGTGCTCTAATGTTGATGACTTCAACAACAGAAACTTTTTTTTAACTGCTAAATTATTAAAACAAGGTTATAGATTTCATAAAATTCGAAAAGCATTTTCTAAATTCTACTACAGACACTCAGAGTTAATTGTTAAATACAACATTGGGTTAAAAACTCTTCTGCAACAAGGCATATCAGAACCGATATTTTATGGTGATTTAGTCTATAAATTCAAACGAATTGTTGGAAAACCTAATTTTAGTGATCAATTCAAAAAGATAGTAAAGCGTTATATAAGGGTTGGATATAATTTGGATATCATGCGACAGTCTGCATGCCTAGTTTTCAACCCAATCACGGTTTATAGCTATGGTTTCCTCTTTAACTGCACGACGGTGGGTCAGGCCTCAGACTCTATGACGGCTGTGACGTAAAGCTTTAATCGGTGGGTTGGTGCCTGATGCTTATCTGTAGCTGGACCCACCGTGGCTCAACTTGAGGTTTTCTTTAGCTCTGACTATCTGTGAGTCATGAGCCCTTTTCTTTGTTTCATCATGGAGTGCTAATTTGATTAGAGTGTTTTCCATGATGATACATTGCATTAGTTAGATGGCCTCCATGCGAGCTGAACATATCTTGTACTTCAACAACAGCAGAATCTAGGGCGAAGATTTGGTACCAGTAAAATGCATTTAAGCCCCCCGGTGGCTTAAGCTGCTGTCCGTTCTAAGGCGGTGGTTATGTTGTTGTTGACTTTTTGTTTATTGTTACTCCCATTAAGGGAATCTGTAATTGTTCTATGTTTTGTTGTACGTTACTTTATGTCCATTCTAGTATTGCAATCATCTTGATGGGGTAGAGAGAGCTGATTGCTTTGCTTAATTTGTCTTCCTGGTGTCTTGTGATGGTTGAGCAGCTCTTCCTCGCGGTGCCACGGGGTTGTCTGCAGTTTGTGATAGTGGGATTTCCTGATCATACTCACTTACTATTTTTGCTATGAGTATTGATAATTTATTTCTATTTTTACAGGAAGTGATACGAGTGTCCCGAGAGTACAAGGGTTGTGCTGGTTGTTGTTGGTGTGCCTTTGCAGACTGTTGTGCCCACGAGATTACAATTGAAGCTCCAGTTGGACAAGTGGTGGGATATGTAAGACAGAAGTATGTAACATAAACAATTTTATCATATAGCGTTGCGACTGGGAGTGAAATAACGCAGTGCAATAAAATCGATAAACCACTAGTGGTTTACAGATTTTCGGGAAACGTTGTGACGTCCATAACAACGTTGCATACATAATGACACAATTATAACGTATATTAAGGCAGAAATGACATTTCAAAGTAATCTTAATGTCAAATGATAAAAAGAATCTAACATTCGTGCTCTTGTATTATTGATTGTATTAAACTCGTTGCAAAAAAAAAGAGATATAAGGCTTGACAAGCCCCGCATTTTATCTCTTTTCCCCAACTCATTTAATTAATCCAATAAAACATGAACACTCATGTAAGATCCTCAATGACTTTGATATGAATATACTTTGTGATTTATATTATTGGTATACGTAATGAAATTATCTTCATTTTTGCATTACCTAACATGGTAATGCCTTTTAAACTATTCATTTTCTGGTGTTGGTGTGATTCACAAGAATACAGACTAAGTCTTACCTTAACTCTTTTTAAAACGCTAAATATCCAAATGCATTGTGTTTTGGTTTTCAATAATGAGCTTTTACCTTGAAGGGGAGTGTCTTGCATGTATTGAACTCGAATTCCTAGTAGCGTCCTTAGTGTTTTCTCCTACCTCAAGAGTACCATGTTTTAAAAAAATGCAACTCAATGGTAGACGTTTAAACGCTACATGGCTTACTAAATTTACGTTAAACAACGATACATGGCCCAGCATATGGAATTTTGGTGACTTTTTGCATATGCGCAAAGCATCCATTAAACGCCCATTTTGATGTATCCAGTGGGGATAGTGGTGTTAATGTTGGTACTAGTCTTCATTTACATCCAAACTCTCATGTGCTGGGTCATATTTTAAAAGGAAATTATATGCATGATGGTTTACATTTTCCTTTTTTGTAGACAGAGTTGTATGGAGCCAAGATATTCAATCATGAACGCTGAACACATAGAAATACTGAACATAGCTGGACCAGTGTGTGTGTGCGCAGATCCACGTGGATGGGACAGAGAGTTCAAGGTAATTAAGCTCCAAATGCTAAAAGTATGTAAACTGCTCAATCACCAGTTGGATATATTTATCTCTGTTCTTGCTATCAACGACTTTTGTCATGGGCTTATAACCTTTGCAAACAGTTCGGGTTCAAACCATTTGACATTCTGATAGTGTTCCTGAAAGAACTGTTTGAAAAAGTGAATTTGATAAAAGTCAGCTGACGAGGACAAAAGCATGAAAAATTACCAAGAATGCAAAGAGTTAAAAACAAGTGAATATGGAATATGACAAGGAATTGCTACAACCGCATCAAAGGCATACAAATGTACAAAGATGCACAGATACTTATAAAAAAGCAAGAAACACATAAACAAAGCAACAAGCCATCTCTTTCTCGACGAGGTGATTGGCAAACCAGAAAGGTCACAAAGAAATAAAATTGCCAACTGGGACCACAAAGCACAATCAGAAGTGTGCCAGATTGTTTGCTCTTACTGATATGGGGTGAAAATGGATTGTTCTTTGGAGATAAACAGTTCAACCTTTGAAATTACTGTCTTTCTCAGTTTGGAACAAGTTGTTTTAGAGGCATTTGGAATTCAATTATCACCCAGCGATCTTATCCCTTTCTTGACTGATACCTCACGAAAGGGCGCATTGACAAACTGTGTAGACTCAGATTGCTTTGAATACGAGCAAATTCAGAGACATGAGTGTTATGTGTTTTTGAAATTTAATCTGGGTCCCAAAAGAAGATAATGGAACACCTGTGTAATTGCATTCAATTGAAAACACATGCCAGAAATGGTTGAGTTAACCTTTGCTCATCCCCCTGTTGCTCGGATTTGCAATATTTACAAATACACAAACTCGAGCCTCAATGACTGACAAATTCAATTAAAACCAAGACATGTAGCACATTTCAGTACCTGTCCACCAAGCACATAAAAATATGCCACTATTGGTCCACAATGGCCAAATGGCGTAAGACTGGTGGGCCAAGTGGCCCGAGGAGATGGTATGCTGGCTCTGTGTCATATTTGTGTATGGCATAGGTATTTTCATCATACAATATTTTTAAATGTTATTATTATCTTATTAAAGGTATATTCCCATGACAGACGACATCAGGTTGGAAAAATCAGCAAACAGTGGGGTGGGCTTATGAAAGAAATGTTCACAAACGCAGATAATTTTGGTGTTTCATGTAAGTAAAGGGCTAGACCTGTTTACGAACTAAGTTGTTATAGTGCTTTTAATTCTTGTAAAATATTTAGAACATGATAACATAGGTTCAAATACTATAGAAACTAGCTCCATGGGAAGGATCTTTGGGACAGACTTAAACCTTTAACACGCTTTTAGAATCAGAAAACAGTTTATGTAGTTTAGGATTATATTTGTAATTTCACTTGACTTTTTCCCTGCCTGCAGATAAGGTAGGAATTCAAATTCTGACCACCTCAACCTTACTCGCCTTTAACCCTTTGTATTTAGGAAACCCCTAAACAAGTTTTTTTTTTGCAAACAGTGAAGACCCAGATGAAATGCAGCTCAGGGTCTACGCTGTTTGTAAAGGTAAAATAAGATCTTCAGACAAAATAATACAATATTTTTTTTAAAAAAGTAAAACCTGACACCCCTAGATATGTACAATGGACTATCCAAAGTTTATTGTACAAACCAGAAGGAAGGATCCATTACCATACAAAGGGATAAGTGGTTAAGTCTGCAGCATATGTTTGTCATAGCCCATTTGGTTGTGCCTGTATTTTCAATTAAATGTCTCCACACTTGCATGTCACAAATGCAATGACTGGTATTAAAGCTCTGATATGGCCAAACTCTGCCAAAGTAAGAAAGATGGCAAAGATCAGGAATCGATACAATCAAGCACCACACCTGACCCAGGATACCGCTTTGGAAGTTATTAAACTTAGATTTTCCTCAAGTACTTTTAATATACCAAAATTATCAATTTAAATAGAAAACATTTTGCTCATATAAATGACGTTTTTATTGGTGCTTAAAGTATCTTTACAACAATGGTATATTTATCAATTATTTCAATGATATCAAATGCTTAGTTATTTGATTATTTGTGTCTGATAGAATCTGCCGATATTGAATGAAAATATAGTGCCATTATTGTTGAATGGGTTAACTTTTTCAGGAGTATCCTTTAATTTAAAGAATTTTGAGGCTGAATTTACATATAGAAAACCAGCGTCAAAATACTGAATAGGGATGATCATAATAGTTTATGTTTGCTTAACCATTTTTTCTTTAAATATTACTGATAGCTTTATAGCTTAAGGGTTGAATTTTTAAAGTTCAGGATTTTAGAAACATCTGACTTTCACCCATGTTGTTTTATTTGTATACAGTCCCTATAGACCTAGATGTCAGAATGAAGGCAGTAATGGTCGGAGTTGTTTTCTTAATTGTAAGTATTGATTCATGATACTCTAGATAAACAAAAAATCAGCGTAAAATTGTAAATATTTTCTTTCCCATGATTTAATTCATATGTTTTGGGTACTCATCAGAACCGTCTCATTGAGACATTTCTTTTGGGTACCCACAACATATGTTTTGTTTGAGAAATAAGAAAATTATGTTTCTGTTACGCACTCTTTACTAAAGGCCTGTATAATATTAACCCATTATATATGCAATGTGCTGATGTATATGTTCAAGTATATTTGGTGTGCATTTTCATACCACATCCTACAACAACTTATAATTAGGAAACATATTTGAGCGCACTTCCTTTTCTAGTCTGTCCAGGGCGAATTGATCACACCACTATCGTTTAATAGAAAATGACTTACCGCAGATACGGAAAACTGATGAGTCTTTGCTGTGTGCAGTACACATTTTGGTTTGTCATACTGCCACAATCCATTTTGTAAAAGTGTCATTAATCATGTTCATAGCCTAAAATGATTCTTTGTAAATACCGAACCTATAAATTTGGAAAACAATGAACTCATTTTAAATAATAAGTCGTATATGTAAATAATTTGTTTGATAAACTGTGGTATTTTATGTCTAGCATGTTATGTATGAGCCAGTGCATGAGATTTCCAACAATGTGGTATGTGCGACCTGTAAAGCCTCAGATCAGCCTGCGCATATGCGCTGTCTGATCAGAGCGTTTGCTAGTCGCTTGAATATTCTATGATTGTTAAACTACTGACTGAAGACCATTTGGAGTTTCTAAGCTCAAAAGGAGGCTGCACAGGCTCGTCTGAGTCTACGCTTGTCAAAATACCACATTGTTGGAAATCACATGTCGTGGCTCAAATGCATTTTCATTATTTCTCTCTTTTCAGGACTTCATGTTCTTTGAAAATAAGCATCAACACAAGAGGCATGACTAATTTTCAATGGACTGGACACTCTAATGAGACAGTCTTGAAGGATAATAATGTGCTAAGGTCACTAGTTTGTGTACGCTCACATGTCCAGCGCTTTCAATGTCAACGGTTGTTTCATTTTACTGTGAAGGAACGACGTTAGCAAAGCTCTGTGCAAGAGAGTATAGTTTGGGATAACCAGTGCACCACAGTGGCAGTGGAGGAGAATGGTGTAAAGTTAACCACTAATAATAACTATCATATTGGTTGTCTATTGTTTCCTACCACCAAACGTACTTTGGAGGGGGAATCCAATTCCATAGCCCAGCTGTAACATCTTGCCAAAAGCATGTTGTTCAACTTTGTCAGATGCTACCATAACCAACAGGAAGTGACTCCATTTCTAAATTGGACAAAGAAATGTTATTTATAGCACAAATCAACAATTGGTCAGATAGGTCCTTTGGCCTTTTACAGGTTTCTTTAGAATTAAATAGTTTGTTTTCCATTTTGTTATTGTTACAGGAGTCAATAAATATGATTAAACTATTAACAGTTTGTATCGAAAATAATTTGTTCTAGAAAACATACTCATAAATGTATAAACTCGACCATAATTAGACTACCAGCGAAACAACATTCAAGTTAAACTGTTGAGCAAAAAGAAGACGAAGATTTATGATAGCTGTGATAAGCTGGTTAGTCTCATTTCCACTTAAATAAGTAAATGAGTATGACCAGGAAATGCCACAATCACACACTGCAGACCAACCCATAGAGGCAAAGAAAGATAACAGCCACATGGCATCAAGAAGACAAGAAAAGAAAAGCAACCAGCTCTCTCTTCTCCAACGAGATTGTTACAAAACTTGAAAAGACACAAGGTACGGCACAACAAAACATGGACCAAACACAAAAACCACAAACAATGGGAGCAACAATAAACAATGAATTCAAAACAGCATAACCAACGCCTTAGAACGGACAACAGTCGAAGTCACAGGGGCTTAAATTTATTTAACTGGACAAATCTTTATCCTACGTTATGCTGTTGTATTAACATAAACATAGTTTGGCGTCCTCACTAATGCAATGCATCATCACAGGGAAACAACCAAATCAATTAACATACTGTGACGAAACAAAGCAAGGGGATCCCATCTTGCAGACTGTCAGAGCTAAAGAAAACCCTCAGTTGAGCCACTGTGGACCCAATCACAGACAAACATCATGCACTGACCCACAGATTACTTTTTACTTCAGTCGTAATTGAGACTGAGGCCTGGTCCAGCGTCGTGCAATTAAAGAGCATAGTGGAGCGGCTAACATCAAAATGTCACCAAAATATTTCACTAGTGGATAAAAGCATGAAACTTAACACAAATGATTGTCAGATCATACTGTTTCAAAAATCATCGTTGGTCATCGTGATTTACGCCATTTTCAAAATGGCCACGGCTAAAACAAAATGTCGGCATTTTAACACTGCCTAGCATCATGTATTGTTCATTTGCAGTCATATTTATCATTGTTTAGCTGTTTATGGATATAGTTTGGCATACCTTAGCTTTGTTCAAGCTATTTTTATCATTCTGCTTTTAAATAAAGACTAAATTACTTTATTATAACGTAATTTAGATCCGAAACACGTTAAGTTTCAAGGTGTGAGCTTGATTAAAGAATATGATGCGTACACTACCATTGCATAACCATGATAACAGTGCAATTTATTGCTGTGATGCTCGGCATGAGATTCAGTGTTGGCTTTGTTTTATTTAAAAAATAAAGTCTCGCAGGAACGACCCTATACAAGTTTATGATGTTTTTCATTGTCAATTTCTTTTGCTCAGGTATTCAGTCTTATTTAGTGTTGAGTCCTTATATTTGCTTTATCTCTTGTTATATCTCGATTAATATGTTCTAGGAGATAATGCATTGATAAGTTAGGGTCTTTCATGCAAACCAAATAACTATGTGTCTTGATCCACATCTGAATTAAGGGTGAGGTTGGCGCGCCGTAAAACCAGTTTAAGCCCTACAGTAAAATATTTTACTGACTGTTCCAAGGCGGTACTTCTTTTGTGGATCTTTTATGTTTTTTCTGTCTTGTGTTTGCTATGCCTTTGTGTGCGTCTGTTTATTTGTGCCGTGTGGTCACCTGCTGGGAAAGGGCTGACCTCTTGGCTCTCGTTTTTGGTGTCTAACTGTGAGTTTGTCACTTTCCCATTGATATCCTGGGTCAGGTGTGGTACTTGATTGTATCAATTCCTGACCTTTGCACCCTTCCTTCTTTTTATTTTCAATCATATAGACTGTCGCATAATGTCCATGCTATACCCCACTCTTTTATAATGCTTGATGAGGTTGGCGCCGTAAAACCAGTTTAAGCCCTCCAGAAAATATCAGTTCCAAGGCGGTACTTCTTTTGTGGATCTTTTATGGGGTTTTTCTGTCTTATGTTTGCTATGCCTTTGTGTGCGTCTGTTTATATGTGCCGTGTGGTCACCTGCTGGGAAAGGGCTGACCTCTTGGCTCTCGTTTGTGGTGTCTAACTGTGAGTTTGTCACTTTCACATTGGTATCCTGGGTCAGATGTGCTACTTGATTGTATCGATTCCTGATCTTTGCACCCTTACTTACTTAACTGACCATAAACAAAGGCTTTCCTTTTGAAGTTATAAAACAAATCGCCCAAAAAAGACTGGCTCTGAAATGCCTCGCAGCTGAAGAGTTTTCAAGCCAACATTGTATTTAATGATCAAATCTGAGTGTCATCAGTAAAATTTAGAATATGCTTTATGAAGTTTATGATATTGATAGCCCTGTTTCAGCAATATAGCTGCCAAAACTTGTTTCTGTTGTTATAGTCACTTACATTTGAACATGCTCTTACAAGACGAAATAGCTGCAAATATATACAGCATGCGTTGGACAGCGAGGATCATCTCAATCCAGAAATGGGAAATGAACTATTTCAAAATTGAAAACATCTTGTTTATCGTAAAGATTAGATGAAACTATGTCATTAGTTATGGACAAGTCAGAGTCAAAAAGGGGGGATTCAGTATCAGACAGGTTCAGATGGGGATATCTGACTTGTCATTTGTTCAAAATAAGGATTAGTCATCTTGAAGTAGAGTTATCCTTTGGAATAAAATACAAATACAAACGTTTATTTTATAATCTAAGCCACTTGTTCATATTACAAAATAATCATACTACATACAAACAAGGAGTGATAAAATATAATTACTTTCGCAACATAAACACTGTTCTCAATTTCTCAGTATTTGCACTGGAAAACCAATTTAGGATACGGTTTTTAACCAATAGTTCGCGCATAGATCACTAGTAAATAACAACAGTAACCATTGCGTTACAGGCGAGGCACATCAGTGCAAGAGGCGTCAAGAAGGCATGCAATATTTTACAGATGAATAATTTGACAACACAATGCTGTAAATATGTCATTCAGCAAACCACTGCATTATAATGTATGGCAAATAATGATGAGCATATTTGTCAAGCACAAGTAGGTTAGTACCCGTATTCGAATATCGTCTCTTCAGATGGCAAGTACTGTAAATGATATAGAACCAACTGTTCAGATTAAGTGTTTACAATAGTAAGTTGCACAAAAATAAATCTTATATCATATTTATATGACTGTTTTGTCAATACCTACATAAAATGCCCTACAAAGATCATTGGGATTGTAAGCAATAAGTTGCCATATCCCACTCAATAACAATGATTATGATGTTCACTGAAACTGCCTCTTTGAGGTACTTCCAATGTGCTTCCACAAATCATGTTATGAGTCATTTTGCTGGTTGGTCCATCACTACCAACAAAAATGGGATTCAGTGTGCTCTTATAGCATCTAGAAAGTAAGTAAGGAGGCAAAGATCAGAAATCGAAACAATCAAGTACCACACCTGACCCAGGACACCACTAGAAGTTTTTTTCTATATGTAAATGCGCTTAGTAAGTATTTAGCAATTGAGAAAATGGAAGAGACATCAGTTCTTGACATGCTAAGTAGAAATTTAGAGGTGTAGCAATATATCTAGTCCATGCAAATTTAAAGTATGTGTTTCATAGTTCTGTATAAGCTGGACATATTAGGAAAAAATGAAGCTCATCTTCAATAACATATACATTTCTCTGTAAGCATAACTTACAAAACCTTACATTTCGATCTATGTTAAGATGCTGGTTTCAATCATTAGCGCATGACCAGAACATCTAAAAGTAACTTATATTTTTTCTATACAAAAAAGGTAAATCTATTTGCAGATAGCTTTCTAGTTTGAGTGCTAGCTTAAATGATTTATAATAAATTTATTTAGGAGAGTCTTCGACCTGCGAGTGCAACTGTTGGATTACATAATTTTCATCCTATGCCTAAATGCATTAACAAATAGAACTCTGCCTAAATGCATTAACAAATAGATGTTTTAATTTCTACAAGGCCATTTATATATTCAGGTGACATCTTGTTTATAATTTTGAAACCCTCACATGCCATTTGCTTTATCCTACGAACATGTAAAGGTTTGATGTGTTTGATGATTTGAGCAGGTCATTGAGACTTGATGTATGGTCATTATTTATGAATCTCAATGCCATCTCTTGGACTTTTCTGAGTTTGTTTGTGCTTCATGCACTACAAAAATGTCATGCAAGGGAACAGTAGCAAAAATTGAAAGCTATAAAAGAGTTATTTATAGGTTTTCCTTGCTTTGTTCAAAGTCCATCCAAACGTTTTAAAACTGCTAAATGTTTAGAAGCTTTTCTGCAAATTTCAGAAACATGGACAACAAATTTAAGCATATAGTCAATATTGATACCTAACAAGGTAACATTATCATCACATTTGATATTTGCTTGGCCAATTTGAAAAAAAAAATCGATATTGTCATTAGTCTTTTTACTGATATAAATGGCCTGGAATTTGTCAGGGGTTGCTTCATTAAATTTAGGTCAAACCATGATATGAGAAATATACTCTCTTGTTCTAAAACTGATTTGAGGTGTATAAGGTCTTTATGTATAAAAGAGAGAGTATTGTCATCTGCATGATTTTATAAAATACTTTGAACAAAAAATAAAATATGTCATTTATGAAAACATTGAATAAGAGAGGTCCCAAGATGGAGCCTTGGGGGATCCCTTTAAAAAGCTTTTCCCATGAGCTGGTATGTGGTCCAAGTTTAATGCTGAGACCTGTCACTTTTAACTGTCCAAGAGTTTGAGCGCCTCCTTCAAAAGCCAATAAGCCTTTAACTTTGCAATCAAAAGCCCACAGGGAGACAGTCGAACCCCAGGGGGGGGACTCTCGTTTTTTCTTCATACGTAGGCTCGGACCCAGCATCTACCCTTCACCGTCAAAAATATCAGGAATTTCAAGCACCCCCAAAAATGTTTGAAATTTTAGCAACCCCAAAAAATACTCCCCATTCTGTACCTTGACCTTAAGAAAAGACTCTAAAATGCATAGAAATGACTCCTTAATATAGACCAATTTTGTGATGACCCCCAAAAATATCCACAAAATCTTCATACCCCGAAAAGATATTTATTTTTCTGAAAACCCAGAAAAATATTGAAATTCAAAATTTTGAACCCCAAAAAATGACCCGAGCCTACGTGTGTATGCAAATATCAATGTACCCCCCCCCACCCCCCCCCCCCGGGAGTCAACCGCCTTGGACAGATCCATCAAAATTGCTGCAATACATTCACGGTTGTCCAAACCCTTGCACCAGTCTTCTAGTAGTCTCAGCAGAGTAGACACTGACAACCAAAACCTTTTCTGAATGCTGCTAAGAAATGGTTTAAACTTGAGTCAAGATACTCGGAAAATGATCAAGCATATTTCTATCAAAAGTAAGTAATGGTGCAAAGATCAGGAATCGATACAATCAAGTACCACACCTGACCCAGGATACCAATGGGAAAGTGACAAACTCACAGAAGACACCACAAACGAGAGCCAAGAGGTCAGCCCTTTCCCAGCAGGTGACCACAAAGCACATATAAACAGACGCACACAAAACATAGCAAACACAAGACAGAACAAAAACATAAAAGATCCACAAAAGAAGTACCGCCTTGGAACGGTCAGTAAAATATTTTACTGGAAAGCTTTTTGAAATGATAGGTAATACGCTAACAGGGCATAAGTGAGTCTTTTTTCTTAAACAGATATAATACTTAAGCCTGTTTCAGCCCTAAAGGGAATTTTCCATAATTGTAAGTGATTTTATAAGGTTTGAGATTGTACTACTAACTGTTGAAACATATGCCTTAAAGCTGCATAGACTGTAACTTTTGATATTCTAATTTTGGAATTAGAGTTTCTTTTTTTCAAGAAAACAGTAAAAAATACTCAAATTCAGGTAAGCATTTTACCATTTTCATAAATTTTAACAAATTATATCTATCAAAACAACAGCATTTATGTTAAAAATCAACTGTCTAGAATTATTGGAGGGACGTAAATAATTCCTAACAAGAGAAAATCACCTGTTTTTATTAGATAATTCACTGTTCCATGGAGCTTTCAGCTGTACTGAACATATTTTTTGTGAAAACATAACTTAATTCTATTTTTACAAATGATTTAAAAAGAAAATATTTTTTTTTCAAAAATGTTCATAGTTACAGATCTAGTCTCTTTAAGAGTCTTTGCAGAGATATTGTCAACCCTTGTTGACTTCTAAATGTTTAAGTTTGAAATAACTTTGCGTACATATGTTTCGGTGGTTGGTTTAAAAGAAAACTGACTTTCTGATTAATTTGATGGGTAATTCTCCATTATTTTTTCAATGTTGGGTGGTTTGAGAAATCTGATTGTATTTGGGGTGAATTTACCTATATCTTTTGCGACATTTACAAAATACTTGTTAAAAATGTTGCAAACCTCCGTTTGATCCGTGACCATTTTCTCATCTTCACATACAATCACTTCGTTTCTCCATCACAGACTAGCTACAAGTCTGATACATAATACTCTTGTATTTTCAGTAAGGTTAAAAACTGTTTGGCACTTCTAGATAGCAAGTATATGGTTTACACACCTTGGCTAAAATGAATCAGGACTAGTAAACTACAGGGAATTGTGACATTTATGCATTAGCCTTAAATGGCCCAGTCATATTTTCATAACAGCAACCATCAACAACAAGTTTATCTAACGTTACTGTCAGATTAAAAACAACAGTCACAACTGCAGCATTTATTTTAATATCTCCTTGCATGCTGAGTAATTTTCAATAATTTTTGTCCCCTGCAGATTCTTATTTTAACATTACCCTTTTTTACAAATATTCTTTCAAGAATGGCATCAGAGTGTCAAAAAGCTTGGATCAAGCCCAATCCAAATAAGATGTAGGGCCTGACCAAAACCAAACTGTTTACTAAGGTTGTCCGACCAAATTCTCTAATGGCAGGCAAAGATTTAAAGTGAATGAAACTAATTATTTTTGCACACTGAAATTTTAAGTAAACAAGAATGGCATAGTTATAAAGCAATAACGAACAGTCTTTGACAAGTCTGCACCACACCAACATGTCCATGCAGTGTTAATTGCCTGAGGCTAACGAAGTAAGAAAGGATGCAAGGATCAGGAATCGATACAATCAAGTACCACACCTGACCCAGGATACCAGTGGGAAAGTGACAAACCCACAGTTAGACAACACAAACAAGAGCCAAGAGGTCAGATATGTTCTTAAAAGGGTATCCTTTGGAAGCAAAGTCTGCACCAAAGAACTGAAACTAGAGTGTGCATATTTCCTGAGCCAGACTAGCTAGTTTCTGCCATTTAGGCTTCATCAGTGACCCTCTGATAGTTTCAAAGTTCCTTTCCCAGCAGGTGACCACAAGGCACATATAAACAGACGCACACAAAGGCATAGCAAACACAAGACAGAAAAACACAAAAGATCCACACAAGAAGTACTGCCTTGGAATGGTCTGTAAAATATTTTATTGGAGGGCTTAACCCGGTTCCATGGCACCAGCCTCACCCTTAATTCAGATGTTTGTTTTTGTTTGTTTTTGTTGCTTTACGTCCCATGTCAACAGCTATGGTCATTGCGGGACGGTCAGTTCACTTAACCACACTTTTTCCTGGGCAGGCTTGAGCAAGCGGTTTACCAGTAATTTGTGCACTTAATTTCGCTTGTAACTGACAACAACCCTTCTTGAATAAATCAGCGGAAGGGAGGAGAATGACCGTAGAAATTATTTCATGATCAATCTCCACGAAAGTATGGAACCGAGCCGGGATCGAACTCGCGACCCCTGGATCTGCAGTCAGACACGCAACTGTAGCCAGACACGTTATCGACTGCGCTACGCGGCCCGGTTAATTCAGATGTGGATTAAGACACATAGATATTGGGTTTGCATGAAAAACCCCTAACGAGTCTGCATCACACCAACATGTCCATGCAGTGTTAATTTCCTGAAGCTAATTTGCCTCCATGAGGTGGTTCAAATGAATACATTGAATCTATGTTTTGGGCAAAATATAAGACAAGTATCAAACAAAGACAGTGTGTACTCATTAGAAATGTCTCTGTGAGATGGTTCTAAATCAGTAGTATCATCATTTCATGTTTTGGACAGAAATAAGAAATACATATGCAAACAAATTTGAATATTCATTTGAACTGTCTCAACTCGATGATTTTATGAGTATATCCGCAACCCATGATTCTTGTCGTAATATGAAACATCTATATTAAAACAAATACGGGATACTCATTAGAACTGCCAATAGAACTGATATTATAACTACATGTGTGAGGTGGTACCAATGAGTAAATGTGATACAGGATTTCGGCTGAGTGAAAACAATTATTGAACAAAAACAGATTTGTGGTCATTAGAACTGCCTCATCTAGAGGACAGTCTACCCCATCATAGCCCTTCTTGGATAAGAAAGGCTTGATGATGGGCCAAAAGTCCTTTGATTTTGGTCGAGCTGCACAGCGTTTGTAGAAAAAGACTCTCATAGACTGTTTCTTAATCTTTGTTACAAGAGTTCGCTGTTTCCTATAGTTGTCTCAGTTCAAAGAGGTTCTCCTTGTTTTATATTTGTTGAAAAGCATTGTGCTTTTTATAATTCTCCATTCATGTAGGATGTTTTTAGTTTTGATCTTACGGGAGTTATCTTAACGACTTATCTCCAGCTAATGGTATATAAAGCAGCAAACCACTACGCGAGCGTGAACCAATTCTTGTCAGAATGATCATAAGTAATTGAGAGAGAGAGCGAGAGAGAGAGAGAGAGAGAGAGAGATAGATAGATAGATAGATAGATAGATAGATAGATAGGACGTAATTCTATTTGTCTATCTCCATATACTGCCTCTTGCCCTCGCGGACATAAAAGACAGGGACGAGCGTCAAGCAAGAATGTTAGTAGAAATAAGAACAGATAAAAGATGTGCGTTAGAAGGATAAAAGAATATAGGTTAAAAATAGTTTTGTGAGATAAAATCAGATTAAAAACATCAACATTTGATCTCGGGCCTTGAGTGCTGCAGTCAACCAACTGCCTCCTTGAACGAGTCGATAGGCAAATACAAATGTTGGGGCAAAGCATCCCATTGGACAATAGCCAGTGGATAAACGAATACTTGTAAAAATCTTTGGATGTATGAATCTGGGTAAAGGTCATTGAGTGGCAGTGCCAGGATAATCTATTGGATTGTTGAATGTAAACTGGCAGTGGCACTGCCACAAGGCCATACACAATCTTGTAAACTAAGCATAGATGTGCGTTTGCCCGTCTTAGTTCAAGTGTCCGCCATCCTAAGGTTTGAAGCATTGCCGTGACACTTGACCGGTAATCGTAATTACTGGTGGTCCACCTGACAGCTCTGCGTTGGACTTTTTCAAGCTGGAATATTTTTTGTTTTGTATGAGGGTCCCAGATGGGGGGCAGCATATTCCAGCTGAGGGCGTACAAGTGTATTGGAGGCAGTCTCTCTGACTCTTACATTTTTGGTTTTGATGTTTCATTTTATAAAACCTAAGGTACTGTTTGCTTTGGGTGTTATGCGGTCAATGTGGAAGCTCCACGACAGGCCATTGGATATGTCAACCCCAAAGTACCTCGCACAGGAAACAAGCTCCAGGACATGGCCATGCGGTATGTATGAGAAATTTGAAGGTTTCCTAGAAGTTGTCACCTGTACCACCTGGCACTATGAGGGGTTAAATTCCATGTCCCACCGGACTCCCTGGACCCACACTGAAAGTCTGCCCAGGTCTTGTTGTAGCATGTTACTGTCATCCTTACCTCCTATTGTTAGGTAAACGGCCGTATCGTCCGCGAATAGAACGTACTTTAGAAGCCAGTTTGTCAGGCAAGTCATTGATATAGATAAGAAAATGATTGGCCCAGTACAGAGCCCTGAGGCAGACCTGATGTTTCTAGGGCCGATCCTGATTCCTCACCATCAAGGACCACAGTCTGCGAGCGATTACAAAGGAAGGCGCGGATCCAGTTGAGTGCATTGCCTCTAATTCCATACTGATGGAGTTTCCAAAGGAGCTTGGAGTGATTCACTTTGTCAAACGCCTTTGAAAAATCCATGAGCATGAGGTCAGTCTGCTTCCCAGCACTCAGGTTCCTTGTAAGGTTCTCGACTAACATGGCAAGCTGTGTTTCACATGACCTTTTTTCTCAGTCATGTCTTGCAGCTTCATAGTGCACAGTCTTGGTAGATAAATGGGACAGCTACTGGTAAATTGTACGTCGTTTGGCTGACAGACAGGCAGGAGTCATGTAGGCATGTAAGTAGAGCACTGGGCTAGGCTGGGCAGGGCAGGGTAGGGCAGGATAGGACATGGCAGGGTAGGGCAGAACCAGGCGGGGCAGGGCAGGGTGGAATGGTCGGTCGGTGTAGGCTTTTGATATATAAAATTCGAATACTTAAACTAATTCAGATGACTAACAAACTTCATGCGCGGACCCAAGAATTTTCGTCAGGGGCGGTCCAGGCCCAGGGGGGAGGGGGTTATTTTTTTCTCCATACGTAGGCTTGGGCCCAGCATCTACTGTTCACCCCAAAAAATATCAGGAATTTCAAGCAACCCCAAAAAAATATTTGAAATTTTAGCAACCCGCAAAAATATCCCCCATTCTGTACTTTGCCCTTAAGAAAAGACCCTAAAATGCATAGAAATGAACCCTAAATATAGGCCAATTTTGTGGTGACCCCCCAAAAATATCCACAAAATCTTCATAGCAAAAAAAAATATTCATTCTTCCAAAAAAAATTGAATTTCAAAATTGTGAACCCCAAAAAATAACACGAGCCTACGTATGTATAAAAAATTCAGAGTCCCCCCCCCCCCGGATCCAGGCTCAACCGACCAAAAAAAAAAAAAATAAATAAAAAAAAATAAAACCCCTCTGACAACGTTTCACAGTTTTACTTCAACTTCAACTTCAATGAGGGTACTTGTCCAAATCAGCTAGGCAGACATCATCGACAAGGGATTACAGAGTGGGTCCAATGGTTTATTTTAAGGAAAGCTATATTTTAATGTTCCAGAGGGGTCCAACATTTTCCAGGGGGTCCAACTTTTTCGATGGGGGGTGGGGTGGGGGTGGGGGTGGGGGGTCCAAATGCTAATTTCTTAAGAAACCTATGATGCATTGATAAGTTAGGGGTATTTCATGCAAACCAAATATCTATGTGTCTTGATCCACATCTGAATTAAGGGTGAGGTTGGCGCCGTTAAACCGGTTTAAGCCCTCCAGTAAAATATTTTACTGACCGTTCCAAGGCGGTACTTCGTTTGTGGATCTTTTATGTTTTTGTTCTGTCTTGTGTTTGTTATGTTTTGTGCGCGTCTGTTTATATGTGCTTCGTGGTCACCTGCTGGGAAAGGGCTGACCTCTTGGCTCTCGTTTGTGGTGTCTTCTGTGAGTTTGTCACTTTCCATTGGTATCCTTGGTCAGTTGTGGTACTTGATTGTATCGATTCCTGATCTTTGCAACCTTACTTACTATAGAACTTGTGATTTTTCCATGGGGGGTCTGTACCCCCTAACACCCTCTGGATCCGCGCATGATCTTGCACATAATCCGACATGAAAGAATTGCATTGTATATAGCTACAGAACACTGTAAATCACCAACGTTTATGACTGACCGGTCCTCGAAACGTCCTAGACAAGAGCCTTTTCTTTTCTTTACTTTTCTTCAGTATTTTCCTCCTGTTGTTTCAGAAGCACCACCCGTTAAGGTGTAAAAGTTGGATAAAAGTTTATAAAACTCAGAATATGTACAGCACCTGGTCTAAAACTCTTCTAAAACTTCAATAAAACTATATACATTTTGGGTGGAGGTTAGCAGCCATTATTCCCGTTGACTCAGAAGTTTCAGTCTTTTAAGATGTACTTTGTAGAAAAAAGTTCTTGACACCTTTTCAATGTTGTTAAGTGACTCAGACAGTCCTGGTACCAGAGGCGTAACACAATCGGGACAAATCAACACTTTCAGGATAGTATCCCAATTCTCAAAAGTACTGCACCATACACTGCCGCCTGACTGTTCCACCACTATCTGCTTCAAACATTCAACACTGGATATGCGGATATCGTGGAAGGCTGGACACCGAGTAACCATATGATAAAGATCCTCTTCTTCAAGGCAGCATAGCTGACACGTTGAATCAATAGTCTTCCCGCTGAATAGATGTCTATTTGATTGAAGAATGTACACCCCCGTAAGAATTCTAGCCTTGATTACACCCTTTCTGACCTCTGCTTCTGAATCCAAACTGCTCCACACGAGCCTCGAAAAGTAAGAGGGGGGGGGGGGACATCTGGGGAGTTTAATACATCTGGGGAGTTTTATGGAGTCCTAAGAAAAAAAAATCGAAACGTGTGTGAAAAATGACAGGTTTTGACGCAGTGGTAAGATATTGTCGGAGTATATTATGCAGTAGACATTTATACTCCAGGTGCGATTTCATCTGCATGTTTTGGGAGATTGTCCAACGTGTAAGCGGTACGAATGTTTGGTATTCTTGAGTTTAGCAGTTCAGATTTAACAAGTTTGAGCTTTCATAAGAGCAACTTAACGCCTAAGTTTAAGTTTACTTCAGCCTTCAAAAAGACGGCCAGAATACTGGGATCAATTAGGCTCATCAAAGTCCAGAACGGAAGAACAACAAAATGAATCCCATTCAATCATCCAAGGCCTGCTTGATAACTGTTCTCCCAGATCCATCATTGCGTTTACAGACGGCTCCTGTCTATCTATCTATCTTCTTATACTCAGGCGATCATGTATGATCATTTTCTGAGGTGAGTGTTTTTTAGAAATTTTGAGAAAAAAAAAAAAGAAAAAAAAAAGAAAGCTTCTGGCTGAGTCATCTAAATGAGTGCCCTGAACTCCTCTGTGGTCTCAGCTGCGACCACAGATGGAGCCAGACTATTCCAATGAGGATTAGTCCTTGGGAAAAAAGAATACTTCAGGGCATCACTATAGTATAAGTCTGGGGCCTGCAATACTGTGAGTTGTGTGATGACCTGGTAGATCTTGTACTCTGAGACGGGGTCAAGTACTTGTCTTTATCAATAGACATTGTCCCACAATGAATCTTGTGGAAGTAAAGCAGAGAGGACTGATCCCTCCGGGCCTCCAGAGTTGGCCATTGCAGCTCATCGAGCATTTCTCCAACACTACTAGTGTTGCGCCATCTCCTGCAGGTCAAGCGGGCTGCCGTCCTCTGTACCTTCTCCACTTGTTGAATCTGAGTTTTACAATAAGGGCTCCAAATGGGGGCTGCATACTCCAATTTAGGGTGTACCAAAGTTTTGTATGCAACCTCCTTAGTACTCCTAGGTGCGAAAGCCAAGTTCCTTCGAAGGAAACCTAAAGTCTTAGTTGCTTTAAACGAGATATCAGAGATATGTTGACCCCAATGCATGTTCTCTGTGATTGTTTTACCAAGATATTTCGCGGACTGAACGTTTTCCAAAGTTTGCTGATGCAGAGTGTAGTCATGAATGATTTGTTTGTGTGAGTAATGCAGAGTCACTCTCATAGACTGACATTTGGCAACATTGAACTTAATTGGCAACATTGAACTGTCAATCTAATCCTGGACCTTGTGGGGCCGACTCCTGCATCTTCATGCCATACCAAGATAATCCCATCTGCTTGAAGAAACCTGTATCTGGACACAGTTCTATCCTCCTTGGAGAGCTTGTTGCTATTCTCATAACCATAGACTATGTAGCCGAGGAAAGCTGCAAGATGGACAGTTCTGAGGTGCATATCTTTTCGAACAGCCAATCTGCAATAGGGATCTTACAGTTAGGGCGGCAGCCAACACAGCATAAACACACAGTAGCTGAAATAAGTCTAGACAAAAGAAATAATAAGAAAAAAGGAAATAAGTTGGTGGTCAACTTCCATTTTGTTGGCATTCATATATCGCGCATTCCCGCGACGACCATCACCACATGTCTCGCCTTTTGCGAGTTGGTGCCCTAGATTCAGAAACATTACAACACACAAATAAAAGATTACAAACAAATATTTAACCATCAGAACCTCGGCCACAAATCAATGATAAAATTGATGTGAAAATAGTAATTTTTTCCCTAAAAATTTCGTTTGTTTACGGTAAAGCTTCTCACCCCTTGGTCAGAATGCATCCGAAAAAAGATCGATCGAATCAGCGGAAACGGGTCAAAATGATAAACCAATAATCAAAATTCTATCGCTCAGAACTGCGACGCAGTTGTAGGATAACTACCTCTGTTAGCAAGTCTGCTAATCTCAAGTGTGGTCGCGCATTTGAGCGATAATTTTTATCGCGTGTTTCCGAGATTCCCCAGACCTGTTTACTCCTACGTTTTTTGCGTATTTTCTATGCTTTTTGGGCTCCAAAATACGCACTACGGATCACTACTACAGAACTACGCACACGAGAAAGTCCCAATTTTTAGCTAAGCTTTCATCCATTTTGATGTTAACTTTGTCTGCACTGACCCGTAACCGCATGATTGTGATTGTAAACAAACAAGCAGATTAGTCACGCTGTGTAAGCAAGTAAGTGCCAATTAACCCTTGGCTGCTCAGGTATAACATAAAGGCTTTGTTATTGAAGAACACTTAATTTAAGTAGCATTTGATTGCATGTTGTAATTGTAATATGTTTTCGCGACCTTTTTATACCGTCGCTAGCATGGAGTGTATGTTATTTACAAAGTAATGAAACTGATCTAATAGTAAATCTGATAAAATATGTCATACATATATCATATAAATGTTCTTCTTTCCAGTATTATAAATCAAACAAATGCAAATTTAGCTTTAAACCCAAAGCAAGCTAGAGAGTCACACCACACTGTCACAGGGGATATATGGATCACAGATGATGCATTTGACGTATGTATCTTTTTCATATTTATCTAAGGTTAATTTAGGGGGAAAGATTGTGCATTGGATACGGACACTTAGTCAAGTAAGTAATGGTGCAAAGATCAGGAATCGATACAATCAAGTACCACACCTGACCCAGGATACCAATGGGAAAGTGACAAACTCACAGAAGACACCACAAACAAGAGCCAAGAGGTCAGCCCTTTCCCAGCAGGTGACCACAAAGCACATATAAACAGACGCGCACAAAACATAGCAAACACAAGACAGAACAAAAACATAAAAGATCCACAAAAGAAGTACCGCCTTGGAACGGTCAGTAAAATATTTTACTGGAGGGCTTAAACCGGTTTAATGGCGCCAACCTCACCCTTAATTCAGATGTGGATCAAGACACATAGATATTTGGTTTGCATGAAAGACCCCTAACTTATCAATGCATCATCTCCTAAAACATATAAATCAAGATATAACAAGGAGATAAAGCAAGGATAAGGACTCAACAGTAAATTAAACTGAATACCGGAGCAAAAGAAATCCAACAGGTAAACCCCGGTGGGCCCGACAAACAGCCAAAGCATCAGGCCCCTACCATCTCATCAATAGATAAGTCTTTAAGTCGGAACCATCATAGAGTCTGAAGTCCGACCCACCGGCGTGCAATTAAAGAGGAAAGCAAAGTTGCCAACCGTGATTGGGTTGACTACCAAGCATGCAGTCTGTTGCAATACATTAATGTTATAGCCAATCTTTTTATAATGGGAAATTATTTTAATGAACTGCGCTGAAAAATTATTAGAGCCAACAATCTTCTTCAACTTATACACCAAGTCACCATAGAAATCAGGTTCCGAAAGTCCTTGGCGCAAGAGAGATTTAAGTCCAACTTGGAATTTAGAAATCAAATCATAGTAACGTCTATAAAATTTTGAAAATGTTTTGCGACGTTTATGATACCGATAGCCTTGTTTAAGAAGTTTCTGAGTTAACAATTTATTGCGAGTGTTGAAGTCAGCAACATAGCTAGATGCTCTAGCAAAACGAATGAGTTGAGAGATATAGACTCCATAGGATGTAGAACGAGGAACATCACCATCTAAAAATGGGAAATTGACAATTTCAAAATCAAAGTCGTCACGTTTGTCATAAATTTTGGTAGAAACAATATCATTAGAAATTGACAAATGCAAGTCTAAAAATGCGGCTTCGGTATCAGAGGCATTGGCTTTATTAAGTTGGAGCTCTGAAGGGTATATTTGACTAACCATATTGTCAAAATAAACATTATTAATATTTAAAATATCGTCCAAATATCTGGAAGTAGTGTTAAATGCATCAATAACATCAGCCTGCTTATCATCAGAAAGAGACATCATAAAGTCCCTTTCATAACAAAACAGGAATAAATCTGCAACCAGGGGAGCACAATTAGTGCCCATAGGAATCCCAACAACTTGTCTATAGAGCTTGGTGCCAAATCGAATAAAAATGTTGTCCAACAAAAAGGTCAGCGCATCGCATACATTTTGACACGACCATGCATGATATTTTTTAGGTTTTTCTGAAGTAAAAAATGCATTTCTGTCACTACATGCAAGGTAAGGAGAGCCTTCTCTCTGGAAGGTACTTTCAATAAGATCAATAAGTTTATCTTTAATTAAATTATGAGGTAAAGTAGTGTAAAGAGTAGAAAAATCATAAGTAGACAAACTGGTCGCATTGAAATCTCTAGCTTTAAGTTTATCTAAAATTTCACCTGAATTTTTAATCGACCAAAATAGGTTTTTACCAGATCTCTCATATACCTTTTCACAATATTTGATAACATGTTTTTTAACAGCTGTAAGACACGAGGTTAACAATTTAGAAAGTTCTGTTGTTGTACAAGAACTAGAATTTGCAATAAATCTTGCTTTATAGGGTTTTTTATGGAGTTTAGGTAACCAGTACAACGTAGGAACTTTGTCTTGATTTTCTTTAGCTTTGACACCAAAATGTAGGGCTGTATGACAACCATGCCCATCAACAATCACCCTTTCACTTAAAGAAGGCTGCAGTTTATAGGCATTAGTGTCAACAAGCTCACGCTTAAGAGTATTAATATAATACAATCGTCAAACAACTACAACATTGTTAGCAGCTTTATCTGCTGGAACCAAAACATAGTTCATATGAAAATCCTGGATACCTCGTTTAAGATGACTAAAAGAAGATTTAGGTTTAGGGGGCAAAAGATGTGTATTACGAGAGTAAAATGAAATACGAGTATCAATAATTTTAAAAATGTTAATCTTCCATTCCTTCAAAGCATCAGGTTCAACATTTTCCCGTTTGCACCAACGATTACTGAAGTCATTTAAAGAAGCAGCGATCTCTCTACGACATTTAGAGAAATCAATATTAGAGGGAAATCTATATTTAGGACCTTTAGAAATGATATTGCGAACTCTAGCGTCAGGAATGACATTTAGATTACCTGTAATAACATGCCCTGCAGAGGGATATAAATAATTTGAATTTTTACAATCTCAGGAGGCAGGAGTATTGGAATCTATATCTAAATCATTTACAATTTTATTAACGTTAAATATCGTAGACCTTATTGGTTTGTTATATTTATAACAAATGATAGGAGTTTCAGAATTATTAAAGTAATAAGGTGGGCGTGGTGCATTGGCTCATTACGACTCATTTAGTCGTAATGAGCCAATGCACCACGCCCACCTTTTCCCTGTACTTCTGTCTTGCCCATATCTTTAAACAGGCCTGTGTAATGTGACGAAGAAAATGCAAAATACAGTGGAACCTATGCCCAATTTTTTCTTAATGTTGGACTTTGTTGTTTTTTGACCAGGGTAGCGTTTTTGACCAGGGTAGCTGATCAAAAGTGCTCTTCAGCTATTTTTTTATTATCCCCTCCCCAACCCCTACATTATTTTGATGGCACGTATGATGGACTACACATAAGTACTCAAAACTACACTTAACAACATCCTTGAGTACACATACGCGACTTTCAATGTAAACAGGTCTGGGTTTACGTTGTTTTTACCAATGTTTCTCTCACATACCTGTACCAGTCCTTCCAGAGTTCTCACTAGGATTTTGAAAATAGGATTCATTATCATAGAATCCATCCCTGGAAAAAGTTGGAGTCAAAATTGAAAAATTGGAGTTTGAAGTGGAAAAGTTGGAGTTTTTAGTTTTAGCCGAAATATGAAAAGTTTTATTTACGGATGTAATGTCTTTTATCCTGCAAATTGGCAATTTCAAAATCCTTGTGAGGACTATAGTAATCTTACCTATCCTATAGGTATAAGGCCGCTAGGCTATGGTAATTCTGCGCTTCTTTGTAGTTTTATCGTCTTGACGTCTATCTCCTCGCATGGCCCTAGCTAGTCTCGTTTTCTACCACGAGATGTTGTCCTTTTATAGCTCCATCCCATTCGGAATACCTCGAATACCGAGCTGGACATAACCGGTGCAAGCCGACTGGAATAGAATAGAACGGAGCCTACGCCACACTCCTCCCCTCTTTATTTGAAGGCTCTGGGACACATCTTTGTGCTAGCATTCTTCATTATCCGCACCAATGCTGGGGAAGATCTCCATTCTGCATTATCGGCCCCAATGATGGGGAAGATATTCTGTCCATTTACGGCCACATCCACAATGCTATGGTCATGTTAGCCGGTCAGTTAATCCTCCTGCACTATTCCTGGGCAAGCTACCAGCAGATAACCAGTACTCAAGTGCAAAGCTGTCTACAGTAACTGACAACTGTCACCTCTACGCTGACATCTGATAAAGTCGACTCGCATTGCGCAAGGCATACTCTAAGACTTGCTTCCAGGTCTGGCCTCTGATCTTGGCAACCATATCTGCAACCATCCCAATCAAGGCAGGTGATGAGTGGGCTCTTCCACCAATCCTGAAGTAGGGAGCATCTGTCTCCAACAGCAGTTTCTCTTCCTGAAGCTGTCTCAGGGCCTCCTTATTGTCATGGCTGAAATGTTGTACCATTCCTGTGAAACCGAAGTGGGTGTTAGGGAATACTCGTTGCCACTGGTTCTTGGTATCACGATTTCCTCCAAAGCAGTGAAGGTGGATCTTTTGCTCCCGTGGGACCACTCCTTTCAACTGATATAGGAGCTGTTTGTATGTGCCTTCTGGTTGACCAGACATCATTCCTCTAGCGTGAAGAACAAGGACATGCGAGGGCTGAAGGTGCTCCAGAACTCTGTCCAATACGGCATGCTGCTTGGGCCACATGGATGGATCCACAGTATAGTCCAACCCGACCTCTCCCATCGCTCCAACCTCTGGCATCGACAAACAACGCTGGAAAGCTGGGAAAGCTGCCTCTGTACTTGAATCCAGATACTATGGATGCAGTCCGATCGCTATCTTGTATCCTGCTTGGGTGAGATGTTGTACCTCCTCGCTTGACGGATATGTCTCAGGATCACAAAATATGATGACTCCTCCGGTTAACTTGAATCGGAATTGCCTATCAGGACGGACGTGCTTACAAAGGTCTTCAACAGAAGCTCTTGGTTTTCCTAGAGCGGCCCTTGACCTATCCAGGTGGAAATGGCTGCCAATTCCCTCCGGTAGGTCCTCTTCTTCCTCCTTCCATGTAGAGCTGGGCGGGTGCCTGGTGATAAGATCTTGCCTGTCACGCTCAGACAAGCAGGCAACTATGACTAACAAAATCCTCCAGTGCAGAAGAGATGCCGGTGTCCCAGTTAATCTTGCCCCCTGGACAGGTTGCCCCCCGGGGGGCAAGCCAACCGCGGTTGCCTTGCCCCCCGGGGGGCAAGCTGTCCCGGGATATCTTGCCCCCCACCCTGGTTATCTTCACCCCCGGGGGGCAAGCTGTCCAGGCCGGTTTATCTTGCCCCCCGCCCAACACAAGTAAAAATAAATACATGTTATTTTGTTATTTTTCTGTATCATTTTAAGGAATTAAGATCCTCCATAAGTCATAAAGTAAGAAATTGGTGCCTGTGGGGTTAATATTGGTAAAACCTTAACATCATCTTGAATAAAAATATCAAGATTAAGTGATTTTAAGCTTAATTATTTTGCTAATACTACTTATTTTAAACTATCTGAATGTGATGATGTATCAATTATAAACATAATTCAAATCAAATTTAGCTGTTTTCTTTGTAGCATTGTTCTGTATGCTTAGTTGCAGGGGTGGGGGGTAAGCTGTCCAGGCCAGTTTATCTTGCCCCCCACCCACCTGGGCATCAAAGTAAAAGTATTGTGCCTATACTACTTATTTTAAACTATCTGAATGTAAAGCTGTATCAATCTAAAACATAATTCAAGTCAAATTCAGCTGATTTCTTTGTCGGATTGTTCTGTATACTTAGTTGCAGGGATGGGGGGTAAGCTGTCCAGGCCAGTTTATCTTGCCCCCCCCCCCCCACTCACTTGGGTATCAAAGTAAAATTATTTTGCTAATTCTACTTATTTTAATCTATCTGATTGTGAAGATGTATCAATCTAAAACATAATTCAAGTCAAATTCAGCTGATTTCTTTGTCGGATTGTTCTGTATGCTTAGTTGCATGGGTGGGGGGTAAGCTGTCCAGGCCAGTTTATCTTGCCCCCCACCCACCTAAGTATCAAAGTAAAAGTATTGTGCCTATTCTTCTTATTTTAAACTATCTGAATGTGAAGATGTATCAATAATAAACATAATTCAAGTCAAATTCAGCTGTTTTCTTTGTCAGATTGTTCTGTATGCTTAGTTGCAGGGGTGGGGGGTAAGCTGTCCAGGCCAGTTTATCTTGCCCCCCACCCACTTGGGTATCAAAGTAAAATTATTTTGCTAATTCTACTAATTTTAAACTATTTGAATGTGAAGATGTATCAATTATAAACCTAATTCAAGTGAAATTCAGCTGTTTTCTTTGTCAGATTGTTCCGGATACTTAGTTACAGGGGTGGGGGGTAAGCTGTCCAGGCCAGTTTATCAGGCCCCCCCCCCCACCCACTTGGGTATCAAAGTAAAATTATTTTGCTAAGTTTTCTCATTTTAAACTATCTGAATGTGAAGATGTATCAATTATAAACATAATTCAAGTCAAATTCAGCTGTTTTCTTTGTCGGATTGTTCCGTATACTTAGTTACAGGGGTGGGGGGTAAGCTGTCCAGGCCAGTTTATCTTGCCCCCCACCCACCTAAGTATCAAAGTAAAAGTATTGTGCCTATTCTTCTTATTTTAAACTATCTGAATGTGAAGATGTATCAATAATAAACATAATTCAAGTCAAATTCAGCTGTTTTCTTTGTCAGATTGTTCTGTATGCTTATTTGCAGGGGAGGGGGGTAAGCTGTCCAGGCCAGTTTATCTTGCCCCCCACCCACTTGGGTATCAAAGTAAAATTATTTTGCTAATTCTACTAATTTTAAACTATTTGAATGTGAAGATGTATCAATTATAAACCTAATTCAAGTGAAATTCAGCTGTTTTCTTTGTCGGATTGTTCCGTATACTTAGTTACAGGGGTGGGGGGTAAGCTGTCCAGGCCAGTTTATCAGGCCCCCCCCCCACCCACTTGGGTATCAAAGTAAAATTATTTTGCTAAGTTTTCTCATTTTAAACTATCTGAATGTGAAGATGTATCAATTATAAACATAATTCAAGTCAAATTCAGCTGTTTTCTTTGTTGGATTGTTCCGTATGCTTAGTTACAGGGGTGGGGGGTAAGCTGTCCAGGCCAGTTTATCTTGCCCCCCACCCACTTGGGTATCAAAGTAAAATTATTTTGCTAATTTTACTTATTTTAATCTATCTGATTGTGAAGATGTATCAATCTAAAACATAATTCAAGTCAAATTCAGCTGATTTCTTTGTCGAATAGTTCCGTATACTTAGTTACAGGGGTGGGGGGGTAAGCTGTCCAGGCCAGTTTGTCTTGAGCCCCACCCACCTGAGTATCAAAGTAAAATTTTTTTGCTAAGTTTTCTCATTTTAAACTATCTGAATGTGAAGATGTATCAATTATAAACATAATTCAAGTTAAATTTAGCTGTTTTCTTTGTAGCATTATTCTGTATGCTTAGTTGCAGGGGTGGGGGGGGGGGGGGGTAAGCTGTCCAGGCCAGTTTATGGACAGCTTACCCCCCACCCATGCAACTAAGCATACAGAACAATCCGACAAAGAAAACAGCTGAATTTCACTTGAATTAGGTTTATAATTGATACATCATCACATTCAGATAGTTTAAAATGAGAAATCTTAGCAAAATAATTTTACTTTGATACTCAGGTGGGTGGGGGTCAAGATAAACTGGCCTGGACAGCTTACCCCCCACCCTTGTAACTAAATATACGGAACAATCCGACAAAGAAAACAGCTGAATTTCATTTGAATTATGTTTATAATTGATACATCATCACATTCAGAAAGTTTAAATGAGAAAACTTAGCAAAATAATTTTACTTTGATACTCAGGTGGGTGGGGGTCAAGATAAACTGGCCTGGACAGCTTACCCCCCACCCCTGTAACTAAGTATAGGGAACAATCTGACAAAGAAAACAGCTGAATTTGACTTGAATTATGTTTATAATTGATACATCATCACATTCAGATAGTTAAAAATAAGTAAAATTAGCAAAATAATTTTACTTTGATACCCAAGTGTAAGAAGAATAGGCACAATACTTTTACTTTGATACTCAGGTGGGTGGGGGGCAAGATAAACTGGCCTGGACAGCTTACCCCCCACCCATGCAACTAAGCATACAGAACAATCCGACAAAGAAAACAGCTGAATTTGACTTGAATTATGTTTTAAATTGATACATCTTCACATTCAGATAGTTTAAAATAAGTAGAATTAGCAAAATAATTTTACTTTGATACTCAGGTGGGTGGGGGGCAAGATAAACTGGCCTGGACAGCTTACCCCCCACCCATGCAACTAAGTATAGGGAACAATCTGACAAAGAAAACAGCTGAATTTGACTTGAATTATGTTTATAATTGATACATCATCACATTCAGATAGTTAAAAATAAGTAAAATTAGCAAAATAATTTTACTTTGATACCCAAGTGTAAGAAGAATAGGCACAATACTTTTACTTTGATACTCAGGTGGGTGGGGGGCAAGATAAACTGGCCTGGACAGCTTACCCCCCACCCATGCAACTAAGCATACAGAACAATCCGACAAAGAAAACAGCTGAATTTGACTTGAATTATGTTTTAAATTGATACATCTTCACATTCAGATAGTTTAAAATAAGTAGAATTAGCAAAATAATTTTACTTTGATACTCAGGTGGGTGGGGGGCAAGATAAACTGGCCTGGACAGCTTACCCCCCACCCATGCAACTAAGCATACAGAACAATCCGACAAAGAAAACAGCTGAATTTGACTTGAATTATGTTTATAATTGATACATTATCACATTCAGATAGTTAAAATGAGAAAACTTAGCAAAATAATTTTACTTTGATACCCAAGTGGGTGGGGGGCAAGATAAACTGGCCTGGACAGCTTACCCCTTATCTCTGAAACTAAGCATACAGAACAATCTGACAAAGAAAACAGCTGAATTTGACTTGAATTATGTTTATAATAGATACATCTTCACATTCAGATAGTTTAAAATAAGAAGAATAGGCACAATACTTTTACTTTGATACTTAGGTGGGTGGGGGGCAAGATAAACTGGCCTGGACAGCTTACCCCCACCCCTGTAACTAAGTATACAGAACAATCCTACAAAGAAAACGGCTGAATTTCACTTGAATTATGTTTATAATTGATACATCTTCACATTCAGATACTTTAAAATAAGTATAATTAGCAAAATAATTTTACTTTGATACCCAAGTGGGTGGGGGTCAAGATAAACTGGCCTGGACAGCTTACCCCCCACCCCTGTAACTAAGCATACAGAACAATCCGACAAAGAAAACAGCTGAATTTGACTTGAATTATGTTTACAATTGATACATCAGCACATTCAGATAGTTTAAATTAAGTAGTATTAGCAAAATAATTAAGCTTAAAATCACTTAATCTTGATATTTTTATTCAAGATGATGTTAAAGTTTTACCAATATTAACCCCACAGGCACCAATTTCTCACTTTAAGACTTGTGTAGGACCTGAATTCATTAAAATGATACAGAAAAATAACAAAATAACATGTATATATTTTTACTTGTGTTGGGCGGGGGGCAAGATAAACCGGCCTGGACAGCTTGCCCCCCGGGGGTGAAGATAACCAGGGTGGGGGGCAAGATATCCCGGGACAGCTTGCCCCCCGGGGGGCAAGCTGTCCAGGGGGGCAAGATAAACTGTTACACCGGTGAATTCGCTGGGACCAAAGTGAACTCCTATGGAACGGAACAACCCTGAAGATGGCACATGGCTTCCATGGCGTTCGTCTGGCGCATCGAGACTTGACACTTCCCACGACGAACTTGCTTCAAGTCATTAACGTAATCCACCAGTCCATTTAAATTGGAGACGGAACCTAGTAGACGACTCTCGCAGATCTTCTGGACGCTGATCCTCCTGACATCTTCATGTCTATCTTGTTGTCCTTTTATAGCTCCATCCCATTCGGAATACCTCTAATACCGAGCGGGACATAACCGGTGCAAGCCGACTGGAATAGAATAAAACGGAGCCTCCACTACAGGACTGGCTGTGAACAAAAAAGATTTTAGACCAGGCCAACCTTAAGAATATTTTTGTTTCCCCTTACCCGACCCTGTTTTACTGGTATGGGACGGTTGGTCGAAAAATTATTTTATTTCCAAAATCTTATACCCATTGAACTTAATCATAAATTGTCCTACTATAGGCAATAAAACTATAAACACAAACAATTTGCTAACTAAGAATATTTTTTCAAGATTACACTTTCGGACAATTCTCCAAGTTTGCAAATTGCCAATGAATTTAAAAAAAAAATTCTTGCCTGAAAATTGAAATAAATTTTTTTGGGTAGGGCCCTTTTGGGTAGGGTCGGTCGGGTAAGGGGAAACAAATAAAATTTTATTTTAGGCCCCAAAAATAAAAGTTTGTATCAGGTGCCGTAACAAACTTAAATCCCTCTCTTCCCCAACCCCTACACAATATTTTCTAAACATTGTTTGGGATTTCAAAGGGGTTTGACTATATTGTTTTCCCATCTTCTCCATCAAAATAATTTTTTTTTCTTCATATTTTAAAATTTCATGTATCATGAAACACTTATTTTTATATTTGGCCTTATTGCTTATACTATTGATACATGTAGTTTTTCTATTCATTTACAAGCAGACAGACTGACGAATAGATCTTTTGCAGATGTATAGATCTAGTTCAATCATTTTAATTATTTGCATGCAAGTGCTTTGTGCGCACCTAGTCATCTAGAGGACAGTCTACCCCATCATAGCCCTTCTTGGATAAGAAAGGCTCGATGGTGGGCCAAAAGTCCTTTTTCATAACAACAACAGCAACTTAATGTCTAAGTTTGTTAGGTTTTTGTTGATGCTTTTACGTCCCACTCAACTGAGCCATTGCAGTTTGCATTGAAAATAATTGTTCTGATTGGCCGAGAGCTAAATGAGATCACGCCTACTGCTACCGGACGACTGGACATTTTATGACAAACCCTGGGGCATCAGATTAGCGGCGATCTTCTGATCTTTTGTGGCGGAAGCCAAATTTGGACTCCCGCTGTCGTCTTCAGGCGTTTTTAGAAGTTTGAGACGTGTCAGCAGAAAATTTTTTGGCGTAAATTAGAATCCCCAGCAGGAAAATGTACGCACACAAAACCAAAAGTTGGCATAAAAATACGCCTGATTGGGCGTTTCTGAGAACTCTGCCTTCTCTCAAATACCTGTACCAGCCCGTGGGAAAAATAAAAAATGAAAAGTCGCACGCTGGTCCCACATCAAT
The DNA here is from genome assembly GCA_964019695.1 of Loripinus fragilis. Lineage (NCBI taxonomy): Eukaryota > Metazoa > Mollusca > Bivalvia > Lucinida > Lucinidae > Loripinus > Loripinus fragilis. The sequence goes on along the minus strand of OZ026514.1, from coordinate 136,734,211 downwards.
CTGTAATGTCATTGTATGTTGAAATGACATCACCATGTAGCATCTCAGTGAATTCAGTATTTTCTGGAAGTCTTTTACACGTTTTTTAATGTATAAAATGCGGTATTTAGTGGTGAGCAAGAAAAAGAATCCATTATTCGTGTGAGGATGGGAAATGAAATGAAATATGCTGGGAAAGGGCTTCACTTCCCATGTGGTGCACTGTGTCAGGTGTGGTGCTTGACTATAAATTCCTGATCTTTCTTACTTTGTTTTAAAAGAAGAATTTCTAAAAAATGGAGTTTAAGGTGAAAAAATGGATTGGGGGGTTGATAATTGCTGCTGTGCCCAAATTAGTGCACTAATTATCAACACCCTGGAGATCGCTTGACCACATGTGATTTTGAACAATTTGACGATGACAGCTCTTTGAATTGATTGTTGTATAATATTGATGTAGGTGCTTTAATGCAAAGCAGAATAGGTATATGTCTGAGTTACCTTCATTACAGCTTTGTAAAAGAGGCCCGATTTTTCATGGTAGATAATAAAAAAAAGTCTATATTAAAGGGATAAACCCTATTTTGAACAATAATTTTTTTGTTTCACAGAAGTTTATCAACATTTTTCTAGACGTCTAGAATAAAGATTAAGGACGATCTGAACTTTTATCGGCAAATGCAAATAACGTAATTACAAAAAATATGAAATAAAAGCACCGCAAGCACTGCGTAATACCCCGCCACTGCTGGGGGCACCAAAAGTTATTTTGTGAGATATATCAGCATGCCCATTCACGTACTGCAGTACGTAAAACACGTACAGAAACTGGTCTGCACGCATGGATCGTCTGATACATACGCGCATAAACGTACAGTAAATTTCATGCAAGCATAACTTCTGTTACCTGAACGTGCTGCTTCATTGATGATTTCATAAAATAGCTTACAAATTTCCAGCTTTTGTTACTAATTTCAGATCAGCATCGTCCATAACTTGCGGAAATTCACGATGATAATCGTAAGGTAACGAGTTCCAAATATATTGAAAACAATAACACGACCGATTCAGACCAACCACACACGGTCACATGTTTTTTCTTGTCCAATCACAGTCGACCGCCTGGTAAAAGCCGCATCAGTATCAAGTATTAGAGAGGGCATGGTGCAAAATGCATTAAAACGTACTTTCTAAAGGGAAAAGCGCACAAATCTGGGAATTGCAGAGGATCAAATTGAAAAAAATGCAACTGTACCAAAGCAAATCAAACAGGAAAACGCATCGGTGGCCAAACAACCCAGAATGGACGGGGATGCACAAAAAATCATAATGAACCCTCTGAGATGTCATCAAAGCAGGCCAACACGGGGAAAATGTGAGTGAAAAATTCCAAGGGAATTTGTTCAAGGAAGTCGAATGGCTGAGGCAGAAGGGGAAGGCCCTATGTTCTGATGAAAAACAATTGGGTTGAGTTGTACATGTGTATGATTATAACTAAAACAGGCAATAAATGAAATCATTTTATTTGCCTTAACTGGTTTTGGTTTGCACATGTGTAGTCATTGAACTAGGTGTGTACCCCCCAAAATTGGCTTGTACCCCCAAATTGAGAAGCAAGGGGTACATGTACCCCCAATTTCAAAATGGAGTGGGCATGCTGATATATAATGCCTAAATAGCAACAGAACTGAGATAGACAGTGATATGACGTCCTTAGTCACAATATGTAACCTTTGATGGTCAACATATCTGTGAAGTTTCATTCAGATACTCCATATAGTAAATGAACTACAGGTCAAAAACCATTTTTCAGATCAATCAAGGGCGGATAACTCATGAACTGGAAAGGTAAGGGTGACGGTCCTCACTAAAAATATGTAACCTTTGATGTTCAACATATCTGTGAAGTTTCATTCAGATATTCCATATAGTAAATGAACTACAGGTCAAAAACCATTTTTCAGATCTATCAAGGGTAGATAACTCATGAACTGGAAAGGTAAGAGTGAAGATCCTTAGTCACAATATGTAACCTTTGATGATCAACATATCTGTGAAGTTTCATTCAGATATTCCATATAGTAAATGAACTACAGGTCAAAAACCATTTTTCAGATCAATCAAGGGCAGATAACTCATGAACTGGAAACGTAAGAGTGATGGTTCTTTGTCACAGTATGTAACCTTTGATGTGAAACATATCTGTAAAGTTTCATTCAAATATTCCACATAGTAAAGGAACTACGGGTAAAAAACATTTTTTTATTCAATCAAGGGCGGATAACTCACAAACGGGAAAGGTAAGAGTGACGGTTCTTAGTCACAATATGTTACATTTGATGTGGAACATATCTGTGAAGTTATATTCAGATATTCCACATAGTAAAGGAACAATAGGTCAAAAACCTTTTTTCAGACCTATCAAGGGCAGATAACTCACAAACTGGGAAGGTCAGAGTGACGGTCCTTAGTCACAATATGTAACCTTTGATGTGCAACATATCTGTGAAGTTTCATTCAGATATCATGAACAGTAAAGGAATAACAGGCCAGAAACCATTTTTCCAATACGAAAAAGGGCAGTAACTCCGTTAAAAATGGACGAATTTTGCCCATTAACAATCCCATACCACTCATCGCCGATAACAATATGTATGCAAAATTTGAAAAAAATCCGTGAATAAATACTCAAGTTATCGATCGGAAATGGTGCGGACGGACGGACGGACGGACGGACGGACGGACAGACGGACGGACGGACGGACGGACGGACGGACGGACAGACGGACAGACACCGAAGGGTATAACATAATACCTCGCCACACTTTAGTGGCGGGGTATAAAAACACACAAACTTTAGAAGCAGAAGACAATTTCTCCGCTGAGTTCACTGCGTTTTATAAATAGACACTGGACATGCGCAAAATATATTTCAGAACAAAACGGTCCTTGGAGTCAGCTGAGTCCCCGAATTTATTTGTTGTAATTTGCAAAACAGTTAGCATTGAGAGTTGCAAAAACCATTGCATATCTTTGCTACACCACGAAGAATGATTATGCATTCATAGATGAAATTGTGTGATAGCTATTAGCTTGAAATGACGCAAAATACTACCTGAATGGAAGCGAGGCTTTCCACGGGCAAGTGTAATCGGTATAGTATTTTTCAGGGGCAGTTTAATACACACTGCTGAATGATACAGCCACGAGGGGGATCGTCTTTACACGCAAATGTTCTATGTTGTTTGCAACTGAGTTGGCCATTTTAGCGAAGAATATTTGGTAGATAAAATCACAGACATAATCATTCAAACAGGGACGTTACGTCACTTACAAAACAACCTGAAATTTCCCTTCAGAAGCCTCCCGATGTTTACATATTGCCAGACGAGATTCTCTTTAACCCAGAAAAGACCTGCAAATATACTTCCACAAAACGCTTTGAGGCGCGACTGTAACGGTAAATGCATTAAGTGAATCGAGGGTCATTACTTAGAGGTCGTGGTACTACTGTAGTCTCGTGTCTTTAACCCAGATTCGCTTACTGACCTCACCCACCTTGGTTTCAGCTTTCCGATGAATACCCTACATCTTGGTGCTTCTATTTCCTCTCATAAATTAATTTTGTCCCTTGCGAAATAAGTTTTTACCAACCACGTGTAGTTTTTCGCGCATACAGTTCCATTATCTATTTTGAGAACTCGAGACTACTGCGCATGCCCACGTGTACAGATTGGACATTCCAAGAAGATACACGATGATTTTTTGTGGGGTCCACAGAAAATAGAAATTAATGAAAAATCATGAATTTGACTTAGAATACAGTTTGAGTGTTATTTAATACCCCATATTTTAGGGTTTTAAATGCAAATACCTCGAGTGCACCGATTTCTATCTATACTGGAAATTTTTTGATTCAAAATCGGGAGTATGGCTTTAAATAACCAGTAACATTTATGTATTATTTCCACTGATTTTTAAATGAAAATGAAATCATAACACCCAAATTGCATAAAAAAACTCATAAAATAAACAAGAAACTATGGGGTGTTGATAATAGCTGCATGTAGATAATACATGATGCCACTGCTCTATTTTTTGGTTTGTAGTTCTGATATTTCCTAAACCACCTGGGTTTTGCCTCTTCAGAACAAAAATCAAAAATATTTTTTTTTTATTTCTAAAAAGGAAACAATAGATCGATAAAAGCACCATAATTGAGTGAACACACTGTAATTTTCACAAAAAATGTAACTAGGTCCACCAAGCCTCTCCATGATCCAGAGCGAATACCTTAGCCAAAAGAGTGAATTCTGGACGAAAATATGAGTATTTTATTGCTAAAAACTTAAGACTGAATGGTTTTGGACTTAAATTATTGTTTTCTTGAATTAAATTGCAAAGTTCTTTTATACCTATTTATTTTCAGATTGTTTCTTCGATTTTTAAACTCTTGCATTTATACGTCCAGCTCTTTGGATGTTCCAGTTCTAGTTGTGAGCTAAAATTCTGATTTACCATGGGGATCAAATTGACCTGGAGGATCAAATTGACAAGAAGCAAGCATACCTGCTTAAGTCTATCTTCCTAGCACAACCCCCATTATGCAAGTGTCCGCAAGGGAGCTCCTAGTACCATTTTTTTACACCGTTCAGTGATTTTATTTGGCCATTTTTGAGGCCGTATATGGGAGTCATTCCCAATCCAAAAATGGCCTTTATTTTCCCAATTTCATGTATTTTAGCTCTTATTTTCCCAATTTTAATAAAATATTTTCCCAAATGTGTAGGAAAAGGTAGCTTCCCAAAATCCAAAATAAAATCACTGCCGTTGGTATCATGCAGACCGGATTCAAACCTGCGTTCTATCAACTGAGCTATCGAAGCAGTTAGATTTCATAACCCTTAAATTTAAGGTAGGGTAAAATGTAGTTATCTGTTTTCATAATATGAACTTAAAATAGGTGTTACCTAAACCCTGCAAAGCAATCAAACAGATCCATTCCCAATGTCCAAGACAGTTTGCAGATATTGATCTAAACTGTACACAAAGTTTATCAGCAGATGACAAAGGTTGCTGTTAGCAAGGAAAGATTTGTATTACTTTGCTTATAGGTGGTCAGTTATTTTTTACAGACCCAAACTGTTGCACAATTTTTTCTTTGTGATTCTGTTTTTGGGAGGCTGAGATTTACCATAATTGAACCTGTGTTCTGTGAAAGGTACAAGTTGGTATATGCGCCCACCAAAGACTCAGGTCAGTCTGCACATCTGCACAGTCTGATTAAAGGCTTCAATGGGTGCTTTATGGGTAGTCAAGAGTTAAATGTTTCAGGAGGAAAAGGCTAAGACTGATCAGACTGCATGAGTGTGCAGACTGATAAGAATTGTTGCTATACGCACATGTCATCTCATCTTACTATCTTATCAGGACTTTAGTTAAGAGTGCGTAACGAAAGTTAATTTTCTTATTTCTCAACCAAAACATATGTTGTGGGTACTCAAATGAACCGTCTCAATGAGACGGTTCTTTTGAGCACCCAAAACATATGTTAAAACTGATGGGTAAAAAATATTTACATCTTTACGCTGAAAATATTTGTTTATCTAAACCTGTGACCTTATGCTGGATACTAGCTCAGTTTAAGTAAAATCTCCTTTCTTTATCCACAGATGACTTCTTACAGACTTCATTGATAAAGAAATCGCACACCTTGGACCAGTTTACAAGTGACCTGGTTCAACAAAGATGAAAGATGAGATGGGGAGATTGTAGTACAGCGCTAAAGCTTTACGGTGCTGAACTTAAACTATGAGACGTCTACATGTACTCAAACTCTGCTTCATAACACTCGTGATTGTAGTACTGCATTAAAGCCTTGGGGTGTCAACTTAAACCATGAGGCGTCTACATGTGCTCAAACTCTGCTTCATAACACTCATTATAATTGTTCTCTTCTCCTTTGTATCTCGGATAAACTGGACATTTTACCAGGTGAAGTCTCCTCAAGATTCTATGCTTGGACCAGCCCTTAAGCTCATACAGGATAATGGAATAGTCCATATTGATGATATAAAAGATTTTCAGGACCTTAACGATGAAGAAAAACTTTCTCAACTCCGACTTCTTCAGAGCAGCATTACAAACTTAAACAAGGAATGTGCTGACAAAATCAAGAAGACAAGTTGTAGCTTACCAAAAAGAAGCTCAATTCTTACTATGTTTACAACATGGGTGTATGATGAAGACAAACTTAGTATCAATAATAGAACTCTTTATAACTGGAGGTCATTGACAGGTGTAAATGTGATTGTGTTTACGAATTGCTCCAAAGTTAGGCAGATCAGTGAGAGAGCAGGTTTGGCAGTTCTGCCGATAATAAAGGAAGCTGACGGTAGTCCGGTGTTATCTCATATGTTTCTAGAGGCACAGAAGAACTTTGAAAGCACTTTCTATGGATACGCGAATGGTGATCTGCTCTTTACGGATGGACTTTTTAAAACTCTTCAGGAGATCAGTTGCAGGTTTAAAGACAAAAAGCAGCTTCTTATTGTTGGCAAACGAACAAATGTATTTGCTGACGTTTTGAAAGATCTCGATATTCAGTCAGGCAAAGAAGTTGAGAAATATGCTTTTCAGTTTGGACAAAGATTTCAACCAGATGCAGAGGACTATTTTATAACTGATCAATATTTTCCTTGGGCAAGTTTCTTACCCTTGGTGATTGGCCGTCGAGGATATGACAACTGGGTTGTAGCTTACGCACGTCAGAAAAACTATACTGTCATCGACACTTCGGATTCTGTGACATGCTTGCACCAGACTGACAAAAGAGGAAACTTTGAGAGTTCACAGAAAGGCAACTACAATTATGATGTGATCTATAGTGAAGATTTCTCAATGGACTATGGTTTATGGGGACAGACTTACTGTGCTCGGTGGCGAACATGGGTTGATCTCTGTGGTAACGTTGCCATCGGCCAGCGGCACAACATTCCAACAGTTTGCTATGAACAAAGGAGTTTTTATTGGCTTTACAAATTATTTAAGGTATTCAAGCCTGATTGATAGATGCACATTATTATAATAGTAACTTGGTCTGGAGAACTGTATCACGTCGAGAGGATTAGCTCATATCATGGGATCACACGAGACGCGAAGCGTCGAGGGTGATCTGATGATATGGGCTAATCCACGAGACGTGATACTGTAAGCCAGATCAAGTTATTATTATGATAATATATTTATTATATGCCTTTTTCCGACATTTTATAAATTGTTTTGGTCTTTAATCCAGAAAAATTGCGGGAACGTTTGCCATTACGTCACGTCATCATGTTTTCCGTCGCTGGTTCCATGCTTAAAATTAACTTTATGTAACGTTGCCGCAAAAACAGGTAACCGACGTTAGCCTCGTTTTAAAGGATAGTGATATGGAATCAGAAAACCTCAGTTCGTTGATCTGGCTTTCTGTATCAGATGACCAGAAAACAGACAGTTCAAAAGATGTTTCATGTATAGGTATATAATAAATCAGAGTACAGTGCATTCCATTTATAACACACCTCGATATAATAGGGCCAGTTATTAAGCAATTTTTTTTTTGTAAAATTGCAATTTTTTTCTTATCTATCAGTCTAAACATGTGTTTTGGCTGCTCAAAAGGAACGTCTTATAGAGACAGTTCTTTTTAGCACAAAAGCATATGTTAAAAATGATGGGTCAGAAAATAATTACAATAGTACCTTGAAAATTTTTGTTTATATAAACCTTTGGATGCAAATGCTCAAGTGCATTAGAAAGTTGACCTCTGGGAAAAACATGGTGGTAAGTGTGTTTATGTTGGAATCCAGGAAGACTTTTTAATATTTACTAAATAATGTTTGTTACTGATATGTCTTAGATGTTCCGATGAACAGGGCAATAGGTGGGTTGTATTTTTATCCAAACTGTGAAACAATGTTTGGGTGTGCAAGTTCACTGGATAGCATTGTATGTTTACAAAATACATTGATACCACCAGAACAGTGAGGCCCTTGATAAGATTTCAAGGAGAGTCTGATCTGGGTCTGCTTTGTTCTGTCTTCTCCTGTAAGTGTTCAGAATTATAGACTATATTGCAGGCCTCCAGATAAGAGTGCGTATTGGAAAATTATTTTCTTTATTTCTGATCCAAAACATATGTTGTTGGTACTTAAAAGAACCGTCTCAACAAGACCGTTCTTTTGAGCACCCAAAACACATGTTTAAATTAATGGGTAAGAAAATAATTAAAATTTTACACAAATAAAATGTCCTTATCTGGACCTATGTATATTGTACCATATTTGATCTTGGTAATTGATCTCAAGTAAATGTAGAGAAGCACGGTGACTCAGTGGTAGAGTGCTTGACTTGAGATTGAAGGGTTGTGTGTTTGAGCCTCACCAGAGGCACTGTGTTGTGTTCTTGAGCAAGACACCATATCCTTTGCTAGGTACTGGTTCAACACCAGAAGACCCATCCCAACATGACTGAAAATTTGTTGACCGGGATGTAAATAATCAACACAAACAACAAAATAAGTAAATGTAGAACATTTTCTATAGTTTTAATAGGACAAGTGCAATAAACTTCACTGCTGCACCAAGAATGACCAGAACTCAAGTTTAGGTCAATCTGTTGGCAGTTGGATTAAATATGTTGCCATAATTAGTTTTAACATATTACATATTTTTAGAGGATATTCAAGTTTTGGAATGAATATGACATTTAATCTTCAAGTGATGTGAAAAAGTGCAGATTGTGATTTAAATACACATTTTTTACTTTACAAGATAAAAAGTTTGTCATATTCATGACCAAAGCTTGATTGTCCTGTTTATTTTATACAATCTAAAGATGCAATAGAAATTAGCCACTTTATGCTACTTTATGATGAAGCCAAATGGGTCTTGTCGCAAGAAAACCGGTCTTCGGGGTTTCCGACCAGATCATGCTCAATCCAGCCTACTCAGCTACAGAGACTAAATAGAATTTTGAAATTTTACATGTGGCAAGTTTACCTATTATACATTCCTGAGAGTGAACAATAAAAAGGAGGGTCTGGATGGGGGGTCTGGTATTCACTTTTCATTAAAAATTTAGCCCATTATTCATCTCATTAAAAATTTTGGGTTTTTCATTAAAATAAGACCAATTATTCATTTAAAGTAAAAAAGGTGGCAAAGAAATCTGATTATTCACTATTCATTAATTTTTTCTTCAATTCATTAGAAAAATAGGATTATTCATTAATTTTTAGGTCCTCATTATTCACTATTCATTATTTTTTGGCTCGTTATTCACTATTCATGGGCCATTATTCACTTATCATTATACCCCATCCAGACCGTCATAAAGGTGCTGATCAGACTGCACAGGCTGGTTTACACCTTTGCTGTTCGCATGTGATAAAGTCTGATTAGCTGGCCTCATCAGAACATTTGATCCAGACCTACTTTGCAGGGCTGGAAATATCTACTCGTCCGCTCGCCATGGCGAGTAGAAATTCTCCCTGATGAGTAAACTTTTTAATCTGCTCGTTTAAGGGCGAGTGAAAATTGCTTTCAGAAAATAAAGAATTCGTGGTCTGTGTGGTAGAAACAGGAAAGCGTCATATACACAAAGGAATATGATTTATTTCATCTGGAAACATCGTAATCAATTCGTTAAAGTCAGTAAAACGAATGCGTAAACACTAAACAGTTTTTTAACTACGGTTGTCCATAGCAATGCTTACCGCCAAAACGAGGCTGACATTGTATCACACTGAATAATCAATATTTCTATCCGAAAAATTTAAAACCAGTCCGTAATATTGGGAAAACCCAGACATGTGCTTGTTTTTCAAGCAGAGCGAGCCGATGGCAGCAGTTTGGGGCCAAAACAAGGTGGTGGGGATAGTGAAAAAATGTAAAGCATGCTGCCGAACACTCTGCGGCCGAACAAGAAGAGTAAAAAACTTTGGCAGGACTAAAAGACAGCGAGTTTTGAAAGGTTTTAGTGACAGGGGATCTGGATGGAATACCGTGAGACAGCAAGTGCTTTATTTTGCCGAATTTGTCATAAATGTCCTAAACAAGTATTCAACACTGTTTAAAACAGTTTTTATATTACTTCAACACTTTCTATTACCTCGCTACAGTATAAAATGAACGGTAAAACTATCTACATGTATTTGGTCAGATTTTTGGTTTAAAAATATTCTGTGGCAATTCGATGTAGGATGAGCAGAATCACATAAGGACGAGTAAACATTTTATGGCACTCGTCCTGTGGGACAAGTGGACTTTGAAAAAAATTTCCAGCCCTGCTTTGTTTTATAGAAAATGGTAAAACATTTTGAATAGATAATGGTCACAGTGTGCTTCTTCTGGTGAATATAGTAACTGAATATAGTTGTAGTGTATTTTCATTGGTCTAGACAAACAAACAAAAAATTGAGTGTAAAAATGATAATATGAGCCACGACATGCAATTTCCAACAATGTGGGATTTTGACAAGCTAGTGTAGACTCAGATAAGCATTTGCAGCCTCCTTTTAAGCCTAGAAGCTCCAAATGATGTTCGGCCAGTAGCTGAACAGCCATAGAATATTCAAGTGACTAGCAAAGGCTCTGATCAGACTGCATGTATCCGCAGACTGATCTGAGAATTTGCTGGTCACACATACCACATTGTTGGAAATCTCATGTTGCGGCGCAATTTTATTATTTTCTTATTCACAAGTTTTAACATATGTTTTGTCGCTCAAAAGAACCATCTCATTGAGACAGCTCTTTTGAGTGCCCACAACATATGTTTTGGTTGTAAAATAAGAAAACTAATTTTCAATGACTGTTATCTAGGTCTGTAAATTTGTAGATCTATATATAGTATGTTGTATAAATTTTGTAAAGACTGAGCTTATTTCAAAAGTGCAGAAATCACCTTTTGACTGTTTCATTTGCACTGAAGCCCTTGTAGTGAAAGGCGCAGATTTTAAAATCTAATGTGAGGTGTTTATTTCTGAGGAAAAGAGTACCTGGGTAACTACCTAGAAATTCTGTGCATTTGGTAAAAATTAAGTCTGTGCTTTTCACTACAAACTGTATGTGCTTCATATAAAAATTTCTGCACAAATGATATGTCAATCCACCTTTTTGTAAGACATCTTTTTATTTTATTGTATTTTGGTGCGTTTCATTTTTATTTACTCTCATTTCGCGTGCAATATGCTTAATCAGGACATTTTATTTGTATACAAATTTGTATTTATCAAATGATTCTCATCATGATTCTCATCATATTATGTTCTAAAATTTCTGTTCTCAAGTAAAATGTTGATAACCATTGCAGGTATTCACAAAATACTAATTAGAATAGCAAACAGGGAAGACCCTGATCAGACTGCAGAAGGGAAGACCCTTATCAGACTACTGATCCTATCTGGGTCTGCACTGTTTGTCTATGCCTTTTTGGAAGGCAAATAGTGTTGGAGTTTTAGAACAGATACCATACTAAGAAACATGGCACATTTTGTAAAATACTATGACCAGACAAGTAACTATATCTGTGGGGCTTCCCATTGGCTAGTGGATGTTCTGAAAATGTCTGCTACATCCTAAGAAGACTACATTTTATCAGATCAGGGTTCCCACAAGCTCTGGAAATCATGGAAACCTGGAAAATCACCAAATAAAGTTCAAAACATGGAAAAATCATGGAATTTGAAAAAACCTGAATAATCATGGATAAATCATGGAATTTTGTGAAATATTTTTATGAAACCACCAGTAGCCAGAAAACTAGCTGTAAGATGTGTGTCTGACAGCTAGTTTTCAGGCTACTGGTGGTTTCATGTTTTGAATTATTTCAAAAATGCATGCATAGTCTAGAAGCATGCATATTTAAATACATTACTGTAGCTGCATTCCGAATTTATGCTCAGTGTGGTCAAGATGTCGCTTAAAGGTGAGGTTGGAAGCCATGCATTAAATAGTCATGGAAATTACATTGTTGATCATGGAAACTCATGGAAAAATCATGGAATTGTGTTTTTTAATTTTTGTGGGAACCCTGTCAGATTGCTCCCTTGAAAGCAGTGTGATCTGGGTCCATAATGTTTGCAATCTAGACTACGTAAGAAGATAAGACAAGAGAGCAGATTATAAAAGTGATGATTGGCGGGAAAACTTCACTTCTTCATTAGAGGTACTGTCATGCCAACCGAGAGTTGGTTGGTTGGTTTTGTTGCTTTACGTCCCAAGTCAACAGCTATGGTCATTGCGGGACGGTCAGTTCACCTAACCACACTTTTTCCTGGGCAGGCTTGATCAAGCGGTTAACCAGTAATTTGTGCACATACTTTCGCTTGTAACTGACAACAACCCTTCTTGAATGAATCAGCGGAAGGGAGGAGAATGACCATAGAAATTATTTCATGATCAATCTCCACGAAAGTATGGGACCGGGCCGGGATCGAACTCGCGACCCCTGGATCTGCAGTCAGACACGCATCTGTTGCCAGACACGTTACCGACTGCGCTACGCGGCCCGGTTGACAGTGACGTTATATTTTGTTTACAATTGTTAAATAAAATGTACACCCCACTTGGGCTAACGTGAATCGATAGATCACTTGTGTATTAATCCTATCCTGTGGATAGGATAAATACACAAGTGATCGATCGATTATAATCCATGATAAAGTTGTAAACAAAACAGTCTTGGCTGGAAGGACAGTAATGCTTGACAGTTCACCATTATACTCACTGTATAACTCTTTACATGCCGGGTAGTTTTTCATGCTTTTCCTGTCGTCTGCTGACTTTTTTCAAAACTAACTTTTTCAAAAAAGATTCTTTCAGGAACACTTGCATGGTGTCAAATGGTTTAGTTCCAGATCAAGACTGGCCTTCTTTCGGTCCTGATCTGGGTCCAAACTGTTAGCAAAGGATAGCAGCAGATGACAAAATTACCTGGAAAGCGTTCAAACTGAATCTGGATCAAGTACAAAATCTCCTAAGGAGTGACTTGAGATAATCTTTGAATATGACAGCAAATAAATGTGGTGCTTTTATTTTAAATAAAAAAATGTTTCAGAAATGCCAGATGGTCATCAACCAACTGTTTTGTATTATTAACCCTTAATGTGCCAATAGCAACAAAAGTTGTATACTATTCTCGTCTGCTGAAATGTTTAAGAAGCCTCTATGGCAAAAGTGTGGGCTCAGATCAGACTGCTCCTATAGGAGCAGTCTGTTCTGGGTCCACGCTGTTTGCTTCTATACTTAATTCGTCAGTAATGTTAGGCAATTATTTGCAGCAGTCAACTTCAGCAGAAGATATTTTCAGTTGCATTTTTTTCTTGGCACTTTAATTGTTAATTTTAAGAATATGTACATGGGTACTGCCTGCTGTGTAATTTTGCATGCTTTTTTTGTCAGCTGAGTTTGTTTTAAAACTGACTTTCGAAAAAAATTCCTTCAGGAATACCGTCAGAGTGTCAAAAGCTTCAATCCATAACAGGCATAACATATGTTTGCAAAAGGTAATCAGCAGACGCCACTGGCAGGTAAACAATTAACCCTTAAAGCGCCAAGAAAACAATGCATCTGAAAATGTCATCTGCTGAAGTCGTCTGCTGCAAATAATTGCCTAACATTACTGACAAATGCAGTATAGAAGCAAACAGCTGGACCCAGAACAGACTGCTCCTATAGGAGCAGTCTGATCTGGGTGGGTCCACACTGTTTGCCATAGAGGCTTCTTAAACATTTCAGCAGACGAGAAAAGCAGACGACTTTTGTTGCGATTGCCGCATTAAGGGTTAAAAGGGATCCCCTCATTTGTTGATATATATTGCTGTCAACTGGCTTTTATCTTTTTGCAAAAATAATTTTAAATGATGTTTAACTGGTCAAATAACAAAAAAAACAGCATTATTCTCAGAGCATTTATACCATGAAAACCCTGGACTTTCATGTTTATTTTGTTAGGAATCAAAATAGCATTGTACTATGTTATATATTTTGTTGCATAGTTCTATAGTATCTCTATTGTGTTGTAAAACAGTTCTGGACTTAATCTCGTTTTGTTTATATATTGTAACTGTGGGGCGAATAAGAATGTGAGTGGTATGTGGCCTTGTCCAAAGTCATGTGATGCCATCCGTTATGTCTCATCTGAGTGTAAAAATGAAAATACAAAATTTCATGGTGAGCAAGAAAAGAACCCATTATTTGTGTGAGGATGGGATAGAAAATCCTGTCCCTCCGGATAACTGTTTGCATATTTGAGAAAGCATTGTGATGCCAAATGTAGGGGATTTCCTATTCCACCCTCAGACTTATGATATATTCTCATTTCTTGGTTTTGTCATGCCTTTCGTCATGCATTGGCTAATAATTTTTTTCTCCTGCTGATTGCAATCGGGAATGTCTGGCACAATTCGAGAATCGAATCAAGCCGCAGGTGTTCCTAAGGCGCATTACGCTTAATACTATGTACGAAAAAGCTCCATTTTGTTAGCTGGAACTGGCATAAGGAAAATTAGTTCTGTAGCGTGTGGGTTCAGCCCTATTATAATCCATTATTTTGATTACCCGCAAAGTTTGATCAGCAAAATAAATGAACATGTATTTTATTGAAAAAAAAAAAACTTCATTTATAACGTTTGTTTTGATGCAATCTCACTTGTTGTGTTGGCATGGTTTCTGTGATGTCAGCTTCACGTTATGTAACGTCAGCTTTACGTTATCAAAGTAGATCCTCAATGTACATCCGAGCTCTGATTCAACGGAATTGGCGGAGGCAGTTCTGATTGCTGGTGATTGGTGCTTTTGATGTTAATGTCTTACATGTGAGCTAGTTTCATGAGATTTAGGTACTGTAAATTCGGAAATTTTCGCGAGGGTTTTATTTTCGCGAAACTTCACATATGCCAGGTTTGGTGAAAATGAAACCCTCGCGGATTAGCAAATTCATTCCGTCGTTACTGATATATGTAAATCATGCCTTAGTTGCGAACTTTGAGGGACGCAAATATGTATTTTAACGTTATTCCCAAAAATAAAATTCTCACGAAAACTTCCGAATTTACAGTACTAATTGCATGTGGGTCAAGTCATTAATTATTGAACTCTTTGCCTACTGGGTAATTTTTCATGCTTTTTTGTCACCTGCTGTTTTATTTCACAATCATCTTTTTTGAAAAATTCTTTCCAGGAATACCATCAGAGGGTCAAACAGTTTGGATTCAGATCAGGCGCGACATTTTCTCAGGCCTGATCTGGATCCAACTGTTTGCAAAAGTAATCTATGTATCTGCAGATGACACTAATAGGCAAAAGAGTTTTAAACATCCATGTACAGCTACACGTATCGTTGGGCTATAGGTTTGAATTTTGAACTTAGCCTTTCTCTACCTCCATACTTTGTGTCTGCAAGGAGCAAATGCTGAGGCAAGATTGCACAGGCTCACCCAAGCCTTGGTTACTCAGTGATGCAATAAGCACCAAAATCTCACAAACTGGCTCATATATATATACTTAAGTGGTCACTAAAAAAGAAGACAAAAATAGGTTTCAAAGACCAATTATCTCTTAATGCAGGTCAAAAGTAGTGCAGAATGCTCCAAGGGGAGCATTCTGCAATACTTTTGACCTTCATTTAGCTACCATCTGTCATTAAGATCTTTGTTTTGTCTATTTTTTTGAGTGGCTGCTTAAGACAGGTTTTATTGTATTATGGTATTATACACTTTCTGTTGCAGCACTTATTGCTTGATCTTGCCAAAGATTCAATAAACAGTTTTATTTATAGTTTCTTGTTACTTTCATTTGAATCATGATCAGTTGTGTATACCATACTGAGCCTAATAAGTGCACATGCTTCTAGACACCCTACGGCCACTCAAAAATAGACAAAACAAAGATCTTAATGACAAATGGTAGCTTAACGAAGGTCGAAAGTATTGCAGAATGCTCCAAGGGGAGCATTCTGCAATACTTTTGACCTGCATTAAGCGATAATTAGTTTTGAAAACCAATTTTCGGTCTTTTTGAGAGTGGCCGTTTTACACAGGTGCTACTGTAAATTGTTCATTATAAAGGTCCAGATAAACTAAAAAATTTGAGATCAAAATTGTGAATATTTTCTTACCAATCAGTTTTAACATATATTTTTGGTGCTCAAAAGAACAATCTAAAGGAGAAAATTAATTTTCTTTTTTCTCACCCAAAACTTTTGTTAAAATTGACGGATAAGACCATTTTAAGCTCAAAACTTGCATTTATCTCAACCTATGTTATTTGCTCTGGCCTATCCAGTACAATATTAAGGGTAAATAACATGGGCCTTGTCGCAAGAAAACCTGACTTCTGTATTTGTGAACAACACACACAGAGACCAGCCTGCGCATCCCGGCAGACTGATCAGCACCTTTGTTATTACCTGCGTCGCTTTAGGGAAAGCAGGTGTAGTAGTGGGTCCACTCCATCCGTCTGTCCGTCCTCAGCAACTCTTTTTGGGTGCCTAGTTTTTGTAATCTGTAACTCTAAAGTTTTCATTCCTTTTTATTCAAACTTTGTATAATGATTGTTCACATATTGAAGATGTGCACCTCCTATATTGTGCACATATCACAACTTTTTAGCTCACCTGAGCCGAAAGCTCATGGGTGAGCTAATAGTATACCAGTCACTCAGGTATCCGTCCGTCCACAATTTCAAACATCTACTCCTCTGAAACCACTGGGCCAATTAAATTCAAATTTCATATGGAGACTCCTTAGGACACGGGAACGAAATTTTGTACAAATATTCTTGGTCACATGACCAAGATGGACGACATGCCCATATATGGTAAAAACCCTTTAAAAATCTTCTTCTCCAGAACTAGATGGCTCATGACCTTGGGACTTGGTATGTAGCATTTGGGTTACGGGGCCTACCAATTTTGTTCAAATAAAGATTCTAGGGTGACCTTGACCTACTTAACATCAAGGTCAAATTTGCTTCCTAATGCATTTAAATGGGAACATTTCTGAAAAGTCGATTTTTTTTAAGAACTGTGGAAGTTTTAGTCATTATTCTCGTTTGATATGTTTAACCTAATGAGACAATGGCTATAAATAAGTTCCAAAGGTCAAGGTTGACCTTTCAACTTAAATTGCTCATTTTGGAGTCCTATCAATATATTAAAACATAGTTTTCTAACAAACCATTGGCCCAATAGAACTCAAATTTCATGTGAAGACTCCTAATGTTAGCCAAAATGTATGCAAAATATTTTGGTCACATGACCAAGCTGGCTGCCATGCCCATATATGGTAAAAACCCTTTAAAAATCTTCTCAAGAACTAGAAGGCCTGTGATATTGGGACTTGGTATGTAGCATTGGGGATTTGGGGCCTTCCAATGTGTATCATGGGTCAGGTGTGGTACTTGATTGTATCGATTCCTGATCTTTGCACCCTTACTTACTTCAAATGATGATCCTAAGTTGACCTTGACCTACTTTAGGTCAAGGCCAAATTTTCTTCCTATTGCATTTAAATGTGAAATGTTTTGAAAAGTTGATTTTTTAATACTGTTGAAGCCAGTCATTATTCTCACTTGATATGTTAAAGCTAATGAGACAAAGGCTATAAATAAGTTTCAAAGGTCAAGGCCACCAGACCCATATATGGTAAAAACCCTTTGAGTATCTTATTCTCTGGAACAAAAGGCCAATGGCCTTGGGACTTTGTATGTAGCATTGGGGATATGGTCTCTACCAGATTCGCACAAACGGTGAATCTAGCTTGACCTACTTTATGGCAAGGTCAAATTTGATTCCTTAATGCATTTATATGGGAAAAATCTTGAAATGTTCATTTTTCTATAACTGTTTAAGGGGAAATCATAATAATAACCTATGAGACAATGGCTTTATATAAGTACCAAATGTCAAGCTGACCTGTGACCTTTTATGCGATGCCACTCTTTGGACTGCCACATACCTATATAAACATTGGTTCCTCAGAAATCACTGGGCTGTTTGATGGAGTATTCATTAGATTGTTTTAGGTCACTTGACCAAAATGGTTGCAACCCCCATATATGGTAAAACAAAATATGTTTTATTATAAGCTGTAGTTGACCTTGACCTATTTTAACATTATTAAAGAGATCAGGTGATCCCCTCAGGACCTTCAGGTCCTCTAGTTTTCATTTTTGAGGGGTGTTGACATTTTTTCGTCCAAAATGCTTAGAGGTGGCCTGGTTTTTATGCCCCCGCCATTTATAATGGGGGGGGGCATATAGCATCACCCTTGTCCGTACGTACGTACGTACGTACATACGTACGTCCCGTACGTCCTGTCCCTTACGTACGAAAAATGGTTTCCGGGCGATATCTTTTGAAAACATTGGTGTATTGGATTCATATTTCATACACAGGTACATAATCATAAAATACAGGTCAAGTTCGATTATAGACAAAATCCACCAATTATTATCAGAGTTATGGCCCTTGATCTCCGAATGAAAAATGGTTTCCGGGCGATATCTTTTGAAAACAGCTATGTATTGGATTCATATTTCATACACAGGTATATAATCATAAAATACAGGTCAAGTTCGATTACGGGTAAAATCCACCAATTATCATCAGAGTTATGGCCCTTGATCTCGGTACGAAAAATGATTTTCGGGCGATATCTTTTGAATACATTGGTGAAATGAATTCATATTTCATACACAGGTATATAATCATAAAATACAGGTCAAGTTTGATTACGGATAAAATCAACCAATTATTATCAGAGTTATGGCCCTTGATCTCCGTATGAAAAATGGTTTCCGGGCGATATCTTTTGAATACGTTGGTGTATTGGATTAATATTTCATACACAGGTATGTAATCATAAAATACAGGTCAAGTTCGATTACGGATAAAATCCACTGATTATTTTTAGAGTTATGGCCCTTTGTTAATGACAATGCCCTATTTATGTGAATTTGGCAATAGCGGGGGCATCCGTGTCCCATGGACACATTTCTAGTTGTAATCTGTAACACCAAAAGTATTCATTCCTTAATGTTCAAACTTTGCATTATGATTGTTCATACATTGAAGATATGCACCTTTTATTGTGCACATTTGATAAACATATTCTCATTTTTAAAGGGTGTTGAACTTAGACATTTTTTCCATCTGAAATCCATAGTGGGAGCCTTGTTTGTGTAATCTGTAACTCCAACAGTATTCATTCCTTTTTATTCAAATTGTGCATAATGATTGTTCACACATTGAAGATGTGCACCGTCTATTTTGTGGACCTTTGATAAATATTTTCTCATTTTTGACGGGTTTTGAACTTGACATTTTTTCCATCAGAAATGCTTAGGGGGTGCCTAGTTTGTGTAATCCGTTACTCCAACCTTATTCATTCCTTTTTATTCAAACTTTGCATAATGCATGTTCACACATTGAAGATGTGCACCTTCTATTTTGTGCACCTTTAATAAATATTTTCTAATTTTTGATGGGTGTCGAACTTTTTTCCATCCGAAATGCCTCAGGGGTGCCTAGTTTGTGTAATCCAACAGTATTCTAGCTTTGCATAATGATTGTTCACACATTGAAGATGTACAACATCTATTTTATGCACATTTCATGTTGTTGTTTTTTTATTTTTGGGGGGTCTTGAACTTAGAGACATTTTTCTGTTCAAACTGATTAGATGGTGTGTCTCGTTTGTGTAATGTGTAACTCGACACAGTTTTCATTCCTTATCATTTAAACTTTGCATAATCATTGTTCATACATCAAACAGGTACACCTTTTTTGTGCACATTTGATAAATATTTTCTTATCTTTAGGGCTGTTGAACTAAAGACATTTTTTCCATCCGAAATGCTTAGGGGGTGTCTGGTTTGTGTAATCTGTAACTCAAGCAGTTTTCATTCCTTTATCTTCAAACCTAATATTATGATTGTTCACACATTGAACATGTGCAGTCTATATTTTGTGCACATTTGATAATATATTTTTGAGTGTTGAACTTAGACATTGTTACGTCTACACCACCTACTTTAGATAACATTGTAAAATTTGTGTGTAATCTGTAGCTTACGCAGATTTCATTCCTGTATATTTGAACTCTGCTTATTGATTGTTCACACATTGAAGATGTGAACCGGCGACGCAGGTCCAGAGCAGAGTTTGGTCCTGTACCCTTTTTGGAAAGTGCTATATCTGAATTAGCTAATTAGCGAAATTTCAATTTTCTAGCTAATCTCTGTAGCTAAGGAGATTAGTTTGAGTCTCCCTGTGTTGGAAACTCCAAAGACGGCTTTGGTCGCGCCACGGCCCATTAACTGCCATTGATACTCTTAGGTTATGTACTGTAAATTCGGAAATTTTCCCGATAACTTCGTTTTCGCGAAACATCACATATGCGAAGTTTTGTGAAAATAAAACCATCGCGAAATGGCAAAACCACTCTCTCATTTATTGATATAGGTAAATCTTGCCTTAATGGGGAATTTTTCACATCACTAATGTGTCTTTTAATGCTATTCACGAGAATAAAATTCTCGCAAAAATTTCCGAATCTACAGTAAACCTTGATTGAATAAAATGGCCTGACCTTGACCCATAAAAGATAAACAGATATTCAATCATTATCACAGATTTTATTTCTCCAGTTCTTACTTATAAATTGAGACAACAAGCAAAATAGAACAAATGTAGATGATATCTTTATAGAAATAACATTAAATCTTAACTTGCTGGAGACAAATTTTGCTGTCTGCTGATAACTTTGCAAACAGTTTAGTCCAAAGCAAATATTGGGCTTGATCAGCGTCCAAATTGTTTGACACTCTGAAGGTATTCCTGAAATATTTTCTTTTTTCAAAAATGTTCATTTTGAAAAATAAACAACAAAAAAACATTGGAGACCCAGGGTCTGCACTGTTTGCATCAGATGGCAAAAAATTATCAAAGGCGCTGATCAGATTGCGAGGATGCGCATGCTGGTCTGCGCCTGTGTTGTTCGCAAACTCCCAAAGTCAGGTTTTCTCGTGTCGAGGCACATATGGTAACCAGAGTTATGAGGCAAAAAGTCCAAAAAATTTTACACAGTCAATGTTCTGCTCAAATAATGCCCAAAACAAACTTTGATCAAGATTGGCCAGTAGATTTAAGCATATTCCTGTTAGTGTGATGAGCTAACAGACATTCTAATGGATTTCATTTAAGTGTCTTTTTTAGCAATTATGTATCAGGGGCGGATCCAAGATTTCTTGAAAGGGGGTTCATATATATATAAAGGTGTGGGGGTTCGCTTTGCTGATTTTATCTAATTTTTCTTAAATATCCCATGAAAATGAAATAATTTGGTCTCAGTGAGACAAAATTATTTCAATTTCATAGGATATTTAAAAACGTGGGCGGGGAGGTGGGGTTCAAGCGAACCCCCTCTGGATCTGCCACTGTATATAATATGGGCCTTAACGCTAGAAAGCCTGACTTTGTTGCATGGTAACAACAAAGGCACAGACCAGCCTGCACATTCCCACAGTCTGATCAGTGCTTTTGTTATTTGCTATTTGGAAAGTATTGAAGTCAATTCCAATATTCTAACTATTCTCTGTAACTGAGCAACCTGGTTTAAACCTTACCTGGTTGGAAACCATAAAGATAGGTTTTCTCGCGTTGCGGCCCATATATTAGGGCCATATAGAGGGTTTAAATCAAATAATATATTCCAATGAAGTGGAATACTGGAATCAAGCCCATTCCAATAATACAATATGACCTAGTGACTGATTGGTTTTGATGGGACAGACAAAGCAATAGCTATATAAAACGGGAAGCACAGAAAATGATAAATTGACAAATGCATCTATAGTAGAGAAATTATAAATAGGCAAATATGCCATTATTAAAGAGAGGATCGCTTTACTAGGGATTAATTTGCATAATCCATCTTTAGATCAGAAAGGAAGAACTGGCAATTGTGTCTTACTAGGGAAATATGATCTAGAAAATATGGCTCTACTTGAAAAAAGATTAATTGCAAATGAATTTATACTAGAGAAAGGATGAATTGGAAAAAAGGGGTCTAAAGCAATAGCTATATATAAATGCAGAAGCATAGAAAAGGATAAATTGACAAATGCATCTATAGTAGAGAAAGGATAAATAGGCAAATGCAGCTTTACTAGGGAAAGACTGATTTGGCAATGCATCTTTAGTGAAGAATGCACAAATTGGCAAAGGTGTCTAATGTATAAAAATAAATTGTCTCATGGGTCTTTACTGGAGAATGATAAATTAAATTGGAAAAACGCATCTCATATAGAGAAAGCATGAATTGACTATATGAAGAATAAAGAAGCTCAGTGGTGCAGTGATTGCTCTAAAATAAACCTGTGGTGGTCTCTCCTGGAAATAAGCTGTTCCAGATGCATAGGTTTAGATAAACAACATTTTTGAGCGTAAAATTGTAAATATTTTCTTATCCATCAGTTTTAATATATGTTCTGGGTGCTCAAAAGAGCCGTCTCATTGAGACGGTTCTTTTGAGTACCCACAACATATATTTTGGTTGAGAAAAAAATATTTTTTTCGTTACACACTCTTAACTTAAGGCCTACAGATGGGGTCTGTTGTAGACTAACCACATCAAAATAAGCTGCATTTGCTTCTACCATTTGTAGTTATGCTTTACTTGAGCGATAAATTGGCACATGTGTCTTTACAAGGGAAACTATAAGTTGGAAAATACATCTTTATGGGGGAAAGGATGAATTGGCTCATGGGTCTTTACTAGGGAAGAGATTATTTGGTTAATACAGCTTTACTTGGGGAAGGATGATTTGGTTAATGCATCTTAACTAGGAATTATGCATATTTACTAGAGATGGGATGATTTGACAATAATGGCTATATGTAAAAAACATCTTAACACTAGAGAGAGGATGAGTTGGAAAATGCATCTATACAACAGAAAATATGACTTGTCGAAGAAGGGAAGCTGGTTGCTTTTTTCTCCCCTTAACACTCCCTAGTTCGAAATAAATACTTGACGCAATGGATTCAGAGAATATGTCCTATTTATGAACATTTTTTAATTCTACAGATAAAAACACATGTTCTAAATGTGTAAAAGAAATGCCTCCCTATACACACAAAAATGTTTGATAGGGGTAAAATGATAAGAGAAAATGATAATAGGGGGTTATATATTCTTATGTCTAACTCCCTATAATTTAAACTTTCAATACTTCAAAATAAAATCCCAAGTCCCTAGGACTTCAAATTTTACTAGAGTCTACTGCATTAGGCAAATGCATCTATACTATAGACACATGGGTGAAAGTTCAAAATTTCCAAAATCCTGAACTTTAGGAAATCAGAATTCAAAACTTGCTGTATGCCTCCAAATTATCAAAAATTCCAAATTTAATGGTCAAATACCTTTAGATAAACTGAAACTAAATCAGAAAAGCTATTATTACCTGCAGGATTCAGCATTTTGAGGCTGACTTTCTATGGAAAGTCAGCCTCAAAATCCTGAATTCAGGGCTCATCCTGAAAACTTTCACCCATGTAGACAGGATGAATTGGCAATTGTGTCTTTACAAGAGCAAGGATTAAATTTAATTGACAAATGTGTTTTTACTACAGAAAACATGATTTGACAAAAGCCTCTTTACTAGAGGAAATATAAATTGGCAACTGTCACTACAAAATGATACAAAATACTTATATGTACATCATATGTACATCATACATACAAAACAATATACAGCACACTATCAAAATATTATATGGCTTTAGCACTAGTAAAATGCATTTAAGACCCCGATGGCTTAGGCTGCTGTCTGTTCTAAGACGGTGGTTCTGTTGTTGTTGATCTATTGTTTAATGTACTTCCCATTGTTTGTGGGAGTTCTGTGTTTGTCTCTGTATTGTTAGGCAGTACTTTATGTCCATTCTAGTTTTGCAATCATCTTGAAGAGGAAGAGAAAGCTGGTTGTTTTGCTATTTTAGTCTTACAGATGTACTGTTAATAAATATGTTCTGTGGCTCTTCCTCACGGTACTGTGGGTTTGTCTGCATATTGTGATATTTCCTGATCATACTGATCAGACTGCGCATATGGGCAGGCTGGTCTGAGGCTTTGCTGGTCACACATACCACATTGTTGGAAATCCCATGCCATGGCTCATATATAAATGCATACAATTAATTATTTGAAATTAACACATTTTAGGTCAGGGCAAGTACATTTCTCAAGGTCCTTGTCTGACTGGGCTAGTGAGTTAAAAAATTAATGTAGAGCTCTAGCTAACCAGTATTTTCTGATCAACTTGATTTTTGATACCCCTTAACCCATCCACTAAGGCCTCTGAAGGAGAAACAAAAGGATATAGCTTTTGCTGTAATCAAAGTCATCTCTTCATGCTCTTTAATTCAATATGGGACTAGACGCGAGAAAACTTGTCTTCGGGGCTTTGCGAACAACAAAGGTGCAGACCAGCCTGCGCATCTGATATTTCCTGATCATAATCCCTTACTTTTTGAGAAATGTGAATTTGTAAGAGAAATTCAAAGTTGCCGACTTGGGCAAGCAGTAATGCCTTGAAGTATAAGATATAAGGAACAAACTACAATGATACCTTAATGGTTATGACAGCCTATATCATCTGAAATGTGTTTACTTTCAAAATTGCAACACTCTTTAACAGTATCAGACATACAGTGCAGTCCCCTTATAACACACCTCATTATTACACAGATTTGGATATAACATGCCCTGAGGCTTCCAATTTTTCTTACCATGGAATTTTGCTAAGGAATTATTGGAAAATGACCATTCATGGTCATTTTCCTATAATTCCTTTGTAAAATTGTCCTTTTATTATAACATGATTCACTTTTAACACTTTTAACAATCCACGTCACTACACATTAGTCTGTTTCTTTGGCTTCTCTTTCTGTGGTGACCCTGACACTTGGAAGTGTTCTTGTATATTTCTGTATCGGTTGAGTTCATTCTCTGAGACTGAGGGGGTGAGTTTATCTAAGGCTTCCAAGAAATCTTGCTCTGTGACATCCACATTCTGGTCTGTTGTAGCACCTGCAAAATAATGGAAACAAGATATTGAGAGGAAACAATATGCTGGTGTAAATCAAGGGCCATAACTCTGGTACAAATTTGTGAAAAATGACAGGTATCAATCCAAATCGAGATATTGTCTATATCAATGCATATACAAATTTGGTAAAATTCCATCAATTTTTTTCTAAAGATATCGAGCGGAAACAATATTATGACAGAATGACGGACGGGATGACGGACAACCCAAATCCAGTATAGCCCCAATTTTTCAAAGCAGGGCTATAAATATAAGATAGTCCAGACTTCAAGATAAGAGGGTGTTGCAATAAATTATCATTTTTATTATTTCTCAAAACATATATTGTGGGTACTCAAAAGAACCATCTCAAGGAGATGGTTCTTTTGGTCACCAAAAATATATGTTTAGACTAATGGATAAGAAAATAATTGCAATTTTTTACTGAAATGATCTTAACTATGAGGTACTCAGCTTTTTGCAGTGACTACCATAAATATTTTCACAATTTGTGATGCGAATACTCAGAAAACAAATATTGTTTTCTTTCATTTTTCCCTCCATGGCCGTATCGATATCATCCTAATACTGGGGTAGAGATACAAGAAGGTTCAATTTAGGGAACTTTCAATGAGCATAGCATAAACATCATGAAACCAATGTTTTGAGCTTATCAGGCAGATATTATAAGAGTATCAATGTGCTAAAACCAAACATTTTGGTAAATCAAAATTATTAGGCAATCAAAGTGTGTCCTTTGCTTTACTTTAGTTGAAGGATACATTAATCTCATATTTTTGCTTGGTTATACGGAAGTTATGAGCATTTCAAAATCTGAAGTGAGGTAGTGTCCTGCTTTTCAATGGATGGAAAACGCTGTAGCTGTCATTAATGACCAGTTGAAATATAAATTGCATTATTTGCATAATAATTTTTTACACTATAAAACCTGTTCAGGAGCAGCGTGAAATGATAACTGACTACCGTGAATGTGATATGACTTAAAAGTGTTGAACACCATTTAAGGATTAAAATTCATATTTTAAGCTTGCACTGAATGATGAAAAACATTAGCTTTTTTAATGTTCCCGAGAAGTCCTTATTTATATTCTATATTATCAATCAACTTAATTAATTAACTTCTACCCAAAAATAGTAAGTGAGTATGATCAGGAAATACCACAATCACAAACCGCAGACAACCCCGTGGCACCGCGAGGAAGAGCCCTGCTTGTTTGTTTGTTTGTTTGTTTGTTTGTATTGTTGCTTTACGTCCCAAGTCAACAGCTATGGTCATTGCGGGACGGTCAGTTCACCTAACCACACCTTTTCCTGGGCAGGCTTGAACAAGCGGTTAACCAGTAATTTGTGCACATACTTTCGCTTGTAACTGACAACAACCCTTCTTGAATGAATCAGCGGAAGGGAGGAGAATGACCGTAGAAATTATTTCATGATCAATCTCCACGAAAGTATGGGACCGGGCCGGGATCGAACTCTGGATCTGCAGTCAGACACGTATCTGTAGCCAGACACTTTACCGACTGCGCTACGCGGCCCGGTGAAGAGCCCTGCTAGTTATCCTTATAAAATAAAATATTTTATTTGTAACGGAGGTGTTGGAACAGCCAGTGAGCGAAACTTGTGTATATAACATCATTGCGATATGAGAATGATGTCACGCAAACGTCGATAAACAAAGAAAGTTATTGGCTGACGTGACGTTACTCTGCCCAGATGCAGGGTCTAGATCACATGACATTTCAATGTTTTGCATCGAGAAATGCAAGCGGCTAGAAATTATAGTTTCATCTAAGGCAACTACACTGAAAATGTAAATATTGCTCCCCCCCCACCAAAAAAAATGTTTTCAAAGAAGTTCATACCTAATTCGAGTTCCTGTATTCTTCTTTTAACAGCATTCAACATAGCATCTGAGCTGAGGGCATAGAAATCAGCACCAGTTAATGTAAATGGACATTTCTCTACAATAGAGTCTAGATTAAAGTCTTCTGGCAGATTAAACCTGGTAAAAATAAAGATAAACTTACTAAGATACAGAACAACTGTTTTTTCTGCAACAACTATGGTAGCTTTTAACCCTTTACTCCATAGTAACACCTTTTGACACCTTTGAAATACAATGAATTTGAAAATATTATGGATAATGGAGCATTTATTTTCCATAATATTTTCAAAAGTATTCAAAAATTTACTTAAATTTTTTTCAATGTTATCTAAAAATAGAAAATGTTGTCATGATCTAAAAATAGCCTATGGATTAAAGGGTTAAGTCATCAATTGGTTACCTCTAACATCTGCTAACTCAACATGTTTAGCCCAGGCCCTTGGAGTTTGAGGTATCGAGAATAGATTTTATATATATATTTGATTAATGATTATCTCCCTATAATTCAAACAATTTATAATTCTAAGTACAGACTCTGGTCTGTAGGACTTGAAATTAACAAGATGAACTGTTTATCTTTATAAAATAACACTAAAAGCTATCTGCAGATAGTATAATGTAACAATAGCAAATTGTCCACTTTATCATTTTTGTATCTATGCATCACATTTCATCATTTTAACACTTTCCTTCATGAATATTCATGCTAGGCTCAACTCACTATGAATAATTATATAAATAAATGTTCACCAAAGAAATTACTTATCAGATTCACTAGTGTAGAATCATATCTCCATAAGCACCCAAAGCATATGTTAAAACTGATGGATAAGAAATAAATTTTTACACTCATTTTTTTTGTTTAATCTATGTTTTCTTAACAGTTATAGACAGCTATATATTTTTCTTACTATATTTTAAGTATCATCTTAATGATATTAAATTAGGGGATAGCTGTATTCAAAATTTTTTTGGGGGGAGGTATATTGTCGGATATATGGTAAGAAATTTTGTTTTTAGAGGCGATGAGTGAATACGGTTATCCCCTTTCTAATACACTTCTGCAATTTTCCTCTCAAATTGAAGCGTTCCAAGCAGCATGTCATCCAAGGATATGTGACATAATAAATGACATCAAATTATTTCTGACAATATATCGCAGGATATACTGTTTCAATTTTTTGACGTTATCCAATCAGAAGTCGTGATACAAAAGCAAGTGCATTAGAATGTTTATTTTATTATTTTAGTCCTGTGAAAAATGCTCATTTTTAACTGATAAAATATGATAAAATCACCTACTTTCTGGTCAGAGCATAAGATTTCTAACAATGTGGTATGTGCGACCAGCAAAGCCTCAGATCAGCCTGCCCATACACGCAGTCTGATCAGAGCCTTTACTAGTCGCTTGAGTATTCTATGATTGTTAAGCTCCTGACTGAACACCATTTGGTGTGTCTATGCTTAAAAGGAAGCTGCAGAGGCTAATCGGAGTCTACACTTGTCAAAATGTCACTTTGTTGGAAATCACATGTTGCGGCTCATGTGATAAAATCACCTACTTTCTGGTGAGGGCATAGAGTATTCTCATCTGTGATTCGTTATCTTCACTAACTCCCAGATACAGTAGCTTATCAAACCTGTAATGTCAATAGAAACTGATGTATTTCTGTATTAAGAAACCATAGATCCAGATTAGGAAATTTTATTTGGGTATAATTTTAATTCTTTTCTTACCCATTTATTTAAACGTATGTTTTGGGAGCTCAAAAGAACCGTCTCATTGAGTACCCACAACATATGTTTTGGATGAGAAATAAAGAAAATAATTTTCCAATACACACCTTATCTGGAGGCCTGAGAAACAGAGAAATATTTTGGACCAGCCCACAAGGTAATATAGGGTTAGCACATGTTTCTTCAAGCATTATGTAACGATATCAATAGAAACTAATGTATGTCTGTATTAATACTTTGGCACTAGTGACCCCTAAAATGATCCTTTTGCAAACGGTGAAGACCAAGATGAAATGCTACACTTCATCTGGGTCTACATTGTTTGCTAAGACAAAAACAATCTTTAGAGAAAGAAATACAATATAATTTGGAAACTATAATTTATGACCCCTCAATATATACAATTGATGATTCCAAGTTAAACTTTACTAAACCAGAAGGAAGAATCCATAAGTGCATAAAGGGTTAATATACAGAGAAGTATTTGGACCAGCTCATGAGAGAATATGGGCCTCGTCGCAACAAAACCTGTCTTCGGATGTTTGCAAACAACAAAGGCGCAGACCAGCCTGCGCATCTGTGCAGTCTGATCAGCGCCTTTGTTATTTGCTTATTGGAAAGTATCATATGTAGACTTGCTATGAGCGAAATTTCAATTTTCTAGCTAGTCTCTGTAGCTGAGCAGGCTGGTTTGAACCTCACTTTGTTGGACACCCCGAAGACAGTTCACATTACAGCCAATTTAAGGATTGGTTTTCATGCATCTCCACTTGCCAAGTTTCAAAGAAGCTGTTCGAACATGAGGCTGCAAAGACCTGTGTTCAAGCATATTCCAAGAGGGCAAGGTTTATATGTCATATGTTTACTATTTGTCTATTATCAAATGGTCTTGTAAATATAAAGAGACTAAAAGTTTGAAATTGTATTAGTGGTTGGGTGTCTCCTTTTCCCAATAGTGTTACTATCTATAGATATACAGTCCCTTGAGGAATAAGGAGGGTTGCCACTGGAGTCAACAATTGGGATTCACTTAGTTTATTTCTGATCACCTCAGGACATAACATCTTCATTCATGTTACTGTTTTTTTTTTCAGCTTCCACCTTTTGTTACTGTAATTTCAAAAATTTCAGCAAGAATTTTATTTTCACAATATGGCGTTTTTAAGACATATTTGTGATGTAAAAAAATTGTGATTGGAGCATGATTTACCTACAGCAGTATATGGTAAAGTGATTCACCATTTTGTGAGGGTTTTATTTTTGCAAAAAATGAAGTTTCACCAAAAAATCAGAATTAAGAAATAGATTCGCACTCACAGTGATTTGTTGCTTAATATATCACTGGCTAGAGGTCAGTCATTAAAGTGAATAAATCATGAGGGCTAAGCCTGAATGATTTATCCACTTACGACTGACCGACAGACAGTGATATTATTAAGCAACAAATCACTGTCAGTGCGAATTTATTTCGATTCTAACACACAAAAAGATTAAAAACATGAAAGAATCCTTCATAGTCTATAAGGATTCTGCCATCTTGAACAGACCGTCAGAATTTCCTGCAACTCTTGTTCAGACTGAAACGCGTATTTTTACGTACATTTTAACTTCTGTTGTGAAACTACGTTACGCCGTCTATTGTGATAGATGACGTCATGAAAATCAAACTGGCGAAAGAATGACATCATGTTGGCCAGTGCCCTGTCCGTGCAGTGATTTATCAACCAATAAATCACTGAGTGTAACCATTGGCTATATAGGGGAGGTGTGTTAGAATTTACAGTATTAGTCATAGATCCCGATAAAGAAATTTTATGGGCGTAAAATTGTAATTATTTTCTTACCCATCAATTTAAACATGTGTTTTTGGATGCTCTAAAGAACTGTCTCATTGAGACATATGTTTTGGATGAGAAATGAAGAAAATGATTTTAGCACTCTTATCTGGAGGCCTGATAACTGAATACTACAAGGGGCATTTGGAAAGTTCTTAGCATGGTCTTTCATCTCAGTAACCGATTTACAAACCCTATCATGTTTGGTATCATTTTAAAGAGCTATCTTTCTTCTATGTTATGGCACAAATTTCATGAGGATATTATAATGTAGACACGAAAAATATTATTGTGAATACATGTACTGTTTGTATACTGGAAAAAACAAAATTTCAGTGGAAAATATATCATTTTACCTTTTGAAAAGTGTGCAGAACATTAACAATAATTCATGAAATTAGATAATTTTGTACCATTTGGTAGGAAACAATCTGGTACAGTTATTACACAAGTGATGACCGAGTTGGATGTTTCTAATAACTAAATACTGGAACAGCAATACCAAAACCGTCTAGAAAGCAAAGAAATGCGCTATTTTTTTGACTAAAAATCGCATGTCACAACGCACATATTTTGAAAAGATATAACAGAAAGTAGTTTAAACATGCCATGCTTTGGTATTTTTGTCAAGCACACTTTATGCTTTTTGTATTGAAACCAAAAGAAATTTTGCAAACCAGAACAAAGGGAAAATAACTCTTATAATCTTCCAATGGACAGAGTAAGTTTAGCTATGGGTTGACGTTTTGGTTCATTTCATTTGAAAGCAGTGCCAAACAAAAAAGTAGAAATACCTTGAGAGTAGAAATCAATCAATTTTGAGATGGTTAATCTGATACCATGAGCAGTTCTTATGCCATCGACAAAATGTGAGGGGTTAAGTTACCTAACATAAGTAGGGGTAGTGTTATTAGGAATAATTTTCTTGAATACAGAACTACACAAGCCAAACTTTTTGCGCGACGAAATGATTTTTATGCATTGTTCGCTACAAATAAAGCAAAACATATACTCAACTTGGCATTTTTCGTGCTCCTGTAGTGACGCAATTTATAGTAAAAGTATAAAGAAAAATCGAGAAAAGGCCCATTTTTGAAAGTGTACCATTTCTGTATTAGTCAATATATTCGGAATGTAAAGGTGTTAGTCGTGCAAGCAGTGATCGCATAATATATTTTAATAGAAATTAAGTTGGCACCTAATCGTTAATTTGTCAAACCCTGATCGTAAATAAGGTCCCCAATTTTCCTTCCCATTTTTACAAATATTTTCTTAAAATTTCAGCCAGTGTATAAACCCTACTCATTTTGAGCATGCGCTGCACGTGCACGCCGAGTCCTTTTTCGACAAAAATTTAACCATCAAGCAGCCCTTGAATGCTTGTTTCCATAAATGTATTATTTGATAGCATTTCATCAACGCATTGTGGAGTTATGATGCCATGCTAAGAACTTTCCAAATGCCCCTCGTAATACTTCCTAAGAGGGCATTTTAAAAAGTGAGGTTTGAAATGGTTTCATATTTAATCCATAAATATTCTAAACTACCTACCTGCCAGGTCTTAATAGAGCAGGATCCAGTAGATCAGGTCTATTAGTGGCTCCTATCACAAATACATCACTTGCCTTATTCAGACCATCTAATTCAGCTAGCAGCTGGGAAACAACCCTAATAATTATAAAGATCATAGTTAATGAAATAATATTACTTAAAAAGAACTTTCACCTGCATATTGAACTGTGTTACATGCCTTTCAGTATGAAATGCAACACCAGTTTTTTCTGATCTACTTGATTTTTTATACCCCCCCCCCCCCCCCCCAAACACACACTGAGGTCACTGAAGGAGGAACAAAAGGATATAGTTTTAATGCTCTTTAATTCAATATGGGACTATACAAAAGAAAACCTTTCTTCAGGGAATTGCGAACAACAAAGGTGCAAACCAGCCTGCGCAACTGCGCAGGCTGGTCAGCACCTTTGTTATTTGCCTTTTGGATAGTGTCATATCTAAACTTGCTACAGGAGAAATTTCAATTTTCTAGCTAGTCTCTGTAGCTGAGTAGGCTGGTTTTAGTATGACCTGATCGGAAACCCCAAAGACAGGTTTTCTCACTATGAGGTCAAAGTAACATGGTCTACTTCTGATAGATATTATATATTAATTTATTCCCACTTGTATGTGTGTCTTTGTGTTATGGTGTCTTCCTCATGGTGCCATGGGATGATCTGTAAACTATGATTGTGTCATTTCCTGGACATACTCACAAATTTTAATTCTCTAATGAAAGGATATAAGTGCT
This sequence comes from Loripinus fragilis, assembly GCA_964019695.1. Classification (NCBI taxonomy): domain Eukaryota; kingdom Metazoa; phylum Mollusca; class Bivalvia; order Lucinida; family Lucinidae; genus Loripinus; species Loripinus fragilis. Next base: position 136,701,310 of record OZ026514.1, on the reverse strand, counting down.
GATTTCCATAATGATCTGACTATCTATTAATTTTCACCTTAATCAGATGCAAACGGTTAGAGAAAAAATCCCAAACCAAAAAGTTTAGGGATGGATAGAAGCAGCACCATAACTTTTTTTCAAAATGGGTCAATATAAAGGTAATACAATAAGACCAAATAAAAAAATACATGTGTTTAGGGTAACCAGACTCTACCTTAATTTACTGGTGAAACCTAGAACTTTTTTCAGGCTTTCTGGAAAAAAATATAATTTTATGCATTTTGAAAGGTAAAATTATATTTTTTTCAAGAATAAAAATAAATAAAAATATATGTGCCTTCCCTGCCTAAAATTTTCAGACCCGTCAACCAAAACACACTACTTTTTTATTTGGCCTCACAAACCTGTCCATAACACCACCCGAGTCTCCACTTTTGCCCCTATTAGGGGCCAATGAGTCCAGCTCATCAAAAAATATGACACAAGGCGTGGCACTTCTAGCCCTTTTGAACACTTCCCGAACATTTTCCTCGCTCTGACCTACATACATGTTGATTAGTTCTGGACCCTTCACACTGAAATATACAGGTAGCCAGTGATGATGGTGATTGGTACAAGATTTTCACATGACTTAGTGATGCATTTGGTAAACAAGTATGGAGTTTATACCCAGACCGATCAAATCAGATAAGTCAGTATTTAAAGAATGCCACCTACTGGAAGATGATATATGACATTTAACACGGCCACCAATCCAGTTCCTTCATCGCATATACCAGTTGGATTAAACTATCTATTTCGTAATTTTGAGAGCAAAATTTAGAAATGGGGCAATGCTTTTAGATGAGACACTCATTGGACTTTCCCGCACTGATATAGGTTTTAAAATGATACTCTGCTTGGCAGTTTAAAATGGTTTGTAATGAAGAAAAATGGCATTTTTTCAACTTCAACACAGATTCTAGAATCAAGTTATGTGCCAGGGCACACTATTTAAGGTACGTCCAAGGTAAACATCAAGGCCATCGATTACCCATTTCGGATTTCTAAATTTATGTATCGATCAGAAAAAATAACGATTTTGCTGAATTTAAGGTCCATCTCATTCATAGGAAACAGATCCCTCTTCTTCATAACACAGTATTGATTTTATGTGATGAAGGAGATGGATTGGTGGCCGTGATTTAAATGACTTGGAAACTGCTTTTTCGGTATTAAACTTCAAGATTTTGTCATGTATATGGGAGATTGTTACCATAATACACCAGTGTGTTACAGGTTTTAATATATGTGCATCGTTGCAAGAAAACTTGACTTTGTTCCTTGTGAAAAACAAAGGCGCAGATCAGCCTGCACATCTGCACAGTCTGGTCAGCATCTTTGTTTTCTCTACCTGCAAAGTATACTATCTATATGCATACAAAATTTCATTTTCTAGCTAGCCTCTGTAGCTGAGTAGACTGGCTTGAGCCTTACTTGGTGGAAACCCCAAAGACACATTTTCTTGCATTGCGGCCCATATTATGTTGTTGTTACAGTCCAAGACACTAAATCATCATTGGAATAGAAAATAGTAAATGCATTGCCCTGACATGAGAATATACGAGTTTAACACCACAAAGAGTCAATAATCTGTACTGAAACTTATTTTAGAGTATAAAAAAGGGCACTTAAAACAGGTGATTACTAAAAACAGGTGCCATCCAGAATTTTATTTACCAAGTTGGAATAAAGAATCTATCATTGGAGTGTTTACAATTTGTTTGTTTGTTTTGTTGCTTTACGTCCCAAGTCCAGCAGCTATGGTTATGGCGGGACAGTCAGTTCGCCTAACCACACTTTTTTCCTGGGCAAGCTTGAACAAGCGGTTAACCATTACTTCATGCACATACTTTCGCTTGTAACTGACAAAAACCCTTCTTGAATGATTCAGCGGAAGGGAGGAGAATGACTGTAGAAATGATTTCATGATCAATCTCCACGAAAGTATGGAACCCGGCCGGGATCAAACTTAGACCCCTGAATCTGTAGTCAGGAGTGATGACAAGACTGGATCTACAGTACCTACCTCAAGAAGTTCAAGGAGCATTCAGTTGCTACAGCCTTGGCAAGCAGGGTCTTCCCAGTTCCTGGTGGCCCATATAATAAAACACCTATGGAAGCAAGAAAGGACCAGGTACAGTGAAACCTGTCTTAAGCTTCCACTCAAAAATAGTCAAAACAAAGGTATGAAAGCCATGTGGTATTTTAATGCAGGTCAAAAGTACTGCAGAATGCTCCAATGGAGCATTCTGCAATACTTTTGACCTGCATTAAGTGATTATTGGTCTTGAAAACCAATTGTTGGTCTTCTTTTAAGTGGCCGCTTATTGCAGGTTTTACTGTATAGTAGATTTGTCAGAACTTTTGGTGCAAGTATACTAGCATACACAAAAAAATGAATGTAAATGAAATTAATTTCGATCAATGATAAGCCATTTTGCCTAATAGTTAAAAGTGCTTCTAATAAACATCTATAGTTTATTGTTATAACGGTAAGGTGTGAAAAATTACAGACACAAATCGGTTGTCCCATTGGTCTATCAGTGAAATGTACCGTACTTGAAACACAGGATAGGTCACCAAAACAGTGTTTAAAACAAGTCATTATCCTTATATGTATATTTTTTACTTATTTTCACTAATTTGTTTTAAAATTGCTTTTCCGCATAACCACTCAAAATTACCAGGACTGGAGAATTAACCGTTAGTTCAGCTGTTGTTGATATAATAGAATGAAGCAGTTATGTCCCTTGTAGAAAACGTGTTTCTTATCTTTCAACATTTAAATTTTGTTAAATGTCACAGAGGTGAACTTTGTGATTATTTTGCTTAACGCAAAAAGTACCTTTTCTCCTATAGTGCCACCATGAGTAGTGTTGAGATTTACTTAAATCATACCAAGCGTGGGAAAAACAGGTTTAACCTGTCTTGCATTGTTTTTTTTATGGGGTATCTTGAAACTGAGATGTTCTATTTTATCGTCCAATCAGTAGCCGTTTTAGTTAGACATAAGGATGTAAGATGATGTGTGATTGGTTGCTAACGAACACACCTCTTTTAACTTACTTAGCGCATGCGCCTAACCTCACAAATAGATATGCGCGCGACATTTGGAAAAGGCATTCTCATTTTTGCAGTTAGATCGACTCCATCGATCTACAGGCTGTAGAACATATATTTATATATTATTATTTGTATTATTCCTTCACGGAAATGATATGGAAACATTATTATTAGCAGGTATGTGAATTTATATTCTTTTTATCATACAGATCACAGATTGTCGTTTCTGATGAAAACACCAAAGGGAGGTTTTCGCCAGGAACTACATTCTGTACATTTCCTGTGACGTAGTTCACAATATTTCTGTATGACGTATTTACGCAAATTACAAATTGCTTTGGATTTGTTCTGTCTTTATGAAATAGGCATGGCTATCGTTTGGATCTTTATGGACATTGCAAATGGAGGAATTAGTAAATTGAGCTAACGCATAAAATGTAAGTTAAATGCAAAAGGTGTGGTTTTAATATTTTAATCTCTTTGTATATAATTTTATCACTGCAAAATACCCATGTCTAAAAATAGACATGACATGCTCACTGCTCAGGTACCAAACGAATTATCGTATTTGCAGTCATTTGCAAGTATATCCGTTGTCCGTGTCCGATTGTCTGTCTGTCTGTCTGTGTTGTAAATATGTATTGCATACGGGTGCAATGTATTCCGTTGTCCGTGTCTGTTCATTTGTCTGTCTGTGTTGTCTGTACTGTTTCATTGTTTGTTTTGTATTTTAGGACACCCTTTTTATTTACAACTGTAAAATAAATTTATAACAACATCTGTCGTTGAGATCCCTGGCTATAGGAATCCATACCCTGCGACAAATTGGCGCCCAACATGGTTTTATCATCTCATTGACAAGGGTGTTCTGCTGACTGACCTTCATCTACAACCATGCTTCATCATATTATATAGATCATCAAACCTCCAGCCATGTTCCGTTATGTCTTCATGTATTCATCTACGTATCAGCTGCTGTGTTTGTGATTTTATAATTTCATATATAAAAATGGTCATATTTTGTGTTGCAAGCTTGCATATTCATTTTTTAAAATCTGATCAGTAATTATTATGTCGATAACTACCTATACATATTCAAAGATGGAGCAAACCGCAAGAATGAGAATCGTCGGATAGCCTCCAGCTGATCCGGATCCCTCCACTATTTGGTACCTTATATGTGACACTGGTCTTGCAGTGAAGTTACTGTGATAATTTTTTTTCGTGTATTTTACATTGTGTGGATTCTGTATTTATTTGCTAGGTGCACCTGTACTCTGCTTGCTATGAAAAATTAATTTATTTCTCGCAGCAGGCCAGAGTAAACTTTATATGTGAATATTGTTTGATTCGAAAAGATAAATTTGATTTTTGGACCATACCATATCATATATTTGCATATACATATATAAACTCTCATTTGAGAATAGTCTGTGATATTTCGTATTTAGTGATCGGTAAATGTTGTCATTCTTGCACCTATAATGAAATTGCATATTTATTAATATTGGCAATCTGTTTGGCTTGATTTGTGAATTTTGCCAAATTATTTCTGTGTATTTATTGTCTATTTGACTGGCAAAATCAGTGAACTTTGCCAAAATAATATTGACAATGCTATAGCAAGAGTGAAAACATTTTTACTGATATTCATAGTGGTTATATGTTGTCATCTGTGATAGCTTTGTGAATCATGTGCACTAGAACTAACCACTAATACTTGTTTACAGGTTCCAGAATGGGTGCAGATGAATATATGTGTTTCTTTTAATTATGTATGTAGCATAGGGGTCAGTTTCTAATTTCAAATTTTTGTTATTCAGGGAATTAATAAGGTGAGAAATTTAAAAGACCTTACTGGTGCAATGACAGATACCTTAGGTTACAGTAAGAAGATGAGATAAGGTAGGAGAGTTAATTTTTCCCCCCCCCATCATTTGATTTATTTCTCCCTCATATTTTTTTCCCCTCATTCAATTTTTCCCCCAATTTTTCCCCTCATTTCTCCTTTTTGGTGATTTTTTTTTGGCCATCAACAATTTAATTTGATCAGTTATTGTGTGCATATGAGTCTTTCCCAGTTAGAAAAATATTTAAGGGAGAACCCTGTTATTGCCCCTACAACTCCACAAAAACGGACAGTTATTTTAGTTAGTGGTAGTAAAGGGAATTATTTGAAACGTCACATTAGCCGTATTCACCCAGAGAAAAATATCATTTTTGAATCAAAGGGTGGCCGTAATTCTAAGCAAGCCGTAGATTTAATAGCTGCTAATGTTCAGAATTATAGGCGGAAATACGGCAACATTTTGTTAATTTTGTGGACTGGCACATGTGACTTGACTTCGAAAGTTGGCCAAAATAGATATGGCAGAAAAATTATTGTTGATTTAAATACTGTACAAGTTGAGGATATTGTTCACCAATACAATAAGTTTTTTGAGATTTGCTCTTCTTATGGTGACAGTGTTAAAGGTCTAATTTTAGAGTGTCCTTATTACTCAATTTCAATTTGGAATAGTGTACAAGGTCACCCTAACCCCAGTATTTTTGACCAGAACAATTTGATTCTACACCATAAGATCAATGAATTAAATCAAAATATCAAAGAGCTTAACTCAACCTATGGTGTACAGGCCCCTAGATTTAGTTGTGACATGATAAAAACTAGAAAATTGAAAAAGAGTTACCCCACCAAAACTGTCTCTTATAGCCTTTTAAAAGATGGTATCCACCCTGGTGTGACTCTGTCACAGTATTGGATCCGGCGCATAGTTATAGCCGTTATTTTTAAATACTGTTACTAGTTTTAAAATATGTTTTCAGGTACAGTACTTGTGCATTTTCATTGACAGAGAGACTTGTGAATATTTTTTTTTTGGTGTCTGCATACTAAGTGTTTTGTGTTATATATTTGTTTGAAATTGCAATTTATGAGGAGTTGTAAATTTTTAGGTGCATGTTTTTAGCAATTGAGCTGCCACATGTACTTGAACTTGATTTCTCTTCAATAAAGGATAGGTTCATTGTGTTGCAGTGTGGTTTGTCTGGAACAATTGTTTTTAGCAATTGAGCTGCCACTTTTGTCCAGATAAGAATTACTCTGCAGCACTGGAACTTTTCAAACTTAGTAATATTGATTACAGTGATCAGATAGTTTTTTTTTTGTATATGTGAATGGAATGCCACAGGGTGATATGATTTAAGTATATGTTTTTAGTAATTGAGCTGCCACATATACTTAGTCATGTTTGTTACTTTGTAGTACTTCCATGAAACATATGTACTTTTTGTGAATAGTATAGTGGTATTCATATAGTGAAATCTCTCTGTTTGTGAGTGGTGCTATATATTATATATTAGTGTTTGACAATTGTCAATTAGCTTGTCCTTTTCTAAGCCCCAATCATTAAGTATGGCTTCCAAGGATAGCTCTATGGATGATATGGTGAAAGCTGTGTCATCCAACCCAGCTTACAAGGTCCTCACTAAAGAGGAATATGACATTTTAATGTCAAAACATGCTGGGGGAAGTCCCAAAAAGGCTGACCCCAAAGTGTTGACTAGCACACCAGATGCTAAAAAGGTTCAGTTTGAGGGTGCTGGGTCCAAGTTATTATCTTTAATAAATAAAGGCCAAGCACCATCACCTGTTCCTAGATTTAATTTTAATAATACTTTGCCTCATAACACTTCATATGTCCCCAGTCCCTATGTCCCCAAATTGCCCACATTTAGTGGTTCTGAAGAACCCCAAAAAGGGGAGACAACATATGAAGTGTGGAGTCTTGAGGTTAAATGCCTCCAGAGTTCTAGTGTACTGCCAGAACCAATTCTGTTGCAGTCCATTAGGAATTCACTAAAGGGTAGTGCTAGAAGCCTTTTAGTGCCTTTAGGGCAGAATGCCACAGTGGCCGACATTTTAGCAAAGTTAGATGGTTTTTATGCTAATGTCAGCTCAAGTGAAACCCTGATTCAGTCATTTTACAGTGACTATCAGAAAGAGGCTGAATCAGTGGTTTCTTTTGCTTCAAGAATTGAGCAGACCCTATCAAGGGCAGTTAAGTCTGGCCATATTGATGGCATTGCTAAAGATGCAATGCTGAGGAGTAAATTCTGGACTGGTTTAAAAAGCCAGTCTTTGAAAAACTCAACAAGGCATCTTTACGATACCATTAAAGACTTCCCGTCACTTTTACGTGAAATACGTAAAGTTGATCAGGAAGAAAATAGTTTTAAACAAACTAAAAAACCAACTGCCCAGCAGCAACAATGTAATCAGGTTACTTCTGATTCAGAAAATAATACAGATGTATTATTAAAGAGCATGAAAGAGCTCATGAGTAGGATGGAGAAAATGGAAGAAAGGCTTGACCAGCAGACAAAGCAGAGTTCTGAGTCTGTTGGACAGTCCAATTTTCCTGACTCCTACTCCTATTCTAATCAGTATGTTCCACGAGGCCGTGGACGTGCTGGTTATAGAAGTAACTTTCAGAGGGGTGGTTGTGGTAGGGGCTATCAAGGTAGCTCAAACCATAACAGCCACAACTCTAACAGTTACAATAATGCTCACCAGAATAATTATTCTCAAAGAGGCAATAGAGGTGGTGGTGGTTCTTGGCGTGGTCACCGTGGTGGTTCCAACGGCCGTGGTACTAACCATGGTGAAAATGCTGGGAACCATTTAAACTTCTAACTTCTCCAGTTGATGGGCAAACTGGGGAAGTATCATCAAAGGACTTTGAGAAAAGCCCAATTCATAATTGTACAAATGTTAAGCAATCAAGTTTGCTTGAACGGATGATTGGTTCTTCCAATGAGGACAATATTTTAATATGTGGTGTTAATACACTTGGTTTGTTGGACTCAGGTTCTAGAATAACCTCAATTTCAGAGGCCTTCTATGAAACCTTAGACCCCAAACCTACTTTACATAGTATAACTGAATTTGGATTGTCAGTTACTTGTGCTAATGGCACAGAATTGCCTTATAAAGGTTATATAGAGGCAGATATTGTAGTTCCTTCATTAGGAAATACAACATATAAAGCCCCTGTTTTAGTAGTTGAAAATACTGACTACAATCGTGGTGTCCCTGTGATCATTGGAACCAATGTCATTCGTTTGTGCAAGCAAGCTTCAAATGATTCAAGTGAATCAAACATTCCTGCTGAGTGGCAAGTTGCTTTTGACAGCATGTGTAATGAAATTTTACCGGTGAAAACCACCAACAATTTTAGTATTAAAGTTGCGCCTGGTGAGGTTAAAACTTTATCGGGTTTTGTCAGAAATACAAAATCATTTCAAACTGCTGTCACTGAGCCTATAGATACATCTTTGTCTGCGGGTTTAACAATCTGCCCCAGAGTTGTATCTTTGGGATCGTCCGGTTCTACCGCACGCATTCCAGTCCGTGTGTGTAATTTATCTACACGAGCAATAGAGATTCCTCCAAGATCTCTATTATGTTCAATAAATGGTGTAGATGTTGTTGATTCATGGACTCCTGATTCTTCAGTGAAGAAGCAGGAGCCCAAGGTCACAAAATTAGAGGATCTTGGCGTGAAGGTAGAAACGGACAATCTTACACAAGATCAAGTGAGAAAAGCTAAAGACGTCCTTGGCAGTTGGTCTCATATATTTTCTACCGGTCCTACTGACTTAGGTAGAACTGATTTAGTTGAGCATGAAATCAAGCTCACGGATGACACTCCTTTTAAGGAGCCTTATAGACGTATTCCGCCAGGCCTTTATGAGGAAGTCAGACAGCATTTGAAGGAAATGATTGAGGCTAGAGCAATTCAGCCATCAAAAAGTCCTTTTTCTTCGAATGTTGTACTGGTCCGAAAAAAAGATGGTAGTTTGCGTTTCTGCATAGACTTCAGAAAACTAAATGGCCGAACTGTCAAGGATGCCTATACATTACCTCGCATCGATGACACTATGGATACTCTCCTCGGTGCGAAGTATTTCTCAAAATTAGACTTGCGCAGTGGTTACTGGCAAGTGGAGATGAAAGAGGAGGACAAAGAGAAGACTGCTTTTACCGTAGGTAATTTAGGCTTCTACGAATGTAACAGGATGGCTTTTGGCTTGACCAATGCTCCTGCTACATTCCAGCGCCTAATGGAACGGTGTATGGGTGAGCTCAATTTAAAAGAGTGCCTCATCTTTTTAGATGATATTTTAATTTTCTCTGAGTCCTTCGATGAGCATTTATCACGCTTGGATGCTGTTTTCAGCCGCCTGCATAAACATGGCTTAAAATTGAAAGCATCCAAGTGTGAATTTTTTAAGTCTAGTGTGACCTACTTAGGCCACGTAGTGTCCGAAAAAGGAATTGAAACGGACCCTGAAAAAATTGCTGCTCTGACAACTTGGCCAGAACCTCAGACGGTGAAAGACTTGCGATCATTTTTGGGTTTTACAGGCTATTATAGGCGTTTTGTTAAGGACTACGCAAAGATAGCCAAACCTTTAAATGATCTGTTGGTTGGACATCATGCTGGTGTTTCTGTCCAAGGTAAAAAGAAGAAAAAGAAGAGAAGTTCAATTCCTTGGATATGGGGTCCTGCTCAACAAAGTGCATTTGATACACTGAAGGAGAAATTGTCCTCTCCTCCAGTGCTAGCATATGCAGATTTTAGTAAACCTTTTATTTTGCATACAGATGCATCTATAGAAGGGCTAGGAGCCGTTCTATATCAAGAACATGATGGCCTTGAAAAAGTTGTTGCATATGGCAGCAGGGGTTTGCGCAAAGCAGAACGGAATTATCCAGCCCACAAACTGGAATTTTTATGTCTCAAATGGGCTGTCACCGACAAGTTCCATGATTATCTGTATGGAAACACATTTTCTGTTTATACAGATAACAACCCCTTAACATATGTTTTAACTTCGGCCAAATTAGATGCCACAGGTCATAGGTGGTTAGCTGCGTTAGGTTCATATGATTTTAAATTAATATATAGATCAGGTAAATCTAACGCAGATGCTGATGGTCTCTCTAGGCGTCCCCCGCAAGATGTGGAATTATTTCCAGATGTGGTTAAGGCAGTGTGCCAAGCATACTTGGTTGAAAGAGAGTCTTGTCCCTTGGTTGAAACCTTGATTGTTTCAAACGCTGTAACTCTTGTAGATCCGCCAACACCGGATCTACTGGACTCAACATCTTTACAGAATGTTGATTGGTCAAAAGAGCAAGTGGCTGACTCTACTTTAGCCAGGGTTGTTGAGCTGGTTAGGTTGAAATTCTGTCCAGACAAAAGTAGTCTCCAGACCGAATCCCCAAATGTTTTGAAGTATATTCGGGAATGGTCCAGGTTGTCATTGGTTGACGGAGTATTGTACAGAAATACTACATTAAATAATGTACAAACACGTCAGCTGGTGCTTCCTCTCCATTTTCGAAGCATCATTTTGAAACAGTTGCATGATGATTTAGGCCATCAAGGTAGAGACCGCACTCTTTCTTTAGTGCGCTCTAGATTTTATTGGCCTGGTCTAGAAAATGATGTTGAAGAAAAGATAAAAAATTGTGGCCGTTGTATTAGGCGAAAAACACCGGTGAAGCCTAGTGCAGAATTAGTCAACATAACCAGTTCACAACCAATGGAATTGTTATGTATAGATTTTTTGTCTTTGGAAAGGTCCAAGGGTGGGCATGAACATATTTTAGTCGTGACCGACCATTTTACCCGTTATGCCCAGGCCTTTCCAACTAGAAACCAGTTGGCTAAGACTACAGCCAAAATACTTTTTGAAAACTTTGTTGTTCACTATGGTTTTCCGGCTAGGATCCATAGTGATCAGGGAAGAAATTTTGAAAGTAGCCTTATTAAGGAATTGTGTAGTCTTGCGGGTGTGCATAAGTCCCGGACCACTCCATATCACCCTATGGGAAATGGAATGGTCGAGAGATTTAACCAGACCCTTTTAAAAATGCTGGGTACCCTAGAAGATCACCAGAAACAAGACTGGAAGTCATATGTAGCCCCTTTAGTCCATGCCTATAATGCTACCCGTCATGATAGCACTGGTTTTTCCCCATTCTTTTTAATGTTTGGGAGACATCCCAGGCTGGCTATAGATGCTTATCTGGGTCTGAATTCTTCGCAGGATTCAGAATGTACATCCAGAGAGCACTATGCCAGTAAGTTAAAGAAACGGTTGGACTTTGCCTACAAGGTAGCTTCAAAAGAAGCAAATAAAAATGCTACAAGGCATAAGTCCAATTATGACGGTAAGGTCAGAGAAGCAACCCTTGGTGTAGGGGACAGAGTCCTTATTAGAAAGGTGGGCCTAAAAGGAAAAAATAAGTTGGCAGATAGGTGGGATAAGCATTCATATATTGTAATTGAAGTGCCAAATGAAGGTGTACCTGTGTATAGGGTTCAGCGTGAATCGGGTGATTCAACGGTGAAAACTTTACACAGGAACATGTTGCTTCCTTTTTCTGCCATACCTAGCAGTTTAGATCTTGGCCTATTTTATGACAGTCCCCATAGTAAACCTAGCAAACCGGCAGCCCCTGTACATAGCCAATCAAAACCTGTCCAAGAACCTGAATTTGAGTCTGACTCTTCTGAATCAGAAACAGAAGAATTATTTTACCCAAGATATATGCTTCCTCTTAAAAGGAAACAAAGTTCAAATATCAATGGGTCGAAATCAGTTTCTTCAAATAAAGAAAAGTCTCATGTGTCAGTTCATGGAGATACTTTTAATGGTTCAGGAGATTTTAATAGATCTGATAGTTCAGTTGGTTTTAATAGGTCAGATAGCGCAGGTGGTTTTAATTCAAGTGCAGGTGGTGGTTTTGCTAGTGCAGATGTAGGTACCACTGGCAGTTCCAGAGATCTCAGTGGAGGTAATGTAGGTAGTGTAGATAATGTACCTACTCCACAGTTACCTAGACGTACAGGTAGGGTACGGCAAGCGCCAAACTGGTATGGTGAGTGGGTAAATACTCAGCAAGTTTCAAACCCCGAAACACAGATTTGGTATGTTTAAGTATATGTATTAGTTTTCATAAATATCAGAGGAGAATGTCACAGATAGGAAGAATATCTTCCAGTATTATTATTATGCATATATGATATGTTTTCCCAAACATATATAAAAATGCATATATATATTATATTTTCTCCTGCTTTGATTGTCTCATACATATAGTATATTTCTCTTATTGAGAGCGACCCCTCAAATTAATACATGTCTTTATTTTTGGATGTTCTGAAGTTATATATAACATTTTCACAATTCACTAGTAAAGTAGAATTGTTTGTTGATAAATGTGAAACTTCTGTAGGTTAAAATTAACCTAAATGCATCATATTTGTACATGATTGTGATTGCTGAGGTGGTCTGTGTTTATTAAAAAGTTTTTCGAATGTTCGGAAATGTCAGGAGACATTTTTTTCAAAGCAGGGGAGAATGTCACAGAGGTGAACTTTGTGATTATTTTGCTTAACGCAAAAAGTACCTTTTCTCCTATAGTGCCACCATGAGTAGTGTTGAGATTTACTTAAATCATACCAAGCGTGGGAAAAACAGGTTTAACCTGTCTTGCATTGTTTTTTTTATGGGGTATCTTGAAACTGAGATGTTCTATTTTATCGTCCAATCAGTAGCCGTTTTAGTTAGACATAAGGATGTAAGATGATGTGTGATTGGTTGCTAACGAACACACCTCTTTTAACTTACTTAGCGCATGCGCCTAACCTCACAAATAGATATGCGCGCGACATTTGGAAAAGGCATTCTCATTTTTGCAGTTAGATCGACTCCATCGATCTACAGGCTGTAGAACATATATTTATATATTATTATTTGTATTATTCCTTCACGGAAATGATATGGAAACATTATTATTAGCAGGTATGTGAATTTATATTCTTTTTATCATACAGATCACAGATTGTCGTTTCTGATGAAAACACCAAAGGGAGGTTTTCGCCAGGAACTACATTCTGTACATTTCCTGTGACGTAGTTCACAATATTTCTGTATGACGTATTTACGCAAATTACAAATTGCTTTGGATTTGTTCTGTCTTTATGAAATAGGCATGGCTATCGTTTGGATCTTTATGGACATTGCAAATGGAGGAATTAGTAAATTGAGCTAACGCATAAAATGTAAGTTAAATGCAAAAGGTGTGGTTTTAATATTTTAATCTCTTTGTATATAATTTTATCACTGCAAAATACCCATGTCTAAAAATAGACATGACATGCTCACTGCTCAGGTACCAAACGAATTATCGTATTTGCAGTCATTTGCAAGTATATCCGTTGTCCGTGTCCGATTGTCTGTCTGTCTGTCTGTGTTGTAAATATGTATTGCATACGGGTGCAATGTATTCCGTTGTCCGTGTCTGTTCATTTGTCTGTCTGTGTTGTCTGTACTGTTTCATTGTTTGTTTTGTATTTTAGGACACCCTTTTTATTTACAACTGTAAAATAAATTTATAACAACATCTGTCGTTGAGATCCCTGGCTATAGGAATCCATACCCTGCGACATAAATAATAATAATGCTTTATAATGTGCTTTAGTTAATAGGACAGCAAACCATGGGAGTTATCTTTATTATGGAAAGCAAGGTATATTACAGAGTGGTTTATGATGCTACTGTGTAAATACAACCATTTATATGTGAACTGGGCAAGTGGATGGGGTAAAACTAATGATGCTCAAGAGTATATCTTAAAATAAGCAATTGCCCTGCATCAAAATAATCATTAGCATTTATGGTAGTACTGTAACTTTACATTGGAAAATTTTCAATTGCACTGCTCTACAGTAAAACCTGTCTTAAGTGGCCACTCAAAAATAGATAAAATGAAAAAAGTCAATAAGCAATGCTTATTAGATACCCCCCGCACAGTAAGAGTCAGTGAAAAAACTTGGCAAGTTATAGTTCGAACAAGAAGACCTTAGTTTTGATAAGAAGATTTCAGTAGAATCTGTGCAAACAAAAATTATAAACTCCTTCATGCATATGTTCAATGTGTCTACATTGTATCCGCAAAGTATCAAATTGCTCCATCAAAAGCTGTAGTAGGAGTTGATCGGCCCATAAAGGCACTATCCATGCATATACAAAAGCCATATAAGGGAATAATTGTCTAAGTTCTCACAGTTGTCATTTTGTCAAAATTATTTTTTGTGAACCAAACTCCTTCATGCATATGTTCAATGTGTCTGCATTGTATCGGCAAAGTATCAAATTGTTCCATCAAAAGCTGTAGTAGGAGTTGATCAGCCCATGAAGGCACCATCTATGCATATACAAAAGCCTAATAAGGGAAAAATTGTCTAAGTTCTCACAGCTGTCATTTCGTCAAAAATTATTTTTTCTGAACAAAACTCCTTCATGCATATGTTCAATGTGTTTAAATTGTATAGGCAAAGTCTCAAATTGTTCCATCAAAAGCTGTGGTAGGAGTTGATCGGTTCATGAAGGCACCATCTATGCATATACAAAAGCCTTATTAGGGAGAATTGTCTAAGTTCTCAAAGCTGTCATTTTGTCAAAAAATATTTTTTCTAAACCAAACTTCTTCATGCATATGTTAAATGTGTCTACATTGTATCGGCAAAGTATCAAATTGCTCCATAAAAAGCTGTGGTAGGAGTTGATCGGCCCATAAAGGCACTGTCTATGCATATACAAACACCTTATTAGGGAAAAATTGTCTAAGTTCTCACAGCTGTCATTTTGTCAAAAATTATCTTTTCTGAACTAAACTCCTTCATGCATATGTTCAATGTGTCTACATTGTATAGGAAAAGTATCAAATTGTTCCATTGAAAGCTGTGGTAGGAGTTGATTGGCCCGTATATGGCCTATAATAGCATAAGCACAAAGCACTATATTAAAAGCCATTTAGAACTACAAAGGGAAATAACTCTAATAGAATTGGCCCCTAGCCCTTACTTTTTTGTCTCAAGTATTTGTCTTGCATATATGAACATGTTTGCAAGGTTTGATGAAAATCCAGCAATGACTCTTCGAGTTATTAAGGAAAAAGCACTATATTAAAAGCCATTTAGAACTACAAAGGGAAATAACTCTAATAGAATTGGCCCCTAGCCCTTACTTTTTTGTCTAAAGTATTTGTCTTGCATATATGAACATGTTTGCAAGGTTTGATGAAAATCCAGCTATGACTCTTCGAGTTATTAAGGAAACAAAGCGTTACGGACGGACGGACGGACGGATGCACGGACGGACGGACGGACGCACGGACGGACAACGTGAAAACAGTATACCCCCTACAAACAAAGTTTGCGGGGGGTATAACAAAGATCTTCATGACAAATGGTAGCTTAATGATGGTCGAAAGTATTGCAGAATGCTCCCTTTGGGGCATTCTGCAATACTTTTGACCTGCATTAAGCAATAATCTGTATTGATAACAATTTTTGTCTTTTTGAGAGTGGCCGTTTTACACAGGTTTTACTGTATATTACAGCGTTGTTTGTGATGCTTCTGTGTAAATACAACCATTATATGTGAGCTGGGCAGGTTGATGGGGTAGAACAAATGATGCTCAAGAGTATATTTTAAAATAAGCAATTACCCTGCATAAAAAAAATCATTAGCATTTATGGAAGTACTGTAAATTTACACTGGAAAATTTTCACTAGCGCTGCACTACAGTAAAACCTGTCTTAAGTGGCCACTCAAAAATAGACAAAACAAAGATCTTAATGACAAATGGTAGCTTAATGAAGGTCAAAAGTTTTGCAGAATGCTCCTTTTACTTTTGACCTGCATTAAGCGATAATTGGTCTTGAAAACCAATTTTTGGTCTTTTTGAGAGTGGCTGTTTCAGACAGGTTTTACTATATGTGGCACTCATACAATCAGACAAGAGCATTTTTTAGCCCTTCTTTACATGGTCTCAGTTTCTTCAAGGGTAGAGTGCTTGACTTGAGATCAACTGGTCCCTGATTCAAATGACACTGTGTTGTGTCCTTGAGCAAGACATGTTTTCCTGAATGATTAGTACTGGTTCAACCCCTAAAATACTCATCAATATGACTGAAAATTGTTGACTAGAATATAAAGCATCAGCTAAAACAAGTTTTATTTACCTGATCTCCTAAGTCCAGCTGCCAGTAATTCCGGGTACTGTAATGGTAGCTGTATAGTATCTAGAATCTCAGATTTGATGTCCATTAGTCCACCTACATCATCCCATGTCACATTGGGGATCTAAAAAATTACACTAATTAATCCTTTATTGCTGAACAAATTAACTGGTCATCTCAGCATCTAATTTCCAGACAGACTGGTTGCATCACTTATTTTTTTTTACTTGATTCACTAACTGAACGTATTGTGGATTCTGAAAGCTGGCTTTGGTTTCTCCATTACATCTGTGGAAAATTTAAGGCACTCCATAGTCAGTTGTCCTCAAACTTGCCCAAGATTTTAAGACAAATCATATAACATGGTCAGATTTCAAATATAAATATTTGAGATATTATTCATGTCCATTTATCAACAATTTTCAATAAAATTTATGTAAGATGAGGACAAAAAATTTCATCTGTGTTAGTATTCAGTTTTATGCCTTCCCGGCTATCTACTACGGTAAATCTTGTATTAGTTCGTACACTCGAATAGTTTGTACATCATAAATTATTCCACGGTGGTCAGACCAAAATGTCATGTATTAGTTCGTACAGGGGTCATTTTTCTGATTTGCAATTTTTAATAGTTCGCACACAACAGATTTTCCTTCATTTTGTTACCTACATGGCTTTTAATCAGTGTGACTGTCTACAATACTTTCAATTTCCTACCGTCAAGCACGCCAGTTTACAAACTTATCAGCCGCGCCTGTCAGTGCGACCGTCAGTGTCGCTAACGTGCATTTAGCATTGAGGCATGCCAGATAAACGCTATATAGGTTCAATGAACGTCGGACTGATGCAAATTTGCAGGCCTTTGTCGCTATTGTCCAGTCATGACAAAAATCAAATACATGCACACAACCAAGCGCGCATGCACATTGATTGTGAACGTGTCTGTGATCATTGAGCCTTTTCCATCAATATTCTCGAAACGGGAATCTGGGCACATTAATCCTTATACCACCAAATAAGCGTTCTTTCCTCCTAGCGACTTTTAAATCAAGAGCGTGTTCGTCATGGAGAACTTCTACACAATGCCCATTTATCTTTTTCTTAATCACTGGATCCGAGCACGATGAAACCATATGGGCTGGTGCTTATCACAAATGGTGCTTATCATCCAGGAGAGCCTGCGCTTTTGTGCAATCTTGTCAGGTAACTCAAGGTTTTAAAGTGGATGAAGACTAAGGACATCTAAGGGGGGGGATTGCTTTTCGAGGGAAGTTCATACCAGTTTTTCTTCTTAAAAATAAACGACAACTTGTAATTTTCCAGGGGGACCAGGCCTGGTCAATACACACAAACCGTCTGCTAACTATATCAGCTGACGTAAAAGGCAAAGACGGCATGATCCTTTTTAAGATCAAAGAGACCGCTCACTTCAATTCCAGCCACGTGTTGTTTTAAGATTTGGGGTCACACGTGGTGGCCTTGACGCAAGAAAATGTACATGACACATTAAGTTAAGCCATGTGTCCTGTTTGTAGGACATGAAAACAGTGACCTAGATCAGAATTCGGCGGCGTATGCACAGAGTCGCCACAGTTTGCTTACAGAATCATGGTCTATCAAAATTTAAATAAAATGACAACTAAGTCAGATCTCTGCTGTTTACAGCCAGCTACATGTGAGTGCAAAGACTAGCATGTGCATCCACCACTGTTTTTGGCTGTTCAAAAGTCAGTATGATAGATCCCCTGCGAAATTCAATTTTCACCGTAACCAGGCCTCAAATCACGAAAAGACAGGTTTTCTCATGTAATGGCTTTTCCTGGTCAAGCCACCATAAATGATTATCATAATCTTAAAATGCTAACATGTGAGCAAGTTGAGCATGTAAGTCGCCACAATAATACATGAATATGTATATGAAAATGGAATACTGCGACGTCACGATGAATTCTCAGAAAACATATAGGTGTCCATAAAAAGCCTTTAAATGGAGTAAGCATTCGCAAAAACGTAAGTTGTGGGTCTTTTTACAATACATAGGCAGAGAAACGTACTACTCTCATGAATGAGAGTTCTGCGTTCCAGTTGTTCATATTTTCACATTTAAAAGTCATTTTCATTTTCAGTTTTCATTCGGAACGCGCACTGCACATCAAGAAAAAAATCAAGCATGCGTACGTCTAACCTGTCGGACTTAAAGTACGCACACATCATAAAACATTGTCTTGTCTACTTCTGTGTTGCATTTTCGAGGGTTCTAAGAATCATGACCCAAAATGAAAGCTGTGATATACGTCAGCTTTACGTTGTTGAGCTAGCCGTCCGGTAGTGAACAGAAGTTGTATTATTTTTGTTTTGTTATGATTCCAATCAAGACAATTGTCATCGGTCCGAGTTGCCATAGAACGAATTTAACCATAAAGTATGACCGGATGATATCGCCGGGTATATCGCACGCTGTATGTGAGTCTAAGCGGAAAACAAGTTGGTTCAAACGGCACATTTGGTGATAATCCCGACTTTTATGTTTGGTTGTTTTGGTTTCAATCAAGAATGTTAGTTTTATTTAAAATATTAATAAGACATTCAATCTGTGATAAGACTAAAAGAATAAACAGAAATTCCTCCCTCTTTGGCAATTTTCGCATGTTTTGGCCCCGTTTTATCAATCTTCAGAATTTCATTTTATTAGTTCGTACAGTGCCGTTTTCCAGGAAAATAATTTGAATTAGTTCGTACACAGAGAAAAATAATTATTTTTTTTGCTGTATGAAATAATACAAGACTTACCGTAGTTTGAAAAGGTCCAATCAAAACTGATGGGGTAAGGCATGCAAAAAATCCCATAATAAGTCTATGTTGCCATGATAAACAAGATTTTTATACAGATTGGTCTACATTAGGAGCACCTATAGCATCAGAGTGTGCAGCCTGGAGCTGATCTAGAGCTTTCTGGAAGTCAACCTGTTGTAGAACAATGCCAGCAGCTTACCTTAGGAGCACCTATAGCATCTGAGTGTGCAGCCTGGAGCTAATCTAGAGCCTTCTGGAAGTCAACCTGTTGTAAGACAATACCAGCAGCTTACCTTAGGAGCACCTATAGCATCAGTGTGCAGCCTGGAGCTGATTGAGAGCCTTCTGGAAGTCAACCTGCTGTAGAACAATACCAGCAGCTTACCTAAGAAGCATCTATAGCATCAGAGTGTGCAGCCTGGAGCTGATCTAGAGCCTTCTGGAAGTCAACCTGTTGTTGAACAATACCAGCAGCTTACTTTAGGAGCACCTATAGCATCAGAGTGTGCAGCCTGGAGCTGATCTAGAGTCTTCTGGAAGTCAACCTGTTGTAGAACAATACCAGCAGCTTACCTTAGGAGCACCTATAGCATCAGAGTGTGCAGCCTGGAGCTGATCTAGAGCCTTCTGGAAGTCAACCTGTTGTAGAACAATACCAGCAGCTTACCTTAGGAGCACCTATAGCATCAGAGTGTACAGCCTGGAGCTGATCGAGAGCCTTCTAGAAGTCAACCTGCTGTAAGACAATACCAGCAGCTTACCTTAGGAGCACCTATAGCATCAGAGTGTGCAGCCTGGAGCTGATCCAGAACCTTCTGGAAGTCAAACTGTTGTAAAACAATACCAGCAGCTTACCTTAGGAGCACCTATAGCATCAGAGTGTGCAGCCTGGAGTTGATCTAGAGTCTTCTGGAAGTCAACCTGTTGTAGAACAATACCAGCAGCTTACCTTAGGAGCACCTATAGCATCAGAGTGTGCAGCCTGGAGCTGATCGAGAGCCTTCTAGAAGTCAACCTGCTGTAAGACAATACCAGCAGCTTACCTTAGGAGCACCTATAGCATCAGAGTGTGCAGCCTGGAGCTGATCGAGAGCCTTCTAGAAGTCAACCTGTTGTAGAACAATACCAGTAGCTTACCTAAGGAGCACCTATAGCATCAGAGTGTGCAGCCTGGAGTTGATCTTGAGCTTTCTTGAAGTCTACCTGTTGTAGAACAATACCATGAGCTTACCTTAGGAGCACCTATAGCATCAGAGTGTGCAGCCTGGAGCTGATCGAGAGCCTTCTAGAAGTCAACCTGCTGTAAGACAATACCAGCAGCTTACCTTAGGAGCACCTATAGCATCAGAGTGTGCAGCCTGGAGCTGATCCAGAACCTTCTGGAAGTCAAACTGTTGTAAAACAATACCAGCAGCTTACCTTAGGAGCACCTATAGCATCAGAGTGTGCAGCCTGGAGTTGATCTAGAGTCTTCTGGAAGTCAACCTGTTGTAGAACAATACCAGCAGCTTACCTTAGGATCACCTATAGCATCAGAGTGTGCAGCCTGGAGCTGATCGAGAGCCTTCTAGAAGTCAACCTGCTGTAAGACAATACCAGCAGCTTACCTTAGGAGCACCTATAGCATCTGAGTGTGCAGCCTGGAGCTGATCGAGAGCCTTCTAGAAGTCAACCTATTGTAGAACAATACCAGTATCTCACCTAAGGAGCACCTATAGCATCAGAGTGTGCAGCCTGGAGTTGATCTTGAGCTTTCTTGAAGTCTACCTGTTGTAAAACAATACCAGCAGCTTACCTTAGGAGCACCTATAGCATCAGAGTGTGCAGCTTGGAGCTGATCGAGAGCCTTCTGGAAGTCAACCTGTTGTAAAACAATACCAGCAGCTAACCTTAGGAGCACCTATAGCATCAGAGTGTGCAGCCTGGAGTTGATCTTGAGCTTTCTTGAAGTCAACCTCTTGTTGAACAATACCAGCAGCTTACCTAAGGAGCACCTATAGCATCAGAGTGTGCAGCTTGGAGCTGATTGAGAGCCTTCTGGAAGTCAACCTGTTGTAAAACAATACCAGCAGCTAACCTTAGGAGCACCTATAGCATCAGAGTGTGCAGCCTGGAGCTGATCGAGAGCCTTCTGGAAGTCAACCTGTTGTAGAACAATACTAGCAGCTTACCTTAGGAGCACCTATAGCATCAGAGTGTGCTGCCTGGAGCTGATCTAGAGCCTTCTGGAAGTCAACCTCTTGTTGAATAATACCAG
Organism: Loripinus fragilis; assembly: GCA_964019695.1. NCBI lineage: Eukaryota > Metazoa > Mollusca > Bivalvia > Lucinida > Lucinidae > Loripinus > Loripinus fragilis. The sequence goes on along the minus strand of OZ026514.1, from coordinate 136,680,067 downwards.
TAGCTTACCTTAGGAGCACCTATAGCATCAGAGTGTGCTGCCTGGAGTTGATCGAGAGCCTTCTGGAAGTCAACCTGTTGTAGATCAATACCAGCAGCTTACATTTGGAGCACCTATAGCATCAGAGTGTAAAGCCTGGAGCTGATCTAGAGCCTTCTGGAAGTCAACCTGTTGTTGAACAATACCAGCAGCTTACTTTAGGAGCACCTATAGCATCAGAGTGTGCATCTCAGAGCTGATCGAGAGCCTTCTGGAAGTCAACCTGTTGTTGAACAATACCAGCAGCTTACTTTAAGAGCACCTATAGCATCAGAGTGTGCAGCCTGGAGCTGATCGAGAGCCTTCTGGAAGTCAACCTGTTGTTGAACAATACCAGCAGCTTACTTTAGGAGCACCTTTAGCATCAGAGTGTGCAGCCTGGATCTGATCGAGAGCCTTCTGGAAGTCAACCTGTTGTTGAACAATACCAGCAGCTTACCTTAGGAGCACCTATAGCATCTGAGTGTGCAGCCTGGAGCTGATCTAGAGCCTTCTGGAAGTCAACCTGTTGTAGAACAATACCAGCAGTTTACTTTAGGAGCACTTATAGCACCTTAGTGTGCAGCCTGGAGCTAATCGAGAGCCTTCTAGAAGTCAACCTGTTGTAGAACAATACCAGCAGCCTACCTTAGGAGCACCTATAGCATCTGAGTGTGCAGCCTGGAGCTGATTTAGAGCCTTCTTGAAGTCAACCTGTTATAAAACAATACCAGCAGCTTACCTTAGGAGCACCTAGAGCATCAGAGTGTGCAGCCTGGAGCTGATTGAGAGCCTTCTGGAAGTCAACCTGTTGTAGAACAATACCAGCAGCTTACCTTATGAGCACCTATAGCATCAGTGTGCAGCCTGGAGCTGATTGAGAGCCTCCTGGAAGTCAACCTGTTGTAGAACAATACCAGCAGCTTACCTTAGGAGCGCCTATAGCATCAAAATGTGCAGCCTGGAGCTGATCTAGAGCCTTCTGGAAGCCAACCTGTTGTTGAACAATACCAGCAGCTTACCTTAGGAGCACCTATAGCATCAGAGTGTGCAGCCTGGAGCTGATCTAGAGCCTTCTATAAGTCAACCTGTTGTAAAACATTACCAGCAGCTTACCTTAGGATCACCTATAGCATCAGAGTGTGCAGCCTGGAGCTGATCGAGAGCCTTCTAGAAGTCAACCTGTTGTAGAACAATACCAGCAGCTTACCTTAGGAGCACCTATAGCATCAGAGTGTGCAGCCTGGAGCTGATCGAGAACTTTCCGGAAGTCTACCTGTTGTAGAACAATACCAGCAGCTTACCTTAGGAGCACCTATAGCATCAGAGTATGCAGCCTGGAGTCGATCCAGAACCTTCTGGAAGTCAAACTATTGTAAAACAATACCAGCAGCTTACCTTAGGAGCACCTATAGCATCAGAGTGTGCAGCCTGGAGTTGGTCTAGAGTCTTCTGGAAGTCAACCTGTTGTAGAACAATACCAGCAGCTTACCTTAGGAGCACCTATAGCATCAGAGTGTGCAGCCTAGAGCTGATTGAGAGCCTTCTAGAAGTCAACCTGTTGTAAGACAATACCAGCAGCTTACCTTAGGAGCACCTATAGCATCTGAGTGTGCAGCCTGGAGCTGATTGAGAGCCTTCTAGAAGTCAACCTGTTGTTAAACAATACTAGCAGCTTACCTAAGGAGCACCTATAGCATCAGTGTGCAGCCTGGAGCTGATCTAGAGCCTTCTGGACGTCAACCTGTTGTAAAACAATACCAGCAGCTTGCCTTAGGAGCACCTAAAGCATCAGAGTGTGCAGCCTGGAGCTGATCTAGAGCCTTCTGGAAGTCAACCTGCTGTTTAGACAATACCTGCAGCTTACCTACGGAGCACCTATAGCATCAGAGTGAGCAGCCTGTAGCTGATCTGGAGCCTTCTGCAAGTCAACCTGTTGTAGAACTATACCAGTAGCTTACCTTAGGAGCACCTATAGCATCAGAGTGTGCAGCTTGGAGCTGATCGAGAGCCTTCTGGAAGTCAACCTGTTGTAGAACTATACCAGCAGCTTACCTTAGGAGCACCTATAGCATCAGAGTGTGCAGCCTGGAGCTGACCTAGAGCCTTCTGGAAGTCAACCTGTTGTAGAACAATACCAGCAGCTTACCTTAGGAGCACCTATAGCATTAGAGTGTGCAGCTTGGAGCTGATCGAGAGCCTTCTGGAAGTCAACCTGTTGTAGAACAATACCAGCAGCTTACCTTAGGAGCACCTATAGCATCAGAGTGTGCAGCCTGGAGCTGATCTAGAGCCTTCTGGAAGTCAACCTGTTGTAGAACAATACCAGCAGCTTAACTTAGGAGTACCTATAGCATCAGAGTGTGCAGCCTGGAGCTGATCCAGAACCTTCTGGAAGTCAACCTGTTGTAAAACAATACCAGCAGCTTACCTTAGGAGCACCTATAGCATCAGAGTGTGCAGCCTGGAGCTGATCTAGAGCCTTCTGGAAGTCAACCTGTTGTAGAACAATACCAGCAGCTTACCTTAGGAGCACCTATAGCATCAGAGTGTGCAGCCTGGAGTTGATCTAGAGCCTTCTGGAAGTCAACCTGTTGTAGAACAATACCAGCAGCTTACCTTAGGAGCACCTATAGCATCAGAGTGTGCAGCCTGGAGCTGATCTAGAGCCTTCTGGAAGTCAACCTGTTGCAGAACTATACCAGCAGCTAATAAATCTTCCTCTTCTTCTTCTGAGGGACATAACCTCTTGGAACAACTGTAAAAATAGCACAGAAATATCGCTAATTGGGTCATTACTCAATAACTGGGCCTCCTCATGAGAAAATTCTGTCTTCCAGGTTTCCGAACAGGTCATGCTGAACCCAGCCTGCTCAGCTACAGTGACTTGCTCAGGATTCCCAAATAAATTCAAAAACACAATTCCATGATTTTTCCATGAATTTCCATGATCAACAATGTTATTTCCATGACAATTTCTGCATGGCCTCCTAACTCCCCTTTTAGCGGCATCTTCACCACATTGAAATGTGGAATTCAGCAAGAGCTTGTGGGAACCCTGCTTGCTGGAATCTTGAAATTTTCTGTGAAGCAAGCTTAGATATCATTGTTAACTAAGGGGCTTATCAGACTGCGCAGATGCACAGCCTGGTCTGCACCTTTAATGTTTGCATGCAACAAAGTCAGTTTTTTTTGTGTCATTGCCCAATATTTTTTGCTTGTTTCACTCTTTGAATGCTGGGGAATTTTGCATGCTTCTGATGTCATCTGCTGACTTTTTTTTTCAAAATTATTTTTCAAAACTTCCTTTCATGGATAGTATGAGAGCGTGAAGCTGTTTGGAAAGGTTATTAGCAGATAAGAAAAGTCAGCTCTAGCAAGGCAAGAGTTCAGTCATTCATAGTCCTACAGTAGAACCTGTGTAAAACTGCCATTCTCAAGACTGAAAATTGGTTTTAAAGACCAATTATCACTTAATGCAGGTCAAAAGTATTACAGAATGCTCAAAGCAGGAGCATTCTGCCATACTTTCGACCTTCATTAAGCTACCAGTTGTCATTAAGACCTTTATTTTGTCTATTTTTGAGTGGCCATTTTACACAGGTATTACTGTATCTGTAAAACATATATGAGCCATGACACGTGATTTCCAATAATGTGGTATTTTGACAAAGGTAGACTCAGATGAGCCTGTGCTGCCTCCTTTTAAGCTTGGAAACTCCAAATAGTGTTTAGCCAGTAGCTTAATATTTATAGAATACTTAAGTGACAAGCATAGGCTCTGATCAGACTGCGCATATGCGCAGGCTGATCTGAGCCTTTGCTGGTCGCACATGCCACATTGTTGGAAATCTTATGTCGCAGCTGATGTATACATGAAATGCATTTAAGGACATCAAAAGTGTATTGCTCTTTTTATTTATCTATTTTCATTAAATTGTATCAATATAAATATTGCAAATGAATTTCAATCTGCTCTACCAATCAAACTACCAAGCATTGGATACACTATATTTCAAGGAAACTGTTGCATATTTGAGTAAAGTCCCTTAAAAATACTAAAAGCGAATTTTTCCAGAGTCAAGATTTTTTTCTGTACATTCCAGTCCCTCTCTGTTCAGGATCTATAAGAATGGACTGTGTTATAAGTAAATTGTGTTATAAAGGGACAATTTTACAAAAGAATTATAGGAAATTGACCATGGAATGGTCATTTTCCTATAATACCATGGTAAAATTCCATGTTAAAAACTTTGGGAGCCACAACATGACCGTGTTATATTCAAATCTATATCATAATGAGGTGTGTTATAAAGAGACTTCACTGTATATACACAGGTGTAACAACAATAGGTGGCATTCCTACCATAATTGCATAACTCTCCTGAAAGCTTCTCTCTTGGCATGAGCCACTAGGGCGGCCATATCACCAAGAACAAAACCCTGAAATATAAATATAGCAAAGTGTCACAGGTTTAGATAAACACAATTGTTCAGCGTAAAATAGTCTATACCATCTTACCCATCAGTTTTAACAAATGTTTTGGGTGTTCAAAAGAACCAACTCATTGAGACGGTTCTTTTGAGTGCCCACAACATTTGTTTTGGTTGAGAGATAAGAAAATTATTTTTTGGTACAAACTTTTAACTAAAGTCCTAAGATAGTATAAGCATTAAGGACTGTTGCCATAAGGAACAATTAAGTCATAAATAACTACATTGGTGTATACTGTAGAGAATTTTGAATGTCTATAATATCACCTAGAAAATATAGATTCATATAATGTCATTTCTATTTACATTATTTCATAGATAACACATGTGAAAACATTATATTTGCTAGGTTTTTTTATGAGGAGCACACAATAACCAACAAATAAACGGAGTCTGGTCAGCACTCTGGATCATAATAAGGCTAACATCGCTTCTTACATCCATATAGTTGACAATATTGGAGAGACTTGCTTCAAATTTTCAGGAAAAGCTTTCTAAAAGGAATGGTTGTGTCTAACGTTCCACAAAATGCTAAGATCATAGGGAGATGGGGCCACGGGTTTGTCTGATCCGACAGACTGGAGAAGCCGGGGATCAAACCTGGGACTCCTGAAAATGAGGTGAGTGGTTAATCCACTTCACCATGGCGACTCCCCTTAAAAGGTAGTACTTTGCAGATGCAACATTAGATAGATTTTGATTATCATGACCACAGAAGACCTACTAATAAATTCAGGATCATAGGTTTTCAGCCTTATAAGGGCTAAGCAAGATTCATTGTGCATTATCTGTTTTTGGACAAGTAAAAATTCTTTTTGAGCCAGTACATTATGGCCATTTACTAGTCCCAAGGCAAGTATAAAATTTATTTATTTCCACATCCCTGTTCAATTAACCCGTTTTCATTCACAACAACTGCATATAGGTACTTTATCATACAGTGAAAACCCTGATGGAATGCTGCATTATGCAGCAACTCATCAGGGTCTGCTATGTTTGCTAAGATACAAATCTTGATGCAACATGCATCATGATTTAGCACTCTCTATATTGACCCCTTAAAGTGATAATTCCGACTTTTTTCATATACATTTATCATAGAGCTAATAGTATACTGGGAACCATATGACCATTTATTTTGTTGAAACTGCTCCAATTAGCCCATAATTTAATTGCACTCACATGCCACAGGGGATCGCCATTAATCACTTAAATACTCCAAGAAGAATTCCTCAGGCGGCACTACACAAGGTGCAGTTATCAGGTCAAGCAGGATAATTACAGTCAGTGTATAATGTTTTGTCTGATCTATTTCTAAACCGGTTGGAAAGATTATCAAAGAGTGTCAAACAGTTTAGATCTAGATCAGGCCCGACGACATGTCATACCTCTTATCAAAATTTTTTGTAAAGCTTATCAGCAGACGACACAAACAGGTTTAAAGTAAAATGGTATGAGCATCAAGCACCGCATCTGCGTTTGATTATAGTCTGATCAGTGTTTTCACAGCAACATAATGGGTAGCTAAAGTATCCAAGCTTCAAGGACTCTGGCTAGAATTGGCAGATTCATACAGAAACAGGCGAGACTCAGATCAGGCTGGATATAGACACTGTATGGTCAGAGTCTTTGCTGTCTGCATGGATCAATTCCCAGGCTGATCTGAGTCTGATAGGCTTGCAAGCCATTTTGTTGGATTGGACCTAATAAGCTGGACTTGGTTTGAATTTTCAAGAATTTGCTCAGATTTATTGAAATGATAATAGGAATGATAAAAATTATGCCATTAAACAATGCAAATACATGTACTCTTTGTGAATACAGGATTATTTTGAATGTTTTAATTGTCTGCCTTTTTCTTTAAGAAATCACTTTTCCAAAAAAACTTTTTTCAAGAATGGGATCAGAGCACCAAACAGTTTGGATACTGATCAGGTCCCTTATTTTGATGGGCCTGATCTGGGTTCAAAATGTTTGCAAAGCAGAAGATATAATGCACATAGCTAAATATTACAATTTCAATTAATGCTATTAAATATTACTTATTTAGGGGCCCTGAACCAGACTGCTTATTTCTGTAGTGCAAAAATGTAAGGTAGCCCCTGTCTAAAGTAATTCTCATTCTTATCACTTGAAGCCATCATTACTCAATGAAATCATTGAATGGAAGCACAGCCTAATTATAAGCTCTCTTCACTGAGATGTGGTGCCATTAACTCACAGCAAAGGTGACCAGACGCTTGATTTAAAGCTATTTGGCAACCATGAGGGAAAACATGTCAGCAGCCAGTTATTGGTTTTATGGGCAATAAACTTGCTTTTAATCACCTTAGCTGGTGAAGAAGCAGAGTGGTAAAAATAAATTAGTAATTAATGAGGAATTTATTTTTGATCAAGATAAATATTAATAGGGCCGGAATATTCCCTTTAAGGCCCTGTCACACATTCTAGCCAACTTATGCCCACGTATTCCTAACTTATTCAGGGTGCACCAAGGCACTTGCTGAATTTCTCATATGCACACATACGTTGGTGCTAACGTACCTTAACGTATGCATAACTTACATGTTGTGTACATCTAACTTATGTCTAATGTATAAAAGCAATACATCCGCATACAGTGAAAATTTTATGCATGTACAAAATTTTGGACCTCTTCACCGTATGACAACGTATACCAACGTACTATAGTGTGTTCGTAATGTGTTTAAAACTTAACTCTCACTTATTCAGCGTACACCAACGTACTTGCTGAATTTCTCATACATCGGCATAAATTGGTGCTATACGTCGTAGTGTGATAGTGCCCTTAGAACACAAAATGGACTATTCTATACTTATTCTATCAACATGCATGGTGTAATCTATCATAATGAAAAGGGTTTTAACAAAACAAATTTGTATCACGTCAATGTCAAAGTTACATGTACGGTAAATGTTCTAAAATTTCGAACACTGGTTGCTTGACAAAAAGGTCTAGACAAACAGGGCAGACCCAGATCAGACTGCTTCTGATGAAGCAGTCTGACCAGGGTCTTCCCTGTTTGCTAATCTGACAAGCATTATGTGGATTTCAGCCCTGAAAACCAACATTTTGTTTAAGGGAAAAGAAGTGGAAAAGTGTTTGAAATTTCAGAACATTTACCGTACAATTCTAACAAGACAAGTGTGACATTACTTACAGCAGTTCTTTGGGCAATATAGGCAATGGAGAGATTGCCACTGTATGGAACATTTTGTAGAATACCTTCAAACATATCTGCTCTATCAAGCTCTGTCGGAACCTAGGAAAATAACAGATTTCAACAACAGTCAAACCTTGACTTAAAAGTCTAATGTATAGAAAGCAGGCCCCCAGATAATAGTGTGTAACTGAAAATTATTTTTCTTATTTCACAACCAAAACATATGTTGTGGGTACTCAAAAGTACCGTCTCGATGAGACGGTTCTTTTGAGCACCCAAAACTTATTTTTAAATTAATAGATAAAAACATAATCACAATTTTAGGCTTAAATTTTTTGCTTAACTGGCCCTATGTAGAAAGATCATTATGCAAATCAGACATTTTAACCCTTGTACCTGCCAGTGTTGTCAGCTGATAACTTTTGAAAATAACGCATATGTTAATATTACTGAAACTCAATATGAATGCATTTAAGAGCCTAAAAATAACAAGGAGAGCAATATATTTTGTGAGTTAAAATTTCATTATTTTGAGTCTATTTCATTACAACCTTATCAAGTTTTAGTCATAGCAAGATTTGCTTGTGTTGCTGCTTCAGTGGGTTGAACCAGTGTGAAGCAGTGAGAATATAAGAATCCACCATGAGTGTGAGGGTAGGATAGAATAATCTGTCCCGAGGCTCGCCATTTGGCATCACGAGGCTTGCCGAGTGGTGACAAACAGGGATCCCGAGGGACAGATTTTCATTTCATACCCTCACATGAATAATGGATTCTTTTTCTTGTTCACCACTTTTCTATTTATTTATTTATTTGTTTGTTTATTTGAAAATGAGCTTACAGAAGCCCCTGAATACGCTAAAATGCAATTTACATGATGACGTTACTTGACGTCCTGGATAAGATAGCATGGGTAAGATTAAATTTTCTCCCACCTTTGCCCATGTAAGATAGGCTGTCAGCTCATGTAAGAAATTTCTATCTTACATGACCACGTGACAGCTTTCTTACATGGGCAGAGTAAAATATTCTTTTTTTCCCAAAAAGGATATTCAAAGGACAAATTTATTGCGCCTAAGTAACTGAAAGGTATCAAGCAAAGGTAAGCGTTACTTGCTGATGTCATATAACGCTAATGACGTCATCGAACGTGCACCACGTGATGTGACGCATATGGCACAGGGAGCTAAACAGGGTTTTATTTTGCATTTCGCAACTTAACTAATGCTCCAATCGTGTTTTCCCGCCAATAACGAGGTGCAAACCATGTTTACACCCATTTTAATACCCAATAAAAACAATCGTGAACTCAGAAATAATGTAAGCCCAACAAGTAAAAAGTTCAATTTTTTACGTTTTTTTGACTTTTAATGTTCTCACAAAAAAAGCTTGGAAAACTGGGAGAAAAACAATCCATCATGAGCCTGTCCATGTAGGATAGATATCACACCCTCGGGGTCGCAATTTAACCAGGGACTCGGCAAGCCTTGTTCCTGGTTAACTCGGCAAGCCTCCTCCCTGGTTAACTCGGCAAGCCTCGTCCCTGGTTAAAATTCCGACCCCTCGGGTGAGATATCTCTATCCTACATGGGCACTCATGATGGATTGTTATATTCTATCCCAGGGTAAAATCTCAAATATCCTTATCCGCTGTGCAAAAATAAAGTGCCTTGCTCAAGGACACAACACACTGCCCCTGTCTCGATACCAAGTCAAACACTATAAAACTGTGCCATTTTGTTTTCTGTTTTTATTGCATTAGTCAAATTACCTCTATACAGACTTGGTGTAAGAAACACTCTAACATATCATGTGTTAAGTCTTTGTTACTATGAGTGGTTGCCACGACAATCATTGGGAACTGTTGAAGGTCATTCTTCAGTTGAAGGACATTGGATAGGAAACTGCTGGCTACTCTTGGATCTGAAAATAAATAATTGGTATAGTAAACTGTTTAAAGACCGATAGAATTTTCCATAAAGTTTGATACATTTAAAGACAATTTCAGGTAATTCCCATGTGCACCTTTCCTGCGTCGGGAAACAGGAAAAGTTGTCTGGGTCCTGTCCTTCCGACCATTTACTAATTCAGATCAATATAGTTTTCAGATACTCTTATGTCAGATGCATATTTCCACATTTTCTTGACAAAATAAAGTAACTAAAATGTGTGAGAAATATCTATGGACCCTTCATCAGAAATGCTCATCTCAGTACCAAATAAAGATAAATAGATCAGGCGACATCAAACAATGTACAAAATTTCCAGGTTTTTACCCTTTATGCATATACTCGGATTGTCTGTCCAATATGTTGGATTATTTTGCGTCGGCACGATCTGCCCTTGTGGCCTAGTGGTTAGCGTGTCGCACTTTGGAAACAGAGGACCAGGGTATATTCCTGGGTGAGCACTTATAACAAATTGTTTCTTCTTCTTCTAGCGTTGTATTGCAGAAATTCTTAATACAAGTAATATGGAATTATATAAATGACAAAAAAAATTACACTGTGGGAGAGGAGTTGAATTTGGCCCTCCGGAAAGATAAATAGTATGGTGACCCCCGACTTTTTTTTTTTTTCTAAAATGTAAAATGATAGTCCATGAAATAAAAGCAAAAAATTAAGATTTTCAATGTCAGATTTATGTATATAATTTTCTCTAAAAATCGAAAAACTTTTTTGGGGGATTTATCAAAATATATCATGCAGTATCTTGACACGGCTTGGGGAAACATATACATTTTCACATTTCTAGAAAGCTTGAGCTCATGAGCAATAATTATAATTAACATAAAGAAGCTGGATGACAATAACAACAATTTTATCATAACATTAAGGATATTGGTCATTTGCTGAAAACTTCCTTTTGAGATTATGAAAAATTGAGCGTGGTGATATATCCTTTTTATTTCATAAATTGACAGTCCATGCTTAAAACTAACTGTATGCAAAGTATTAAAAAGATATCAATATGGGAAGTATTTAGTAGCATATGTCCTTAAGTCAGGATGGTCCATTGTATATATTGAGGGGTTAATGGTTAATTTCAAAAAAATATTGTATTTCTTTTTCTTAAGATGGATTTTGTCTAAGCCAATAAAATGAAATGCCGCCTTATGCCACATTTCATCTGGGCCTTCACTGTTTGTCAAAGCACCTGTCTAGGGCTTTCCAGTCCTCAAAGAGTTTATGTTTAGGAACTGGCTGGATATAAAAACTAATGCATGTTTTGTTTAACACTCAAGCATAAGAAGCAAAAGACTGAGTTTGTCAATAAAGGTTTCAAAAACAGTTTTATTTATATTTTAACATCTGCAAGATCTCAGTATCTATCAGTACCTTATGAGCCAGTGCATGAGATTTCCAACAATGTGGTATGTGCGACCAGCAAAGCCTCAGATCAGCCTGCGCATACACGCAGTCTGATCAGAGCCTTTGCTAGTCGCTTGAGTATTCTATGATTGTTAAGCTACTGACTGAACACCATTTGGAGTTTCTAAGCTTAAAATGACGCTGCAGAGGCTCATTCGAGTCTACATTTGTAAAATGTCAAATTGTTGGAAATCTCATGCCACGGCTCTTATGGTCCAGCTATTTTCTGGGGAGGCATCCTGCCAACAGCCTTTATGAGGATCTCTCAGGTGATTGGCTCTCTTGGGATTCCTCTGATGGGTCACCTGGATTCCAGGAAACTCAACATTAAACAGGCTCTCATAGTGCTCCTTCCAGACTTCTGTTTTATCATCCCTATCAAGCTACAGTTCCCTGACATCATTGTGATTTAACTCTTAATCATGTTGATTGACAGTTGGGCCTAATAGGTTTTACAAGTTTGTTATCAGGCCTCTAGAAAAGAGTGTGTAATTAAAAATTAATTGTCTTACTTCTCAACCAAATCATTTGTTGTGGTACTCAAAAGAACCGTCTCAATGAGACGGTTCTTTTGAGCACCAAAAACATATGTTAAACCTTACGGATAACAAAATATTAACAATTTTACGCAGAGACACTTTCTTTATCTGTACTATGGTTGGTGTGGTTTCTGTATACTTACCATCAGACGAGCCATCTCTATCTCTTCCTATAGCATGGATACTTTGTAGTAACAAGATACAGGGAGAATACAGGCCAGCTGTAATAGACAAATAAATAATCACTTCTATAGATAACTTTCATCTTTTGTTTGCTTTGTGGTTTAATATCCCTTACAACAGAATATTCACCATCTAACATAAATTTGCAGGGAATGGATCTATTTCCATTAAAATTCCCTCTTTATAACAGAATATTCACTTAACGACACCGACAGTAAGATCTGGGTACAGACATACATTTTCTTTTGAAAATATATTCATTATAGCAGAATTTTTACAATGTGTCAGTCAATTTGGTGATCAAGATATGGTCTTTTGGATGAAAAGGTTTCTGTCACATTTGATAAGAGGGAAACTTTTGGAATTTTCATGCAATATGAAATTGATTTGATGTTTACACTTGGAATAATAGCATTTAAATTCATATATACGATATTTTCTTTTATCAAATGATTGTGCTGTGGAAACCTTGTAGTGGTCCGCATTTCTTTATAACAGCAGATTCACTTTAACGTCAAAGATAGCTTGGAACAAACATGGTCATTATAAAGAGGGTTGACTGTAATAAACTTGTTAAATAGACAGCATATGTAATGATTTCTAAATTATAATTTCTGACACAATTAGCATGCAGGCATGCACACATTGCAACCAGAGCCATATAGAAAATTAAGTATAAGTTTCTGACAAAGACACATATGATAGGAAAGCCAACTTAAATGCAGAAAGGGATGAAAAAGAGTTTGACAACAGTACCTGCAGTAAATGCATTTTTCATTCTTGCTTCTGTAGCTCCTGATGACTCTCCCACAAGAGAATGGCAGTTTATCTACAGAATAAAACACAGAACACAGGTTTAGATAAACAAAAATTTTCAGCGTAAAATTTAAATATTTTCTTACCCATTATATTTAGCATGTGTTTTGGGGACTCAAAAGAACCGTCTCATTGAGACGGTTCTTTTGAGTACCCACAACAGATGTTTTGGTTGAGAAATAAGAAAACTATTTTTCTGTTACACACTCTTAACTAAAGTCCTGATAGGATCAGACTAACACAATTTTTCAGAGTAAAAATTTAAATACTTTCTTATCCATCAGTTTTAACATTTGTTTTGGATGCTCAGAAGAACCATATCACTGAGACAATTCTTTCTAGTACCCCTAACATACATGTATGTTTTGGTACAGAAATAAAGCAAAAAACTAGTTTTCGGGGAAAAAACAAGTAAAATCATACACTCTTATCTGGAGGTATGATAAAATCAACAATTTCATGATTGTCCTGTTGGAAATTTTGAAATATCTCCTCTTTTCAAATCAATTTTCAAGTTAAAGTTTCAAGGCTGTAACTTTGTATACATAACTGATGGAAGGACGACATGTTGAAAGCAATATGCCCCCTAAACTTTTCATAGTTTTTATTGTTTTATTTGTTTTGGTTTGCGAGTTTTTCCCAGTCAACAGCTATGGTCATGTCAAGATGGTCAGTTAACCTAACCACATTTTTTCTTGGGCAAGTTAGACAAAGTGGTTAACCAGTACTCAGTGCAAATACTTTCACATCTAATTGACAACAGCCCTTCTTGGATCAGTGGAAGGAGAAGAATGACCCTAGAATATATTTCATGATCAATCTCCACCAAAGTATAAGCTGGTTCAAACTCATGAACCCTGGATCAACAAAATGACTGAATACCAACTGTGCTATGGGGCCAGGTGTTTTTTTCAAAGCTGGCAGCATGAAAATGTTCCGGACAACACTTGAAAGTACAGTTAAACCTGTCTTAAGCGGCCACTTAAAAATAGACAAAACAAAGGTCTTAATGGAAAATGGTAGCTTAATTAAATTCCATAGTATTGCAGAATGCGCTCCCCTTGGAGCATTCTGCAATACTTTTGACCTGCATCAAGTAATTATCGGTATTGAAAACCAATTTTTGGTGTTCTTTTTTAGTGGCTCCTTAAGACAGGTTTTATTGTATGACATTATTTCTATGCATAAGGGCTGGTATGTAAGTATTATAAAAGGTGTTACCTTAAATGCATGTACACCTAGTCTCCTAGCAACAGCTACAATGAGGGTGGTTTTACCACAACCCACAGGTCCAGCTATCAATATGGCAGGTGGTACAGTACTTAGGCTCTTACAGCTGTGTCTATAATAAAACAACAATGTTAAATGTACACCTAGTCTTAATGAGGGTAGTTTTACCACAACCCACAGGTCCAGCTATCAATATGGCAGGTGGTACAGTACTTAAGCTCTTACAGCTGTGTCTATAATAAAACAAAAATGTTAAATGTACACCTAGTCTCCTAGCAACAGCTACAATGAGAATAGTTTTACAACAACCCACAGGTCCAGCTATCAATATGGCAGGTGGTACAGTACTAAGGCTCTTACAGCTGTGTTTATAATAAAACAACAATGTTAAATGTACACCTAGTCTCCTAGCAACAGCTACAATGAGAATAGTTTTACAACAACCCACAGGTCCAGCTATCAATATGGCAGGTGGTACAGTACTAAGGCTCTAACAGCTGTGTCTATAATAAAACAACAATGTTAAATGTACACCTAGTCTCCTAGCAACAGCTACAATGAGGGTAGTTTTACCACCACCCACAGGTCCAGCTATCAATATGGCAGGTGGTACAGTACTAAGGCTCTAACAGCTGTGTCTATAATAAAACAACAATGTTAAATGTACACCTAGTCTCCTAGCAACAGCTTCAATGAGAATAGTTTTACAACAACCCACAGGTCCAGCCATCAATATGGCAGGTGGTACAGTACTAAGGCTCTTACAGCTGTGTCTACAATAAAACAAAAATGTTAAATGTACACCCTAGTCTCATAGCAACAGCTACAATGAGAATAGTTTTACAACAACCCACAGGTCCAGCTATCAATATGGCAGGTGGTACAGTACTAAGGCTCTAACAGCTGTGTCTGCAAGAAAACAACAATGTTAAATGTACACATAGTCCCATAGCAACAGCTACAATGACGGTAGTTTTACCACAACCCACAGGTCCAGCTATCAATATGGCAGGGGGTACAGTACTTAGGCTCTTACAGCTGTGTCTACAATAAAACAACACTTTTAATTGTACACCTTGTCTCCTAGCAACAGCTACAATGAGGGTGGTTTTACCACAACCCATAGGTCCAGCTATCAATATGGCAGGTGGTACAGTACTAAGGCTCTTACAGCTGTGTCTACAATAAAACAACAATGTTAAATGTACACGTAGTCTCCTAGCAACAGCTGTGTCTATAATGAAACAATGAGGTTTAGTTACACTATTTTTGGAAATTAAACATTTGTGTTTCGCATGCATCAAAACGTTTTGACTCTTTCTTTTGCATTTATCTTTCTGATAATCAATTAGGAGTTTGGTGTCTGATACCTATCATTATTGTTCAGACTGTTTGACCAGCCCCATCTGTCCATATGCTTAAAGGTAAATTGGTAAACATTCATGCTTCATTCACTTAAAATAAAAATCCTTTTTGCTATGAATATAATTTATTTTCTCCCACACAATTTATATTTACTGGAAACAATATGCAGCTTTTTGATATGTTGCATACTGATGGCTTCCTCCATCTAGATGGGAGCGCAGTGGCTCAGTGGTAGAGTGCTTGACTTGAGACTGAGGGGCTGGGGGTTCGAGCCTCACCAGTGTCACTGCGTTGTGTACTTGAGCAAGACACGTTTATCCTAGCTTAGTACTGGTTCAACCCAGGAAGACCCCTCTCTACATAGCTGAAAGATTGTTGATGGGATATAAAGAATCAAATCAAGCAAACAAACAAATCCTCCATCTAGACACAATTAAGTGTGAATGGTCTTTTATACAATTTAGAAGTAAAATATTAGATTTTCAAAAGCATACTTAATTCTTGTAAAATATTTCAAATTTTACACTTAGAGCTGACTTACAGTTTGTTAAGTGTGGAAAGTTTAAATTATTTGTTTGTTTGATTTGATTCTTTACGTCCCATCAACAATCTTTCAGTTAAACAGAGACGGGTCTTCCTGGGTTGAACCAGTACTAAGCTAGGATAAATGTGTCTGCTCAAAGTAAGTAATGGTGCAAAGATCAGGAATCGATACAATCAAGTACCACACCTGACCCAGGATACCAATGGGAAAGTGACAAACTCACAGAAGACACCACAAACGAGAGCCAAGAGGTCAGCCCTTTCCAAGCAGGTGACCAAAAAGCACATATAAACAGACGCGCACAAAACATAGCAAACACAAGACAGAACAAAAACATAAAAGATCCACAAAAGAAGTACCGCCTTGGAACGGTCAGTAAAATATTTTACTGGAGGGCTTAAACCGGTTTAACGGCGCCAACCTCACCCTTAATTCAGATGTGGATCAAGACACATAGATATTTGGTTTGCATGAAAGACCCCTAACTTATCAATGCATCATCTCCTAAAACATATAAATCAAGATATAACAAGGAGATAAAGCAAGGATAAGGACTCAACAGTAAATTAAACTGAATACCGGAGCAAAAGAAATCCAACAGGTAAACCCCGGTGGGCCCGACAAACAGCCAAAGCATCAGGCCCCTACCATCTCATCAATAGATAAGTCTTTAAGTCAGAACCATCATAGAGTCTGAAGTCCGACCCACCGGCGTGCAATTAAAGAGGAAAGCAAAGTTGCCAACCGTGATTGGGTTGACTACCAAGCATGCAGTCTGTTGCAATACATTAATGTTATAGCCAATCTTTTTATAATGAGTCAAAGACCACAACGCAATGACGCCAGTGAGGCTCAAACCCACGGCCTCTCTGTCTTGAGTCAAGCACTCTTCCACTGAGCCACTGCACTCCCACAAGTTTTAATTAAGTATCCAAACTTACTTGCTGGTGAGATGGGGAAGAATAAAACTCTCTAGCTGATCTATGTAGGTGGACAACCCCGGGAGAGTGTCTCTGTCCCAGAAACCTTGAGGGGTGGGGTTCAGATACACCTGCATCATCACTGGAATGTAGCTGTGGTCAGTGCCAATCTGAAACAATTATAAGGAGTAAGTGTGTGAGTGATCTATGTAGGTCGCAGATATGGGGCGAATTAATCATTAATGCTAATGCATCATTAATGCATTACTTTTTTTCAATTAATTCATGTAGGTGGACAGCCCTGGGAGAGTGTCTCTGTCCCAGAAAACTTGAGGGGTGGGGTTCAGATACACCTGCATCATCATTGGAATGTAGCTATGATCAGTGCCAATCTGAAACAGTTATAAGAAGTGAGCTAGTGAGTGATCTATGTAGGTAGACAGTCCAGGGAGAGTGTCTCTGTCCCAGAAACCTTGAGGGGTGGGGTTCAGATACACCTGCATCACCACTGGAATGTAGCTGTGGTCTGTGCCAATCTGAAACAGTTATAAGAAGTAAGTGAGTGAGTGAGTGAGAGAGTGATCTATGTAGGTAGACAGCCATTGGAGAGTGTCTCTGACCCAGAAACCTTGAGGGGTGGGGTTCAGATACACCTGCAGCATCAGCGGAATGTAGCTGTGGTCAGTGCCAATCTGAAACAGTTATAAGAAGTAAGTGAGTGAGTGAGTGATCTATGTAGGTGGACAGCCCCCGGGAGAGTGTCTCTGTCCCAGAAACCTTGAGGGGTGGGGTTCAGATACACCTGCATCATCACTGAAATGTAGCTGTGGTCTGTGCCAAGCTGAAACAGTTATAAGAAGTAAGTGAGTGAGTGATCTATGTAGGTAGACAGCCCCGGGAGATTGTCTCTGTCCCAGAAACCTTGAGGGGTGGGGTTCAGATACACCTGCATCATCACTGGAATGTAGCTGTGGTCAGTGCCAATCTGAAACACTTATAAGAAGTGAGTGAGTGAGTGGGTGAGTGATCTATGTAGGTAGACGGTCCTGGGAGAGTGTCTCTGTCCCAGAAACCTTGAGGGGTGGGGTTCAGATACACCTGCATCATCACTGGAATGTAGCTGTGATCTGTGCCAATATGAAACAGTTATAAGAAGTAAGCGAGTGAATGAGTGATCTATGTAGGTAGACAGCCCTGGGAGTGTGTCTCTGTCCCAGAAACCTTGAGGGGTGGGGTTCAGATACACCTGCATCATCACCGGAGTGTAGCTGTGGTCTGTGCCAATCTGAAACAGTTATAAGAAGTAAGTGAGTGAGTGAGTGATCTATGTAGGTGGCCCCAATGGGAGAGTGTCTCTGTCCCAGAAACCTTGAGGGGTGGGGTTCAGATACACCTGCATCATCACTGGAATGTAGCTGTGATCTGTGCCAATCTGAAACAGTTATAAGAAGTAAGCGAGTGAGTGAGTGATCTATGTAGGTAGACAGCCCTGGGAGAGTGTCTCTATCCCAGAAACCTTGTGGGGTGGGG
Organism: Loripinus fragilis; assembly: GCA_964019695.1. NCBI lineage: Eukaryota > Metazoa > Mollusca > Bivalvia > Lucinida > Lucinidae > Loripinus > Loripinus fragilis. The sequence goes on along the minus strand of OZ026514.1, from coordinate 136,661,872 downwards.
TTCAGATACACCTGCATCATCACCGGAATGTAGCTGTGGTCTGTGCCAATCTGAAACAGTTATAAGAAGTAAGTGAGTGAGTGAGTGATCTATGTAGGTGGACAGCCCTGGGAGAGTGTCTCTGTCCCAGAAACCTTGAGGGGTGGGGTTCAGATAAACCTGCATCATCACTGGAATGTAGCTGTGGTCAGTGCCAATCTGAAACAGTTATAAGAAGTAAGTGAGTGAGTGAGTGATCTATGTAGGTGGACAGCCCTGGGTGAGTGTCTCTGTCTCAGAAACCTTGAGGGGTGGGGTTCAGATAAACCTGCATCATCACTTGAATGTAGCTGTGATCTGTGCCAATATGAAACAGTTATAAGAAGTAAGCGAGTGAATGAGTGATCTATGTAGGTAGACGGTCCTGGGAGAGTGTCTCTGTCCCAGAAACCTTGAGGGGTGGGGTTCAGATACACCTGCATCATCACTGGAATGTAGCTGTGATCTGTGCCAATCTGAAACAGTTATAAGAAGTAAGTGAGTGAGTGAGTGAGTGAGTGATCTATGTAGGTGGACAGCCCTTGGTGAGTGTCTCTGTCTCAGAAACCTTGAGGGGTGGGGTTCAGATACACCTGCATCATCACTGGAATGTAGCTGTGATCTGTGCCAATATGAAACAGTTATAAGAAGTAAGTGAGTGAATGAGTGATCTATGTAGGTAGACAGCCCTGGGAGTGTGTCTCTGTCCCAGAAACCTTGAGGGGTGGGGTTCAGATACACCTGCATCATCACCGGAATGTAGCTGTGACCTGTGCCAATCTGAAACAGTTATAAGAAGTAAGCCAGTGATAAGTGATCTATGTAGGTGGACAGCCCTGGGTGAGTGTCTCTGTCCCAGAAACCTTGAGGGGTGGGGTTCAGATACACCTGCATCATCACTTGAATGTAGCTGTGGTCAGTGCCAATCTGAAACAGTTATAAGAAGTAAGTAAGTGAGTGAGTGATCTATGTAGGTAGACAGCCCTGAGAGTGTCTCTGTCCCAGAAACCTTGAGGGGTGGGGTTCAGATACACCTGCATCATCACTGGTATGTAGCTGTGATCTGTGCCAATCTGAAACAGTTATAAGAAGAAGAAAGTGAGTGAGTGAGTGATCTATGTAGGTAGACAGTCCTGGGAGAGTGTCTCTGTCCCAGAAACCTTGAGGGGTGGGGTTCAGATACACCTGGGTGAGTGTCTCTGTCCCAGAAACCTTGAGGGGTGGGGTTCAGATACACCTGCATCATCACTTGAATGTAGCTGTGAGTGAGTGATCTATGTAGGTAGACAGCCCCGGGAGAGTGTCTCTGTCCCAGAAACCTTGAGGGGTGGGGTTCAGATACACCTGCATCATCACTTGAATGTAGCTGTGATCTGTGCCAATCTGAAACAGTTATAAGAAGTGAGTGAGTGAGTGAGTGATCTATGTAGGTGGACAGCCCTGGGAGAGTGTCTCTGTCCCAGAAACCTTGAGGGGTGGGGTTCAGATACACCTGCATCATCATTGGAATGTAGCTGTGATCTATGCCAATATGAAACAGTTATAAGAAGTAAGTGAGTGAGTGAGTGATCTATGTAGGTAGACAGCCCTGGGAGAGTGTCTCTGTCCCAGAAACCTTGAGGGGTGGGGTTCAGATACACCTGCATCATCACTGGAATGTAGCTGTGGTCAGTGCCAATCTGAAACAGTTATAAGAAGTAAGTGAGTGAGTGAGTGATCTATGTAGGTGGACAGCCCTGGGAGAGTGTCTCTGTCCCAGAAACCTTGAGGGGTGGGGTTCAGATACACCTGCATCATCACTGGAATGTAGCTGTGATCTGTGCCAATATGAAACAGTTATAAGAAGTAAGTGAGTGAGTGAGTGATCTATGTAGGTGGACAACCCTGGGAGAGTGTCTCTGTCCCAGAAACCTTGAGGGGTGGGGTTCAGATACACCTGCATCATCACTGGAATGTAGCTATGGTCAGTGCCAATCTGAAACAGTTATAAGAAGAAGTGAGTGAGTGAGTGAGTGATCTATGTAGGTAGACAGCCCCGGGAGAGTGTCTCTGTCCCAGAAACCTTGAGGGGTGGGGTTCAGATACACCTGCATCATCACTTGAATGTAGCTGTGATCTGTGCCAATCTGAAACAGTTATAAGAAGTAAGGGAGTGAGTGAATGATCTATGTAGGTGGACATCAATGGGAGAGTTTCTCTGTCCCAGAAACCTTGAGGGGTGGGGTTCAGATACACCTGCATCATCACTTGAATGTAGCTGTGATCTGTGCCAATCTGAAACAGTTATAAGAAGAAGTGAGTGAGTGAGGGAGTGATCTATGTAGGTGGACAGCCCCGGGAGAGTGTCTCTGTCCCAGAAACCTTGAGGGGTGGGGTTCAGATACACCTGCATCATCACTGGAATGTAGCTGTGGTCAGTGCCAATCTGAAACAGTAATAAGAAGAAAGTGAGTGAGTGAATGATCTATGTAGGTAGACAGCCCTGGGAGAGTGTCTCTGTCCCAGAAACCTTGAGGGGTGGGGTTCAGATACACCTGCATCATCACTGGAATGTAGCTGTGGTCAGTGCCAATCTGAAACAGTTATAAGAAGTAAGTGAGTGAGTGGGTGATCTATGTAGGTGGACAGCCCTGGGAGAGTGTCTCTGTCCCAGAAACCTTGAGGGGTGGGGTTCAGATACACCTGCATCATCACTGGAATGTAGCTGTGGTCAGTGCCAATCTGAAACAGTTATAAGAAGTAAGTGAGTGAGTGAGTGATCTATGTAGGTGGACAGCCCTGGGTGAGTGTCTCTGTCCCAGAAACCTTGAGGGGTGGGGTTTAGATACACCTGCATCATCACTGGAATGTAGCTGTGATCTGTGCCAACCTGAAACAGTTATAAGAAGTGAGTGAGTGAGTGAGTGAGTGATCTATGTAGGTGGACAGCCCCGGGAGATTGTCTCTGTCCCAGAAACCTTGAGGGGTGGGGTTCAGATACACCTGCATCATCACTGGAATGTAGCTGTGATCTGTGCCAACCTGAAACAGTTATAAGAAGTGAGTGAGTGAGTGAGTGAGTGAGTGATCTATGTAGGTGGACAGCCCCGGGAGATTGTCTCTGTCCCAGAAACCTTGAGGGGTGGGGTTCAGATACACCTGCATCATCACTGGAATGTAGCTGTGATCTGTGCCAACCTGAAACAGTTATAAGAAGTGAGTGAGTGAGTGAGTGAGTGATCTATGTAGGTGGACAGCCCCGGGAGAGTGTCTGTGTCCCAGAAACCTTGAGGGGTGGGGTTCAGATAAACCTGTATCATCACTTGAATGTAGCTGTGATCTGTGCCAATCTGAAACAGTTATAAGAAGTGAGTGAGTGAGTGAGTGATCTATGTAGGTAGACAGCCCTGGGAGAGTGTCTCTGTCCCAGAAACCTTGAGGGGTGGGGCTCAGATACACCTGCATCATCACTGGAATGTAGCTGTGGTCAGTGCCAATCTGAAACAGTTAAATGAAGTAAGTGAGTGAGTGAGTGATCTATGTAGGTAGACAGCCCTGGGTGAGTGTCTCTGTCCCAGAAACCTTGAGGGGTGGGGTTTAGATACACCTGCATCATCACTGGAATGTAGCTGTGGTCAGTGCCAATCTGAAACAGTTATAAGAAGTAAGTGAGTGAGTGAGTGATCTATGTAGGTGGACAGCCCTGGGAGAGTGTCTCTGTCCCAGAAACCTTGAGGGGTGGGGTTTAGATACACCTGCATCATCACTGGAATGTAGCTGTGGTCAGTGCCAATCTGAAACAGTTATAAGAAGTAAGTGAGTGAGTGAGTGATCTATGTAGGTGGACAGCCCTGGGAGAGTGTCTCTGTCCCAGAAACCTTGAGGGGTGGGGTTCAGATACACCTGCATCATCACTGGAATGTAGCTGTGGTCAGTGCCAATCTGAAACAGTTATAAGAAGTAAGTGAGTGAGTGAGTGAGTGATCTATGTAGGTGGACAGCCCCCGGGAGAGTGTCTCTGTCCCAGAAACCTTGAGGGGTGGGGTTCAGATACACCTGCATCATCACTGGAATGTAGCTGTGGTCTGTGCCAATCTAAAACCGTTATAAGAAGTGAGCGAGTGAGTGAGTGATCTATGTAGGTAGACAGCCCCGGGAGAGTGTCTCTGTCCCAGAAACCTTGAGGGGTGGGGTTCAGATACACCTGCATCATCACTGGAATGTAGCTGTGGTCTGTGCCAATCTGAAACAGTTATAAGAAGTAAGTGAGTGAGTGAGTGATCTATGTAGGTAGACAGCCCTGGGAGAGTGTCTCTGTCCCAGAAACCTTGAGGGGTGGGGTTCAGATACACCTGCATCATCACTGGAATGTAGCTGTGGTCTGTGCCAATCTGAAACAGTTATAAGAAGTAAGTGAGTGAGTGAGTGATCTATGTAGGTAGACAGCAATGGGAGAGTGTCTCTGTCCCAGAAACCTTGAGGGGTGGGGTTCAGATAAACCTGCATCATCACTTGAATGTAGCTGTGATCAGTGCCAATCTGAAACAGTTATAAGAAGTAAGTGAGTGAGTGAGTGATCTATGTAGGTAGACAACCCTGGGAGAGTGTCTCTGTCCCAGAAACCTTGAGGGGTGGGGTTCAGATAAACCTGCATCATCACTTGAATGTAGCTGTGATCTGTGCCAATCTGAAACAGTTATAAGAAGTAAGTGAGTGAGTGAGTGATCTATGTAGGTGGACAGCCCTGGGAGAGTGTCTCTGTCCCAGAAACCTTGAGGGGTGGGGTTCAGATACACCTGCATCATCACAGGAATGTAGCTGTGATCTGTGCCAATATGAAACAGTTATAAGAAGTAAGAGAGTGAGTGAGTGATCTATGTAGGTAGACAGTCCTGTGAGAGTGTCTCTGTCCCAGAAACCTTGAGGGGTGGGGTTCAGATACACCTGCATCATCACTGGAATGTAGCTGTGGTCAGTGCCAATCTGAAACAGTTATAAGAAGTAAGTGAGTGAGTGAGTGATCTATGTAGGTGGACAGTCCTGGGAGAGTGTCTCTGTCCCAGAAACCTTGAGGGGTGGGGTTCAGATACACCTGCATCATCACTGGAATGTAGCTGAGATCTGTGCCAATCTGAAACAGTTATAAGAAGTAAGTGAGTGAATGAGTGATCTATGTAGGTGGACAGCCCTGGGAGAGTGTCTCTGTCCCAGAAACCTTGAGGGGTGGGGTTCAGATACACCTGCATCATCACTGGAATGTAGCTGTGATCTGTGCCAACCTGAAACAGTTATAAGAAGTGAGTGAGTGAGTGAGTGAGTGATCTATGTAGGTGGACAGCCCCGGGAGATTGTCTCTGTCCCAGAAACCTTGAGGGGTGGGGTTCAGATACACCTGCATCATCACTGGAATGTAGCTGTGATCTGTGCCAACCTGAAACAGTTATAAGAAGTGAGTGAGTGAGTGAGTGAGTGATCTATGTAGGTGGACAGCCCCAGGAGATTGTCTCTGTCCCAGAAACCTTGAGGGGTGGGGTTCAGATACACCTGCATCATCACTGGAATGTAGCTGTGATCTGTGCCAACCTGAAACAGTTATAAGAAGTGAGTGAGTGAGTGAGTGAGTGATCTATGTAGGTGGACAGCCCCGGGAGAGTGTCTGTGTCCCAGAAACCTTGAGGGGTGGGGTTCAGATAAACCTGCATCATCACTTGAATGAGGCTGTGATCTGTGCCAATCTGAAACAGTTATAAGAAGTGAGTGAGTGAGTGAGTGATCTATGTAGGTAGACAGCCCTGGGAGAGTGTCTCTGTCCCAGAAACCTTGAGGGGTGGGGTTCAGATACACCTGCATCATCACTGGAATGTAGCTGTGGTCAGTGCCAATCTGAAACAGTTATAAGAAGCAAGTGAGTGAGTGAGTGATCTATGTATACTTAAGGAATAAAGAAACGCAACTAACACTTTGAGTCACTGTAAGCATACAATATGATGCAAGTGTTTAGTGCAAATGATATGTATCAATAGTAGCAGTATGTGTCCGTCAAATTACAGCAGGTTCAACGTAATTATCGATTACGTAATCATTTTGGTATGCACGTAAACAGCCTGACCCCACGTAGTAAACTGCTGAAACAGGGTCAATTAAAGCAAAGTTTGAATCAAACATCTGTTTATTGTTTTAAAATGTCTTGGCATAGATTGCGGATCAAGGAAATGATCAAATGGCGACGTTTCTGTAGGATTTTGAAACGACTTAACGTCATTAACGTCACCTCTGAATACTGCGTGAAACGCGTAAACTTTCTTTTCTGCTTGAAATTTATTCATTACTAGGACGTTTTGTTCAAAAATAATGACTTGAGATCTTCAGACGTCAAAAAAACTCAATTCTGACGTCAAAATTCGATATCCTACGTTTTAATGGTTTCCATGATGTTTATGTGTTTTTATAATGATAAAATCGTCCAGTGACAAAGTTGAGGTTACAGTTAACAAGTTTGTTGTTCACTCTCGGCATGTAATCAGATGTTTTCTCTTGCATTATGCCGTGTTTTGTTTGGCTAACGTCAATATAAACACCTTACCAGCGTATTTCTACGGTATCTGAAAAGTCAGTTTTTCCCACGAAAGCATGTTCTGATGTCTCGAGGTTTATCTTATCCCTTATATTCACCAGCGACCAAAACCCGACGGCTCTAAGTGACGTTTATCGCTTATTCACTACCATTGTGTATCTTGCCATTCAAGTAGCGTGTTTTGACGCAATATTTAACTGCATTACGAATGTGATTGGACGTTTGTTTAATTAGCAAATTGTTAAGTCGACGCTAAATAACCAAACATGGAAAAGACGGTGTTTCTTGATCTTTATTCTGACGTTAACGTTACATTTTACGTTTTCATATGTTTTCATCTTATAGCGTAAAATGTAGCGTTAAAGTGACGTTTTAGTATTTCATCACATGCTATAAATACTCAATAAGAAATTTTCAAAAGAGATTTCACCAAACCATCATATAAACACGCAAAAATTATATTTTTGCTGTTGCGTTTCTTTATTCCTTAAGTATAGGTAGACAGCCCTGGGTGAGTGTCTCTGTCCCAGAAACCTTGAGGGGTGGGGTTTAGATACACCTGCATCATCACTGGAATGTAGCTGTGGTCAGTGCCAATCTGAAACAGTTATAAGAAGTAAGTGAGTGAGTGAGTGATCTATGTAGGTGGACAGCCCTGGGAGAGTGTCTCTGTCCCAGAAACCTTGAGGGGTGGGGTTTAGATACACCTGCATCATCACTGGAATGTAGCTGTGGTCAGTGCCAATCTGAAACAGTTATAAGAAGTAAGTGAGTGAGTGAGTGATCTATGTAGGTGGACAGCCCTGGGAGAGTGTCTCTGTCCCAGAAACCTTGAGGGGTGGGGTTCAGATACACCTGCATCATCACTGGAATGTAGCTGTGGTCAGTGCCAATCTGAAACAGTTATAAGAAGTAAGTGAGTGAGTGAGTGAGTGATCTATGTAGGTGGACAGCCCCCGGGAGAGTGTCTCTGTCCCAGAAACCTTGAGGGGTGGGGTTCAGATACACCTGCATCATCACTGGAATGTAGCTGTGGTCTGTGCCAATCTAAAACCGTTATAAGAAGTAAGTGAGTGAGTGAGTGATCTATGTAGGTAGACAGCCCTGGGAGAGTGTCTCTGTCCCAGAAACCTTGAGGGGTGGGGTTCAGATACACCTGCATCATCACTGGAATGTAGCTGTGGTCTGTGCCAATCTGAAACAGTTATAAGAAGTAAGTGAGTGAGTGAGTGATCTATGTAGGTAGACAGCCCTGGGAGAGTGTCTCTGTCCCAGAAACCTTGAGGGGTGGGGTTCAGATACACCTGCATCATCACTGGAATGTAGCTGTGGTCTGTGCCAATCTGAAACAGTTATAAGAAGTAAGTGAGTGAGTGAGTGATCTATGTAGGTAGACAGCCCTGGGAGAGTGTCTCTGTCTCAGAAACCTTGAGGGGTGGGGTTCAGATACACCTGCATCATCACTGGAATGTAGCTGTGGTCAGTGCCAATCTGAAACAGTTATAAGAAGTAAGTGAGTGAGTGAGTGATCTATGTAGGTAGACAGCAATGGGAGAGTGTCTCTATCCCAGAAACCTTGAGGGGTGGGGTTCAGATAAACCTGCATCATCACTTGAATGTAGCTGTAATCAGTGCCAATCTGAAACAGTTATAAGAAGTAAGTGAGTGAGTGAGTGATCTATGTAGGTAGACAACCCTGGGAGAGTGTCTCTGTCCCAGAAACCTTGAGGGGTGGGGTTCAGATAAACCTGCATCATCACTTGAATGTAGCTGTGATCTGTGCCAATCTGAAACAGTTATAAGAAGTAAGTGAGTGAGTGAGTGATCTATGTAGGTAGACAACCCTGGGAGAGTGTCTCTGTCCCAGAAACCTTGAGGGGTGGGGTTCAGATAAACCTGCATCATCACTTGAATGTAGCTGTGATCTGTGCCAATCTGAAACAGTTATAAGAAGTAAGTGAGTGAGTGAGTGATCTATGTAGGTAGACAACCCTGGGAGAGTGTCTCTGTCCCAGAAACCTTGAGGGGTGGGGTTCAGATAAACCTGCATCATCACTTGAATGTAGCTGTGATCTGTGCCAATCTGCAACAGTTATAAGAAGTAAGCCAGTGAGTGAGTGATCTATGTCGGTAGACAGCCCTGGGAGAGTGTCTCTATCCCAGAAACCTTGAGGGGTGGGGTTCAGATACACCTGCATCATCACTGGAGTGTAGCTGTGGTCGGTGCCAATATGAAACAGTTATAAGAAGTAAGTGAGTGAGTGAGTGATCTATGTAGGTAGACAGCCCTGGGAGAGTGTCTCTGTCCCAGAAACCTTGAGGGGTGGGGTTCAGATACACCTGCATCATCACTGGAATGTAGCTGTGGTCTGTGCCAATCTGAAACAGTTATAAGAAGAAAGTGAGTGAGTGAGTGATCTATGTAGGTGGACAGCCCTGGGAGAGTATCTCTATCCCAGAAACCTTGAGGGGTGGGGTTCAGATACACCTGCATCATCACTGGAATGTAGCTGTGATCTGTGCCAATCTGAAACAGTTATAAGAAGTAAGTGAGTGAATGAGTGAGTGATCTATGTAGGTGGACAGCCCCCGGGAGAGTGTCTCTGTCCCAGAAACCTTGAGGGGTGGGGTTCAGATACACCTGCATCATCACTGGAATGTAGCTGTGGTCTGTGCCAATCTGAAACAGTTATAAGAAGTGAGTGAGTGAGTGAGTGATCTATGTAGGTAGACAGCCCTGGGAGAGTGTCTCTGTCCCAGAAACCTTGAGGGGTGGGGTTCAGATAAACCTGCATCATCACTGGAATGTAGCTGTGATCTGTGCCAACCTGAAACAGTTATAAGAAGTGAGTGAGTGAGTGAGTGATCTATGTAGGTAGACAGCCCTGGGAGAGTGTCTCTGTCCCAGAAACCTTGAGGGGTGGGGTTCAGATAAACCTGCATCATCACTGGAATGTAGCTGTGATCTGTGCCAATCTGAAACAGTTATAAGAAGTGAGTGAGTGAGTGAGTGATCTATGTAGGTAGACAGCCCTGGGAGAGTGTCTCTGTCCCAGAAACCTTGAGGGGTGGGGTTAAGATACACCTGCATCATCACTGGAATGTAGCTGTGGTCTGTGCCAATCTGAAACAGTTATAAGAAGTAAGTGAGTGAGTGAGTGAGTGAGTGATCTATGTAGGTGGACAGCCCAGGGAGAGTGTCTCTGTCCCAGAAACCTTGAGGGGTGGGGTTCAGATACACCTGCATCATCATTGATCTATGTAGGCAGACAGCCCCAGGAGAGTGTCTCTATCCCAGAAACCTTGAGGGGTGGGGTTCAGATACACCTGCATCATCACTGGAGTGTAGCTGTGGTCTGTGCCAATATGAAACAGTTATAAGAAGTAAGTGAGTGAGTGGGTGATCTATGTAGGTGGACAGCAATGGGAGAGTGTCTCTGTCCCAGAAACCTTGAGGGGTGGGGTTCAGATACACCTGCATCATCACTGGAATGTAGCTGTGATCTGTGCCAATCTGAAACAGTTATAAGAAGTAAGAAGTGAGTGAGTGAGTGATCTATGTAGGTGGACAGCCCTGGGAGAGTTTCTCTGTCCCAGAAACCTTGAGGGGTGGGGTTCAGATACACCTGCATCATCACTGGAGTGTAGCTGTGGTCGGTGCCAATCTGAAACAGTTATAAGAAGTAAGTGAGTGAGTGATCTATGTAGGTGGACAGTCCTGGGAGAGTGTCTCTGTCCCAGAAACCTTGAGGGGTGGGGTTCAGATACACCTGCATCATCACTGGAGTGTAGCTGTGGTCGGTGCCAATCTGAAACAGTTATAAGAAGTAAGTGAGTGAGTGAGTGAT